>JAZGTH010000074.1:1585000-2315000 GCA_036877525.1 Chromobotia macracanthus | reverse complement strand
GTTGAATGCAATGAAAAAAAAAGGGTTTAAAATTGAATTCTTCTTTTGAAGAGTGAAAACTATAACACTTTCAAATGAAATGTCTTTTTTCGATTACAATTTTATTGTTTTGGACCTATTTTTGGTTGCTGAAAGATTTTTCCATGTTTAATTGGAATCAAATGTCCATGCTCTGTCTTTAAGTGTTTGTTACAAAACAAACATGAACTAAATATCTCTTCATAACCTATAGTCAAAATGTTGCGGTTTAGGCTATGTGATGTAACAAAATGAATATCAATAACAAAAATCAAATTATGTATTTTTAGTATTTGTTATTATATTGTGTATTGTTATTACATATTGTACATATAAAGTCTATCAAAATTCTTGGGATAGCTGGCATTACATCTACAAAAGAAAATTGCGCTTCCAAACTGCGACGGATCCAGTGTTAACCATATATGGTTCACCTCACTTCCGGCCTGGTTTTGTGTGGGCTGCAGCTGGATATATCTCAAAGCGCGCACGGATTATGAATTTGTGGGTACAGATAAAAGAAAAACCGAAGGTACGGTTTACTGAATCTGAGTGCACGGATTGGAAATTGCGTGTGTTTGCGTACGGTTTATTAATCCATGGGCACGATTTTTGTTAAACCGAGGGAGCAGTTTAAGAATTCTTGAGTAGGATTTATAAACTAAGGGACGTTGCAAAAACGTCGTCACGGACAGTTGTTTTCCCTTACAGGTGACTTCCCGGGCTCAGTACTCTTACTATCCTCGAGTAAAGTTTGGATGCGTGTCTCTCAGCCTAACTATTTACCTACATTTATCACATGTAAAATCCAGTGACAGAGAAGGCTACACTAAACGTGGCAAACAGTGCATATAACAATTACAGGAGATGCCATGACTCACCGTTTTTGATGATTTATTCCGATTTACCGCAATTGTTTGATAAACTCAAATAGATGAAAACTAAGACAAATAGATGAAGACAGTAAACACAGAAGACAAGCTAACCGGCTTGCGCGTAATGAGAAAATAGAATCAGAGCAAGGCTAAGCAGGGGCACCAACACAAACCATTTACAGCAAGGCAGACAAGAAAGTAAAGGTTGACATTTAAAACATGTTTTTTTAAACCTGCAAAAATGCATAAAATTAATAAGTGTTAACAGACCCACTGAATTATTTTTAAGAGTGTACTACATTTTCTTAAGTGATGTTTTGAGGAAAAAAATTGTTCATTAAGAGTAGATTTATTGATGGATACTTTTATCAAACAAATAATTATTTGTTACCAAGTAACATATTTCAACTGGCCCCATAAGTGTATTGTGGATTACAGTATCAGGTAAATGACTAAGAAAGACTAGACTGAGATTTTAATATGCTAATATGTTGTAATTTGATTTAACAAATCCAATGCCTATAGTTAAATATAAATAGAAATCTCTAATGCAGCAATTTATCTCTGCATCAGTTGTGAAATGATCAACATGGATTTTAACAAGCTACACTAAAACCCTTAACGTGAGACACTACAGTCCATGCATGGCCAGATGTTCCTATGTTTTGCAGTAGTGTGGAAGGAAATAATAGTATAACAGTTGGAAAGTGAGGGAAAAAATTCATTTCTGTCTTTCATAGGAAAACAGGTCAGATGCTACCTGGCTGGAGTTGAAAAGGATAACAAACAAGTGGTGGAGATTTGCTGAGATTTTTCAGCCTCCCTCTTAAGTGGTAATAGGATAACCCTGGGCATATGGGCAGCCTATCAAACTGCCCCTCATACTTGACCCCTGGGTGAGCCAGAAAAGGCCTGTCTTGTTTGTAGCAATTGGGTCCTATGTGCTTTTCTGTAATGAAGTGACCTGAAATAATGAAAAGCTTTCTGCCTCACTTGGATGATTTTTGCTGGGATAAGAGCTGGGATCCTGAATCAGAGTCACAGTTCATTTAATCTTTTGCCTCTGATGAGATCTCTGTTATCTGATAAAATTGAACAGCCATTACCAGCTCTAGTTAAGGTGGGCTGACTGCTCATAACAGAAATCCTATACACTCCACTTTGTCAGCAGTTTTAAATTCATTGTCACTAGGGGCTGAGCGTGATGATAGAAATAATCTGGCAGAGCTGAGATTGACAGTTCATTTCAGAAATCAATATTTACAATTTACTTCTTTCAAAGTTCATTCTGGAGGAAGATTCCATATTATACCTTTCCAAATAAGCTGATCATATCTTGGCTGGGCTTTGAAATGAGTTTCCCCAAAATGTGATTTTTTTTGTCAAAATCAATGTCAGCATTGTGCGCTTTAATCTGACCTCTGATGACAGTAAATCTTTATCTTTTTACCGGCAAATGGCAGTAAGGTGCTGACAGCATTTCCTCCCAGAACAAAGCCCCTTGCCCTATGCGAGCTCTGCTAGATACATGGGGCCCTAATGTGGCTGGACGTGTCTCAGATGGGTCATTAATCAGAAGGGTGACAGCCACCTCTACTTATCCATAGGCAGACAGTTGAGCAGAGCAAAACACAAGTAGTATAGAGAGGCTGATGCTTTCTCAAGCATCCAATAAAAAGCCCCCGTTGTGATTTAATTCCAAAAGATTGGCAACATCTGAAACTCATCTGTACAAATCATGCTGTTGTGTGATTCCTTCCTGTGTGTGTGAGTGTGTTAATTTCCTCCTTTGATTTGCAGGCCTTTGCTAAAAGTTGTTGATAAAAATGATGTTTAAAGAACATCATAAAAACTTGTCTAATATTGGCAGAGTGTGTCAGTTGCAAATACACAAACATTTATGTCCAAGATGTTTAGTAAAAAGGACTGTTGTCCAGCCATCCCAATTATCTCAGACTGAGAAAAGCACTGATACAATAATTTTAAATACATTCACATTTCTAAACTCTTGATTCCATATTTTACATAGTTCACTCAATTTTATTCTAAATTTCTAAATTTAGAGTATCTACATATGTCATTTTACATCCTATAATGATCTTTGCTACAAACAAGTTAGATCACATGAGACAGGCACTGAGTAAAAACGCATAGTGGGGTGTGCTGATGATTTAATTTTAATGTAAAATTGTAATTTTACAAACATGTCCTATAGTTAAAGAAAACCTGAAACGAAAACCCTTATTGAGCAACATTCATCAGATGTAATGACAGATTACTAAACAAGATAATTTGATTTAATGATTTTTCTTTATTGATGTTTCTACCATAATGATGAATTATGTATTGAGGAACACCAGCAGGCTCTGCAGTCTTTGAAAGTTATTTGTATGAGTATTACTGAGCACAAAGTCAAAGCTCAGAAATTTCACATTACAAAAAGTGAATAAAAATGAGCAGTATTAAAAGTGTAACAATTAACATATGGATGGTCTTAGATATAAATGTATAAATTTAGATTGTATTAATGTACTGTAACTACATATAATTGGAATTTATTCTGATTTACATAGGAGAAACTTTAAAAACACAATTTTAATTTCTCTTAACAGAATAAAATAAACCCTAAAAGTCTATAGTAAAAGTGTTTTTTACTATAACTTCACGCATGCCTGGATTTCTTTTGAAGTATACAACCATCTCCAGAGGGTGCAGATCCCTCAGGGTGGGCAGCTTACACCATCCCATCAACCTGCTGTAACCATCTCATATATTAAACGTTTAGACACTTCACTCTTATATTTAAATATACAGGTGAGTTTGGTGAAATACCATAGATTATCAGTTTACCATTAACCACAATAGTCCATAATAGTCGCTCTTTGCTTCAGTGATATCCAAGCACATTACATGACACTACATGAACAACAATGATTGAATTATCCAAGCCATGTGTCATTAGATAAGAAATAACAAATCTAAACCTTGCCCTCACATAAGCCTTAACCTGATTTGTGAGGGGTGTCATTGCTTGAAAACTCAAATTTTATTCAATTTTCAGTATTCCCTGGAATTGAAGTGTTGCTTCAAATTGTCTTACAGAAATAAAAAAGTTATCACCAGCTGAGAAAGGCTACAGATTTAGATATATAAGATGCCCAAGGCTTTGCATATACACACCAAACCTCAGAAATAAACCACTTTTTATAAAGGCAGTATTTTAAACTATAACACTTAATGATTGTGACATCTTCGAGTCTATTTTCTCTGCATGGGACCAGAGCCACTTAATCACAGATACACTTATTTAAGAGCCCCAGAGGAGAAAATAAAATACAGCACTTCTCCTTATTGAGTAAAATAAAATAATCTATGATGCATGAACAAGGCCTAAATGACACAATAATATCCATAGTGGTGATACATGGATCAGCAGTACAGTACATTGCCCAGATTTATTTCACACTTATGAAAATAAGTGTGAGACATGAAAGCCTGCTAAAATTAATCCAGCTATTTTATGTCATCTCATATCAGGGGCTGATAATCTAGTAATAAACATCACAAAGTGACGAATTGTGGCAAAGGCTTTTCCCCACTTAATCCATATCTCATTTGCTATTTGTTTTTTTGATTCTCATAACAATCCCTATAGGCCTTTGACAGAGGAGATTGGGGTCACAGCTGCAGTTTAAGTTAAAGTAGACATAATGTATTTTACAAGTTCCTAACTGCATATATAAAAGTGCTTTTCCCAGCACTATTGATCTGTTTCAGCTCATTTTAGAGACAAATAGAAGCACAAGCTGCAATTGGACATTCTGGTTTAACTCACACACAGAAAGGTGATGTCTGTGTTTATTCAAATGCAATAAAGCAATTGTATTTGAATGAACAGGACAAATTGTCTCAAATTCCGAAGTATACATTTTGTATTAAAGCTACTTTCTATTCAGGTATTATGCAAAGGAAGCAATGTGTCTTTTCATTTCTTGTGCATGCTGCTTTCTTACAAAGAAGGTTGGTTGAGCCCTTGCCATCATATGGGAATACCATTTTTAATATCCAAGTAATTAAAGATATGTCATTTGATGTTTTAATAGCATGTACATGTGTTTAAGTATAAATGAAAACATCTCTCCAGTATGTGATTTTTTTAGTGCTTCATTTAATCTTCAATAAATAAAATCTTTAATAATCTTGAAACAAGAATTAGTGTCTAACATCTTCCCAAACTGCACTGTTTTTATTAAACCTAAATATTGAATTCAACTAATATGCAGTCAGACTGAATCAACCTGTTACAGTGTTAACCTAAACAATTTTTATGATTAAGCTTTCATGGCTTTGGTAAAAGGTGTTTGTGGTAAACGTTTTCATAAAATTAAAGTATGAAGTCTTAAAGAAGATAGAGATACCCCCTTCTGGACGAACAAGGTTATTGATTTAAGAATAGAAAATAGACTGATACTAGTATTTCACCACTTAATGGGGGACAGATATACTGGATTGAACAATAACATAAGAGCTGTGAAAAATCCATAACCAGAATAGGCCTAAAGATGCACAATAACAGAGCTTTTATTTACCACACAAAATTAAATTATTAAGAGAGATGTTTTCTTGATGCCCTTAAGTCAAAAGCCTTATGTCTGCAATGGTACACAACTAATTACACATGGATGTGACCCCTGGACACTTAGATTAAACCCTATCCATCAACCTTTTCTGTAATGGCATATTTTCAAATCAAATTATTTATTTTTTATTTTTTAATTCTAAACACTTTGGAATTGACTGGATCATGAAAAGTTGTTGCAAGTAACAAAACGGAGCCAAGGAGGGATTTGTAAAATCAGAGGGGTATATTCTCTCATTTAGATTACATAAAACTTTTTCTTTAGAATAACTTGCATTAACAAATTGTTTACAATAAGTCCAGGAACATGAAAGTATTATTTCACATTGGCTAAAGCTCTACCAACTGAACTCTCTTGAATTCTTTAATATATTTAATTCCTAAACAGCCAATAAACTGATATATTCTCAATTTCCGAGTTATGTTTGCAATAATTTAAATTTGATCAAAACTAGGTATGACTGACCTATTTATTTAAAGAAAGAAAACAAGTTTTCAAATAATGTAATATTTAAAAATATTTTTAAATAGTTATCTTTAAATAATATATGTTATATTATTATTAGAATTTAAAACCTCTTTTAATAAATGACATTTCAACAAATTATTACTTAGAAGACAGTGCAGCATGTAAAATCGAAGATAAAGTCCAATAAATTGAATGTGATTCAAATGAAATTGTCTGCCATAATCTGTCCCTGTAAAGCACAAAAGAAGGGAATGGACAGACTGTGAGATTGGTGTGCAATGGTGCATGCCACTACCAGGCCTTAGGGAACATGCAAGAAGAGACTGACAGCTTAGATGATGTCATCAATAGGAGCCTAAACAGAGAGCGCCTCCAAAAAACCAAGGGGGACAAAGTAGGTGATAAGAGAGGCAGCCAAGCATGGCCGTCTCTCTCAGACTAAAGTCACAGAATGCCACAGGCATCAAATAACAAAAAGTAAATCAGTTCTTTTAAAAACCTTGGGGTAAAAAAAAAAAGTTTAGAGAAACTGTATTGGGGGACCTTTATGAGACAAAAGAATTAAGAAAGGTGACTCTTAATCTCAATGATTTTCAAAAATTTGGATTTTTTGGAAAAAAGTTGTCACTTTCAACCGAACGGTACATATATGACAATGTTTTTTACACAAATGAGAATGTTTTCGTGCACAACATAAAACAGTCCCATAGTATGTCTCAAAATATGCAGTTTTTAATGACTAGGCCATTTGATCATATAATAAACATTTTAAGTATAAAAACATAGTAAGAAATGTTGAATTACACATCAGTTAGTAAAATACAAGCCTAATTTACAATAAATATTGAGAATTCTTTTTTAGATTAAAAATTAGCCAAAAGTAATTATAGCTGAAATACCCCCATCTAGTGGTCAACTTCTTGTTGTGTTTCTTTGCCAAAAAAGAGAAATTTGTCAAGATGAGAATTTTCTCAATGTGACATTAAAACACATTGAAACATAAATTTACAACATTACCTGCTCAAATTAGAAATCTAAAGGTGGCAATAGTTGATTTGTTGCACAAAATAAAACAATCCTAGATATAGCATTACAAAAAGATTACATTGAAGGCCTGAACTGAAATCGAATAATAGATATAAAAGAATGCGTTCAATGTAAAATACAGGCCAACAGTTTCTTAACATTTATTACAAAAATCCTTAATCATAGAGCAATGAATTTAAATTATTGTTTATAAAGAATATCTATACTGTTCAAAGCACCTAACTAACACACTGTACAAAAGGTCAAACTATTTTGTAAATGTAAAACTTGTTTTCCTGTAGCTCAGTGGTAGAGCATTGCTTTAGCAATGCAAGAGGTTGTGGGTTCGATTCCCAGGGAATACATGTACTAAGAAAATGTATAACTTCAACGCACTGTAAGTTGCTTTGGATAAAAGTGTCTGCCAAATGCGTAAATGTAAAAATTGAAGAGGTCAATGTATTATTTTGTGTATACTGAATAAAATTAGTCTTAACATGCTGCTAGATTCTAGTTTCTAGTGTTGTTGTAAAAGTTTTACAGTCATGTTTCAGAAAAACTAGCTGAAATAATAATGGATAGAAATAATAACAAAGAAAAGATGAAAACACTAAAAATATTAAATACATGGTATTACTGTTATGAAATTAATTATGATTATTATTTTGAGTTGCCTCAACTTTTTTTTACTGCACAGCGAATCTTGAAACCCCCAAACTCCACTTTCTGACGTTTGACACTACTTAAATTCTCCCAAAGAGAACTGAACTTTCATTCTGAACAAAAAAAAGAGCAAAAAAGAAACATGAGCTTATGCTGGCAGTATCAGATGATGATCTGCAGCCAGATGGATGGTGAGGCAGATCAGCTTCATCTTACTGCCGCATTTGAGGAGCTGGTTGAGGTTGTTTCTCGTGCTGTCAAGAACCTGAGTCTTGATTGGCCAGCTGAGAGACAGCACATTAAACGGCTGTGTGATCAGTCCATTGCTGTTCACTCTGCTGACTCTCGATTGTGTAGCAATACAAGTTCGCCGATGACACTACCATGGTGGGTCTCATCAGCAAGACCCCCCATCCTCACCACATTCCACAGAGGGACTATCGAGAGCATCATGTGCAGCTGCATCACTGCCTGGTTTGGGAATTGCCTGCCATCTGGTAAATAGTACCGAAGCATTCGGGCCCTCACGACCAGGCTATGCAGTAGTTTCTTCCCCCACACTATCAGACTCCTCAGTACATAGAACTGGATCTGAGGGAACACACACAACCATACACACACAACTGTGCATCCTCCACGTTAAATACTTTGTTCTGCTGTTAAATACTTTTGGCTGCTAAGTACTTATTTTGCACATAGTCATATGTTTACACTTATGTTAACACTTATATTTTTATTTCACCAGGATCACTTGGAACAGAACTGTGTACTGGTCGGCGCTGCACTGGGACCTACTATGTCCATTGTCTGTCCCTCATTGTACTGTCTTGTGCTGTCTGCACATGTTTGCACTTGTGCACTTTATGTATAAATTATGTAGCCTTTTAGTTCTGTGGTGTTCTGTGTTTATGTAGCACCTTGATCCTGGAGAAATGTTGTTTCGTTTCATTATGTACTTGTATATGGTTGAAATGACAATAAACTCCACTTGAACCACTTGAACTTGTGCACGCCTTCCTACTGTGCCAAACCCCTCTTGGAGCCCACAGCCCTCACACCTCAGGTGTTTCAGGGGGTAGAAGCACCCGATGGTTTATCTGTCCAGACTTCACTTGCCTGTCCTCTGTTTCTCTAGACAGGATGGTAACTCAGCGTGTAACACCCTCAAATGAACAGGCTGGTCAAACAATGTAACCAAACCATTAAAAACATGATTCGTAAGTTCATACACAACAATGAAAAAAACTAGGATCACTGGTTGAAACCCCTGATGTCTGCGACTCGTGAGGTTCCCCAAGCCTCCACTGCCTTTTCCCCGTTCGAGCTTCTTTATGGGCGTTGGCCACGAGGTGTGCTTGATGTCCTTAGAGAGGCTTGGGAGGAGGAACCCTCTTCAGAGAAAAATGAAATTAAATATGTCCTTGACCTGAGAACAAAAAAAAAGCAAAACTCCTAGACTGGGGCGGCTCAAGTTGGAAAATTTTCTCCAGACTCAAGTATGTCAAGCACGCAATTACAACAGGGGAACCCAACTTCGCCAGTTCACAACAGGAGAGAAAGTACTCCTATTACTGCCCACGTCTAGCTCCAAGTGGCAAGGACCATTTGCTGTCACACGGCGGGTCAGAGATGTAGACTATGAGGTGGAACGGGGCTGGGGGGGCACATGGCAAATTAACCACCTTAACCTTCTAAAACCTTGGAGGGAGGTGGTCTCTGTGCAGCTGGCAATGATGGTAAAAGAGGAGGAGGAGCTCGGACCTGAGCGAAATTTGCTCACTTTATGGACCAGGTCCTACGACCCCATCAGGCATATGCCGCCGCATACCTAGATGATATCATCATATACAGTAATGACTGGCGGCGGCATATGCAACATCTACAGGCAGTCCTCACTATTAGATACTACCTGTTGGGACAGGCTTTCACCCTCTGTTCGGACCACGCATCTCTCCAGTGGCTCCACCACATGAAAGATACCAATGCCCGGATCACCCATTGGTATCTAGCATTACAACACTTTAAATTTCAGGTGGTCCACAGGCCGGGGGCGCAGATGGCTTTGGCGGAATTTCTCTCCAGAAATGGGGGGAGTGGGCGCAGACCGGATGGATCCCTGGCATGAGTCAGGCGGTGGGGGTATGTGGAAAGCAGGACGTGGTTTCGTGGTCACTGCTGGCAGAGAGACAGGTTTGAAAGTGAAATGGTTAAGGGAAACGCCTCCCTCGTAATGAACTCTAACAGCTAATCCCATTTTTCAGTGAGTCAAGAGACAGATTAAAACAGAGCTGGAGCAGAAGTTTGGGGTTGAGGTAACGGAGCACGGACAGGACGGAGGACAACAGCATTTTTTTCTGTTGGACGTTTGTGGAATTCTGAAAAGTCCACAGAGTAACTATGTTTGTGTTTTTTCCTTATATTGGAAATAAATATACGCTTCACCTGTCTTCCGTTCTCCAACCTGTTTGTTTACTACTCCCTTAACCAGGGAAGACACGAGCAGTGTCACAGTGAAGAATGAGGAACGTATGAGGAATACGCCAAAATACAGGCTGGAGTCAGAAAAACTTTTCCTTGTTCTATTAATTTCACAGTTTTGTGATTGTGTAAATTGTTACAGGATATCCCATTGTTATAGTCATACTGCTTTGTGATACGCATAATGAACTGCTGCCTTGTTGATAACAAGGTTGATAAACTTCACTACATTATCTAGCCTTGTACTATAGA
This sequence comes from Chromobotia macracanthus, assembly GCA_036877525.1. Lineage (NCBI taxonomy): Eukaryota > Metazoa > Chordata > Actinopteri > Cypriniformes > Botiidae > Chromobotia > Chromobotia macracanthus. Next base: position 2,304,580 of record JAZGTH010000074.1, on the reverse strand, counting down.
AAGCTATAGGCTGCTTTTTTCTTCCACTGCAGGTTTCTTGCATTAATACGGCTGATGCATATCTATCAGCTATGTTTGCCACATATAAATAAAATGGTTTACTGTATTCAGGATGTGCGAGTACAGATACCCTTTGTAGTTCCTTTTTTATTGACTTAAATTCTATTATTGCATCTGTAGTCCATTTCAATGCGCTGCTTAAATTTTCCAATCCTGCTTGTTTTATAATTTCTCTTAATGATGCTGTTTTTACTGCATAGTCCTTTATCAAGTCTGCATTAAAACAATTCCCAAGAATGGCATTATTTGCCCAACTGTTGTGTTTGCTCATATGAGCTGCTTAGGTCTGAGACTCAACCCCAAAATTTTGTGGGATTCCACTACAATGCGGGCACAATTGTCTCCTGCACGTGTGGAGTCCATCCTTGCTGCTGCGGGCAGCATTCTGCTAGGCCACCATTTGACAGTCCTCCAAATTCAGAGACTGTTAGGTCTCATGGCTGCAGCAGCCAATGTGATTCCATTGGGTTTGTTGCACACCGTTTCAGTTCTGGCTAAAAATGAAAAGGTTACATCCCAAAATCCACCCACTGAGGGTGATAAAGGTTACATGCTGAGGCCTTCGTACCCTTTCTATGTGGCTCAGACCCCGGTTTCTTACCTTGGGTCCCACTCTAGGAGCATTATGCCATTCTTACGACAGACGCTTCCCTCACGGGCTGCAGTGCAGTTCTCGATGGCTGCCCAGTCAGTGGGAGGACACTCATCTCTCCTGGCACATAAACTCTCTGGAAATGAGGGTGGTGTTTCTGGCATTGAAACACTTCCTCCCACACCTCAAGGGTCAACACGTCCTAGTCCATATGGACAACACCACAGTGGTCTCATACCTGAATTACCAAGAATGCCCCCGTTCAGGCTGGCACAGCAGATCCTTCTTTGGGCAGATACCAGGCTGCTCTCCGTCAGAGCGATGTATATCCCAGGGCATGCGAATCTGGGAGCAGATATCCTGTCAAGGCAGGGGCTGAGGCCCAGGGAATGGAGGCTCCATCCACAAGTGGTGGAGTCCATTTGGCAGAGGTATGGCAGAGCAGAGGTGGATTTGTTAGCCTCCAAGGTGTCGACACACTGTCCCCTCTGGTTCAGCCTCATTCATCCAGCTCCCTTGGGACTGGACACCATGGTACAGACATGGCTGAGGTTATGTTTGTATGCATTTGCCCCAATAGCCTTGCTCCCTAGAGTCCTAGCCGGGGTCTGCCAGGGCTGAGTTTGGCTGCTTCTAGACCCCGCTCTGGTTCTCACACATAATGTCTCTCCTGGACGGGACTCCTTGGGAGCTCCCAGTCCGGAGGGACCTCCAATCCCAGGCTCTGGGGTCGATCTTTTACCCCTGGCCAGAGATCCGGAAACTGTGGGTCTGGCCCCTGTGGGGAGCCAGCTCTTAAATTCTGGTCTCTCTTAAATTCTGGTCTCAGGGTGTAGAAACCATTCTGAGGTCAGCATCATCTAAGGTTCTGTCTAGGGGTGCATCCCTAAGTGATGTTTGTGCTGCAGCAGGTTGGCCCTCTCCACACACATTTATAACATTTTATAGTTTAGACTTGAACTCAAATCCAGGCACTCAGGTCCTCCTGGGTTGACAAGTCTAAATCTGTTCCTATGCTCTCAGACCTAAGACTTAACCTTCAGACCTAAGCTAATGACGTATTTTGCAGGCGCTTCTTAAAGGCTTTGTGGCGCGCAAAGCTATGTCACTCGTCTGGTTTTGCATGTGTTCAGACTCAGACGTGCCTGAAGCACTTTTCCTCATAGCATCAAGCTGACTCAGCATCTCATTCCTCATCTCAGAGAACAGGGTTACATATGTAACTCGAGACGATCCCCATAGGAAAGCAAAATTACAGATTATACAGACATCTTTTTAATACCTCAATAATTTCTCCTAGACAACATTTAAATGAGAGCAAATGTAAACTTTTGCTTAAATGTCTCAGATATTTCTCCTTTGAAAAAGACCCAGAAAATTCTAAAATGTCATTCAGAAGAGATCTCAACAATGTCACAAACTGAGCTCAGATTTGTTAAGTCTGCAATCAAAAGTCTGGATTACTGAAGATTTATTGAAGATATACTGTACATTGTGAGAAGCAGGACAGAAATACACTGTTATTAACCTTAGAGAATAACAAAGGCAGTCTGCCATGTGTAGACTTCTGAACGCACGCAGAGCTGGCAGGCAAAACTATAGTCTCTGAATAAATGATCCACAGGTCCGTGGCCTTGTGGCAACACGCAGACAGAAAAGCTCAGTCCTTTTCAGCAGGCTAGGTTCCTCAGGTAGCATAAGACAGACGATCACAGGCAGTGGGACAACTGGGCAGAAACAGGTTTAAAAAGCAGTGCAAGACAAGACAGGACAAAAATTACGACAGTGACAAAGGTGAAAGGTTTGGTTTAACTAGACGGTAAAACGCCACAGTCTAGTTAGAACAACAATAATCCAGCCCAGAGGCAAAACGGCAGCAGGTTTAAGTAACCGCAAGAATCAAACTAAAGAACAAACAGGTGAGGGCTCAATCAGCGCGAGCACCGATTGCAAAAGGGAACAGCTGATCCTAAGAGGGGTTAACCACAATTTCACATTTTATAATTATCAGCAACAGATAGGCATACCAATAGAGAGAGGAAATGAAAAGTTTTAATTCCAGAACTGTATTTATGGCCTCTTTTTGGAAAATGTACAAAAAATACCTAGCACCTACAAAGAAACAGCAAAATAATGCAGTGTTTAAACTGTGTTGGTACTATGTTAGTGATTAGGTGAATAATACTGATAATACATAAAAAAAATTTAAATCTGTGCCGCCTTATTATGTGTCTAAATAAAGTTGAAGTGTTGAATTTGAACACAGAATTATATCCAAAAACTATTTGGAGAAAACCCTCTCAAAAAGGCCAGGAAAAGAAATATTGATGGAATAATGGTGCAGTGGGAAAATAAGGCACATGCTTCGCTAACAGTCAGCCCCAACACGGTAAAAATGAACATTTAGAACACAATAACGAAAGGATAGACATCTCAAGTTACAAGTCGTTGAGCTCCTGCAGGGTTTTATCCAGAGTGGCATGAATCTTGATATTCTCTTCTCTGGCTGTGACAAGCCTCTCTTAAACACACATACACACAGAGCAAATACAGTGAGTGCAAAAGGATATATAGCCAGTGTATCTGCATGTTTAAGTTTTTTTAAAAGAATAAAAGACAAATTTTCATACAGAATAGAAATCACATTCGATCAGTAACTTTAGATATTGATTTAAAATGACTTAAGCCTTTGAATTTTTAATTTGAGGTTTTACATTTTTGTTTATAAAGCGAAGAAATGTTTGACCAACAGATTTAAACCTAACAGACTAAACAAATATAAAGGAAAATGCCATTTAGATGGTTTTCAGGTTTGAAGAAAATTTGAGTATATTAAGTATATTAAGATTATGAATATTGTAATTCACTATTTATTAAAACTAGCCCTGGAGTGTTACATCATACCCTGTTGCCCACATTAATTGTGGCAAAAAAATATTGGTTTTTAAAATAATGTTTATGCTTAAAAAACTAGTGATCCACACCTTCAGAAATCATCATCTGCTGCCTACACATACGTGATGCACAAAAACACTGTTTACTGGCTCCGTCTTTTGCTTGTTTGACTGTTTACTGTGATTTTGACAGTTTTGCCTGTGACCTCGACTCAGATTTCTGCTTCATGTTTTGGATTGTTGAACTGTTTTTCTAATAAACTTCTGCAAATGGATTCTAACACTGCTTTAGCTTCACCCTCATTACAGAATACTTCATCACCTATGAATCCAGCAGAAGTTTCCCAGCTTCAAATGGCTTTTGCTTATCAAAGTAAAGTGCTCAAGGGTTACCAAGAACAGCTCAACAAGCTTCAGTCTGCAAGCGAATATCTGACTCATTACATTCGGTCGCCTGCTTCTCCCAGACCACAGACAGTAAGACTGGCTATGCCAGAGAAATTTGATGGTTCAGCTGAGCAATGCCGGGGCTTTATTTGTCAAGTGGAGATTTTTTTTTTTGCTAACCAGGAAAAACAGTTTTACTCGGATGAAAAGAAATGTGCTTTTATAATTTCACTGCTTTCTGGTAAAGCGATCGATTGGCTCCAGCAGTCTGTGAGACGGATCGTTTGTTTTGTACCTCCTGTAAGTATTTTGTTCAACAGTTACAAGATGTTTGAATATCCTGCTGAGGGCAAGGATATATCTACACAATTGCTTCATATGTCTCAAGGCAACTGCACCACTGCAGATTATGCTATCAAGTTTAGAATGCTCGCTGCTCAAAGTGGCTGGAATGACATCTCATTAAAGGCTGTGTTCCAGCAAAACTTGAACTTTGACCTAGAGACTGAACTGGCTTGCAAGGGTAAAAACTGTTTATTTGCTGAATATATAACTCTCGCCATTAAGATCAATAACCTTATGAGGAATGATCCCAAGAGGAAAATTGCCCAGCCATTACAGACCTGCGCTCCAGTCATACACCAGCTCTGCCATGTTCCTCAGCCCACTTCAATGCCTAGCCAGGAACCTATGCAGCCGGGTTTCTTGGGACTCACTGAAGAAGAGAGAACTCGACGATGTCAATTAAATCTGTGCTATTACTGCGGTGTAACAGGCCACCACTGCATAGCATGTCCACACAAAGCCCAGAGAAACACCAAGATTACTACCTGGGTGAGTGGTGAAAATTTTTTTTCTCCTTCCTACCAAATCATTGACTTTTCCTGTTCGGATATCTACTGAAAGTACGTTTACTGATTTAACAGCGCTGAACGATTCTGGAGCTGCCCTGAATCTCATCCACAAGGACATCATTAGCAAATTCAACCTTCCTACTCAACCCTGTGTGCCATCCATCAAGATCAGTGATGTTCATAGGAGATGGCATCAACCACCAAACACAACCACTTCAACTTCATGTTATTCCATCAAGAGGCCATCTCAATCTTTGACTCCCCCAGACATATTATGCTTGGCTACCCCTGGTTATCTGTTCACGACCCAGTTTTTCCTGGCATCATGGTGAGCCCATTGGTCTAAAACCCATATGCACTCAGCCATAATCAAGCCCTGTTTGACAACAAATTTTGAAAGCGCAAACTTCACTCAAAGTACTAAGATTCCCTCCTGTTATAAAAAATTAATCAAAAAAAGGGATCATGGATATCTAACACGGCTTCAGCATCACCCCTTATTACATGTCATAAATGGAACTGCCCTGGCATGGTTTAAATCATATTTATCTGACCGATTCCATTTCCAGCAATTACAATCTTAGTATCGCTAATTAGTTTTATTAATGTACATATTTTAATGAACAATACCATTAGCAATAATGCATATAATAAATAATACATTCAATACACAATACTTTTTTTTAAATAAATGTACTCCATATTCTGTTTCATAATTTTCCTATTTTCTTCCTGCTTTTATTTTCATTGTATGAAAAGCTGCTTTCAGACAATGCAACATTGTAAAAGGTGCCATTTAAATAAAATTGAAAAGTCATGTAATAGCATGCTATTTATTAAACATTCTAATGTTATGCTAAAATGTTCTAAAATCATACTTAAACATGTTAGTATCATGTTAATTGATGTTAAAACATGGTAGCATCATGCTAATTAAGAAAAAAACATGCTAGCATGCTAATGTCAGCCACGGTTGTCACCACTCAGCCCAGCACCTGCGCCGTGACTTTCATCATTATTAAGGGGAGGTCTATCACTACATGCAGCTCCTCCTCCCGCCCTCGTTTAGCTCTTTTTGTGCCTAGGCTTGATGGACCTGCAGGATAGCCATGGCATGAATAGAAGAGGCATCTTAGTTCCACTCCAACCCAATACTCACAGCAGCTCGGAAAAGCACGGCCAACATTTCTGTGTCTGCCTCAGAGAGTGCCAATGCACCCGAGGGTGCTGGTGTCCCTGGTCATTTTCATTAGATGGTGTAAGCCTGTTCTCTGATGCTGTGATTGATTATCCTCAACTCGAGTCCCAAGTGTGACAGTGAGGCCACTATAAGGCAGTCCACACATCTCATCTGGAAACCCGACCGGCCCAGACAATCAATCAATATTCTCTGGGGTTTCATCTGGCAGAAACTCATCCATTGTTATCCCCAAATATCCTTCGGGGCTTGCTGAAGTCCAGATGGACATGTTTTAATAGTGTGAATATGAACCTTCTCCTAATGCTGCATCCTGCATAAGCATGGCCCAAACATCAGAGGCAGAGATTGTGGTCATCAGAGAGAGAAAGGTACGAACCACACCCAGAGCATATACACACAGAAAGGCATAATAAACCTGCTGTGTTTTGCTTTTTTGAGAAAAATGACTATTTTAGTGAATGAAGACACTGTATATCCAGTTGAATAGAAAAAGCAAGAGAAACACATGACTTTAAGAACAAATCTGAATGAGTGGGGCAAACCATCTCCCTTTGATACACATATATTTAGGGCAGAGACTGGATTTAAATAATGTATTTTGTTTTTTGTTACTTTTGGGTGGTTGAATTTCTTGGGCTGACACTGCTACACAATTATTTAACTGATTTTTTTTTTCTATGGCTGGACTATTATTGTGCGATTATCCATATATGATAAACCCACACATAAGCAGTACAGAAACACTATACTACGATACAACACGATAATGCATGACAATATCAGAGAAAACACAAGAACCATGTGGCAACAGAAAAAAGTCAAGTAATGTACAAAGACATAATCACCGAGATCACGCAACGAACACAAAAAGTCACATGATAACAGAGGAGGGAGATAAATAAGGAGTGAATGATGTCAGATGGACAGCACAGAAAGAGCCAGTTAAGCCACGTGATATCAGCTGAGAGCCCACAGACACATTTACAGCAGAAATGTTTGAACATATTCAACCTTACACATTAACTTTATAAATGACAGACCTTCATAATAAAATATTTCATGTTTATTTTACAGTGTGACAATGAGGATTTGCAACAAAGTCTCCTGCAGCACATACTGAAAATTGCTGTCTGCAAGAGGGACGGCCACGAGGACTTCAGAATTATTTTGGAGGGTGTGGAATCATGGCTGGCTTGGGAAGTCTGGCTAGATCCTACGCAATTCTTCTTGGACTCACATATGCACTAAACCTCACCTACCCCAAACAACAACAACTGAGGCACACCTTTGAGACTATTCAGAAGCTGTTCATGGAACTGGATGTTTGTAGGTTTTCCCCCAAATTACAATCACTCAAAAACAAACTTAGGTGTTAGATTTTGAGAGACATTACCATGTTTTGGTGAAAATGCCCTGAACTGTTTTATTAGTTGTGGTTTTGAGAATGTTCAACAGCTTGTTCTACAACAGTTTAACTGCCTTTATGTTATCTATACACAAGATGTGTCAGGTTGTGTGACTGTTCCAACAAGAAATGTGTATTCACAAAATGCTAAACATTTTTTCAATGGCATAAATTCAAGCAGTGTTTTAAAAATAGTTGTATTTTTTCAGATGTTAAAACTGCTGTAAATTTTATATAGACTGTTTTACAAATAGTGTTTACCAAGTGGAACATGGAATAAAAGCATGTTTAACATCAGAAATGTATTATGTATTTATTTCATTATAATTAAAAAAGTATATATTAAGTCATTTTTCTTAATACATATGAGTAAATTGTTTTATTTGCTTAAACCAAAAAAGCACATTCCACTATTAATTTTAAAATCATCATGTGTCAGGCTAAATAATTTGGAATTTTTTATGATTTAAGTAGATCAAGCCTTAAAAAAATCAAGCCTTAAAAACTGCTCAAAAATAATAAGTGTAATATTGTTACCAAAATTGTTTAAAGTAGATAGCACATACGATTTTTTACAGTGTACTGAAATCATATTTTTGACCAATCGTCAATTTTTGGCATTGTTACCAAATTGTTATGGAGCTGATTACAATGACATATGCAACGTTTCATGTCAATACCGCAAAGCATTGTTGAGACAGCCTGAGACCCTACCATCTAATATTTTGATGTGTTATTCAAGAACCATTTGATCTATCAAAACTATTTTAATAACTTTTAAAAGAGAAACACATTACCTGTGTTGCTCTGCACTTGAGTTTATATTCCCCAATAGTTTAGTGGGTCGGAGTTGGACTATCACTCCAAAGACCCTGGTTCAGTTCTTGCATTGTGACACAAGAAATCTAAAGGGACCATTTTTATAATTTTAGGCCAAAGTATTTAAAGGTGTTAAAAGCAATTTTTTTTTCATATTTCTGGACAAAGAAGTTTGCACTATGATGTGCATGTGCCCTTGGTCATGCCTGTGATGACATACAGCAAGTTTCATGTCAATACACACAATTTTTGAAAAAATACAACCTTATTTCAATTTCTGCAGGCAAAATTAAAAATGCTTATCCATAAAAAATTGGATATTGTTCATTTCGTCATGCCTTAAGGCAGCTAGGAGACCACCTCCTGATTTTAGGACAAAGCAATCAAAAGTTATAGGCAAAAATATAAATGTTTCTTATCTCTGCACCAGAAGGTGGCACTGTGATGAAACATGATGTGCATGTACCCCCAGTTCATGCCTGTGATGACATATACCAAGTTTAGTGTCAATACATTAAATTTAGAAGATACAGCCTTGTGCCCATTTTTGCATGATCTTGGTCAAATTCATTTGAGCATTATTGAATGAAATCCCTTGGAGGAGTATTTAAAAGTTCACAGCAAGCACTTTTCAGAAAAACTAAAATGGCCAACTTTCTGTTGGAAAGATTTAAGGGGTGTTTTTGAGCATGTAAAGGGGCCCAAAGGCATAAGGAAAACAACAGTTCAGTGCTTGGCCCCTAAAAACAACAGAGAATGGGATTGTGACGTCAGCAACACAATGTATGTTAGGACTTTAGGACACTGCAGCTGCCATATATACTGTGTAGTATGGAAGTAGACATTAAAGTTTGTATAATACACGCATATAAATATTTTTTTAACATTTGTATGAAAACATTAAAATTGTGAATGCTTTGTAGTTAACTGCCTTAACCTTCTGAAACCGTAAAACATGACACAAAACCTGTTATCTATGTATAAACAACATATCCTGCATATCAAAGTTATTGATGTGGCATACCACCTTTTACCATAATAAATTACAACAAAAGTACTTTATTTTGATATCTCCTTTTGTGTCCAAAGTTAAATAGAAAAAAAACATTGCATCTAAAAGTAAATTGTAACTGTAATGTAAATAGCGTACAACAGATGTAAGATGTAAACACATATATCAAGCAAAGTAATATACAAAAGTAAACAAGTTAAATGAACTTAAAAGTTCTGTGTTTACTGTAGTGTAAATTCACAGATAACAAGGCTATAAGTAATCTCTGTGTTCGTATGGATCAAGCTTGTTGATTTCCTTATTTCTAAGAACCGCGTCTTTGCTTTCTTAAGCTTTTTGCTATACCACCTGTTACCATAATAAATTACAAAAAGTATTTAAACTCTATATATTACAGAGCAAAACTTAAATAGAAAAACATTTTGCACCTAAAGTTTAGTATTGTAGTGCAAATACAACAGGTGCAAGATGTGAAGCGGCTGTGTAATCTTCAAGTATTACGAACGCAGATAACAAGGCATTGAATAGCAAGTTTAATCGAAAACTAAAAATTAAAACTTAAAGAGTTCAGTGTTACTTTAGTGCATAAACAACAGGTATATGGCAAATTATTTAAGCATTAAGAACACAGATAACAAGGCAATGTAAGTAAACTATTGTGTTCATATGGATTGAGCTTGTTAATTTTGAAAAAAGAATCACTCCATCACTTCCCTGTTAAGATTTTCTCTATATAGAGTCTTGCACTTGATCATCATTCATTATTGCTTGTCTCTGTTTATTTTCGCTAATATCCGTGTCCGTGTCCTAAAACATGGTGCCCACTACCTACAATGCAACGTGCAATGACTTGGCTTTCCAAGCTCTGCAGGAATAACCTAAAAAAAGAACAATAGGGACCTTCACACTTTCAGTGCTTGTTGGGCCCTAATAAATACGCCAACCGCAGAATCTATGAATATACATGTAAGCCCCGCCCACTGTAACAGGAACTAAATATCATTCAACACTGGACCAAAATGCAATCTCGGCCGATTGCTTCTGAATCTAAATCACATGTGCAATAGGTTTTAAGCAGAAGAGGCTCAGTCAGACCTTTAAATGAAGTGTATTCAAAGTTTTTTTTTAATCAAAGTTCGGGAGGAAGCAGGTCATGTAATCCAACCAATCGCGCAGGGTTGCGTATATATAGCTTTCCCTCACCTCTGTCCCATGAAGTTTTTCAGCACTTGGTCCCGACCATTTGCCATGTCCAAAACCAAGCTTTTTCCTCTCTGCCGAAGCTCATCTGCCTCAAAATCCTAGCCCAAGGAGTGACTCTTCTGCACCAGACATCTCTGCTGAGCCTCCATCCTCATTTTGGGGGCATCGGCCCACTGGCTCTACTAACGCCAAGACGCAGAGGTCATCCACCATCTTTCTCTGTGTTGGCCTTTACTACATCTCATCTATTTATTCCTTCACTAGAGATTAGACCATGAACATTTTATGACAACCCCAACAAACCTCTGACATCCAGTTTTCCTGCAGAAGCACAGCTGTATCATTTATGCATTTCTCTTCTTCTGCCCCATCATATCTGCTTAACAAGGCTTGCCAAACCCAGGTCTTGCACATATCTAAAGACCTACTTTTTCTTATGACAACCTTGTTATCTATCCCTCTTGACATCATCTTGACCCCTCGGTAAGCTTCTATCAGGGGCATCCATTTGCATTTCCGTGGCCTCCCTAGCTTCCCCAGTGGCCCAGCGTCATCGCAATCTTTCTGGGGGAAGTAAGAATGGTCAGCCAAAAACATTCTAGTTCATTGTAGCAAAAAACAACCATGCACTGCATTAAAAAGGACGCTCCCACATGTTAATGCTTTTTCTATAGCTGGACGTGTCGCGTCTATGACAACTTACAGGTATCATGCACCAGAAATACAAAATGGGTGTTTAAACCTCCATTTTAAATGAATAATAGGTGGCTTTTGGATGTTTATCGTTGAATAGGCTATTTATCACATTATTGTTTTCTTGCATCTGTTGTCTAGGCAACTGCCTATTATCTATAAAACATCTATTTTTAGTTGTAAAGGTCAGCATCAATTATCAACTAATTATCAAAGTTGAATCAACATTCACTATTTGGTCAGTTTATCAGAACATTAAAAGGTTGAAAATGAAATATCTATTCAATGTTGAAATGAGGTTAATTTATCAACATATACCCGTTGAGACATTTGGTCGAAATGTTTATTTGTTGTTTTAACATAATGCATACATTTCCATATTTATTGTTCAATCACTTTAAAGTTGAGCTGTTATTTTGAAGCTTTTGAAACATCATTACTTGCATCATGTTTTTTTATCGTCCTGTTCACACACGGTCTGTCCGTGAGGTTATAAGCAGCAGGTAAATTCTGAGATAAATATTAAAACTGTTTAAGCTGTTTATAACGACAACATACAACATTGTACATCAACTGTACATTATTTCACGTTATAACTTCATTTTCTGGATTTTAATGACAATAAAGCGTCTGGTCGTTTCCTCCGGCTCGCTGACGTTCACGTGAGGCTGTGATGGTGTGGTACAAAGAAGCGCTGACAATTACTAAACAATTACTAAATATTATTTTCTATTTAACAAGGCCTTTAAATTAATCGATTTTATAGTTTATAAATTCATGCTTGCAGCATACATAATTTGGTAAAGATGGGCATCAATAAGATTTATGTAGTTACACGCAAAAGCACTACTATATTACAGATGTTTTATATACAAGATATTTATGTGTGTGTGTGTGTGTGTGTGTGTAAGTCTGTATGGTAAATAATCAGCTAAATGAAACATAAAAGAATATTTACCTTTTAGTTACAATTATGAAAAGTTATTATTAGAGTATTATGATAGTGTAACTAGTCAAATAAAACACTGCAGAATCTTCACTGGTCAGTTTTAATTACTGTAAATGAATATGCCTACTGTTGTGCCTATAACATTCCTCACCCAGTCGCTTCGGCGACCAAGGCAGAGATGGAGCTCCGGAGAGACGCGGTGGAGCCAGAGCGACAGAGGACCGAAGAGGAGCTAGAGGGAATGAGGAGTCCAACAGAGTCGGGGAGTCGGAGGGATGGAGGGACGGAGCGACGAGGTGCAGCCAAAGGAGTATAGTCCTGAAGCGATGGCGGGTCAACAACTGACCGGGGCGACCAGGTGGAGCTGAAGGGTCATAAGGCTGAGGAGGAGTCTGGGTGCTGAAGGCTAAAGACGGAGTCGAGGGATCCTCCAGCCTCGGCGTGGGTGGAGCAGGAGACTGGCAGACCCGCGACGAATCCATGACCCCGCTGGCAAGCTGAGGAAGAGCAGAGGGGCAGCCAGGCTCCGGCGACATGGAAAATGGATAACACAAAGCAGTGAGAGGAGGCAGGAGAGGGAGGTTGTGTGGGATTTTTTCTAAATCAGAAAGTTTGTATGAAACTACAGGAATCAGAGTCTCTAAATGAAGGTCAAACAAATCTCCAGATAACCAGCCAGACTCACCCTCAGTGGTGGTGCCGTTGATGGGGTCCTCCAACATTCCCGTGGGGTGGTGGGCCACTGGGCTCTGGTTTTGGCGGCCATGACTGGTAAGCCCTGGATAGCTCTCGCAAGCTCCTCTATCAGCACAGTTAATCGATTCAGCTGTAGGTCCTGAGCTGCTAGTAGAGAGGCCCGAAACGATAACTCAGATTGTAATAGCGAAATCGCTGCTGGAGACAGAGACGGTAGGATCCATTTGCAGTAGTTTATTAGAATAGTTGAATAGTTGAAACACCTCTTTCTCCATCCACAGACTGTTCACACTCTCATCTGGGAGACGTTATAGGAGTGAAGCGATGGCGGGTCAACAACTGACCGGGGCGAGACCAGAGGGACGAGGGAGCCAGGTGGAGCTGAAGGGTCATAAGGCTGGATCCTGTGGTGGCGAAGTCTTCTGTAACGCGGAGACAGAGACGGTAGGATCCATTTGCAGTAGTTTATTAGAATAGTTGAATAGGCAGGGTTGACAACAACAAACAGGTTTTTGCAGGGGCTAGGCTAATGGGCCAACAGCGGGTGGTGAAAACTGCTCAATATGTGTCTGGTGTTCAGCTACCCTTCATCCATCACAAATGCTGTCTATGGATGGTGAGAAGCAGTATCAAAAACACCTCTTTCTCCATCCACAGACTGTTCACACTCTCATCTGGGAGACGTTATAGGAGTCTTTGCTGTCACATCAGCAGATCCTTATCCTAACTATTGACCTACTGAACTCAGCCATACACACATATATATATTTGTACATAAAAGAGGCTGAGTTCAGTAGGTCAATAGTACAGTAGGTGTCAGGGTCCTTGCTTCCTGTTTCTGAGTTACTAGATTATCTTGCCAGGATCCTGACATGCCCCGTGTTTAGTGTCAGAGCGTGCTGTTTGGATTCTTACTCCTTCTAGTCTTGGTTCATGTTTCTTGGTGTCAGGATCTGAACTCATGCTCTGGGTCTTGTCTTGTGTGGAAGCACATGGCCTCTGTTCTGTTTACATTCGCCATGTGTTGTAAACACATCCGGTCTTGCATCCTAACTATTTTGCATTGTGGTGTTTTTGCTTCTTGGTTTTGTCAAGTGGTTTAGTCCAGTCTTGTCGTGTTTTGCGCTGTTTTTTTTGGGAGTTTTTTGGGAGTTATTTGTTTAAATAAAGACTTTTTTTCTGTTTAACACTGTCTGTGCTTGGGTTCATTTCTCCCGTACCTGACAGTAGGTCAATAGTTAAGATAAAGTAGCTGATATAATAATCTATAATAATAATAATCTATCTGCACTGTTACTTTTGGCATTTCTGGTAGACTGTCAGCTGTGAAAATGTCTTTGTTGGTGATTGGGTGGAATTGAATTTTGCTGAGGAGGAACATTGAGGGATGCAACAGTGCTCTGCTGTTATCCCCTTACTTCACTTTCTCATGTCGTTTTTCATGTGAACAACTGAATTAACACTAGACCTATTTAATGAACTATATTCTGATTATAAACAAAGTATTACACTAGATGCTATTCAGCTACCTCAGAAGATGGAATACTGCCACACCAGAAAATTTTCAGCAGGCTTAAATTATTTATGAAAGTTTGTAAGAATGATACATGCATTTAGTCAATTGCAATTTTCAATATACATTAGATGCTAACAGCTTTTCTTTGGTCCTGTAAAGCTGAATCTAATCTAATGACTTGCATTATAGGAAGGAATTTATATGAATGTATATTTTAAATAAATAAAATTTGATAATGTGTTAATTGTATGATGTCACCGAACCAACATTGATTCAATATAACGTAAGCAAACCAATAAGATCGAATTTGTGTTTGTTTTCAACGATGCAATGGTTCAACATGGCTTTGATGTCGGATCGACGACGGAAATCAACGTAGTTTCGATGCCGCGAGAGACATCGATTTTACGTTGATCCTGTCAGTTTGCTATGGAAGCCCAGAGTGAAGCAAGCAAGTGAAGAAAAAATATTAACTTATTTCATTATTTCGAGTTCTTAAGTCATTATTTCGAGTTACTAAGTAATTGTTTCGAGTTAAGTCGTTTATTTCGAGTTATTAAGCCACTTATTCGAGCGTTTCGTTAAGGTTTGTAGTAATATTGATATCAGGCACTAGTACGGGGACCTCGGTTTACTTATTTTTTATCACGGCCACAACATAATTATACGTGGTAACGTGATACTATGTCGTAGATGTCGTGATGTGAAGGATGTCATTCCCTCATCACTTCACATTACGTGGCCACGACTTCTTATCATGAGGGAACGACATCCTTTCTGGTGGCCACGACTCAGGCGAATGATGATCATACGGGCTTCATTCGTTACAGAAGAGACATGGATCAGCACGATCTTTGGATTTTTAAGGGAACACAATATTAATGAGGCAAACATAGCCACAATTGAACAAGACAAGGTAATGGATCATTTTTATTGTTTATCTATATGTATATGTAAGAGGTTAGTTTTAAATGTATTTTATACTGTGTACACCACAGATGCCATTTGATCAAGCTTGAGCTCACGTAATTCATACGTATTTTATGAGGTCGGTGATTAGTGTAAATTCTTGCGATGTGAAACGTACAACAGCTTATATTTATTAGAAAAATTGAACAATAAAGCCTCTTTTCTAACACCAACATCACTGTAAGAGAGACAGCAATCTCAAATCACAGTAGCAGCAGCTAGCTGTGGCATGATTTTCGAGAGCTAGTACATACAAATATATACAACCCCAAATCAGAAAAAGTTGGGACAGTATGGAAAACACAAATAAAAAAAGTAGTGATTTCTAAATTTACTTTGACTTGTATTTCATTGCAGACAATACAACAGCACATTATTTAATGTGTTTCTCATGATTTTTATTGTTTTTTCTTCAAAAAAACAAAATTCCTATTTTGGTTCTTGCAACACATTTCAAAAAAAGTTGGAACAGGAGCAATTTAGGGCTAGTAATCATGTAAATTGGTTAAATAATGATGTGATTTGAAACAGGTGATGTCAACAGGTGATTGTAATTATGATTTGGTACAAAAGCAGCATCCAAGAAAGGTCTAGTCCTTTAGGAGCAAAGATGGGCTGAGGATCGCCAGTTTGCCAATAAATACGTGGGAAAATTATTGAAATGTTTAAAAACAATGTTCCTCAAAGAAAGATAGAATGTTCCTCAAAGATAGACATTTGCTTATTTCACCTACAACAGTGCATAACATAATTAAAAGATTCAAAGAATGTGGAGGAATTTCAGTGCGTAAAGGACAAGGGCGCAAGCCTAAGCTGAACAACCGTGCTCTCCGATCCCTCAGGAGGCACTGCATCAAGAATCGTCATTCATCTATAAGCAATATCACCACATGGGCTCAGGACTACTTTGGCAAACCTTTGTCAAGTACCACAATACGTAGTTACATCCACAAATGCCAATTAAAACTGTACTGTGCCAAAAGGAAGCCCTAATGTTAACGGTGTCCAGAAGCGCCGTCGGCTTCTCTGGGCTTGGAGGCATCTGGGATGGACCATCACACAGTGGAAACGTGTACTGTGGTCAGATGAATCAGTATTTCAGGTATTTTTTGGGAGAAATGGACGCCGTGTGCTCCGGACTAAAGAAGAAAAGGATCATCCAGACTGTTACCAGCAACAAGTCCAAAAGCCAGGGTCTGTCATGGTATGGGGTTGTGTCAGTGCCCTTGGTAAAGGTAACTTGCACTTCTGTGATGGCACCATTAATGCTGAAAAGTACATAGAGATTTTGGAGCACAATATGCTGCCTTCAAGAAGACATCTTTTCCAGGGACGCCCATGCATATTTCAACAAGATAATGCAAAACCACATTCTGCACACATTACAAAGTCCTGGCTGCGGAGGAAGAGGATACAGGTACTTGACTGGCCTGCCTGCAGTCCCGACCTGTCTTCAATAGAGAATGTGTGGCGCATTTTGAAGCGCAAAATGCAACAACGAAGACCCCGTACTGTTGCCCACCTTAAGACTTGTTTGCAGCAAGAATGGGACAAAATTACACCTGAAACACTTCTTCACTTGGTGTCTTCAGTCCCTAAACGTCTTTTAAGTGTTGTGAAAAGGAATGGCAACATTACAAAGTGGTAAATGCTTTACTGTTCCAACTTTTTTTGAAATGTGTTGCAAGAACCAAAATAGGAATTTTGTTTTTTTGAAGAAAAAATTGAAGAAAAATTAAATGTGCTGTTGTATTGTCTGCAATGAAATAAAAGTCAAAGTAAATTTAGAAATCACTACTTTCGTTTTTTATTTGTGTTTTCCATACTGTCCCAACTTTTTCTGATTTGGGGTTGTATATACTACATATAAACTGCATAAATACTTTTTCCTAAAGGCGACGTTTATGAGTGCTGCATAGTCAGTCAGATTTTACGAAAGACTGTCCTAGGAACCAAAGTTCACAGACTGATTTACAGGGTTGCACACAGATGGTGAACAATTTGGTGAACGCTCATCTCTGCACGGTTGTTTATGCTCTGTATAATGCGTTTTTCATGCCTTGACGTAAGTACATTTGTATGTGTATGTTTACTTAGTATATGTTATTTATGTTCTGCGATTGTTTGTGGTTACCATAGACGAATTTTGCTGCTAGAGAAACGCTAATTAGCATTGGAATTCTCTGTATTATTATACTGTAACACATGCCTGTTTACATTAATGTAAGAATATAATTTAGTTTGTTGTGTTTGTATCATCTATTTTCAGATCAATTGGATGTCGTGAGGAGGTACCTTCAGCAGAGCTCTGGGAGCAAGGGACACAGACACTAGAGTGTGGTTGACTCAAGATCGTTTTTTTCCTCAAAAGACGCAGATTATATAGAACAGAACAGGATGCACCTAAATCTTTATCAAGCA
This sequence comes from Chromobotia macracanthus, assembly GCA_036877525.1. Classification (NCBI taxonomy): domain Eukaryota; kingdom Metazoa; phylum Chordata; class Actinopteri; order Cypriniformes; family Botiidae; genus Chromobotia; species Chromobotia macracanthus. The sequence goes on along the minus strand of JAZGTH010000074.1, from coordinate 2,286,909 downwards.
ATCAAATAGCTGGGCTATATTTTATTACCATATACGGTTAGAAACAACAACTTCAGGATGTCTTCCAGACTTCCTTATGCGACAGAGTATATGTCATTAGAAAAGAGATATTAAAACTCATTAACCCTTAAGGGGTATTGACTATATTCATTAGTGTGAGGAACTAAATAATCTAACAGTTGGCCACTTTAAGTCATTTATGACTTACCAATTAGTTTCACAAACTAATGTTATCATTGATAATAAACAGTAAAATTTAAAAATAAAGAATCATATCTCACTAGCTCATATCTAGTTACCTCAACCTCCTCTGTTTTGTTTACATTCGCCATGTGCTCTCCGGTCGTGTGTCGTGGCCCCGCCCCCTTGTTCTCTTGTCTCGTCAGCGCTCGTTTCGCGCACCTGTTCGTCGTTGTCTTTGTCCTATTGAATGTCCCTGAGTTTTCTGTCTTGTGCCGGTTCGTCTGCCTCTGATGTGCTTTCTCACGCGTGTTGAGAAAGTTCGGGGTTTCCGAGTCTCTGTCTTGTCGTGTTTTTTCCGGTTTTATTTTCCCTTTTTGGCTCCAGTTTTTGGAGAGTTTGAGTTTAGTTTGTAAGCTTGTTTTGTCACTCGTTTGCCCCCTCGTGGGTTGTTGTTTTTTTTTTTATAAATAAAGACTTTTTACTAACGTTTTAAACGCTGTCTGCGACCGGGTTTGTTTCCCGCGACCTTGACAATGTGGGGTTTATTAAACTACCCTACAGGAAACATGTAACATATAACCAGACATAAACCTACACACATTAAACACATAACTAAAAGTGAGGAGAGAGTGAGAGAGAGAGAGACAGAGAGAGGATGTTAAGCCTGTGCAAGTCAAATCAGCTAAACATTCTGAATGAACCACCAGTAGAATCACCTTAATAAAGGGACACAACTTAGCGCAGCTATTCTTTGTGTATAGAATATGGAAAGATTATCAGTCCTGTTATGGTTACACAACATACATAGTCTGATGGGAAATTAGAAGACGATCTGTTAGATATTAAATATGACAGAGTTTGAACTACATTAAGTTGTGATTCATCCTAATGCATGAATACAAACAAAACATCAATCCAAACTTGCATACCTATCTACAGAGTTACAGTAAAGATACATAGTTTTGTAGCCAGCATACCATGGGAATGTATACAACTATATACAGTTTAGGACAGATTAGTTGTAAGTTAAAAAGACTTCTTCCTTTGGATAGAAGTGTTCTTTCTTGGGCCACCTGGGGTTACTGGAACTCCATGTGGTGCCCATGGAATTCTTTTGAAGCTTGTGCAGGGTGTCATAAACTGAAGACTCAGAGGTTGCTGATAGCCATCTGGAGGAGAAGTTTGCCTCCAGACTCTCTGGAGCCTAGGGTCTTTCACCCCCACACTAGGTTTGTAAGTCTTAAGTAAAAAGGGGTATTTTATGATCCATACGTGATCCAAATATTAGGCCATGCCAGACACTACAGTTCTTTCTCATTCTGACAGACCCTGATCAGTGTTGCCCACAGAAGAGGCATTTTTTATTTCTGGTGACATATGTTCCCCACACACTGCACAATCTGCAATAGCAACAACATAACAGGAGGCCAAAGAATAATTTTTTGTATGCTCAGCAGCGCTGAAGAATAGATGTATATAGAAGAGATTAAAGAAGAGGTTAAATAAGTATGCATAAGTATTTAAAGTTATATAAAATCATGGCACATGAATGTATAATTATTTTATATACATGTAAAATATATACATATAAATGTTTTTAAATAAAATGCTTTACAATAATTACAAAAATGTATCTAATCCTAGCAAACGTCATTTATTTCCTCATTATTGCAACATTATTGTGATAATGAATTACAAGGTCATCACACATTTTCATCACACATTCTGATTGTCTTAATTCCCAGCACCCACAAACGCTGTCTAAAAATGCATTTTACCTATAGCCTATATGTACTTCTATATATAGGCTATATAAGTTGTTTCATAGTACATTACCTCGATTATGTTTACTGGTCAGAAGTAAACATATGCATTCTATACATTACATAGGTCACAGCAATAAATACACTAAATGAACATTGGACAGGTTAGTTTTCTTTACATTTGACAAAAAGTATCACGGTCGCGTGAAACAAACCCACTTGCAGACAGTGTAAGAACAGAAAAAGTCTTTATTATAAATCAAAACAAGAACCCACGAAGGGGCAAAAAGAGGCTTTTAAACAGAACTCAAAAACTCTCCAAAGCCTTTTCTTTCAAAAGCTATGGACTTGGACTATTTAGCAGTGATTTAGAAGTGTATCTTCAAATGAGAGCTGCTTTTAAAGTTGCTTTGCAACCACTGAAATGAAAACCTACAAAAAATACATTAATAAACTGTATTGTGACAATTTATAGCACATTCAAGCTTTATTCTTAGTTCTCACTTCAATTGCTGTTTGTGCTTAAGTACCGTAGTTTGACATCTAGTGATAGAGAGTGTTTTTGAGAATTTTTTTTTAACAGTGTTCTCAAAATTTCATTTAAAATATTTTCACACTTGTACTACCTCAATGCAGTTTCTCACTTTTATTGTTAATACAGTTCTTGTACTAATTGTTAATTTCATACATGCCCTCAATAGCTCACCTCAGGAATAATCACTTCTGTAATAAACTGCTGCTTCTCAGATAAAGTTCTAGCCACTGAGAGCAGTTTTTCCAGATGTTGGATTATCTCTTCAGTCTGGAGTAACAAGTAAAAAAAAGGAAAAAATAGGTTACATTCCTTATGTCTAAGATATTACTTTGATAATCAGAAGGTATCTGACTGACTTTGCAACATCCACAAATGTTGTATTTATAAAAACTATGTCACCAGAAATAAAACAGCCTCTTTTGTGCGCAACACCGATTAGGGTGACATGACTTAATAAAGATCCCCAAAATAATTATACTTCAAACACTGAGAAGTAACAGGCAATAGCAGTAATAATACGCTGTATTTGACCTATTTTGATACAACCTAATCAATGCAAATAGACATGATATAGTTGTATAATGACACATTATTAATGTAAATGCGTCTATTACAGTATAATACTACAGCAAATTGCTAATGCTAATTAGCATGTTTCTCTAGCAGCAAACTATGGCGCTCAGAACTCGCCGATGGTAACTGCAAACCATAGTGGAACATCAATAACATATACTAAATAAACATACACATAAAAATGCACTTACATCAAGGCATAAAATGAGCATAAACATTATACATTATATATACGCATTATACAGAGCAGAAACAACCGTGCAGAGATGAGCGTTCACCAAATTATCTCACCATGTGTAACAACTTTGGTTCCTAGGACGGCCTTTCGTACAATCTGTCTGACTATGCAGCACTCATAAACGTTGCCTTTAGGAAAAACTTTATGCATTATTGATATGTAGTGTATATATATACTAGCTCTAGGAAATCATGCCACAGCTAGCTGCCGCTAATGTGATTTGAGATTGCTGTCTCTCTTACAGTGATGTTGGTGTTAGGCGTGAGGCTTTATTGTTCGTTTTTTCAAATAATCATAAGCTGTTGTATGTTTCACATCACAAGAATTTACACTAATCGCCAACCCCATAAAATACATATGAATTCCGTGAGCTCAAGCTTGATCAAATGCCATCTGTGGTGTATGCAGTATAACAAACTGATCTCTTGGCCACCACACAGTATCACGTTACCATGTATTAATATGTCGTGGCCACATTAAAAATGAGTGAACCGAAAAGGTCCCTTCCCAGTCACCGTACTAGCACCTGATATCAATATTACTACAAAGCTTAACGAGATGCTAACTCGAATAAACAACTTAATATCTCGAAATAACAACTCAATAACTCGAAATAACAAGTTAATAACTTGAAATAACAACTTAACTCGAAATAACACGTTAATAACTCGAAATAACGACTTACTAACTCGAAATAACGACTTACTAACTCGAAATAACGACTTACTAACTCGAAATAACGACTTACTAACTCGAAATAACAGGTTAATAGCTCTAAATAATGACTTAACTCGAAATAATAAGATAAGTTTACATTTTTTTCCTTCACTTGCGGTTCTGGGCTTCCATAGTTTGCTATCTGGGTTTGTAACAGTTTAGTGAAGATCTATTTACAGTAAATGTTAATGGGACATTGCCTGTTTATATAAAAAACATGCCTATACCTGGCGATTTATTTTTTCAACCTGTTTTTAATAGTTTAATTTATGTTTGACAGACATAAGTTAAACGCATCGTTCCCAGGTCGGTGTATTTAAAAAAGTTATTGCAGTTAGTAGATACAATCATAATTTTGGAGCTTATTGTTAAAATATGTGAGTGACGCTCTGTGGCACGGCAAGATTTTAAGCAGCATCCAGGGACATAGCTGAGCGCCGCCGGTGTGTACACTGATTGGAAACAATGTGTTTGACTTTTAAAGATGTTGTGCTGCGCTGCGCTCCTTGTGCGACGTGCAACCCCTTTAAAACGCCTTATCTCTATTTATTATAAACACTGATGTTCCAGTTTCCGGAAAATCAAATTGCTGACTCCCTTTCTTGTTTATCATCCTTGAAATTCAGGCTGCTGGCACCAGAGGCGGATAAATCTCCAACCCCAATACCTCATTCTCAACTGTTTTTCCTGTAAACCACCTTCTCAACTATTCTATCGACTCCATCCTCCATACCATCTCACCTAGAACCCTCCTCATTATTCAATATAATAATGCTTCCAATCATCTCACTTCTCATATAACCTGCCGCTTCCTGATTTTTCTCTGCTAACCTATCATCTCATATCTTATCTCTACAGCATTAAAGGCATCTCAGCTGGATCCATTAGCTTTAGCATCTCAGCTATAGCTCTCGTCGGATGCTGCGAAAACACTCCTGGTCAAGTGTTCACATTTTGTTTTGCCCTTATTTCGCTTCTTGTCCATCACACAAGCCCACCCTCCTTATTTTGTTCTTACACTGCTTTTAAATTCTGTTTCAGATTTTCTGTGTACTCTTTTAACAACTGAGTACAGAGTTAACTGTGAACTGAGTAAAGAATGCAGAATCTAAATGACGATGGATTCCAGGAGCTGTTAATAGAGCAGACTTGGAAAACACTGGAGCACACACAGACACTGGAGAACATGGGGAAAACGATGGAGATCGATAGCAGGTAAGTAGTTTGCATTGGAATGAGTTCTTTTCCAATTAGAGACCAGACAATGTGCTTGAGGGAAGTGTGCGCTCTTATAATGCAGAAGGTGATTGGGAAATGATGAACAGGTGAGTGTGATTCGTATTCTGGTGAATGAGATCACTGACTGGAGGCAAAGCCTGATGTTTCCGTGACAGATGGAAATGTTACGCCCCTTACCATAATTGTAAATTTCAGCTTCTGAAGCCAATTAAAAGACAGTCAATTATGTTGTCAGTTTTAGCAAATTAGTTAGAGCCCAAGTCAGATCTAAGAAATGCATATGACCAACCGATCAATCGGAACCAGATTTGCAAGCCCCAGTGAAATAGAACACGTAGTGCATCTATGTTTGTAGTCTTTATGCCTCAATCCATCTGCACTTTTTACTCTACACTGCCCAAACAAATCTGCATTTTAAACAGTCAATTGCAAATACTTTAAAAAATAATAAAATATACCTATAGACTTTGATTCAGAAGTGCCAGATTGTCCTAGCAAAGTGAACGAGTCATCCACACAGTGACAAAAGTTAGTATTCCACTGAGGAGAGTGAATCGTCCACGGAGTGTGTAATTTCACCCCACTATTGACCACTATTAACTAATAATGCACAAGACGAAGGTTAATCAACAACCTCTGCTTTTATTGTGGTGAACCAGGTCATCATAAGTCACAGTGTCCTCAAAAGACCCGGAGGTCCCTCACAGCACAAGACCGGGTGAGTGTGGACACCTTTTCACAAAATCCATTTAAAGTCTTCACATTACCTGTACAGATTTCTACTGAAAGTGGTTCGCTTATGTTGACAGCATTAGTAGATTCCGGCGCCGCTCTCAACCTCATCAACTCGGACATCGCCCGGAAACATCAGCTACCCACCATTCCATGCTTTCCACCTATCAGTATTACGGCTGTCAATAACCAACCCATCAAAGGAGGAGTTCTGGAACAGACCCGATCACTGAAAATGCAAATTGGGGTTTTTCATGAAGAGAACATCTCTCTATATCTGATCGACTCACCCAAATATGAAATAATTTTAGGAATTCCATGGCTAAGTTGCCACGATCCCCACATCTCCTGGCACACGGGTGAGCTGACCCACTGGTCTCCATTCTGTTTTAGTCACTGTCTAACCCTTAAGCAGTCTGTCCACAAGCATTGAGAGCCCTCTGAGCCTGACCCAACCAAAGATCCCCAAGGTTTATAACGAGCTTTTGGAGGTCTTCAGCAAGGTTAAAGCCACACAGTTACCATCACATCGGCACTGGGACTGTGCTATAGACCTTCTTTCCAACATGTGTCCTCCCAAAAGCAAAGTCTACCCGCTGTCACGCCAAGAAGCACAGGCTATGGAGGACTACATCAAGGAGGCTCTGGAATCTGGCTTTATCCATCCTTCTACTTCTCCCGCTGCAGCCGGCTTCTTCTTCGTGGAGAAGAAGGATGGGGGTCTGCGTCCGTGCATCGACTACAGAGGCCTCAATAATGTCACTGTTAAATTCAGGTATCCACTGCCTCTAGTCCCTTCTGCCCTAGAACAACTCAGGGAGGCCAAAATTTTTACCAAACTCGACTTGAGAAGCGCTTATAACCTGATACGCATCAGGGACGGAGATGAGTGGGCACTACGAATACCTGGTTATGCCCTTTGGCCTTGCCAATGCCCCAGCCGTCTTCCATAAATTAAGTCTTCAAAGATGTCCTCCACAAGTATGTCATCGCATATCTTGACGACATCCTAATCTATTCCCTGAATGAAGAGGATCATGTCACTCACGTCAAGAGTGTTCTTTCCAAGCTTCTCAATCACCAACTCTATGTCAAGACTGAAAAATGTGAGTTTCATGTGAAGCAGACAACATTCCTGGGGTACAACATCAGCCACCAGGGCGTTGAAATGGATGCTTCTAAGGTAACCGCCGTCACTGAGTGGTCGCAGCCCTCCACGTTGAAAGAATTGCAGAGGTTCCTGGGCTTTGCTAATTTCTATCGACGCTTCATTAGGAACTACAGCTCTATTGCTGCACCTCTCACTTCATTACTCAAGTTGTCATGGAACGCTTCCGCCAATGCAGCCTTCCAAAAGCTCAAGACCAGCTTCACGACGGCCCCCATCCTAAAACATCCAGATCCAGAGCTCCCCTTCATTGTGGAGGTCGATGCTTCTGACTGTGGGATTGGAGCTGTGCTCTCTCAACGTCACGGACAACCTCCCAAGCTTTTCCTGTGTGCCTTCTTCTCTCGGAAGCTAACCCCCGCTGAGTTTAATTAAGATGTGGGAAACAAAGAGCTTCTGTCAATGAAGGCTGCCATGGAAGAATGGAGACATTGGCTCGAGGGGGCAGTTCATCCTTTTCAAGTTATCACGGACCATAAGAACCTTGAGTATGTCAAGTCTGCTCGACGTCTGAATTCACGCCAGGCAAGATGGTCCCTGTTCTTTTCACGATTCCATTTTACAGTCACTTATCGTCCAGGCTCCAAGAATAGCAAGGCAGATGCACTATCCAGGCGCCATGATCCCCCACGACAGAACTACAATCCTGAACCTATGCTAAGTCCAGCCTTGTTTGTTGCTCCGGTCAACTGGGACATAATGGAGGAAATTCACCAGGCAGTCCTCACAGAACCATCACCACCGAACTGCCCCCCTTCCAAACAATATGTTCCCCAGACACTACATCACCGGGTGATCCAGTGGGTCCACACATCACTCAGCACGGGACATCCCGGCATTTCACGAACCCTTAAACTTCTAGAATTCCTTCTGATGGCCTTCAATGACCAAAGATGTGGCCAATTATGTCAAGTCTTGCTCCGTCTGTGCCCAGTCCAAGACTCCCAGGGACCTGCCGACGGGACTTCTACAGCCTCTCCCGATTCCCCAACGACCTTGGTCTCACCTCTCCATCGACTTCATCACTGACTTACCCCTGTTTGATGGTTACACCACAATCCTGGTCATCATCGACCGCTTCTCCAAAGCCTATCGTCTGGTTCCATTAAAAGGATTACCTACTGCCATGGAGACTGCTCAAGCCATGTTCCACCATGTCTTTCGAAACTATGGTCTACCTGAAGACATTGTATCAGATCGAGGAACTCAGTTCACCTCTCAGGTTTGGAAATCCTTTTGTAACCTTTTAGATATCAATGCGAGTTTAACCTCTGGCTATCATCCGCAGTCAAACGGTCAGGTGGAGAGGCTTAACCAAGAGATCGGCAGGTACCTGCGGAATTACTGCAGCCGAGAACAACATCGCTGGGCTGAATTTCTCCCTTGGACTGAGTATGCCCAGAACTCACTCACGCACTCCTCTACAGGACTCACACCATTTCAATGTGTGCTGGGTTACCAGCCTCCCCGATCCCGTGGTCAGGAGAACCATCGTCTGTGCCTGCTGTTAATGACTGGATTCGTAACAGTGAGAGGGTGTGGGACAGTGCCCATGTGCGGCTTCAATGCGCTGTGAGGATGCAGGAAATTAACGCTAACCGTCACCGTCACCCACACCCTCCATACCAACCTGGAGTCTTGCTCTCCACGAGGGATCTCAAGCTACGTCTGCCAAGCAGGAAGCTCACTCCCAGGTATGTTGGCCCATTTAAAATCATAAGACAGATTAATGAGGTCACTTACCAATAAGAGCTCCCTGTTGACTACCGCATCTCTCCTTCTTTCCATGTGTCACTCCTCAAACCTTTCCACCGGGATGCTGACCCCGAGGCCATATTGCAGGAGCCACCACCACCGCTGGACATTGGCGGAACGCCGGCCTACAAGGTGAACGTCCTGCTTGACTCACGGCGAAGAGGGGGTCAGTTACAATACCTGGTGGATTGGGAGGGATACGGCCCAGAGGAGAGATCGTGGGTAGCGGCAGTGGACATTCTGGATCCCTCGCTTACGGAGGAGTTTCATCGAGCCAGACCTGACCGTCCAGCACCACGGCCACGGGGACGCCCACGTAGAGCACCTGGAGGTGCTCCTAGAGGGGGGGGTTCTGTAACATCACGCCAGCAGAGGGAGCCCTCACCGGAATACTGACTGCTCATGCTCCCTCTGCTGAACTCTGAACTTACTTCCTGTTTGGCATCTATATAAACCTTGCTGCCACATGGCCACTTTGCGAAGTATTGCCAGCTTTACACCTGACTACTGAGCATTCTCTTTTACTGCCTGATTTCCTGTGTTTTACCTATTGTTTGGTTCTCGTTTTCTGGTTTTTGCCTTGCCCCTTTGTTTGACGCCTGGATTGGACTGTTTGTTTGAATATTGATTCTCTGCCTGGATTTACAACCTCTGATTTACGTCTCTCCCTTTTGTTGTGTTGCATGGTTGGACTGTCTATGTTTATTACGACCCTTTGCCTGTACTTTTTGACTTTGATTATGGATCACGACTCATTTGATAACCCCAATAAACATCCGCAACTGGATCCTGCTTCAGCTTCTGCCTCAGCCCCCTTACAGCACTATTTGCATTATTTATCTGTCTCTTGACTCACGGCAAAATGGGAACAGCTGTTAGATCGTTATGAGGGAGGTGTTTCCCTTAACCATTTCATTTCCAAACCCGTCTCTCCATCCGCAGCGACAACAAAACCACGCCCTGCTTTCCACACCGTGTTAAAAAGACTACATATTTTCTTAGGCTGAGGTCAATAGGAAGTTATGTGTAGAATGTGGTTTGGACTCCAAGGGATCACACAGTGATCTTTTTCTGAGGTTGTGAAATCCAGACAAACATATGACACAATCTTTGACTAAATCTGGGAGGCCTCTGGTAAGCTTAAGTTGTCTTGCACAGTTTTAATTGCAATCTGGTTAACTTGTGGTAAGAAACAACAAAGTAAATTAAACTTTGATTAACAAACTGGATGTGATTAATATTTAGTCTCTTAAATCTGTTAGAAGGCTGGGCAGTAATCATGGGTGCATGTGGGTGTTTACACTCTCAAATGCAATCTGCGAGCAGAGAGCCCTCGAGACTTTACAGACTTATTATTATCCAGGAAACATATTCCAAATGCCACAATTTATGCCTTTGCACAGGGTCTTGCAACACACTTGAATTTAAGAGCATCAGAAAAGGTACCCATGTCTTCATTTGAAGGTCGCTTAGCAGAACCAACTCAATCCAACATAAAACTGGACTGAAGCTTAAAGAGGCTTAAAATATCACTACCTTGACTAAACACTAAAAAGACAGTGCCAGACCTTAATGTTCACCCAGTGACAAGTTCATCTGATCACTATGTGCTGTATCACTATGTGCAGTTTCATAGCGCCAGTACAAAAGACAACAAAGAAGTATTGAGAAGTCTTGTTGAAGAGTCTTGAGAAGAAGTCTTGTTGAGGAAGCTTACTCTGGTACCTCAGTTGGCTGGGATAGTAAATAGCCAGGCTGCAGAGCAACTGTTTGCAAAGATGAAGAAAAACAACTACTTTTTGAACATCAACATTAAATATCCTGTTATAATATAATAATGTAATTATATGGTCAACTATCCACTGAAGAATTCAGTTCAGTATATATATATATATATATATATATATATATATATATATATATATATATATATATATATATATATATATATATATATATATATCCTGTTTAACACTTTAATCAGTTTTATGGTATAGTGTAATTAATTTTCAAAATGTCTACACTGCGACAGGAAATCATATGGTTTGTGACATCAAACACTTGTCTGCCAGTAGCTGTTGGGATTTCCAGCCAAGTGATAGGCAGTCAGCATGGTGGTATTGTTTGTTTTTATTTTGTGTATTCTGAATTTAATTTTGGTCTTTTTATCGGCTGTAAACTTGGCCAGGTTTTGAGTAAAAATGACCCAGATGAAAATTGTTCAAGTTGGAAACATTACACTGCAGTGAAAAGATTTCTAGATCTTGGGCAGAGCTTGAGGCAACAGTAAGTGGATACAATTATTTCAAAATAAAAAATGACCATACAACTGATAGATCCTTTTAACAATAAAAAACACAGATTGTCTTGATGTAATTGTCATGGTGGTTTCCCTACAACCTACACCTGGAGACATAACTGTGTTTTTTAATGGGTTTGCAATTGAATGCTATGCTTTGGGTATGGGAATGGGTTTGTTGGCAGAGGATTCATATGTTGTAGGTACCTGGCTACCACCACTTTATTTGGACCCATTGAAATTGTTTACAGCAAGTTGATAAAGTTGTATTTTATCTAAAATTGGAACAGTTATAAATGCATTTACAATAAATGACTGAATCTGTGTTTCTCCCACAATAACATTGCATCGAAGATTGCATTCTGCTCCCTGCTTGGAAGTCAGGACGCTAGATGCTATATTTATGTTATTTCATTATTTTTTTTATTTAATGTTGTATACTTTTCTACAAATTGCATTAATTTCTAAATAAACTGATTATTAGGATTAAGTAAAATTTAAAATGGTATTTGGATTCAATAAAATAACTGTTTTTCACAGGTTCTAAAGCCTAAAAACAACACTATGTATTTTCTTGATTTAAATCATCCTTACAGGATTGGTGATGAAAGTATCTTCAGGTTGCACTAACAAATATAGATATTTTGTTCCCAGTTTGCAGTTCAAGGTTTGCTGTTTAAAGTTTACTGTTCCAGAGTTAGCTGTTCATTGCTGTTTGTTCTTGACATGATGTTCATTTGCATGATGTTCTGCATGTTTCTTTTATATTCTGAATTTTTCATTGTGGTAAGTTTTGCTTTAAAACTAATCCAATATTATGGTTATAATATTTATGGTTATAATATATTAAAATATGTCTGTTTGATTTTGTTGCAGTAAATTGACAAGCAGAAAGACAGCTCCTGGAAAATGAAATCTGATCAAAAACAAGATTATTAGACTTTTATTAAAAAAACATACTTTGCTATTTCTTTGTCTCCCATTCTCTTTTTTAGTTCAGTCAACTCTTTATTTCTAAACCAACTACATACCTAGTATCCCTAATTAGTTGTATTAATATACATCTCATAATGAACAGTAAGAATTTACAATATCACTTTAAAAATAATCACTTGTCTTTGTTTATTTTTTTCAATCCACTGAATAATTGTTTTGTGTTTTATTGTGTATGTATATGAGAAAGGTTTTCATAGTTAATTTAACACTTTTCAGCTAAATCAAACGTTCAAATGCTCAGACTTTTTGTTTTAAGCTTTGTGTTTGTTTATATTGTTAGTTATAACAATGACACAACAGAAATTGATAAACTTTCACTTTAAAAATACCTATTAACATTTCTCTATAGCCAACTTTGTCAATAGGACACAGCATAATTTTTTTTAATGTCTTAATATCTCATAGTATCTTTTCAGTTAAACAGGTTAAATAAAACACTGACTTAATAATGACATGGTTTAAACGTGGAAACATGCCCGCTTAGATTGTTCCTCCCACTGGTAAATATACAGTGAAGTGTGCATGTGCGCTCTGACTCTCTGCTTGTCTATGTGATGTGATAGTTGAACTAATAAAACTACGATATTAAAATCAGCCCCTCCTGTTTTACAAAGCCCAACCCCCATCTATGAGGTAGGCTGTTAGACCCGAGTAGTGGATTGGCTAATGGGTCATATGCCTCTTGCTTTCAGTTAGTTTGTTTTTTGCAGCTGCTGGTTAACTGTGTAAAAGAACCATTGACTTTCAATTGAAAAGGTGAGCTATCCCAGCATTAGAACATTGTAGAGACATGTGGGTGGGCTTATTTAGGGCTGTCAGTGGACTTCCTGACCACACCCTAACAACCATTTAGATCACCCTAGCAACCTAGGTTCATGCTATGTCATACTAGTATCATGCTAACATCATAAGTCATGCTAACATCATGCTAAGTCATGTAAAAACCATGCTAACATTGTGCTAACATCATGCTAAGTCATGCTGGCATTGTGTTAACATCATGCTAAGTCATGGAGGAATCATGCTAACATTATGCTAAGTCATACTAGCATCATGCTAATATCATGCAAAGTCATGCTAACATCATGCAAGTCGTGCTAGTATCATGCTAAGTAATGCGACCACTGTGCTAACATCATGCAAAGGCATGCTAACATCATGCTAGTCATGCTAGTATCATGCCAAGTCATGCGAGCATTGTGCTAACATTATGCTAAGTCATACTAGCATCATGCTTAGTCATGTTAACATCATATCATTTCATGCTAAAACATGCTAATATCATGCAAGTCGTGCTAACATCATGCAAGTCGTGCTAGTATTATGCTAAGTCATGCGAGCATTGCGCTAACATCATGCTAGCATCATTATAACATTATGCTAAGTGTAAAGGAAAATTTTTATTTCTATGCTTATGCAAAAACTAATGTGTAAATCAGTATGAGTTCATTTTCACTAATACAAAGAATGTATTGTTAGTTATTAGATGCCATGTTGAATTACCTTTCATGTAGCAATAGGGAGGTTTTTTTCTTGTGTATCTACTAGAGAGGCCCACGGAGGTCAAGGAATGAGAGGAGAGTCTGAAGTTTTTTAGAAGGATAACCATGTGATGTGAATGGGGTGCATATGGTATGGGAGGTGTTAAGGTGAAAGGGTATAAGAAGGTGATACACAGAGGAGAGGTTGTTCCGCTCTCTTCAGACTAAATGATTATCACTATGTTTTGAGCTGATCCTGTTTGCAAGCATTAAATTTTTTTCTTTAAAAACTTGGTCTTGTGTCTCAGAGAGAAATTTCTATACCACTAAGTCACACTAGCATCATTCTAACATCATGCTAACATCATACCATTTTATGCTAAAACATGCTAACATCATGCTAAATCAAACTAGCATCATACTAAAACATGTTAGCATCATGTGCAATCATGTTAAAACATGTTAACATTGTTTAAATATTCCTTTAAACAATATAACTGAGTTTTGCCACAGCAAGCACCACACACATTTTCTTCAGATCAGAATCTTTATTATTATTATTATTATTATTATGTTGGCTTGAGAAATGTTTGTTATGTTGTTATGATTATGCTTTTATTTATTTTAAAATTGTATTTATTTGTAATTCTGATTATTATTGAGGTCCTCAGATTTACTACATTTCATCAAAAAATGGCATTTCAAGATTATTGCCACTAGAGGGCATTTACGATCTGTAAAGAGCAAATGAACTCAAACATTGGCAATAAAACTTCAACTGGAAGTCAAATTGCTTTTTAATGTTTGAGATATGTGTTTAGAAGTTTAAAATCTGTGCAAAAAAAAATCTGTTTAGAACCATGCAGATGTCTAACATCTGGCAGATGTGGCAGAAGTTGAACACAGGGAAGAGGCTTCAATAGGCTTCATTTGGTCAAGGGACCATACTATATGATCCAAGAAACATATATAGGCTAAAATACCTATGCAGGGCAATCAACAATTCTGTAGTTGCATGTTCTGTAGTCTGTATATTTTTTTAATATTCTTCAAAATATTCTTGAATATTCTTGTGCTGAATCACAACACAAATGTGTATATTGCACATCCTTAGATGTTCCAATTCAAAGAAAAATCTTTGAATCTACCTAACAGCTCTGTGTTTTCATGAAAGCTTTTAATATTTTGCTTGTTATGTTGTACTGACAAGCAAACAGACACAGATCTGAAGCAATATCAAACAAGTGGGAGTACTATTAAAGTGTTTTAAGAAAAGGCTGCTTTGTGCCTCCTCAAAATTCTGCATAAAGATACGATGCCACATAAAAGACAGGCTAAATGATGTCTGCTCTAACTCACGTCTTTCATATCAAATTACAGACCTTATTCACAGTACCGTCATCTATGATTTTTAATGGGAATGAAAGTAATCCTGTAAGGGATACATATACATCTCTTGGATTATTCTGCTGATAAAGAAATATCTCTTCAATACATTTCAGTAGATAAACTCAGACAACACGAGCTGTGGAAAATACATACAAGTACTTTGTACAGCTGTTTATAGCGGATACAATTGAAAACAGTCTATCCCTCACAGCCTCGGTTTCATACCTGTTATGGCGCTTCCTTGAATAAGAGCTACACTGTTATGATTGCTGTGTAAATTTCAATTTCAATTGCACTTTCAATTATTTTACATTTTGGACATTGAATATCCTTTTGCATGTGTGTTTATTGTGTGTTCTTAGTTTATGAGAATGTTTCTAATTACATTAACTGGACTTTAACTGGTTTCTTTTTGTTTCTTTGTTCATTTATTTACTTAATTTATTTTTGTTCATTTGTAAATCAAAGCAGTTGCAGGTAAATTAAAACAACTGCAACCAATAAATTAATTGAACAAAAATGTTTGCAATTTCAAATAAAATGGTTTGACAAAAAAAAGTTTTGTCAGTGCAATGAAGTTTATTTTATCAGTGTATTATTTATTTACACGGTTGTAATATTGTCAGTTCATTGATAGGTTAATAGTTTGCAGTCGATTTTTCATCAACATATTAGGACAATTTATCTGCAATTGGGAAATGTTAACTAAAAGACAGAATTTTAAAGCACTTAATACATTTTACATACTGATCACTGCTCCTGAAAAATGTTTATGAGCTTTCTTTAACTACATCGGGTTAGAACAATGATGGGTTATTTTATGATAACAGATTAAAGTTGCTGATAAAAGCAGACGACATGGCACAGACATCACGTAGCTTCTCCCGTACATTCTACTGTTTATTAATCCGTGGACACGATTTGGTAAACCGAGGGAACAGTTTAAGAATTCGTGAGTACGGTTTATAAACTGAGATGACGAAGTGCAAAACCGTCGCCACGGATTGTTTTTGCCCTACAGGTGACTTCCCTGGCTCCGCAGTTCAGCTATTTCACCCTATATAGTTTTGGCACGGAGTACCCACCATACTGAACTACGTCACCGCCATGATGCCTAGCACACGAGCTCAGCTCTGAGCCGTGCGTCCTCCAAACGTTGTCACTGCGGCCGTCAAATACGCCGTTCTGTAGTACAAGTGCTGCAAATAACGGCGTTTTAGCCAGGAAAAATATCAGCGTCTTTCTATCCAGTCCTAAACGTTTTTTTTTTTTTTTGCCGTCTGGTCATCCATAAAATCCATGGATTTGCGGCGTTTAGGTCTGACCAAGACGCCATAAAAAACGGCGTTTTCTATTATATTAAAATCAGCCAATCCCCATCTATGAGGTAGGCTGTAAGACCTGAGTAGTGGATTGTCTATTTGTTAAAGTCTTAAGAGTCCCGTCCTTCAACGTTGTTGCGATTATTGTTTGTACTTCGATCGTGTATTTTACCCTTTGGTTTTATCATTTGAGATGGAAAACAGAAAGTGAAGAGTATAAATTTGTCTATGTTGTGTACATTGATCTTTCGTCGTATGGAGTTTGGGGCAGGTCATATGCCTTTTGCAGTTAATTTGTTTTCTGTAGCTGCCAGTTAACGGTGTATATATATATATAGAGAGAGAGAGAGAGATTGGAATTGAATAGATATAAACAAGGACTAATGGCGACGTGCACGCTGGAAATAATGGCTCTAACAGGTTTTCATTGTTTGATGTTTAATGAAATGTTTAAAATGGAGTGATATTTTGTATAATTATGTGTATTAAAATATTTGTGCAGAGAGTAATAAAGATTTGTGCCTGGGTTTGGAGACAGGGGAAGCTTATATTTGTGATTTGTGGGTTATTGCATGTTATGTTGTGATGTATTTAAAGGCTTTTTTCTGGCCTTTTTTCCACTGTTTTGAATTGCAACTTTCTGCACAATTGCACAATATATTGGAAGGTAATAAATACTCTTTGTGTCAGTCTGCTATCATATAAGCTTTAAATGTGCCTGTTTCACAGTTTTGCTAATAAATGATGACTGGAAGGAGAGCCGTTTTACAGAATTACACTGTATCTCATGCATAGGCTTTACAATATTTCCAGATCAGACCCCCAGAGGAGGAGCATGCCACACAACTCGCCGTCCAAGCTATTGTTCTGTCCAGACTGGACTATTGTAACTCTGTCTTGGCAGGCCTTGCACTATGACTGGCCTTTATTGAGCCAAAGAGAACCTACATCACTTGTCTTTTTATAAAGACTTGTCTTTTTATAATGTTTGTATTGACTGCCGATCGTTGCTCACATCAAATTCAAGGCTGTGATGCTTTCTTACAGGGCAAACACTATATCTGCTCTCCTGTACTTTAACTCACTAGTTCAGACTTATGTGCCCTCCAGAAGGGTATGTTGGTGATGCAAATATCAAAAGAAAAATAATGTAACAGCTGTTTAACCTTTTGCTGGCAGCTCTTTCCAAGTTGTGAATAAAACTATTCTGTTGAGAAATAAAGACTCTGTTCGTTTTACTTTATTGGGACAATTTAAACTTCTAATTTAACTTTTAATACCAGGAACAAAGAATTTTGAGCAGTATTTGAAGCCTATAAAATTGTAAAAAAAAAAAAAAAAAAAGTGAGAGTCCATCAAACAGTACTTTCAAGTGAAATACAATACAAGTACAGTTAAAAATAAATACTTTTAGCAATACTAAGCATGACATTTACATTATACTTGAGTAATATTTTATTAAGGTGTCTGTATTTTATCTAAAGTTCAAGAGTTCGCACTCATGTAATTGCAAATTATCATATATGCATATTTGGCGTGCTGTCCGGGGGGAGGGCTCCGAGCTTGGAATTTGGCCCGAACCCAGAGTACTCCCCAAAAAAGTCAAGTAATTACCGGTAGTTAATTACCGAGTAGTTCAGACATACGATCGCTTTCGTTTATTACCAATAAAGGATTCTCCCTGTACCAAAATGCTTCATTCTGTACTCAGGTGCCAACGGTATTAAACGAATACACGGAGAATCTGAAGCGAAATTGAAAAAGCGCGGAAGAAACGAAATAAAGAATGTAACGGGTGGTAACAAGGCGCAGTGCCCGACGGGAGCTTCAGCTGAGATGCTCACAGCTTAAATTTTGAGAGACTGAAATTTTGAAACCGGTTTCTCCGTTCGACCGGGGAGTCCTCGCATCTGACGGGAGCTATGACGGAGATGCTCGCGGCATCGGACGGGTAGGCCCAGCCAGCGAACAGGTAGTTTCGAAAGGAAGACAAACGGATCCTGCATATTTCGATCCTGTATTCTTTACTCGTGTCTCAGCGGTGTTAAACGAATACACAGAATTATGTTTGGAATTATGTATAGAATTTAAATGCCGTGTAAGAACGAAATAACGAAATGAGGAAAACTCGCGTAACGGACGCGACCGCTCAACCGGGAGGGTTCTCGCAGCATCTGATGGGAGCTTTAGCTGAGGTGCTCACGGCATCGGACGGGTAAACCCCGCCAGCAGTCGAACAGAAGCGTTCTCGCGGACGGGCTTTTGAGAAACCGGAATTTAGAAACGGGTTTCTCTGTTTGACCGGGGGGCTCTCGCAGCATCCAACGGGTGCTATGACGGAGATGCTCACGGCATCTGACGGATAGGCCCGCGCCTGCAATCGAAGGGGTGGGGGGGTTCACAGCATTCGAATGGGGGCTCGACCAGCAATTCGGAGTGGCAAAGGTGCGGAACGGGTGGTCCTGCACGATTTCCGAACGGGGTGTCCACACACCGATGCGAACGTGAGCGTCCGACGACGCCTAGCAAAACAGGCTCACTGCTATTCCAGCGGGAAAGGCTCGGCTGGTGCTTGAAAGGAGAAGGACGAGGCTCTGCCCGTGAACGGGAGCCTGCAGTAACAAGAAACGCAGCTATGATTTATTTTTATTTGATCTATTTTTTTTTTAACGAAAACAGTACAATTGGTGAGGCGAACATAGAGGGGATAATTTAAACATACAGGTTGGAGATTAATGAGGGTGAAGGAGCGCAGGTGACGGTATTATTTAATTAGCTGATTAAGGCTAGGTAAGCTTTTCGAATATAGAAGTGGCTGGATCTGACGTAAGCTTTGAAGGCTTCAGATGACCAGCAGCCTAATGCTTGCATTTGGTGTAGTGAGAGACCTTTTCAGCGCCTGTGGTTGCTGCACCTAAACGAAATGAGTGGCTAAACTTGGTCTGCTAGGACCCCGGACTGGGTGAGAACGAGTTTTAAGTGATTTTGAATCTCGTTGCGGGGTGTTAGGAGTCATTGATGTAATGTGGATCAATTGGAGACTGGACCAGGAAACGACCGACTGTGCTGTAGGTAATTTAAGAGAGAGTGGTACGGTTGAATGGGAGTCGGTAAGTTGAAAATATAAATGAAGTGACCTTTTTGCTTGATCTGTTTTTCTTTAATAAAGAAAGAGATTGTTTCGATATCCAAAACCTGTAAGACTGAAGGATGGGTATAGGGTTGAAGTTAATGTTAAGTGAATGTTATTTCAGAGCGGCGGAGAAAACGAAAAGGCCAAGAAAAACTGCGTCGAGAGTGCGAGCTGTTATCGGAGTAATAGCCAGGACAGAGAGTGTAAACGCAGCTGGTATGTTAATAGTAATAAGCTGTCTGGTATTCGGGCGGATAGGGTGGCTTCTTTAAATGCCTTTAATGCGGTAGCGATAAGACAGGAATGAGGCGATAGGTTAGCAGAGAAAACAGGGAGCGGCAGGTTATAAGAAGTGAGAGGACTGGAAGCGTTCTCTTTTTTAATTTGTGGTTTACGGGAAAAACAGTTCAGCGTGATCAGAAAATTGGAGTTGGAGATAGATCCGCCTCTGTTGGCAGCAGTCAGAATTTCTTGGATAATAAACGAGAAAGGAAACAGCGATTTGATTTTCCGGAAACTGAAGCATTATCAGTCATTAAAATAAAAACAGATAGGGCGTTAAGGGTGTCGCACATCTCACGAGAAGTACAGCGCCGCACCACAACTTTAAAGGTCGAACACCGTTTTCGAGGTGTACACGCCGGCGGCGCTCAGCTATGTCTCTGAATGCTGCTTATGTGGCCTAGGACCAAGGGATTAAAAAAAAATTAGAAAAAATATTGGCAGGAGACTGTACAAAAGGTTATACAAAAGAAATTTTATTACAGTAAAACTAGTTGTTACATAACAGGAGGAGAAGAGAGACAAATCATTAGCTTAACAGTAACAAATTCAATTGCACACTTCACAAATGCGATGACGGCAACATGGGTCAAAGGACATCCAAAGGTCCAAGCACAGGAACCGAGGCTTGACAGCAGGGCTTAAGGGCGCAAAGGCCTCCACAGCAAAAGTCTGTGGAGTTTTGCTGTGGACACGCGAGTGGAGTTTTGCACAGCACACACACACACACACACACACACAACCACTCCTACCACACTTGTGAAAGAACACCCAACACCAGGGATCCGCGACTTCCTTAGGCACTCAGCTCCTGTAACAAGCAAAAGCCAAATTATGCACTTAAAAGACACAATCACTACTACAGGTGTGTTCCGATGAAAGAGAATTACTCCACCCACACAATTAACCCAAAAAAGGACAGCTAACAAACACTTAAATCCACCAACCAAAACCAAGACAATAACACGAATGATAATAATGCTGACAATAATGATAATACAATAACAATTTTACAGCAATGAGTTGCTGCTATACTGCAAATCAACAATCAAAAAGCACACAATTATTACAAACACTCAATATGGACAATAATAAATTCCATGAAACACACACACACACAGAGAAAATAAAAATCACTGAACACAGTGATATCAATCTCACATTAAACACTCACAACAAGACAAGTTTCACAATAAAGGCACCAATCAAAAACAAAAAAAATGTTAAAAGATCAAACACACACACACACACACACACACACACAACCTCACAACAAAACAGACTTTTTTGAACCAATTGAACCAAACAGCAACAGCGTCTCCAGATGACCGTTCCCACGTAGCCTAATGACAGGAAAGTTATGAGTAGCGACGCCGTGGATATATCGTACGAGCGAGGCTTGACCTCCAATCAGTCAGAAAGACAACAAGTGTGCCGCAAAGCGGAGCGCTCGTTCAGTATGCCTTGGAACAATTGGCTTAGTAGAGGGACAGAACGCGTTCGTACATCAGGCACACTTCTACTCGTCGGGCCAAATAAATCTCACGCAGACCTCTAACTGCAGAGGGGCAACCTCAGTCAATTGCCAGCCACGGGATTTCGTTTAACGTGCCCTTCTATAAGAAAATATACTAACAAACTTGAGAGCGTTAAAAACTTGAGAGCCTTGCAAACAACCAGCCAACTCTAACCAACATACCTTAGTGGCGATACTACCTCGTCGACGACTTTATATATTCCCCACTGCCCAGTGATAGGATCATTAGTGAGCGCACGAACATCCAGTCAATTACAGACAAAGAACCCCACTGCCACACTTAGAAACTTGCCACAGAGCAAGACTCACATTTAAACAAACTCCAAAACTATCATTGTACCTACTAACCTCAACAACAATATATAAGCCGTCCTGTGAATGACGCATTTAACTTATGCATGTTAAACGTAAACGAAACTATTAAAAACGGGTTGTACAAATTTCGCCAGGTATAGGCATGGTTTTTAGATAAGCAGGAAACACCCGTTAACGTTAACTGTTGGGTTAGCCAACGTGAGCTATTTAAATAGGTATATGACCTAAACTGTTACATAGTTGCTTAGACAACAGACGCAACAACAAGAAAACAATGTATAACCCGGGAGAAAATGGGTTAATGTAGTGAGTGGGACGGGAGTCAATGGTTTGTTAAATTGTTTATTTTTATTTGTACATTTTTTGAGTTTGGAAAAGAAGTGTACATTGTTGATGTTACTCGACATATAAAATGTTTACATTATTTCATAAAGTGAAAGTTAAATAGACTCACCGGTGATTTTGTGAAAACGCCGAAGAAGAAGAGAATGACGTCAGACCGGAAGAGAGAGAGTTACACCATGCGCAGGTAGCGAGCGCAAGGAATAGAAACAGGGATATGTGAATAACATTTCCAACGGGACATCTGATAGATTACGGTGGCTAATCCTAACCAACTATTGGATTATATTTCAACACTGTATAGTGCTTTGACTAAAGGCTCGATTGGTTGATTTATGGACCGTTTGGACGTTGGATTCGCATGCGGATTTCTAGCCGCTAACGCGAGTGCTGCGCGGGACGAGAAACTGCACGAGAAAGTTTGCTGACTAATCAGACTGAAAGCGCAGTTTGGGTTCAAGCGTCGCGAAAGAGAATGCTGCCGGATTTGCATGGACGGGGCTAATTATATTAATAATTAATAAAATTGCATGGACGGGGCTAATTAATAAAATTGATTTCTGCCGGCTGTTAGCCTATTTAGATTAAGAATGTTACACTGTGAATTGTTTTTGATTATCCTGCAAGTCATATCTTTGGGTTAACTATTCTATTGTACATTTAGTAAAGTGGTTATCCGTTTGCTTTAATTAATGTTGCTTATTCTGTTTATTTTGTTCTTGTTAATACTGTAAAGTTACTTGAGGTCACCCGCAATCCGTTTAATCTTTTGCCCTTATTAAAATAAGATACATTTTAGTGAACATCTTATTTTAAAGAACTCAGGTTAGCCTTCCCCCAAAGGGAGTACTGTTGGGGGCGCTACAAATGTGCTAAGTAGCCGATAAACGGCAACGATAAACGTCCAAAAGCCACATATTATTCAATTAAATTGTAAGTTTAAACACTCACCCATTTTGTATTTCTTGGATTAGAAATGGACCGTGACATTGAGCTTGCGCGAATAGAAAATGCTTGTCCGGTGCAATACGTGTAAGTTGTCGTAGACGCGAAGCGTCCAGCTATAGAAAAGCATTAACGCGGGAGAGCGACCTTTATTAATGCAGTACGCAGTTATTTCTCTGCCACAATGAACTAGAATGTTTTTGTTTGACCATTCTATGCTGAGGAATTATCAAGGAGCTGGGGAGCTATGTAAACGCAGCGGCCCAGATATAAAATGTAGAGGCTGACTGATGGGGCAGCTTAGGTTGGGACAGTTGGAAGTCAAGAGGGATAGATAGCGAGGTTGTCGTAAGAAAAAGTTTGCAGCTTCCATTGCTTCAAAAACGCTATTCGAAAGCTCAGCTTGTTTTTGCACTAGCAGAATAGAGGAATTTGGTCTTTCAACGTGTGAACAGAAGGCACGAGGGACAGGAGATGGGCGATGAAAGGGCGGCCCTGTGGAATCATGCGCGTGGCAGCGTTTAAGTGACCAGATATGAAGTCTGGCGAAATGGGTTAAGAGTTTGGACGAGACCAGAATAATACTGTCAGTTATCTTTTTTGGGGGAATAAAGCCTAGAATGAAACAGAGTCGGCAAACACTTTTTTGAACTGTAAGATGCGCATCTGAAACAGCGTTGTGTGACATATAATAGTAATAATGATAATGAGATTATAAAACTCCCAGCAAATAGAGAAGATAAGACATAACAGTTAGACAGGATCAGGGCAGGCGGCAAGAGCTCGATTTCCGACGTGGCGACAAATGGGCGGGTAGACTGTCAAGTGCTGCAAGACTGTCATTGGGCGGAGGTGAGGGATGTGTGTGTGTGTGTGTATATATATATATATATATATATATATATATATATATATATATATATACACATATACACACACATACCCCTGCGTGGTGGTTGGTTAGATTACATGACCCTGCTCCTCCTGAACGCAGTTAAATGAACTTAATTTCTTATTTTGAGTAATTCGTCCACCACTGGTATTAGGTAATAAAATTCATATCAACCTAAACGTGCCACAAGGCTGTTGACAAATTGTGATTGTGACAAATTGCATGACAAATTGTGTATATTTTGTGAACATAAATGTGAACAACTATCAACATAAACAAACAGACAAATCGATTTGATCCTTTATTGTGATGCATGTATTTAGTTGTCCTATGAGTAGCGTAAACACATCAAGTTCAAGTCAAGCTAAACTTTATTGTCATTTCGCTCCATGTGGGGACATGCATGGAACGAAATGTCGTGCCTCACAGGACCACGGTGCTACATAAATACAAACATACAACAATGACGTAAAACAGTATAAATCTAAACACAAAACTAACCTACTGAGAGTTAGATTATAAATATACTATATATAAAGTTGCCTATACAAAAACTAGAAAATACAAACTACACAAATGTTTCACATAAATACTGTACATGGCTGGGAAACAGTGCGAGATGATTTGTAGTATATGAGCTTGTAAACATACATCTGTTATTAAGTCTTTTGTGGCATTATGTACCCACGGCAGTGTTGTAAAAAGTGTCTAGTGCACAGTGTTACTACAAGTGGTTTGTGCGGCCTAGTCACCTGTGTGTAGCACACTATAAATTGCACAACAAAAAAAAATTCAAGAGGTATGGGGTTTTTCAGATAGGGGTGGGGCTTGAGTTCAGGGTTCTTACAGCCTGGGGGAAAAAACTGTTGAGGAATCTGGCGGAGCGGGCTCTGATGATCTCTCCACAGTTGAGCTGTCGATGGTCAGTGGAGTTTCTCCTCTGTGGTCAGTAAAGTCCATCACAACCTCATTTGTCTTCCCCACATTGAGGGACACGTTAGCGCCACACCATACCGCCAGCTGTGCCACTTCCTGGTGTAGTGCATTTCATCGTTGTTGCTGATGAGACCTACCACTGTTGTGTCATCAGCGAACTTGATGGTGTGGTTGGAGCTGAACTTGGCAGTGCAGTCGTGGGTCAGCAGCGTGAAGAGCAGCAGGCTGAGCACACAGCCTTGTGAGGCACCAGTGCTCAGTGTGGTAATGCTCGAGGTGTTGTGGCCAACACGAACTGACTGGGGTCTTCCGGTTAAAAAGTCCAGAATCCAGTTACAAAAACAAACACCCAACAATTCCTTGACTCATGCTGTGTAATGATTTGACACCTAATGATTCGATAGTTAGATTGCCCTTAGTAGTCTAGGCTGGGACGATTGTGAATATCTGCTATCATGTTTGACAGGCAACAGAAACTGTTAATTTCAGAACTTGACAAAGCCAGCACAAGAGTTGGGGTGGACTTAAAAAGTCTGTAAAATTATATTATAAACAAATCTTGTTTTTCTGTCGTATATATATTATTATATATTATTTTTATCCACCTTTATGTTATTGATTTCGTATAATGTTACACACTTTTTAAGCCCACCCTAACTCGTGTTGGCTTTGTCAAGTTCTGAAATTAACAGCTTCTGTTGTCTGTCAAACATTTAGAGCAGATATTCAAGATCACCCTTCTATTGAGGCCAATCTGTCGAATCATTAGGTAACCACTTATCAGAAGTAGGTTGGTTAATACATTTGTTTACTATTTATAGGAAAACTAAATAAATGTATCACAATAAAGGATCAAATCACGATTTATCTATTTATTTTTGTTGATAAATTTTCACGCTTATGTTCACAATCTGTCATGCAATTTAAATGGCTGACATTTTATTTAATGTTATTTAATGTAATCTAATGTGTTTCATCCCCAAAACACCATCAATTTCGCGCTATGGACGAATTCCCCAAAATAAGTACTTGAGATAAAATACAGACACCAAATAAAATATTACTCAAGTATAATGTAAATGTCGTGCTTTTAACCCACTAAAACAACTAAAGTATTTGTACTTGAGTATTTCAATTAAATGCACTGGTTGATGGACCATCACTTCATTTTCTTCCATTTCTTCCACTTTTTTTTACAATTATATAGGCTTCATATACTGCTCAAACCTTTTAAAGGAGAAAGGTGTGTAGCATAACCTTATATAGGTTACAGGCTCTGACAGTATTATGCCATGATACTACAAATCTGCTTTGTTCCTAAAGTCCAATTTCATTGTTTAAATTGTCCCAATAAAGTAAAACAAACAGATTCTTGTTTTTTTCCAACAGAATGGTTTCATTCACAACTTATGAAGAGCTGTCAGCAATAGGTTAAACAGCTGTTATATAATTTTATAATTATGCCATCAACATACCCTTCTGGAGGGCACATAAGTCTGAACTAGTGAGTTAAGATACAAGGGAGCAGATATAATGTTTGAGTGTTTATAAGAAAGCATCACAGCCTTAAATTTGATGCAAGTGACGATCGGCAGCCAATGTAAATTGATAAAAGAAGGAGTGACGTGCGCTCTCTTTGGCTCACTTTAGCTCAGTCATGCTGCAAGGCCTGCAAAGAGAGCATTACAGTAGTCCAGTCTGGACAGAACAATAGCCTGGACAATGAGTTGTGTGGTGTGCTCCTCATCTGGGGGTCTGATCTGGAAATATTGTGAAGCCTATCACAGTGAAATTCTCCAAAACAGTTTTCCTTCCAGTCATCATTTATTTGCAAAACTCTATAACAGGCGCATAAGCTTATATGATAGCAGACTGACACAAAAGAGTATTTATTACCTTCCAATTTGAAAATGTGCAAAAAGGTGCCATTCAAAACAGTAATATAGGCCAGCTCCTACAACAGAGCCAGGAAAACACCCTTTTAATGCATTCAACCATGAAACATTTTAAAAAGAATCCATCATTCTTCAAATATCATACATAAATACAAAACCACATTTCAATACATTTAAACACACCACAAAATAAACCATCAAACACCAACATAATACATTTCAAAATGTTTAAATACATCACAACATAACATGCAATAACCCACAAATCACAAATATAAGCTTTCCCTGTTAATCACATGCAACAGCTACAACCACTGTCTCCAAACCCAGGCACAAATCATTATTACCCTTTGCACAAATATTTTAATACACATAATTATACAAAATATCACTTTATTTGAAGATTTAAAAGCATCACTCCATACATATACATATATATATATATATATAACATACATATATATATATATATATACATACATATATATATATATATATATTAGAACTGCGTGCAAAAGGAATATGACTTGTGCCATACTGCATGCGACGGAAGATTAATGTACACAACATAGACAAATTTATACTCTTCACTTATACTGTTTTTACAAACAGTACAAACAATAATCGCAACACCGTTAAAGGACGGGACTCTTAAGACTTTACCAGATCTTACAGCCTACCTCATAGATGGGGGTTGGGCTTTGTAAAACTGGAGGGGCTGAATTTAACATCATAGAAAACAATGTTTTTTACTTCGTGTTGGTCAGACATAAATGTCGTTTAGGATCGGATATGAAGATGCCGATATTCTGGCTACACTGGTTTCCTGGCTAAAACGACGTTATTTGCGGCGTTTGTACTACAGAACGGCGTATTTGACGACGTTGTTCCGTCTAAAACGTCGTAAATAACAGCGTTTTGGGGACGCAAGGCGTTAGGTTGATGGCAAATTATGACCCATTTGGCGTTCCATACATATTCGTCTGATACCTGCGAGAGTAATGCGAATCTTGGACGATCTACACGATTATCACACCCCATACTTTTGGCCCCGTTGGCGTTCCATATTTACCTGCCGTCTACGTCTTGTTTGCGTCTGGTCTGTCTTGAATTGAATAAAAACAACAGTAGAAAAAAAATACAAAGACGTGAGACGTCCAATAAAACGAGCGTGTGATGCAAACGTCATTTTTGGTCATTTCCGGATGCCATAATCTTCCAGCTGTCTGTTTAGAGCGTTTGATTTTCCTCCGCCTCAGCCACCTGCTGCTGCAGCGCCTTTATCTTGCACTTCGCCTCCACGCTGTTCGGTGTGTCTGTGCCAGCCAGCCACCTCCTGTCTGCACAAGTCTCTCACACAAGCGACAGTTCAGCTACTGGAAACGCAGCGTCGGATGCACCCAGCAGGGCTCCACGAATTTCTGCAAATTTCTCAAACTCACACCTGTTGTGCCTTATATACGGAAAGTGACGCTTCTTTCGCACAACCACCTTGTCAAAATAAAGGCAAATAAAATATAAAATACAATAGTTGAATAATATTTTAATGTAGATAGATGCGGTACACGAGAACACTTTTACACACTTTTTTTGAGTGTACAAAAGTGATGGATTTGAATAAAATTCAATATGGTGGACAGGAATTATGGTAGAATATGGCGCATGTGGTATCACAGAACTCGACATAAGCCAACAAATCTTATGTAAGTTAAATAATAATATGTTAAATTATTCACGTTATAAGGGTTTTAATAAATCTGTACCTCTTGACCACTGGGGGCGCTGACCTAAAACATTACAGGTCCTCTTAGTACATGGCCTTGATGAACCATACTGAGTTTGCAACGATACATTCATGAGTGATAAAATACAGCATTTTATGACAAAATTAGAAATGGCCAAAATAGCCAACCAAGGAAAATTTGATATCGTTCGACCCAACATGCCTTGGGTCGGACGATATCTAAGGAGACCACCCTCCTAATTACAACAAAGTATTAAAAGTTAACATATACCAAGTTTGGTGTCAATGCACCAAATCGTTGCTAAGATATCTTTTAATAACTTGGGATGGGTGTCTCTAGATGCTACATACCAAATTTTGTGCAAATCAGACAAATGCCATAAGAGTTCGAAAAAGTTTTGTTTTGATAAATCAAAATGTGCATTGGAATTGTTGTCGGCCAAGGATTAAAAGGAAGCCCCTTTGGGGCATGACCCCTAATAATAATAATGAGAAAACTAAAGGATACAATGAAAGTATGTGAACAGGTAACACAATCAAGAGTTTGATTACATTAATAATTCTATTAATTAGGGAACAAAGGGAAGCTTGTCTGGTACATCTGTATACTACTGGATACTACTACTTGGTTCTTAAGGCAAAATGTTCAATGCTCTCAACTTTTGTAAGTCACTTTGGATAAAAGCTTCTGCTAAATAAATGCATGTAAATGTACTGGATGTTTTAGCAGTTTCAAACCACTAAAAAATAGGATGTGAACAGTGCCAGCAAGTGAGTGTCCATCCAACTGGACAATCAGTTTTGTGAAAGTTAGAGACTTTAAAACCAGAACTGAAAACATCACCTCTGCACAGGACTGCCAGACAGTGGCGCTGAAGAAACTATTTAACTTCTGTGGGACATTGTTGTAACAATCTTGAGAATAGACATTTTTGATATTTGGACACATTTCATGTAGAGAAAACAGACTACAGCCAGTTGCATAAATCAAACTGAACTGCATGATCCGATTATACTGGAGTAAAACATACTGGCAGCAACCAAAAGTTTTTTTTCTGGCAAGAAAGTATCTAAAATAAATATTGATTAAAGCAAATGATTATTGCATTTATATGAATGCAGAGTAAATGAAGTGACTTGAAATCCATGATTACCAACATATATTTAAACATAGTAGGAGTACAGAGTAATGACAAACAAGTAAAAAGCAATATATGCATAATATAAATAAACAAAATGTTTTAACAGCTATGTTTAAAGTGAGTTTTTACTCATTGGACATTCCAACATTTATACAAACATACAGAATATAAATAGTGTAACCTTAACCAAAGCTTTAGTGTCAACATCAAGGGGCCAGTTATGAATCCCTGATCATTTCATTCTATTATTATAATTATTCTATATCAACATCAATATTATTTGGCACAGTGGTCTCCAATCCATGTTCCCGAAGGTCCATAGACCTGCAGAGTTGATCTCCAACCTACACACTTGCCTGTTTATTTATAGCAGTCCCAAAGACCCAAAAAATCAGTTTGCTCGATATGCTTAAATAGGAGCTAAACTCTGCAGGTATGTGGACCTCATTGAAGATTTAGCAGAACATAACCTCAGCTGTTTAACAGTTTGTAATTTATAGGAAGTACCCAGTGTTAAATTTAGTAGTAAACTGCATTCAGTCATTTTCAAGTTGCCCCTATATTATCAGGTCACCAGGCTTTTAACATTTATTAGTTATTTTGTATTTCAGCATGTACGACCCAGTCAAATACCCCCACACCCCAACATTTTAATGAGACAGTGCACTATGAAAACAGCAACATTTGACAGTCTACAGATCTAGACAGTCTACAGACAGAAACGCAGTTCTAAAGAGATAATAATAAGCACAAAACAGCTTGTAAAATGTTTCCTTCATTTGTACAATTTTAAGAAACCCACATTTTTGCACAATGAATGCAGATATCCAGTTCATTACAAACGTTTTGTAATTATTAAGTTCATCATCAAACAAGGAAAAATACCACACAAATAATTTAAATAAAACAACTGTAAAACAATTATCCAAAACACTAAATAGTTCTAAACTATGATAATATTAAATTCATTAGTATAAACATCATTTTATTAGGCTATGAAGTGGGTTTCTAGGGTTTTGGTGGAGGTCTCCAGGTTAAGCTGATGTTAACTGTGAACCTCAGTCCCACACTCACTCTCTTCTGGGATATCCTGCAAATCTAAACACACAAACATGTGTGAACAAAACCATATGTGTGTTTGCAACACATGTAAGCAATATAATGAAGCACAGAGGAAACAGGTACAAATAAATAATACATAAACAAATAATTTAAAATCTGATACATTAAAGTCAATTGTATATGCAGTTAATTTATTTTACAATAATTTCTTATTTATATTATTTGGTTTTGCGGTTAAATATGACCTGGATATATTGGAGGCAAGTTTTGTTAGATTCATCTCATTCACCTAGACCTACATTCATTGTTCCTGCAGAATCTGCTAAGGTGGAGGATTACCTTTAGGAATGTCAGCCCGGGGAGAAATTACTGTCTCCCCCTGCACACCATCCAACTGATCCACTGTTTCTTGTGAGGTGAGCATGTCACATGTGTCTCTGACTTCTATGTCTTTGACACGCAGCTCCTGAAACTTTTCCAGCTGATTTTGTGCTCTGTCACTCGTCTTGGGTTTGTCCTGATTGGCGTGTAGTCGAATCATTTCTTCCTGCAGCAGGTTGTATTTGCGCTGCAGCTGCGCCAGATCTCCCTTTACACCTGCATCCTGTGACAGCACGTGAACCGATGAAGCATGACACAAGTCTTCCTGTATATACAACTCCAGAAATGAGTCCTGTCTGATCACTGCAGCCTGACAGACAGAAAGATGCTTAGAACTGTTTTCACAAGTGCCATGTATAAGAAAATGAAAGCTCTAACAGTCATGCAGTCTGTGACTCACCTGAAGAGCATGCAGCTGAGTGCTGAGGTTCACAAGTCTTTGGCACACCTCCTAAAACACACAGATTTTGGATTATTATATGTCAACACAAGGCACCGCATTATAATTAACAGACTTCTAAGTAAAATAATCTTTTGTTTCTGAATTATATGATTAGGCACTATAAACACTGGGTCTCATTCATGAAACATGAACAGAATCAATTTCCGTGTAAATTATTAATCCAATTATACATACAAATAGAAAACCTGAATGGATTTATGAATGATTACACAAATTGGTTCTGTTTGTTTCTTGAATAAAGTCCAGTAGGTGTACAACATTTTGTTACTCTAAACAAATACATATACTTCATACAAAGTCCATTTTTTTGGACTTTGTATGAAGAAAAAAAACAAACAAAAGATTGTTTTTCATTTAACTCTTGCTGAAGTGAGTCTAAAGTCTGTTTTAAAGTTCCTAAAATTTATTAAGGACAAGTAATGGCCTACCTCATGGAATGTCTTGTCCAGAAGCTGGTTTCCATTTTTGTCCTGTAAAATACAAAATGCACTGAAATTACTTTCAACGATAGAACAGAAGGTATGAAAGCATTTTATCAAACACTTACCTTGTGTGATGGGCTGTTAATATCACAAGTCCCGATAACTGCTATCACTCCATCTGTTTTAAAGACATAAGACATGAGGAGGAAATATTGAAGATGTTTGTTCTAGTCACCATGACAACTGGATGTTGGGAGGGGAGAGTATTTAAACTGCAGCTGCCCTCAGAATATTGTTGGTGGTGGCTTGAGTGTGTGTAGATGCTAAAGGCTCAGCTTCAGAGTTGTGGGTTGCGAAACATGTAGTTTGGTGGCTCTGTGTAACTACTCATTTGTGACAATATATTTGGTGGTAGAGTCCTTCCTTTGTCTCACTGTTTTCGTTGTATGGCTAAGACTACGAAGGAAGAAAGTGAGTGACAGTTGAGTTACTTTGTTTAGTTTCATTCATGTTTTGGTTAAAGTCTTTTTTTGTTAGTGATTTATCTTTGGGGTAAGTAGGAAAGTGGGTGCTCTCAGTTAGGAGCTCTCCAATTCTTCTTCCATTTTTGTTTGTTTGTTCTGTGTTTAGTCATTCTTCTTCTATAAGTTTCACCAGAGATGAACTCCTTGATATCAAGCAACATACACCAGATAATATCTTTCCAGTTTTTGATTATTTTGACCTTTTGTTGGATATTGTAGTTGGAGGGGCTGCAGTCCTGTTGAAATGCGTGGTCAGACACAAAAACATAGGAAGCACACCGGCAAACTGGTTAAGCTCTGTGAGCACAGCTTTCGAACTGCACTCTCAAGCATTCACCTTGCTAACGTACAATCCCTTCCTAACAAAACGGATGAATTACTTCTCACCTGTATTAATAAGGACTTTTCAAACTCTGCTGCATTGTGCTTCACCGAAACCTGGCTGAACGAAACTATCGCAGACAACACGCTGCATCTGCCGGGTTTCAGCTGTTCCGTGCGGACCACATCATGGAGATAATGGGAAAATCCAGAGGTGGTGGATTGTGTTTCTATGTTAACAAAAGTTGATGTTCAGACATAACGCTGAAGGTGTGCCATCCTAATTTAGAGGCGCTCTTTATAAAGTGTAAAACCTTTCTACTCGCCGCGGGAGTTTTCCTCAAACGGAGACTCACTTTTAATCATTCATTTTAATAAATCTAATCTGTCCCATACAAAAAACTGCCTAAATACAAAAATACACGTTACATGACCCACCAGAGACAGCAATACACTGGATCACTGTTACACAACAATTAGGGATGCATATCACTCTGTCCCACGTGCAGCTTTGGGGCTCTCCGATCATTGTTTCGTTAATCTCATATCGACCTACAGGCAGAAACTGAAATCAGAAAAACCTGTAATAAGGACTGTTAACAGATGGACTATTGAAGCACAGCAGGATTTACAAGCCTGCTTCGAGTGCACTGACTGGAGTGTTTTTGAAGCTGCAACCATCTGGATGAGCTCACAGATACTGTAAATTCATATGTCAGTTTCCGTGAGGATATGTGCATCCCTACCAGGACAGTTGTATCATTCAAAAATGATAAACCATGGTTTACAGCAAAACTCAAACAGCTTTGCCTAAGAGTAAAGAGGATGCCTACAGGAGTGGGGACAAAATCTTGTATAACCAGGTTCCCTGCTGCTTCAAACACTCCACTATTATACCATTCCCCAAAAAATCCAAAATTACTGGTCTCAATGACTACAGAGCCATTGCTCTCACATCTGTGATCATGAAGTCGTTTGAAAGACTGGTGCTGGCCTACCTGAAGGATATTACTGGACCCTTGCTGGATCCTCTTCAGTTTGCCTACAGGGCAAACAGGTCTGTGGATGATGCAGTCAACATGGGACTGCATTATATACTAGAGCATCTTGACAGACATGGGATGCAAGGATCTTATCTGTTGACTTCAACTCGGCTTTCAATACCATCATGCCTGGTCCTCTGTAATCCAAACTAATCCAGTTCTCTGTGCCATCCCCAGTCTGTCAGTGTATCACCAGCTTCCTGACAAATAGACAATAGCTAACGAGACTGGGGAAACTCATATCCAGATCCCTCACTACCAGCACTGACACCCCCCAGGGTGTGTGCTCTTTCCACTGTTCTTCTCCCTGTACACAAACGACTGCACTACAAAAGACCCCTCTGTTAAGCTTCTGAAATTTGCAGAAGATACCACAGTGAGTCATTGGCCTCATTAAGGATGGTGACGAGTCTGCTTACAGACTGGAGGTTGAACAACTGGCTGTCTGGTGCAATCACAACAACCTGGACAACCACAGTATATCTGCAGTGGGAAAATCCAACAGCAAGCAGACAATTATTGTCTATTAACTTAATGTTCTGTTTGTTACCATTTCTTACATTTTAAATTTTGTATTATGTCACTTTTGTTTTGTAATCATATCTATGGACTTTGTCATTCTTTCAAGTTACCCCACTCTAATTGTCTTCCCATATGTGTATACACACACACACACGCACACACACACGTTTATATATATTTTGTCATGTTGTTTCTATAGAATATGGTGTGTATCGTTTCTACTTTTCATGTCTGCCGTTCTCTTTTGATTTTATCATATCACTTATTATATTTTATATATATTTATATATATTATATTTTTATATATATATATATATATATATATATATATATATATATAAATATAATATATATATATATATATATATATATATATATATATATATATATATATATATATAATATGCCTGGTCCTCTGTCATCCAAACTAATCCAGTTCTCTGTGCCATCCCCAGTCTGTCAGTGTATCACCAGCTATATATATATATAGCTGGTGATACACCAGCTATATATATATAGATATATATAATATTAGATATATATAATATATAAATATAATATATATATATTTTTATTTTTTATTTTTTTATATATATATATATATTTTTTTTTTTTATATATAAAATTATTTGTGAATAGGTTATAAACAGAGAGATAGAAAAAAAACAGGAGAAAAGTTTAGATGAAAAAGACACGGAACATGTTTTTTTTTTATATATATATATATATATATATATATATATATATATATATATATATATATATATATATATATATATATATATATATATATGATTTGCATCTAGATCAGATCCTGCCTTCACTTTCGTGTGAGTGGGACCCTAAAAAATAACTGGTAAACTCAGAATGTGCTAATGTAAAAGTCTGCTTTGAGCCAGTCAGGACTTTCTGACACAAATGACGTGTTTACTCTGTGCTGTTTACGGAGGTCAAACAGAGATGTTCATCTAATAAGATGTCATTGGGTCAAAAGCAACTGCAACGCATATAAACGTTTGCAACAAAAATACAGACCACATGCATTTGGAATGTCGAACCCCATCATGTTTTGTCTGGCGCTCACAGTTATTGACATCACAATGAGTTTAGCAGTACTTTGGTCCTGATGTGTGAATGGTACATTACTGGTCAAAAGACCAGACACTATTGCTTGTGTAAACAGCACATTTGTGTATTTACTGGTAAAGTCATTCTGGTTATTTGCTGGTACATTACCGGGATTACTGTGTGAAAGGGGCTAATGTTGCCTTATCAGTTCAACAAGTATGAACAAGTTCTGTATATAGGTAAAGTGCAAACAAAGATTAACACACCCACATAATATCTTTGTATTACACAGAATAGCTTTCACAGCAGATGCTTGAGTCCTTGAGGCGGTGATTGTTTATCAGCTTTGTTTTTCATGCTCAGACAGCAACATTACAAACGTTTCCTTTCTGCCACCTGGCAGTAATTTTGAGAATTCCCGCATATGTGCAAAAATAACAATTTTCTAGTAGAACTTCAGGTCCTCCCCATTTCACGTAACCTTGTCCCTTTCCCTCCCCTCCCCTCTTGCCACAACTTTCACGCTCCTTTGTAAAACCCTTTTCAAATCAGAACTGGTAAGACAATAGGGTAGATTTGTGACACTTTTAAGGGTACAGCAGATGTAGGGTACTTCCCCAGTGACAGGCACAAATTTTAAAAGATACAAATTTTTAAAATTTTCTTAGACAGTATAAAGAATCTCTGCTGCACAAACTTAGCATCCTGTTGACTGTCATACTGTCATTATGCAAGTATAAAGAACCAACATATATTTTACAAGTTCACATTTTCTTTTAGTCCTCAAGCTCTAAATACTACCCAAACTGTATTAAAGAAGACTACAATAAATGATAATAAATATAACAAAAAATAGTGGTGGAGTTGTAGTGTAAAAAGTTAATATCTTAAGGCACGTTTTTAGATAATTAAAAAGTTTAATGTGTCATAGACCAAGAAGTATCTGGTACCTGTTCCTGTTGTGTTAGAGCGGCACTGCGTCTCTGCCTGTTTACCATTCAACATGAAGGACTGTCGATGCTCACATCTGGAATCCAACAGCACTTCACTCAGTCTGTCCACTGAACAACAATAAACAAAGATAATTTATAGATAATT
Organism: Chromobotia macracanthus; assembly: GCA_036877525.1. Classification (NCBI taxonomy): domain Eukaryota; kingdom Metazoa; phylum Chordata; class Actinopteri; order Cypriniformes; family Botiidae; genus Chromobotia; species Chromobotia macracanthus. Next base: position 2,250,452 of record JAZGTH010000074.1, on the reverse strand, counting down.
GATATATATATATATATATATATATATATATATATATATATATATAGGGTATATGTGTGTATGAGAACCTCTATCTCACCCTCAACAATGGCGTCATTCAGTAAGCGTTCAGCCTGTGGAGCATGGGGTGTATCTGCTCTAAATAGATTTCTGGAGTTTGTGGGAAGGGTGACATTGTAACCTCCTGTGACCTCAGCTAGATCAGAAAACATCATCACACGCTCCTGTAGAAGCTCCAGGACCTCACGATCTTTCTGCTGGATATCAGCTGGAGAGATAAGAAAAGAAAGAATAAACACGACAAAAATGAAGAAACAAACAAAAAAAACTGTACATATTTTATGGTTGTTCAAATGAGGTTCTAAGCATTTCAATACTGATGGCACATGAGGACATAAAATAATTTTTTATCCTGTGTTTCCTCCAACAATCTAAGTAGCCTGAATCTGCTGGAGAACTCCATCTGACTAAGTTTCAAGTCTCTATGGTTGCTAGGGTGTAGCTAGACAGTTAACAAAGTAAAATCAATAAACGGATATGTGTGTGTGAATCAAAAGAGACAACTCTCATGTCTCTATGGTGTTCTGGGGCTGAGATATAGCTAATTCATGTTGGTTGCTAGGGTCCGCTAAATGGTTGCTAGGGCATGGCTGGACAGTTTTATATGGTAATTAAAGGCTACTTGCCAGTCTGAGTTAAAAGAGGGCACCACATTTTCTATATGTTTTTTCATCTTTTTAAATGAAAGTCAATGGGGTGGTTGCTAGAGTATTGTAACTGGTTACTAAGGCATAGAAATGAAGTTAAAAATTTCACCATTTGATGCTGCTTACTAAGCCTAGTGGTATGAGACAGTCCCCAAGCCTCTAAGACATTCTGATGTGGAGCTATAACGTCACAAAATTCAGCCCAATGTTAAGTCTATGGAAGTTTTCACCCACTTTCATGTACGCGCTAAAAACATCGTACACCCGATCGCTTATAAAAGTCAGAGCACACCTCTCCTCAATAAGCCAGTCAATTTGACCCCTCATTTATGGGTCTACGACAAACCGTGCAGGACGAGTTACGTACAGAAATTTTGTCCAGAAAAAGTAGTATGCAGGAGAGTAATAGTGATGCTTTGCTTTGCAATCGCCACTAAAAATCTTAAACCCATAGACAGGGTTCCAGCACTATACACTTGGACCCCTAAAATCTCAACAAAGGAATGAAGATCTGACAGAATTGACATACATGTAATGAGAAAAACAATTATCCTCTTATATACAAACCTCTGAGTCTGCGTAGCAGAGCTTTGTCTTCAGTCTCAATCAGAGGAAAATCGTCCCTTGATGGACAACTAAAACAGAGAAAGACAGAAAGAATGAGCACAGAACACCAAAGTGTTAAAGTAGTAGCTGCTGACTGTGCAACTAAGAGATCCGATACGTTAAAAACAGACACGTTGAAGAGTAGATATTTTACTGCCTCAATAGGTAACTACATACATCCATGCAGAGAAGACATGCCGTAGAACAACCCATTAAAAGAAAATAACTCTGCAAGTAACTTGCAATTTTATATTTTAAGCAGTGACAGTGATAGACAACTGTTATGGATTGCAGCTTTAAATATTTGGTCTTGACTGTGCAGAGACGTTTAAGTGTTAGATTCTGACTGTGCAGAGATGTTCAAATGTTTGGTGTTCATTGTGCAGAGAAGCTTGGAATGTTTGGTGTTCCCTATCAAAAGCTACAGTCGATACTGCGTTTCATAACGCTAATGAGAAAGTTTGACATTGTTCAACCAGTTGTGAAGCACGCGAAAATTCGGCTTACATAAGCTCCGGCAGTGATGCAATGGGAATGCGTATCCGTTGAGGCTTTTCCGTTGAGGTTTTCTCTCCTGTCCAGAGGACAATGTATCCAGGGGTTGTATGACACTCAGCTGTACCCAGAACGCATCAAGTCCATACAAAAAGCTCTGAAGAATATTAAGTAAGGTCAGGAAATTACTTTCCATCGTTTTCAAAGACTTCTGGATCGTATGGCAGCTTCTTTCATGGTGATAACTTTGGATCTCCTGCATATGAGACCTTTCAGTTCTGGCTCAGAGCCAATCCCCAGAGGCATATAAGGGTGACGGTGATGCAGGACTGCCTTAATACCCTTTCTATGTGGTTCAGACCCCAGTTTCGCATGAGGTGTGTGTTGTCATCACAAGATTCTAAAGACAGATGCTTTCTGTATAGGCTGGGGTGCAGTTTTAAATGGCCATTCAGTCCAAGAAATCTGGAGAGGCCATCATCTAAATTGGCACATACACCTCAAACTGATAGCTGGATTTCTGGCCCTGAAGTTATTCCAAGGTAATTGAAGTAATTGTCCCGGTGGACAATATTATGGTAATCGTCTACATAAATCACCAAAGTGGACTGCACTCATGCCGTTTGAACAAGCTAGCACAGCAGCTTCTGCTGTGGGCCCAGGACAAGTTCCTGTCCTTCAGGGTGATTCACATTCCAGGGCATATGAATGTGGGAGCAGACTTACTGTCCAGACAGGCTGTGACACTAGGGGAGTGGAAGCTCCACCCAGAGGTAATTAAGCAAATTTGGGAAAGATTTTATGAAGCAGGGATGGACCTCTTTGAGTCTTAGGAAGTGACACAATGTCCCATGTACTTCTCTCTTACTCCTACAGCCACCTTGGTCTGGACGCCATGGCGCATACATGGCCCAGACTGCATCTTTACACATTTTTCACTCCGAGTCCTGGCCAAGTCCCATCAACAAGGGTCTTGCCTTTTGTTAATAGCGCCTCATTGGTGGACCACAGTTTGGTTTTCAGATCTAATATCCTCCTTTGACAGCTCACTGTGGGTTATTCTGATCAGTTGAGATCTTTTGTCTCAGGCACAGGGGACGATAGTTTATCCTCAGCCAGAGCTTTGGAATCTCCATGTTTGGCCCTGGAAGTTTGTCCTTTGGCTGGAAGTCCCTATGATGGACTTTCAGCTGATGTGATATAAACTACTTTAAGTGCTAGTGCTCCCTCAACTAGAAAAAGTTATGCCCTTAAATGCGGTTTCTTTGAGAGATGGTGTTATGCAGACCAAGTTCAATTCCAAGTTCACTGTCAGATTGTTTCAGTGCTGGAGTTCTTGCAGGGAAAATTATCAGCAGGCACATGTCCTGTTACCTTCAGGGTTTTTGGGCCGCCATATCATCTTGCCATGCTCTGATTGATGGGGTTCCATTGGGAAAACACCTTTTGATTGCTTGGTCTATTTATGGGGTTAGGCGTCTGTGGCCACCCATCAGAGTAAGGGTCCCTTCTTGGGTTAGGGTTGTGTTGGAAGGCCTGGTCGGAGTACCTTTTGAGCCGCTAGGGTCACTAGTGCCTCACAAGCTTCTGACTTTAAAGATGCAGGCTCTGTCAGTCTCATCATCCTGCTTAGACTTTGCCCCTGGACATATCAAGGCTATTCTGCACCCTCATCCTGACTATATTCCTAAAGTTCCATTCTCAAAACCTTATGTCCTCCACTGTTTGCTATGCTGGAGCAGGTAGTGCTCTTCAGACTTATATTCACCACACTAGCCTAAGTGAGAGCAACTTTTCATCTGCTACGGGGCCGCGGTCAACCTTCGCCTTTAGGACTCAGCACTCATTCTACCAGGAAAGTGGCATCCTCTAGGGCTCTGGCAACAGGTGCTCCCTTGCAGTTGGTATGTGATGTGGCAGGTTGGTTCATGCCACACACATTTATCAGGCTTTATTGGTTGAAAGACCATGCTACTCCAGACTTGCATGTCCTTGAGTCAACAAGGTCCCAAGGTCATGTCTGAGACCTCTCCAGTGTTTGTGCAGACACCACACAACTTTGAGGGGTCTAAACCTTTAAACCTGTTCCCTGAAAAAGCAGGAACGAGATGCTGTGCCTCATTCTACAATGATGGGCACAATGATGGGCACAAGGGCACAAATGATTGTGCATATATCATACATATATGCACGCACCTGTACAAAACTTGACATGTGTATCAGTCTTGTCAACCCAAAAAATTTTCACACTGACACCCCTTAGCTACACCCAACAGCCATTTTGGGTTTTCTGAAAAGCGCATGTCGTGAACTTTTAAATACTCCTCCTAGAGATTTTAGGTGATTGTCACCAAACTTGGTGAACATGATGCCAAGACATTCACGATGCCAAGACAATTCAAATTGAGAATGAAATGGCATGAAATTTGGCACACACATCACAGGTGTCAGCCATTAGATCAAACTTTAAAATAGTCCTGAATTAAATTTGGAATAAAACGCAAGTGACAACTGTGAATCATTTTATGAGAAGCACCAGGTGGCAATGGCTCTGTAGTGCCTGGGCCCATCATCGCTGCTTGCAGCTATATTTTAACTTCTCTTTCCTTATTTCTATACTTCTTTCACGTATAAATTAGTGTTTTAATGACTCTGTAAAGCCTCTTTGCAACAATGCTATATTTGTAAAAATCTCTATAAATAAAATGAACTTTAACTTGACTGTAGAGATAACCAGAAATGCTGGAATTGTGGGTTAACTGACTTGCACACTGTCTGCTGAATGATCTTCATCCAGGTGTTTCTGTCCTCTTTGGAGGCAGCATGGAGCTCGTACATCTCTGGAGGTGTGGAGTGACTGATGAGGAACATCCCTCGCTCTTGATTGGCTATATCTCTCACAATCAAATTCTGAAGGCATAGCACTGCTGGTTTGTCCTGTGAAGAAAGACATATGAACTCTCCCTTTTTTCGTGAGGTTGGAGTACATAAATAGAGGATAGAAAATGGGTAAATATAAACACGACTGACTTACTAAACAGGGAAAAGTATATTTCTGGTCTTTCTCCTGCATGAACACCAGGATGTCTGTCATTAATAAAACCTGCACATCTAAAGAAACAAAACAATCACTGATGTTTCAGAATTTACTATGCAAGTTACACATGAATACACACATGAATACTACTGAAGGTACCTTTGAGTCTGGAGCCTTGAGTAGTCTTCCACAGCAGCGTTCCTTCATGAATGAGTCTGCGGCGTAGCAGCTCTCCACCATGAAACACCCCTCCACCCTTAACCTCCGTCTGAGCCCGTGGGTCTAGGCGGTACTGGATTTCCTGCAGCCGCTGTGCTCGCTCCAGCTCCTGAACCTGCTGATCCACAGAGCTCAAAAGATCCCGGATCAGAGCCAGAGAATGAACCAGACACTTACTCTCTTCTTCACTACCTAAAAAATGAAATCAAATCTCTTTTCAGATCAGCTCACATCTGAGCAGGGTTACAATAAACACATTAAATTCAGGGCAGGTGGGGTAAGTATATTTATATCAATGGGGCTCAACAATGAGGCTGAGACTTTATTTGAAATGTGACATTAAGAGAAGACTTCATTTTTACATGATCAACCAAGGATCGTCTGTCAGTCTGAAGTAAACATCTGACCACAGTCTTACCTTTAGTGTTGTCTAATATGCGCTGAAAGAGCACAGGGTATTTAGTAATACGCTGAGTGACAAGTAAAATGCACTCCTGGACACCATGGCGACGTAGTAAAGAACCTCTGCTCACTCGCTTGAGAGAACAGCAGAACAAAATCAACAAATTAAGCAAATATTTCACTTAATACTTTATAATAAACATCAATTAGCTGTGACTGCATTCTAAAGTGAATTCACTTCACCAAATCACTAAATGTAATCTCTAAATGTCTTTGTTATTAGTTTCACTCTGCATGGTTTTACATCCCTTCATCATTCTCTGAATCCTCACCCGTATAAAATGCTGGAACTTCTTATCACGGGCTAGCAGCTCCTTATAAAGTTTCACCGCTTTAAGGTGGCGACTGCAGAATTCAATGTAACACTTCCTCATCTCCTCAGCACTCTGACCTGAAAACTGATGAACCAGAACAACCAAGACAAGCGTTATACTACAGCTCCTACGGAAACAAAACGTAAAGATGAAAAACATACATCATAGAGTCCTGTATTTCATGTTATGTAAATGTAATGAAACAGTTTAGATTATGATTGTAGTTCAGGTTTTGGCTTCACAGCCATTTACATTTATGCATTTGGAAGACACTTTTATCCAAAGCAACTTACAGTACATTCTAGTCATACATTTTGTCAGTACATGTGTTCCCCTGGGAATCAAACCCACAGCCTTTGCACTGCAATGCTCTACCAACTGAGCTACATGAGCCACATTTTCTCAAGTTCTGCACAAACATTTTGGATCACTGAAACTTGGAATATACAGTCATGTGAAAAAATTAGGACACCCTGTGAAAGCATGTGTATTTTGTAACATTTTTTAATATATGGTTATTTAGTCAAATTTTTAACAATACAGAGAGATTAAAGTAGTATAACTAAACAATTAAAACTGAAGAAAAGTCTTTTCAAGATCTTCTGTAAATGTAATTCTACAAAAATGCCTATTTTAACTGAGGAAAAAGATTAGAGACACCCTAGCCCTAATAGCTAGATTAAAGACACCCTAGCCGCCTAATAGCTAGTGTTACCTCCTTTGGCTGAAATAACTGCAGTGAGAAGCTTCTTGTAGCCATCTACCAGTCTCTGACATCGGTCTGAGGAAATTTTACCCCACTCCTCAATGCAGAATTTATTCAGCTGTGAGATGTTTGAGGGGTTTCTTGCATGTACAGCACTTTTCAAGTCACCCCACAGCATCTCAATGGGATTCAGATCTGGACTTTGACTCAGCCATTCCAGGACTCTCCATTTCTGCCTTTTCAGCCAGTCTTTGGTTGATTTACTAGTATGTTTTGGGTCATTGTCATGTTGCATGGTCCAGTTCCGCTTCAGCAATTTTGATTGCTGAAAACAGATGGTCTCACATTTTCTCCAAGCACCTTCTGATACACAGTAGAATTCATGGTGGATTCTATGGTGGATTCAGGACCAGGTCCTGCTGCAGCAAAGCAGCCCCAAACCATGACACTTCCACCTCCATGCTTCATAGCTGGTATGAGGTTCTTTTCCTGGAATGCTGTCTTTGGTTTATATGCCAAACATGTCCTCTGTTCTGGTGTCCAAATAATTCAATTTTGGACTTATCTGTCCAAAGAACATTACTCCAGAAGTCCTGGTCTTTGTCAACATTCTCTCTGGCAAATATCAGTCTGGCCTTGATGTTTCTCTCAGAGAGCAAAGGTTTCCTCCTTGCACACCTCCCATGCAGGTTAAACTTGTGCAGTCTCTTTCTGATTGTAAATGCATGCACTTTTACGTCAACAGTAGCCAAAGCCTGCTGTAGGTCCCGAGATGACATTTTAGGGTTTTTGGAGACCTCTTTTAGCATCTTGCGGTCTGCTATTGAACTTGCTGGGGTGAACTTGCTGGGGCGACCAGACCTGGGCATGGTGGCAGTTGTTTTGAAAGCCCTCCACTTGTAGACAATCTTCCGGAAAGTGGAATGGCTGATTACAAAATCTTTTGAGATCTTTTTAAATCCCTTACCAGACTCATAGGATGCTACAATTTTTTTCTGAAGGCCTCTGACAGCTCGTTTGCTCTCACCATGGTGCTCACTCTCACTTCAACAGTCAGGAGCACACCAAACTAAATGTCTGAGGTTTAGATAGGGCAAGCCTCATTCAAAATGCTCAGTAACGATCTACTATTATGTGAACCTGGTGTGATACACCTGTGTGTGATTTGAGCCATTTTAAGAGGGAATAAATGTGAGGGTGTCCTAACTTTTGCCTCAGTTAGAATTTGCATTTTGTGGAATTACATTTTACAGAAAATCCCCTCTTCAGTTTTAATTGCTTAGATATATTACTTTAATCTCTCTGTATTGTTAAAATTGAGATTAAATATCCATATATCCAAAATGTTGCAAAAAATGTTACAAACATACACAGGCTTTTATAGGGTGCCCACATGAATGTAGCACCAAATCTCTAAGTTGTATGAACTATGGTGCTTTTATGGGCTTTTTTTCTTTGTAGCTTGATGAATGTGTTTACTATGCAGAATTGTATGGAAAATATTATTTAAAAAATCCTTATGTGTTCCATAAAAGTAGGAAAGTCTAATGGATATAAAACAAGGGTGAGAAATTATGAAAAAAAATTAATAGTTCAACCAAAATGAAAATACTTCCATTATTTACTCACTCTCATATCATTCCAAACTTGTATACTGTTTTGTTTCTGAGGAAGCCAAGCAACAGTGGCAACCTATTGACTTCCATTGTATAGATACAAAACTACTGACACATTTGTCAAAATATCTTCAAGTCATATAGGTTTGAAATTACATGAGGATGATTAAATGATTGAATAATGTAAACTTTTATGTGAATTATCCCATTAAGCTGCATGTGAAATGTAGAGAACCGACCTGCTCCACCAGTATATCTCCAAGCTGTTGGATGGTGAAGTTCCGTGTGCTGCTGGGTGCCAGGCTGTGATTTCTTCGTAGCAGCAGCTGGCTCAGGAAGCGTGAGTGAATAGATAGCAGCTGGTCTAAGCAGGGGAAAATGGCATGAACTACACCCATCTCCAACAACACCTCCTCCAGCATCCCTCTGCGAAACACACCCTCCATGATCCGCAGTGTCCGCACATGGTTTAGCTCTGTCTGGATGAGCTCTAAGAGAGGCAGATGCCATCAACTCCAAAACGTACTGAATAAAATGGTGTCAATAATTGTGGCCAATGTGCATTAGAGAGAAACAATGTGATTTTCTCCTCATTTTTAATTGTTATATGAAACATTTTCACAGCCCTCTTTGGTCATATTTGCCAAGGGTGCCAATAATTTTGAGCATGACTATATGTTTTGGGTGACTGTATGTGGTCGGGTCCATGACGTTTAAAGAAAGGAGTCTCACCGTATATAACATCTTGTCTTTTAATGATGTCTTTGCGTTGAGACTGCAGATAAGATGAGTCCACAGCCAGACTCCAGGAATCTGCCTCAAAATCTTCCCCATCCTTTTTCAACTCCTCCAACATTGATGTGTAATACATCTCTCCTGTGGAAGAGTGTAAAAGTAAGAGCACATCTCTTCAGCAAACAACCAAACAACATATATTCTTAAGTCATGGGACTTCACTAAGTCAATCCCATAAGTCTTCCTTCTTGTTCTTAGTGTAATTAGTTGAACCTTCATCACTGAGCGACTCCATGGACATGGCTCTGTTCCTGAAGTTTAGAGAGTCTGTGGAGTGAGACAGAATCCGCCGAAGTCCCAGAGGAGAGTCATCATTTAGACTTCTGTTATATACACATAAAATAAACATTAGCAGCTACTAAGAGAAGCTATTAAACTAACACAGTCATTTAGAAATAATAATTAAAATCAGATCAATTTGACCCCTTATTAATGGGTCTATGACAAACAGTGCAGGTGCATGGATGTACAGTTTCCATGGTGATAATTAAAGACTACTTGCCGATCTAAGTGTGTACACACACCAGGCACTCTGATCCAAGCAGGTTTGACCCCCAAAGTCTGGTTTGTTTCACTGCTCCGAACCCTTCGCACGTAGTGTTATTGCTAACCACGCTGCAACACGGAACAGCTTCTACTACTTCTGTGTGCACTACCGACATCATGATGACAACAAACAATTTCACCTTCTCTTGGATAGTACATTTTTCAATTAATTTAATTTCAGTATATTTAGGTTTATATCAGGTGTGGTTTTCACTTTATTGATGAACAGGAATTGTAGTTTGTGAGTAATGATATGTGCTGTACAATCAAGTGAAAATCATTATGTGGCACAAATGATAAATCTACTATGTAGTAAATTAGCAAAAGTGCTTCTCTTCTAAAGTCAAAAGAGGCCACCTATTTGTCCCTACCATTTGATGCCTCTCACCTTTTTTAATAAAATGGTTGCTAGGGTACTGTAACTGGTTGCTAGGGCATCTAGGGCTAAGTCTCTACAACATTCTTATGCAGAGCTATGCCATTACAAAAATCTGCCCAATATTAAGTCTGTAAGATTTATTTTTCAATGTATGTCTATGAGGCAGTTGCTAGGTTACTGTAACTGATTGCCAGGAAGTTGTAATGTGGCCCTTTGTTGCTGGTTGCTAAGCTGAGCAATATGAGCCCATCCCCAATTCTCCATGACATTTTGATGCGGCGCTAATTAATGCTAAGACATTCTATGATCATGCTAATTCATGCAAACATCATTCTAGCTTCATGTTAAAACATGTTAGCATCATGATAAGCACAAGGTTTCTCACACTATTGCTATACAGATGACATATAGCTTTACCAGATGACCCCACCATCTCTGCTCTGATCTCTGTTTGCCTTTTAGACATCTCAGCCTGGATAAAGGAACAACATCTTCAACTCAATCTCAATAAGATGGAACTTCTGGTAATGCCGGCCATCAGTACAACATGCAAAGTCACTGTTCAACCTGGATCACCAACTCTTACACATACTCGGTCCCTTGGGGTGGTGTTTGATGACCAGCTGAAATTCACTACTCGTGTTGCAACAATATCCCGGTCATGCAGGTACATGCTCTACAACATCAGGAAAATCAGACCTTTCTTGTCCGAGCATGCAACGCAGTTCCTACTCCAAGCAATCGTAATATCAATGCTCGACTACTGCAATGCCCTACTGGCTGGCCTTCCAGACAATGCAACAAAGACCCCTCCAAATGATCCAGAATGCTGCAGCACGTCTGGTCTGCAATTAATCGAATAGTGCTCACGTTACACCCCTCCTGATTTCACTCCACTGCTACCCATAGCATCCTCTATTGAATTTAAATCTCTGACCTTGTCAACTGGAACTTCACCCTCGTGCCTCACTTCTTCAGATATATGCCCCCTCATGCCAACTACATTCTGTGAATGAGCGACATCTGATTGTTCCCTCACAATAAGGTACTAGACCATTCTCTAAGACATTCAACTTTTCTATTCCTTCCTGGTGAAACAAGCCCCCAGCCTTCATCCCATCTGCTGAGATCATCACAAGCTTCAAGAAACGAAACACATTTCACAGACACTTGGCTAATCCTTAATGTTCCGATGTTCAACCTCATTTCACATGTTTAAAAAAGAAATTCAACTGTTCATCCTGTCACTGCCATCAGAACTATTCCCACTTGTAAATGTAGCTTTGTAAACTACGCTTGTTATTTCTTAGGGCAAAATGTTAGATGTTATCTCTCTTTGTTATCTCTCTAAGTTGCTTTGGATAAAAGAATCAGCAAAATGAATAAATGTAAAATAAATGTAATGCTAGTGTCACGCTAACATTATGCTAAATCATACTACCATCATACTAACACGCTGACTGAAATGTCAGCGTGTTAGCATGATGGTAGTATGAACACTTGACTGATATATAATATAATTGTACCAACACATTAATTTAAATTTTGTTATTAAAAAACTACAATTTAATAAAAGATTTTTTTGAAATAGATGATTTGGACCAAATAATGAAGAAAAAAAGCAGCCATAAAAGCAAAATATAAGGAGAACTCCTTCAAAACTCTTTAAAAATCTTCTCAGGATGATTCCTCAAGAAACTGGGTGATGGAACGTCTAAAAAGTTTGTAAATTCTAAATGAAGGGTGACTATAATTTTCTTTAGTCACAACATAATTCTTAGTTACATTTGTGTTATTTCATAGTTTTACCAAGTTTATTATTATTTATAAATTAAAAAAATATGAACAAAGAAAAAGTTAGTGTTTCCAAACTTTTGACTGGTAGTGTATACAATAATTTAAATTCATTTTTTTCTTATTAATCTACATTCAGTATCCTACAATGACAAAGAGAAAAGAGAATTTTAGACATTTTTCCAAATGTATGAAAACAGAAAAACTGAAACTTCCTATTGGCATAAGTATTCAGACAACACTTGAAATCTTTCTCAGGTGCCTCCCATTTCTGTTGATTGTTGCTGAGATGTCTCTACACCTCAGTTGGAATCCACCTTTGGTAAAATAAACTGACTGGACATGGCAATCCATTGACAATCCATAGTCAAAGAAACTGCCTGCAGAGCTTAGAGACAATATTGTTCCACAGCACAGATCTGTAGAAGGCTACAAAATACAAAAAAACTGTGCTGCACTTAAGGTTAAGAAAAGCACAGTGGCCTCCATAATTCTCAAATGGAAGAAGTTTGGCACAACCAGGACACTTCCAAGGACTGGTTGCCTGGCCAAACTAATCGGGGAAGAGGGGTCTTAGTAAAAGAGGTGACCAAGAACCATGGTCACTCTGACTAAGCTTCAGAAACTCTGTGTGGAGATGGGACAAAGTTACAGAAAGACAACCATCACTGCAGCCCTCCACCAATCTGGGCTTTATGGCAGAGTGGCTAGACAAAAGCCTCTCCTCAGTGCAAAACACAAGAAAGCCCACTTGGAGTTTGCAAAAAAGAACCTGGCCTTGCAACAAAGACTGTCTGGCCTCAGTTCAAAACATTATGTCTGAAGGAAACCAGGCACCACTCATCACCTGCCCAAATACCATCCCAGTGAAGCATGATGGTGGCAGCATCATGAAGTGGGTGTGTTTTTCAGCAGGGGGTGTTTTTCCTTTTTTTTGAGGAAAAGCTGCATGGAGCAAAGTACAGAGATATCCTCAATGAAAACCTGTTCCACAGCACTCAGAACCTCAGGCTGGGCCGAAAGTTCACCTTCCCACATGACAATGACCTTAAGCACACAACCAAGACAACAGAGGAGTGGCTTAGGGACAACTCTGTGAATGTGCCAGAGTGGCCCAGCCACTGACTTGAACCCTGTTGAACATCTCTAGAGAGACCTGAAAATGGCTGTGCACATCCAACCTAACAGAGATTGAGAGGATTTGCAAAGAAGAATGGCAGTAAATCCCCCAATCCAAGTTTGCAAAGCTTGTTGCCTTATACCTAAAAAAAGCTTGAGGCTGTAGTTGCTGCCAAAGGTGCTTCAACTAAGTACTGATTAAAGGGTCTGAATACTTATCTGCATGTGATATTTATAATTATAATTTATAATATACAGATAAAAGTTTTTGATTTTTTTTATATTTATACTTTGTCATTATGAGGTCATTATTACTATGTCATTATTTAAACTATTATAGTATCAGGCTGCAACATAAAAGTGAATACTTTCTGAATGCACTGTATATTTATATATATACACACACATACAGAAAACAGAGGGTTTTGGAATTCTTCTTTGGAAAAGAAGGGTTTTGGAATTCTGGTTTTAGTAGCACAGGAATACAGCAAGCTTCAGGTTTCTTCCTCCTTAAAATTTCAAACTCAGCGGTTCATATGAACAAGGTTAAGCTGCATACATTGGGGAAAACAAAACTACAAACCGGTAGAGGGTGAAAACAACTCTTCACTGAATGAGATGACCATCAACTCGTTCGAAGGTTAGTCAAAAAACGTAGGATGACATCAAGTGACCTACAAAAAGAATGGCAAATGGCAGCTGGAAGTGCCCAGCGAGGACAGTTCGAAACAGGCTCCTAGAGGCAGGGCAGAAGTCGTGCAAAGCAAGAAAAAAGCCCTTTATCAATAAGAAGCAAAGAAGAGCCAGGCTGAGGTTTGCAAAAGACCAGAGCTGTACACATACACATACATATATAACTTTACTAACAACATTAACCACATTAGACCCCTTTCCTCTTTTTTAAAACACATAAAACCCTAGCACAGATCATGCTGTCTATGTTGAGTATAATACAGTTTTTACCCTGCTATATTATTGGTGGAAACGCTCTTGTTGAGGGACAGGGTGGAGCGTCCTTTACGGGAGCCCAGTAGAGACTGCCTCAGCGTCTCTGATGGATAGATGGCTGAACTTGGCCTCTCCTTCATTATTGGGTCTGACAAAGAGAAACACCAAACGTTAGTGAAATTGCATTAATTAGTAATTAGCTCATTATTCAGTAGTTTCTGTTCAACTGTTCAAGTGCTGCATTATAACTATCAAAGCTTCAGATCACAGGACTCCTGAGCTGCTGAGAGATACTGGTTTAGAGGTTTCGTATTGTTGGTGATTAAACATGATGATTAAACAGTATTACATTGCGTTATACTGAGACAGTAGAGAGGTGAGAACTCACTTTTGCTGCGGAGGGCCACGTTTTGTAAAGTTGAAGTGTTCCGGACCAGTGCCAGCTTCTGTTGCTAAAATTTACACATAATTTATACATAATTTACATGCATTTGTTCTCTGACATAGTTACACAGATTCAACAAATTATGTATCTGCTGTCGAAAGTCATCAAGCTAAAATGAAGGTCCACATTTGGCACGCATTTTAATCACTAGTGCGTTGTATATTGTATATCCCTGTATATTGTAGTTCAATTTAATCTGCACTTCATCATTTAAGGCAGTGGTTTCCAACCTGGGGTCCAGAGTTCACAAGGAGGCATGGGAGTGGATATGCTTTGAGCACAAATAATATTTATAAATTGTTCCACTATTAATTTTATATTAAATTTTTTTTTAAATATATTCAAATAAACCTGTTTTAAATCAAATGCTTACCAATGGTAAGATAAGGCTGTCAAAAAATATCTTTCATATAACAATCATTTTAATTTTACTTGCTCCATCACTTGCTCCAACATGCTTGTCAATGCAACAGCAAAATCAAGAGAAAATGTAGCTGTCATGCCCTGTGTTTAGTGTCAGAGCGTGCGGTTTTGGAGTCTTGTTTCTTGGAGTTGGGATCTGAACGCATTCTCTGGGTCTTCGTCCTGTTTTGTTTACATTCGCCATGTGCTCTCCGGTCTTGCGTCTTTGCCCCGCCCCCTTGTTCTCTTGTCTCGTCTGCACTAATTTCATGCACCTGTTAGTCGTTTGTCTTTGTGCTATTTAATGCCCCCGTGTTTTCTGTCTTGTGCCGGTTCGTCTTGTATCTTGGCTCTTGTATTGTGGTTCTTGTATTCTGGTTCGCTTGTTCTTGTATTGTGGAATTTTGCAACATGCATTTTTGTAATTTGTAACTTTGCTTCTGTCAAGTTCTTAGTCTCTGTCCTGTCATGTTTTTTGCTCACTGTTTTTGAGAGTTATTTTGTTCGGTTTTAAGCCTGTGTGTGGTTTTTGTTTTGCCCCCTCGTGGGTTCTTGTTTTGGTTTCTGTAAATAAAGACTTTTTTCAGTTAAACGCTGTCTGCGCTTGGGTTCGTTTCTCCTGAAACCTGACAGTAGCTGCAAGCAGTGATTATCAAGGCTCAAATGCTTAAAACCTTTGGATGCATACACAAAAAGATGCTATCTATTACGTAACAGTAGGATCATATTCCATATGAAAATGTGAAGAAAAATTTCTAAACAAACTATTCTTGTACTTGGACACGTTTATTATGGTTCTAAGCATTTCAACACTGATGGCACATGAGACTTAAACTAAATTCTTGTCCTGTGCCTTCCTCTACTGGACAAAATATAGAACTACAGCCTTCATCTGAAATGAAGCAATTGATCTTTAAAAAACTGCAGTTATCCCCCCTGTAGAGTAAGGTCCCCGAAAGGGCAACACTCCAACCATAAAAGACTCGCAAATGAACACCAATGGCTCTGGCAAATCTCTCAAAAAGACCAAATGGCTCCAACCAGTCTGAATCAACATCTAAAGGCGCCCCCTTTTGACAAGGAGTGTAAATCAGAACCCCCCTTTTCCAGGATAACTGAGATAAATCTCACTTCCCCTCTCTGCAGTTCAAAGACTGGCGTGGGGGGAAGATGGGTGAGAGATGCCATATGGCCTAACTGGAATCTGGACAAAGGAAAGGATACTTATTCTCAGTTTTTGGCCACCAAAAGGGCAGAAATCTATAAATGCATATCCTGTTTCAGTGATTGCCTCTCTATATCACCCTACCTCATTATTAACCCCAGGGGCAAACGTATTGGACTGTATCTTGCCTGTATTCACATTTCTGCATAAACTATAACTATTAGTGTGTATAACCCCTACATGTTTGATATCTAAATGCTTCTCTTCTAATGTCCTGAATGATGGTGCATAGCTTTGTACTGTGTCTCGTACCCCTATCATTCTATTCTAGTCTAAAGTTTATTTTATATTCTGACACACGAATTCCTATGGGTGGCCGTTGGATGCAAATGAGACCCGAATTAAGACAAAGGAAGCTCCTGCGCGCCAAAATTCAAACTATTACATTGGCCGTTCCGCTTGAAAGAGGCGGAACACCTTATGTCTTAAAAGCATCAGCGCGCAGAGAAACTGCGCTCGTTTGGTGGATTCCGTGACGCCGATGCCATACAGGATGAAACTGATCTCCAAAAATTCCAGCAGATCCTGTACCAATACAAGGCGTCATTTGCAAAAGACTCTTTAGACTGTGGGCTCACCCACCTCCACACGGTGCGGATACCCTCGCACCCAAATGCTCCTCCCACATTTGTCAAACAGTACAAGATCCCCATTGCTTCACATGAACCAGTACAAGAGATCATTGACTCGATGCTCGAAAAGGGAATCATCCGGCCCTGCAACAGTACCTACTCTGCACCCATCTGGCCTGTGCTAAAGCCAAACGGCAAGTGGCGACCCACGATTGACTACAGGAAACTGAATCAGCAGGTGCCACTATCACGATGGCCCATGACTCAACTCAAACAGGAGATTCCCAGGATAAGGGGGGCCACCATCTTCTCTGCACATCGCCCCTGAACGAGGCGAAATGGCTTTCCTGCTGAATCTACCCATCATCGAGGCCAACAACATTTACAGACTCAAAGACATGGTCAATGTTGGGTTCTGGCAGGGTAACACGCACCTCAGGATTAACACCCCCGACATAGTGGCCTACCACGACAGCAATGACCAACTGTACCTGGCCCCAAACCTGCGCATGTGTACCCTGACCAAGGACATCCACTACCTATGCCCTAGTAAGCCTTTCCTCCGCGATAACACAGAAGGAATCTGCGGAATGCATCCAATGAGGACCGACACCCGGTGCCCAGCGAAAGCCAAACCCCGCACTCAAGTCACCTACACTCAGGCTGAAATCGTGGGAGATCGATGGCTAGTCAACACTCCAGCCCGTGTGGCAACTCTAACCTACGACCAGCATGACACCGCCACCCGCGTTAACCTGCTCAATCAAACCATGTGGATTCAAGTCCCAAGGGGCGCGATCCTGCACCTAGACGACTTGGCTCTGTACCATCTACCCAGCGAGGAATACAACACTGAGTTGGAGATCTCAACCTTCTTCAGGGACTACAACTTCATCCTTAGCCCTGAACTGGAGATGAGGATTGCAGAAGGCGGGCCCCAGTTAATCGATATCACCCCTATCGACCAAGCTCTACAAGCCCTGGACCAAATGCTGGCTCTAACCAACCTCCCGGTAGTCCGATCCTGGACCGCCGCAGACACTGCCCTCTGTCTGAGCACCGCCATAGGCTACGCCCTCACTCTTGGCCTATCGTTTATCCTCTACAGGAAAGTCAACGGAATGCAAGAATCAGTGAGCAGGTGTGGGGCGGCGACGTTCCCCTGGAATTTCAAACGACACAGCGGGAAACAAAACGCACGGGCGGAGCCTGAGACCACCCTCATCGAGATCGACACACTACCCATGCCTTGCCGCACAGAAGCCAAATGAGATCAACTCACTGCTTGAGTCTTTATGTTCTAAACGACCTTCATCCGTGTTCATGCTTCTACTAAGCCCCATCGTCTGAAAAGGGGGGAAGTATGTAGAGTAAGGTCCCCAAAAGGGCAACACTCCAACCATAAAAGACTCGCAAATGAACACCAATGGCTCTGGCAAATCTCTCAAAAAGACCAAATGGCTCCAACCAGTCTGAATCAACATCTAAAGGTGCCCCCTTTTGACAAGGAGTGTAAATCAGAACCCCCCTTTTCCAGGATAACTGAGATAAATCTCACTTCCCCTCTCTCCAGTTCAAAGACTGGCGTGGGGGGAAGATGGGTGAGAGATGCCACATGGCCTAACTGGAATCTGGACAAAGGAAAGGATACTTATTCTCAGTTTTTGGCCACCAAAAGGGCAGAAATCTATAAATGCATATCCTGTTTCAATGATTGCCTCTCTATATCACCCTACCTCATTATTAACCCCAGGGGCAAACGTATTGGACTGTATCTTGCCTGTATTCACATTTCTGCATAAACTATAACTATTAGTGTGTATAACCCCTACATGTTTGATATCTAAATGCTTCTCTTCTAATGTCCTGAATGATGGTGCATAGCTTTGTACTGTGTCTCGTACCCCTATCATTCTATTCTAGTCTAAAGTTTATTTTATATTCTGACACACGAATTCCTACGGGTGGCCGTTGGATGCAAATGAGACCCGAATTAAGACAAAGGAAGCTCCTGCGTGCCAAAATTCAAACTATTACATTGGCCGTTCCGCTTGAAAGAGGCGGAACACCTTATGTCTTAAAAGCATCAGCGCGCAGAGAAACTGCGCTCGTTTGGTGGATTCCGTGATGCCGCTCGCCTCCGCGCATGCGCTCATCACTCTCTCTCCCTCGAGACCGGTCCCCCTCCGAGACCGTTTTGTTTTTCTGCAGTTTACTTCGGCTGGATTCGCCTCATTTTGTCTACTTCTTCGGAAAGCTACGGAATCTGACGGACTCCCTTACTCACTCCCAATCGCACTGAACCAACTCGGATCGAACTCTCTCTCTCTCTCTCCCCTCGCGGATCAGGACCTGAAATAGCGCCGACTCCAAAATCAGTGCAAGTATCTGTTTACTTTAACAGCTGCGCTTAAGATTTACCCCTTTTTATTAAGGTGAAACTTTCCAATGGTTCGTGCAGATGTGGATAGCTGATTTAATACTGTACTTTCACTTTCACTTTACCTATCTTCCTAACTTTTCTTACTCTTCGCGTTTCATGTGTGTACTGTTTGTTCGATAGTTAGTTGTAATTTCCCCTCGTATGTAACCAATAAACCCTCACTTGTATTCCCATTTGAAGTTGTTACTGCTCATTGCTCACATTTCATGTCACTTAAACTGAAGTGATTTCGTTAGAAAAACTGACAAGGTATCGTAATTTAGCCGATTACGATAAGAATATTGTTTTCCTTGGCCAGGAAAGTAAATATCTTAGAATTGGTATAAAGCCGGCTGAGCACTCGGTGGACGAGCTCACCCAAGTTCGGTGTTATTATTGATTCTGCTGTGTCAGATGAGCCCAGAAAATATCTATAATTAATAACTATTAATTATGCATATTTTATGGTGCTTAAATTAATAACTTTCGTTACACCCCTTTCATTAAATATAATCATTAAACTTAGCATGTTACCTCAGAATGTCCTGACTTCTATATAAAAAACATTCAAATCCAATTATAGCAGACATGTTTTAAAGTGTACAATAAATTAGGATTAGTCTAATACTTATAATACTTAATAAAAGTGCACACTGCTGCATGCTACGAGCTTGTTCGAGATTATTTTGTAATTATAAAAATACTGAACATATTAAATGTTCAGTATTTAGTGCACAATTTTTTATTTTGTGCACTCCCTCTAGTGCACAAAATATAGAACTGCATGATGAACTGCAAATGGTTGATGATAAAATTATAAACTTTGCATGTTACCTCAGAATGGCCTGTTTTCACATATTAAAAGTATTTGTGAACTTGAACTTCCATATACACAAAATATAGGCATATTAATCACCATACAGATGTTATCAGGGCTCAGGCACTTCAGGTCTGTTTAATGCATGATATTGGGATTTAAATAGATATGCATTATTTAGCAAGCCTGTAAGTGCCTAAAACTGATGAACTTTCACAAAATTCAGGAAATTTACAAAAAAAATATTTTTTAACATTTATAGCTACTGTAGCGCTACCTATCGCCTGATCGACACGAAAATTTTAGTAATGCTTCTTTAGAATCACAACATGTATGAGCTCACTTAGTTTAATGGTCTTCTGCTGTTTCATATAGGAAATGGACTTGTTGGTACACTTTGCCACACTCATTTTAAACAACCCTGTTACAGCATTTCAAATGCAAAAGTTCAAAATGTTTTTGATAATTATTGACCTTCAGAGTAAACCGAATTGTACTGCGCTGGTTTTATTGACATTGAGCCTTGAGCTAGTTCACAAAAGTAGGTTTTTTAAATATTCTCGAATACTAAAGAGCAGGTTTTTTTTGTCTGGTTGTCACAGACCATTGGGGTCATGAGTAAAACATTGCCCGTCAACTTCCATTCAGATAGACCTTCATTAACCTTGTCTAATAGGTACTCAAATTTCATTGGCAGATGGTGGCCATGTTTTTCTGAATACGCCAGTTTCCTGACAGTGCATAATGAAGTTTTGGACAATGACATACCAGTTTTCGGGTCAATCAGACCATTTGTGAGTATTTCCACTTTTGCATGATCTAGTCGCATGGTTGTGGCAATTGTTATATTTTTTATATTATATTTTTTAATATTTTTTATATATGTACCAAGTTTGGTGATATTGTAATCCCTTCTGAAGGTATAACCCAGTAAACTAAAGTAGCCCCGCCCACTTCAAAGGTTTTGATGTCCCATCGAAAATGTGAATAAAAATTTAGTATCACAAGAAGCCTGTTTAATTTAATGTTTAATTTAGGAAATATAGACTTATTGGTACAACTGGCCACGCCCCATTTTAAAAATAGCCCTGTTATAGCTTTCCAAATGAGATAGTCCAGAGAATTGTACTGCACTGGTTATACTGAGATTGAGTAAAAAACCTAGGACTAGTTCACAAAAGTGGGTTTTTCAAATAGGTTTTTTTTAACCTCAAATATTTAACGACTGGTTTGATGGACAGCAGTGGTTCTAGCAACAAAGTTGTTCAGAATAGGAGTTCTAACATATGGTATACATGGTAACATGATATGCAATCGTTAACCCACCGATAAAACAATATCTTACAGACCATTGGGGACATGAGTCAAACGTGCGTTTCATTCAGATCTGCCTTTGTTAACCCTTTCTTAAAAGTGCTTAGACTTCATAATCAAATGTTCTCATAGACAATCATGATACCTTGGACAAAGACACTGCATGCCAATTTTCTAGTCGACTGAGCTAACTTTGGATTAGTAATCATAATTTTTGTGTTTTTCCACATTATAGTGCCACCAAGTGGCTAGTTGGCACAATTGTTTTTCAAGATAATTGAATGTCCTCATATACAGTCAAGCCACCTTGGACAAAACACTGCATGCCAATCTTCCAATCTATTGAGCTCACTTTTTTTGTGTGTTTTTCACATTATAGCACCACCAAGTGGCCGATTCAATCAATGCAATGTTTTTAAGTGACCACCGATGAGATTCCTTAATATTTGTACAGAATTAACCATTGGTTGTTGATATGACAGTGAAGGAGTTATTATCCGTTTTAATTAATCCGTTTTAAATTACTGTAGCACCCCCTATTGTCCGGTTTGGGTGAGTCCTTGTGTCTGAGTATCTGTGTGAAGTACTCTAGTTTCAAGTCTCTAAACATCACAGTTTGGTCTACGAGATCGGTTTAGGGTGGAATAATAATAATAAAAATCTTAACAATTACAATAGGATTTCAGTGCTGCATGCTTGAACCCCTACAAATTTTAATGAAAACAGTAGGGTTTCAGCGCTTTGTGCTTGAACCCCTAAAAGTGTGAGAGAAACGTAAATGCAATGACACTTTAGAGGCGAACAAAAAGTTTAGACACTGACAAAAAATGCCTACATTTTGGTTTTATCGAAGATCAAGACAAGCCAGAATGTGTCTTTTGTGATGGAAAACTGGCAAACAATAGCATTAAACCAAGCAAATTGAAAAGAAACCAGAAAATGAAGCATACAGAAACAATCAGTAAGGTGATTAAAGATGAAAAATTCTTTGAGAAAAAAGAGGTGGCTTTGACAAAAAGATTGACAAACAGAAAATATATAGAAAAGTATTCGAAAGAGCATGTAGTGATATACAGAAGGCCACTAAAGCTTCCTGTGAGTGTTTGCTGTTCATTGCCAAGGCAAAAAAGCTGCATAGTTTGGACAGGAGCTAATCAAACCCAGCTACATTAAAATAACGGGGGGACTACCACAGACGGCTTAAAAGGTCAAATCTGTCCCACTTTCAACACACTTTTAACATACTTTTTATCCACTTTTAACAACACTGTTGTTAGACAGAATTGATAAGACAGAATTGATAAAATGGCAGAATACTGCAACAAAAACAGCTGCATGAAATCCTTAAAATCCAATATGCTATACAACTTGATGAAACTTTAGTATAGGGCTGAAAAAATGTCATAGGGCCAGTTACAACAATGCTTCAATATTCTGGGGTTACCATGAGTGCATCGTGAGTTTTGCAGTCAGATGACTTTGCTTCAGGAGTAATTAAAGTCCTGATATATATATATATATATATATATAAATATATATACATATATAAGTATATATATGTATATATATATGTATATGTATATATTTTTCCTTGGCCCTTGTGAACAACTGATTTAAGGAGTATGTCACCAAAATATTGAATATTCTGGCATTAATGACTCACATGAATGTCACATGTTGTTCCCAACCATTTATTTTGGATACCATTTATAATGGAAATGTTCCATATAAACATCTCAATCCGAATGAAAAGGCCTAGACTGTTTTTAACATAACAGAATTGTATTCGGTTTGGAAGGGAGGGGTGGGATAAACCTTTTTATTAACCAATCAAACAAAAAATTCCACCATGTAAACACATTAAACCCATTACTTTGCCTTTAATTCCTTCTGCGCATGCCTGGTCTTAACATAATTTAGATGAACATGTCAGGGGTTGTCAGAATGAAGTGAGGGTATCCCTACGGGGGAAAATGAATAAAGGGAAGGGATTTCTTTAAGAGTGTTGCAAAAAACTGCCACCTTTACCTACTAAGTGTTTATACTAAGCATGATAGTTCATGATAGTTTCTGTAAAAAAATGGCAATAGAATGCAGTTGCTATAGTGTCAGTCTCACAATAAACAGAACATAATGGACCACAACCTTGCCTAAGCCAAACAGTTACATATTTGTGATGGGCAGATCTACAACATCATACAATAACAACAGCATACAGTAACATTTAAGAAAACACTCTGGATAAGACTCTAATGTTTTTTGTTAACACACTGTGTATTTATTATTTAACACCAAATATGTTAAGCATTTAGGTACTACGATAAATGTTTTACCACTAATGGGAACATACAGTATAAACAAATCACTAGTGATCGCTCTGTTCTGACACTGTTCTCCTCTGCTGTGTCTGCTGCAAAGTGACAGCGCATTATTTTTATTCTTTTAAACAGAGGTTTGCACCCTATATAATTCATTTACTGCCACCTGCTAAGATTACTGACACTATACCAACAAAAAGAAATAAACTAAGAGTTTAATCCTTAAGGATTTTTATAATTAAGATCGACACTTTACATGTTCAGACAGGATTTAAAATACAGCAAACAGGACATAGGCTGATGTTCGCATTTCATTCGAAGTCATTCTAACCACACAAAGCTATTGTTTGAATTCAGAGGATCTGTATGGGCTTCTCCTATGGTGTTTTTTGTGCTTTTTGGAGCATGACAGATGTGGCCATAAACTGTTTATACTGTCTATACACTTTGTGTATATATATATATATATATATATATATATATATATCAAAATTATATATATATAATTACGGAGGGCCAAACAGGAAATTATTATATAAAATCTGAATATATAGTTATGAATCTGAATATATAAATATAAATTTATAAATTTAGGATTCATAACTATATATTTATATTTATATATTCAGGACTTATAACTATATATACGGATTTACATTTATATGTTCAGACTCAACTATATACTTAGATTTACATAGTTATGAATCCTAAATTTATATATGTAAATCTAAGTATATAGTTGAGTAGAAGAAGATAGAGATCTTCTTCACCATAGAGGGTGATTGCCACTCTGCCAATCTGTGGGAGCCAGACTTACAAGAATGTTGAGCTCAATCTAATAAACAAACCCCATATAGAACGCCAAGAGGGAAGAAACCCCCCCAAGAGGGGATCCTAACCCAGGTCAGCAAGTGCTCAGCAATGACTGGCTGACACAGCACCACAAGAGACTCTGCCCTTAAGGTGCTCTTCCGGCCAGGGGAACTTTAAGAACCGCTAAGGGAATCTATTCCAAACCAGCTCCAGACACTCAGAACTGGAAAAAAATGAAGAACTATGAGAAAACATGGTCTCTCCCTGATACACCGACATTTGGGGCGGCAGCCCAACTTGCATTGCTCATGTGACTGCAACACTGAGTTAATAAGCCCTAGCTTGACCATCAGAATAGGCAGAAGCTTAGACAAGGCCACCGTAATCACTGGCAACAGTCATGTGCGACTGTCCAAGACAAGAACATAGGGAGGGAGTGAGACGGGCTACTTCACAAGCCTCAGCCCACCTGTCTTTAGCGTCCTGCCTCCTCTGTCTGACATTGTGGAGGGGGAGTGCGTGCAGTAACGCTCTGCTTCTGGCCCCACCTACAGTTCTCAGATTTAGACGGGCCAGACAGGGAGGCATCAGGCAAGGACCTTGCCTGAATAAATTTCTAAAAGGCTTGAGACTGCACCCTCAACACTCTTAACTTCTCGATCACGGTCTGTACAGACGTTCCAAAAATCTCAGAGGGTGAGGCTGGCAAATCATCACAGGTGCCTCTCTGTGGCCACCATTGGTATCATAGAACGACCTGGCAGCAGCTGTTTGGTTGGTGGCCCTGATAGCTAGATCTGTGGAGTGTCATACCTCGGCCACCACATCCACGTCTAGGTCACTGAGCACTTCGGCTCATCCACGCTAACCCACAATCTCGCTTCCCCAGCTACATTCTTTGCTTGTGGGCAGTAGGATGATATCCCACAGATCAGAGAAAGCTGATGAGAGCTTCCTCTGCACCCCTTCAGTGGGGAAACAAGAATGCCTCCTACGAACGCAGTGAGACGAGCCTTCTGAGTGCACCTGTTCTTCACCCTGGCAAACAACACAGAATCTGCACGTGTCCTCTGTTGTTAGAAATCTCTGACACGGAGGCACACACTTTCTCACACCAGAGTCGTTCCCTATTGAATCAAACCAGACACAGTGTCGAGTTCCCTCGAAAGGGAACTGTTTCAGCCTGCACTTGAATCTGCCTGATTCCTGGCCCACATTCATGACATCTATATTCAGGACTTATAATCATATATTTAGATTTACATTTATATATTCAGGATTTATAACTATATATTCGGATTTACATTTATATTTTCAGGATTCATTACTGTATATTTGTAGATTTATATGTATATATTAAGATTTATATTTTGATATTCAGGTTTAATAACTATATATTCAGATTTTATATAATTCTTTCTTGTTTGGCCCTCCATATATAATATATATTGTATATGTAAGTTGCACCTGTGATGAACAGTTGACTCTGTGCTGTAGTCACAGGTGCAACTTTGGTGCAAATTTTTATCAGCTTATTGTAATTATCTTTAGTACCATAAAACTCTCAAGTGACGCTTACCTTCTGCTTCATTTTGGCACAGTTGGCCAGTGTATCACGACAGCGATTATGGATGGTCACATTGCAAGCTGGGAAAACAATAGAACACAAAATATTATCAAAAATTATTACTGTGGTCTGGTAGCTAAGAGAACTCATAACACTGCAACTTAAGAAAAAAAAGTTAATTAGCATGTACTGCAAATACAACACAAACAAAATACAACAACACTTCTCAAATAGCGCGGACAACAGAGGTGTTGGGGATCCCCAACAACTGATGAACATGGCTGAGACATGCTTATTGTTTAAAATCCACTCATCAGTGTTTCTTTAATGACCAAGGGGTGCAGATACAAACATCCATTAACAGACAAGGAAGTGGCTTCTCTGCTCATCATTTAAAAAGCATAGGCAGATAGCTGAAATCGCTGGGGTTGGTGGCACTGTACACAGCGTGCCCACTTGCCCAGATTTCCCATGTACTGGACAAATGCAAGCATAGCATATAATGAAATGTATGATCTCCAGCATGAATGTGCTGATCATTTTGGCGTACATATTGATGTTCCCTACAAGAACTTGTTAAAATCTCATGTATTATGTTCCACATGTGGTCATCAATGTTTTTTCCCCTAGAAGCACTTATAGCCACCAGCAGATACATCTTGGTGCATCAGTGTGTGAGTATAACAGATTGTGCATTAAACTCTCTAATGCCTTGATCCCTTGATTTATGGACTCCAGATAATGGCCATCAATGAGAAAGGAAGTATTCTTAGTTACAGTTGTGAACAAAGCAAAAGTAGGGCTTCTTAAAAAATTAAACCCCCTTAAGCTGTACTATAACAACAGACTTCAGCAGAAAGCTGTGCAGGATAAACTGCTGTATTGTCAGTGCTCATGCACTAGAGTCTTGCGTCAGAATAAACCAGACAACAGCTACAAAGACTTCCTCTTAAGTGACCACACTCATCCAATAAAACAAAATACCAAAGAAACCAAACCTTTCTGAGATTTAGCAAAACCATTTAAGGTATAATAAATTGATCAAATATGTAAAACCAGTACAGTAGAAGCACATGAAATAAAAACCTCCCGCCTCACAAAATAAGTGTATCTTTCTCTCAGCTCCCTCCACCATCTTATCACTAATGATTTCCCACAAAATCCTCACAATCCATAACTTCTTAGTTTCTGTAAGTATTCATCTGCATCTAAATCAACACATCACTGCTGCTCTGGGCTAAACTGCTAGTATATACAGTGTTCAGGGAAAGATAGCCCTTCTCAAGCCCTCTGGATTTCTATAACCTTCAAGGTGTCATTCAAACCAAGGTCACAGCTTAATCAATGCCACTCAGATGAACAGCTGCCTATGAACACTGTAATTTTCTGCGAACACCTGAAAGAGGAAAAACACCTGACACCAACAGCACTATACTGGGGACCAGCTCCACAAAGAGGTTTCCTTTCATGTCCAAATACCGGCTACCCTCAAGGTTTGAGGTATGAACCTGTTGATGGAGCCTCTGTTGGGAGACATCCTTTGGTGTCCAGCTTTGAGTTCCCTTGAAAAGGATTGTCTACATGTCTCAGGTTACATACAGGAAACACAGTTTCCTTAGACAGGGACGACCTGGATGGCCATCCTTCAGACTTAGAATACGATGGCGTATTTTGCAGGTGCCTTTTAAAGGTTTCGTGGTGTGCAACACTATGTCAAATTACCTTGATTTGCCTATAATAGGCATGATTTTACACATGTTCAGACCTGAGCGCGCCAAAGCACATTTCCTATAGTCAAGCCATGACATAGCATCTAATTTCTGTGCCTCAGGGAACTGGGTTACATACATAACCTGAGACAAAGGTCAAAACAAAACCAAATCTTTAAACTACATTTGTTGAATATCTAATTCCTCTGGCAAAATCATCAAAAAGCCATTTAATCTGTGCTCAAAATCAAACAATGTTTTCAGATTATACACAAAGCAAAACTACAGAGCATTCATTAGAAACTACATAAAAATGGAGAACACAGCCCCCAGGTGTGTAGTATTTTAAATGTAATTAAAACACTTTGTAATAAACAAAAAACATCACATCTTATTTGGGTAAATGTATTGAAAACACTAAAAAATAAAGCAGAATGTTTACGCCGCCTCAGAGTAGAGAACTACTGGGCTGAGGAAAAGGCTGTAAGGTGGAAGGAGTACGTGAATTGGAATGAATTGCTGGTTGATAGTACCATTTTTCTCATTTCTGAAGATGTGCTTATTGAAACTGGGATCCACTTGATCTTCATTAGCTTCTTATCACAGCAGATGTCTTCCCTTGCAAGTGTCTTAACACTTTTCATTTGCTTTACACAGTTTTCAAAACATTGAAAAGACACTGGACACATTGGATTAATTGTGTTAAACAAAAAAACATCTATTCAAAGACACTAAAGGCATGGAAGGAGAGTAAGAGGCCATGACAGAGGGGCCAGAGGAAGAGGGGTTTGCATGTGTGGAAAAAAAACTTTTCAAGTTTCAACTTGGGATCAAGGAAACTAGTAAATTACAGACAGATTTCAAATCTACCTTTTATTTTAAAAGTACTGGCAAATGATTTGGTTGTCGGCTGATCATGACCACATCTCTCTTCTAGTGCCACTTGACCTTAGTGCAGTCTTTGACATTATTGATTACAGCATTCTCTTAAATAGGCTTGAAAATTATGTTGGCATGAATGGAACTGCACTGGCATGGTTTAAATCATATTTATCTGACTAATTCCAGCTTGTTGCTGTGAGTGAAAAGGTGTCATATCGATCACAAGCTCAGCATGGAGTGCCACACTTCTGACTTTCACCCTGTATATGCCACCTCTGGTAGCAATTAAGAGATACTGAGTTAGTTTTCACTGCTTCACTGACAATACTCAGCTGTATATTTCTTTGAGGCCCTTCAAGATGCATAAATTCACCAAACTAACAGAATACATAGTTGGTATTAAAATCTGGGTGACTAGCAACAGCTGTATAAAAGCCTTTTTCATCAGCTAGGGTGTCTGGGTCTCTTGTTTGATATCAATTTGTCATTTGAAAGCCACATTGCCACACTGCATTTTTCATCTCAAAAATGTATCAGAACGACAACATCTCTTTATATCAAACACCGAAAAAGTTATTTTATGCATTTGTGACATCAAGACTAGATGATTGTAATGCCTTACTGGAAAGTTGACCTTCAGGTTTAGTACAAAACTCCAGCTAGTCCAAAATGAAGCAGACAGAGTTCTTACTAGAAAGAAATAGTATGACCATATTAGGCCGGTTCTTTCAACACTGCACTGGCTGCCTATTAAGCATTGTATAAACTTCAAGGACCTGAATGCTTTAGCTTCTCAGTACCTGAGCAATATATATATAAATTATTTCAGCTCTCATTAATCTGTGCAGATGTAATTAATCTGTCCATTCACTCTTTTCCCCTTATCCACAGAACTGCTATCGTCTGAAATCCATAAACATACAAGAATGTTTGCTACTCTATATCTCAACCTCTTGCGAAAAAACAAAAGTCCAAAATGAATCACCACTGCCAACTTCAATAACTATTTTTTTATTTATGTTGCTTAAATATGTTTTTTTCTGTCACTCTCTAATAAAATGGTTAATACAGCAGTGTGATGTTATAGCTGCAATTAGCAACATTGTGCTTCTGTCGCCAACTCTGTTTGTAACATTCTGTAACATCACGCCAGCAGAGGGAGCCCTCACCGGAATACTGACTGCTCATGCTCCCTCTGCTGAACTCTGAACTTACTTCCTGTTTGGCATCTATATAAACCTTGCTGCCACATGGCCATGTTGCGAAGTATTGCCAGCTTAACACCTGACTACTAAGCATTCTCTTTTACTGCCTGCTTACCTGTGATTTACCTATTGTTTGGTTCTCGTTTTCTGATTTTTGCCTAGCCCCTTTGTTTGACACCTGGATTGGACTGTCTATGTTTATTACGACCCTTTGCCTGTACTTTCGACTTTGATTATGGATAACCCCAATAAACATCCGCAACTGGATCCTGCTTCAGTTTCTGCCTCAGCCCCCTTACACATTCCTTGCTGCCTGACATTTATAACAAAATCAAACTAGACGGTTTGTAAATCAATATATAATAATATAATTATAATATTATATTATAATTATTATATTATTATTATAAGCTCTGTTTCTAATCAAAAAAGTTTTGGATTTCAGCTTTAATGTGCCAGAGGAGAACTGGGCCTCCCAGTTGAGCTTGATTACTCCCAAGGCATTGAAGTTTTGGTTCCTTGCCAATATATATATATATATATATATATATATATATATATATATATATATATATATATATACATTTGGCAGACAAAGCAACTTACAGTTTATTGAAGTGATACATATGATCAGCTTGTGTGTTCCCTGGGAATCAAACCCACAACGCTCTACCAGCTACATAAATATTATACTCCTGTTCTTTAAAACTGTGCTACCATGTATGTAAGTTAATTTCGAGCCCTGACTTTATTCACAATAAAAACATATGAATTACATTTAAAGAAAACAATTGTTTGCTTTTAAAGCGGACCAGTGGCTCAGTGCAGTGTTGATGGAAACCCAGGTACTGACAGTAACATCTAGGATCTGCTGTTAGAACATCATAATCTGCATCTCGGAATAAACACATCCAGCTATACCCTTCCCCTCCTTTCCCTTTGGAGAAGAGAGTGGTTTTAATGAGTGACACTAGAAGTACCTGTTACCAAGAGTGAGGTGGTTTTAGGCATCTGTTGTGGTATGAGTGTATCAGTTTGACCATGTCATGTTGCAAATATGGAAACTTGAGTCTGTGACTTATAAATTGTAAAAAGGGGATTAATATTGAGTTTTGTTAATAAATAAAACATTCTCCACCATAGATGTAATTATCTATGCACAAGTTCGCTCAATGAATGTTAATACATCTGTGCTCCACCATTCCCTGTGTAAGGGAAACAAATATTATTCCAAATGGCAAATATTAATAATCGAACAGAATCAATTGTTGATTTTGGGAAATCTTAATCAATGTAATACACTGATTTGTCACTCTTATAAAGCATGTAACAAAGATCAGCAGGATTAGGGACTCCAGATTATGAGCATGAAACACCACAACATCATGTGTGATACAAACAAGACTTTATTAACTAAACACTAAACACATACTACTCAACATACACAAACACACAATACACATACAGTTTGGCATTGAAAGAGGTTAGAGAAGAGTTAAAGAATATAGTATAAGATTATTGAAAATTCAGCAGCTCAACAGCCTGAATGAACCATCAGTTTCTTAATTCCAACACACCTCAGTGAAAGAGCTAATGATAGTTAATGCCTTAATTACTAAGACCAAGTATGATACTTGCATGTCTTGCCCATTGAAGGAAAGTGTCCTGATGCAGTTAGTTGGGGCTCCAGTTGATCTTCGCTGGTTGCTGTATTGATGAGAGGAAGAAAACCAGTTTGATACAGAGGCCTGGCACAAGCTTAGAGGTCTGCTGAGAACTTCTTCTAGTTCAGCATCCTGATGAGAGTCCTTGAAGAACTATAGAAGAAGAGAGACGAGACCAAAGACCAAACGAAAAACCAAAGACAAAAGAACAAAAAGACAAGAAAGTTGTGTTCTTGGACACTGGCCTTTTAAACTGGTGAGGATGTCAGACCCTGAAGAGTTGTGTGATTCAATCAGAGGTTGTCCTCTCAGAGGGAAAGTTAACTCTCTTTGTCTTCCAACATTTTGCATTTGGAATTTGATTGGATGTCAAGATGGAAAGTTTTATAATATTAATATCGACCAAAGTTATCAAAATGTTATGAACACTAATGTTCAAGGTATGAAAAATGCAACTCATAGATACTAAACACAAGTACATGTGATCTTGATTAAAAGGGTGACTAAAACATTCACTTAAATGTGCACAGATTTATACATATATATATAAAAACATAAAACATCAAAGACAAAAGTAAATTAATTGGTTTCTTTGTGTGTTCTCAAAGGAAATGAAGTGAGAGTGAATCTCTCTACATTCCTACATTCCTCTATAACCCATTCTACATTGGATTGTAGAACAGCCTTATCTATGTGTTGCTATGGTCACCAGAGGCCTAGTTCTGCATCTGTGTGTTAGTGGCAGTTTGGGGGTAGTTTTACAGACACTCCAAGAGCATAGTTTGTTTATGGAGTGAGGTGCATGGTTATATTCATGTATATAACCATATTCATGAATATAACCAGTTATTATTGTTGTCTGACCTGTAGACAACGGCGAGGGATGGCAAATGTGCATGAAGATCAGACATGCATCCAGCACACAAGGCAGGTAGATCATGGTGGGCTCTCTGGACATTGGTGTTTTCTGGGTTGTGATTGTGTGCAGTGAATGCTGTCTTTAGATGGTGCTGTGGCTTTACCAAGGTTCAGATCAAAGGGATGGTACAGCAGGTGTCAAGGCAGTGTCAAAAGATGTTTCATCCTTGTATCGTTCAAGCGAGATCTGTTTGAGGAGCTTTCTCACTTGTGTCAGCAGCTCCTGTGACTCAGGTGTCTATGGGTCCTGCTTTATTGGTGAGGACTCATCTTTGCACCTGTTTAAAGAGTCCCGAAGGGGATGACAATGTCGTTGGCTGTTGGTCAGCCAGCAGGGTTTCCAGGGTGTTTTCCCAAATGGTCTGATCCATGGATTCTCCCAGCAGTTGGTCTGGTACTTGGGTCTGTTACCATGGTGATGGTTCTGTTCTCTGCTGGCTGGAAGCTCTTGTGGCTTGTCATCGAAAGCCAATGTGTTGTAGTGACACGGTATGCTTTCTGATGTCAGCTTCTGGATGTTGCAATTGAGAACTGCTGGTGTCTTGAGGGCCTTTATGCCTGAGGTGGCTTTATGCTTGTTAAAGGGCTTCTGCTTCAAATCACGTGGGTGATGAATGGTCATTGTGCGTGGGCAGGCCATGACCCCTAAATAATGACTCACAATAGGGTGTAGATTTCAGAGGAAGAGTCTCTTAAAGCTGATGTCCTCCTCCATTTCTGGTTTATTGCAAGCTCCAAAGTAGGCTCATCTGAGTCTGTTAAGATAAACATTAGGAGTTTCCTGCCGACCCTGTTTGATATACAGGGCAGCGATCAGTCCATATTTAGACTCTGGGGCTGAGAATTCTTTAATAAGAGCATGCTTCAGCTGATGGTAGTCTGATTTGACAGCGTCTGGCTGTCTGTCTAGGAAGCTCTTTAATTCAGGACCTGAGATTACGTTTCACGTTTCAGGGTTCACCTGGGGGAATCCTTTCTGTTCTGTGGCTACAGAGGGGGTTGGTAACCTGACTGATGACGTGTAAAGCAGAGGGTTCTGGCTCCCCCCTTTGTAACTATGTACTTGGCTGAGGGAGTTTGCTCTGCTGACATGGTATGAATAAGGTAGATGTTTCTCCCACATGATTCTCTTTGCAGCATGTAAGAGTATTTTAACTCCATTTGGACCATTTCAAGCTTGTCTTTGGTGCTGTCCAGCTGCTGGGTCAGAGCTTCTGTTTTGGCTCTGCATGCCTTCAGGTGGCCCTCATAGGCCCTGATTCTGGCATCTTTATCTAAAAGTTCATACTGGGCTGTCTTTAACATTGACTTTGTGTCACTGTTAAAGACACTGTTAAAGTCTCTGGCTGCTTTTTCCAGCTGCTCTCATTATTCAGCAGTTGTCAGAGACTTTTGAAGTCGCTCAATCTCCTTCTGTAATTCCATTCTACCGGACAGCTTTTGTCTGTGTTGTTCCTCGTTCTTTAGCTGGGCAATGCGGTTTTGGTTGAGCATCTGAGACATCTTGGCACACTTGTCGTGAGAGTGAGGGTAAGTGACTAATGGAGTTGTAACAGTTTATCAATTAGCGTATGGAATAACTGTATTAAAAGTGGAACTGTAGTCAACGAAAACATCCTGGTGTCTTTGTTTTTCAGGTGTGAGAGGATTATGTGCAGTGTAGGGGTTCCATTGAATGGACACACATAGGCAACAAACAGACTCATCTCCAACATAATCTAAGGATCTCTTGTTTCAACCCCTGAGAGTCGTAAAAGTAACATATGGTCCAAACCAACACCTAAGTGTCCAGACCTAAGTTCCTGTCCTGCTTCTTCTCATCTCCCCCAGAGATCGGCACCTCTAGAGATAACCGACTTCACCAACAAAGAACCTCCTGGTGAGAAAAATGAACAGATCCAGATGGTCCATGCACCCTTGACCAGCCAATGCATAAATCGACCAATGCACACACAAAAGGATGTAGGATATAGAGAGAGTTACCATCTTAAGGGCGGATCTACAGTCATGGTTCGGAAATAAACATTTGCCAGAACTCCCCTCACAAACACCTTTTGACCTTTGGGATGATCTCAGCCCTCCACATACGCATTCCTGAAAAGTGTGCATTTTCTCTTCTGACAGTCAAAGGGAACACTCAAATGTGTGCCAAAACTCCAAAAAACAACATTTAGGACTTATATTATTTGGGAATACATTTTCATTTCTTATGTGTTATGCCATAGAGATACTTGATATGTTAGTGAAACGTACGCTATGTAAGTCCATCCATTATAAGATTGGTACCATTTTAATCTATGTATTACTAGGGTATGAATGCGTGTATTTCGTTGTTTGGTCTTAAACAAAAGCATATTTTATTTGCTGTAACTCGGTGTGAATGAAATGCCGAAATTACATATATTCTGTGGTGTTCATACAGTTTATAGAAGTTATTAACCAAAACTCTTGCAAAGAGCCTTGCTCATGTGATGACGCAGGCAGCTCGCTAATTTATGCAAGGAAACGGAACCCAGGAAGTGGAGCTCTGCCTTGCAACATGTTGATTGGAGGACAGTGTTGTGGGACGGGCCCAAAGCGGTCCCCTTAAAATCTAGTGCCATCCAAGATGACTTTGCTTTCAGTCGTCAGTTTGCTTTTAGCCACTTTGCTCTTTGCCATGGTTTGCAACTGCTTCAACTTTGCGCTCATACGCCACATCAAACCAACTCATCCAAACTTCAAGCTCTTCAAGAAACTGAAACCAGCTCTCCAAGAAACTTAAATCCCCACTTCTGCAAACTAGGAAAGAACTTCCAGCACATCTCATGCAACCTGGCAACCCACCAATCCATGTGGCAGGGATTCCCCCACGATGCATCAGACAAGCTACTGTTCACCATCCAATCCGCAAAGCCGAGGAATCCCTCAACCAGGACGAGACTCTGCCGGCAGCCCTCTAAGCAAGTAAAACAAAATCTTTATCTAGTGGCTGAACACGGTGCAAAGTCGTTATTATTGGGAAAAGATAGAACTAGGCTCTGCTTTGTTGACTTTCTGATAACTAGGGATTAAAGTTGAGACTTTCTTCATAATTATTCATAACTCATAATTACGCTGATTTGTGTGTGTGTGTTTGTTTGTGTGTGGGGAGATTATTTTTAGTCCCATGTAACCTTAGAAGATAGCTCAATAAATTGTATTTTATTACCAAGAAACGTTGTCTTGTGTCGGAAAATTAGACAGAATTGGTAGAAAACACCAAATTGAGCTACTCGCTGGTCGAAGAGCTCATGAAGTGTTTCTAAGCAAGAGACAGAGCATGCAGCATGTGATGGACCTGACCATTCATTCACGTCTGTTGGTATGTATGGTGGGCACAATGTCATCCACACGTGCTAATGCAGTTGTTCTCAACCTTTTGGAACCAAGGGTCCCCAGACGTCTCCTATTATGTGACATGCCCCCCATGATAGATGGGACATAGGGTGCATTTCGTTAGCCATACCATCATAAATTTCTTCTTTTAACAAAGAAGAACAATGCGTGAAGCCTGAGGTCATCCTCCACCTGCAGGCAATTTTGGTATTTTGTTTTCAATGCAGATTTTGAAAATCCGGCCTCACACAAATATGTTGAGGCAAACAGAAGTAGCAATTTAACCTCAGCATCAGACAACTGAGGATAGTGTGAGGTTTACACACTTAACCAAAATGAAGACAGGGAATAAAGACGCTCTTTAACCCAACTAGCTGCTCACTGGTATGTCACTCAAACCTACACTGCCTGCTATACATAAAAGGCGGACTTGAGTTCCACCTCTCAAACTCAGAAAGAAAATACAGAGGGAGAAGGAACGCGTTTTTAAAACATTTTTAATTATAATTGTTTTAAATATTTAAAAAATTGGAATAAGTCGAGCACTCTAACAAGAAGGCTAATGGGCATGATTAATAACATCTAAATGTCTGTTTGGTCACCATTACAGAGAGACTTAGGACTTTTTTCCATATAATTTCTCAAGCCTTAAGAAAAACTCTTAGGTTAGGTTAAAATAGATGTGCAGTTATGTGGTTTGTTCCTCACCCTATCAACCAAACACGGATTTGGCATGTATGCCAGCTGTCGAAACACCTGTGAAACATGCCAAAGCTTTATTTAGCCATACTGATGTGACATGGCTGTTTTGATTCACACTTTGAAGCAGTATTCTGAAACATCTACTTCTGTATCTCGACACAGTGTTAAGATGTCAGTTTAGCGTCGGCCCTCCCTAGCCTTCAGTAGACCTTTTTATGACAATACTAATATGATGTTTTTAATGGAATAACTTTAATTTAGTTATTCCATTAACTAACGTTAACAATAATGAATACACTGTGAAAGGTGATAATCAACAATAATTTTTGTTTAAATTTATAGTTGTTAGTAATGAGTACCTGTTTTGAATATGACAGTTCTGATGCTGCTTTGGTTCTATGTTAGTAAAAAGACCCATCAGCCTTAAACTTTGATTTTGATTTTTGATGAGAGTTTGCCTTTTCATTATTTATACACTTTTATATACATTTAAAGTTTATATATTATTCTCATACCATTATGCAATTTCTGAGCAACATTAAACAGCCTGTGTAAATAAACATAACTGTCAAATGCAGCTTCTACAGTATAAAGATTTTTATTGTGTATAAAATTAATTATTTGAGTAAAATTTGGCATGCTTTATTAGATAATTATGAAAAAAATTAACATTCTATAGAAGTTTTAATTTTTCAAAATTAATTAAGATTTATGTATAGCATAATTACAGTAATAGATCATAAACATTGTTAAACATAAAACAAAAGCCTTGAGACATGGATTTGACTGGAATCTGCAAAGACTTAAACAGGAGCTGCCGAGACTTGGATATGAGTTGTATTTAGACCTCAGAGACTTGTGAACATGTCTGTCATGTTGTGGTTTGAGTGTATGAGAATTTATATCATACTCACTGGGGCAGCTCAGGGCTTCTTTAGCAGTGATACTTTTGTTGCAGGCAGAGCAGAGTGTTGTGGCAGACACACTGAGTGAAGTGAAGAGATGACCATTACTGTAACGTGCTTCACGCTCTTTTGTCTCTTTCTCCCGTGCCTTTATTCGCTCCTTTTCTTTGTTCTGCATACAGATAAGAAATAAAAAACATTGCTTTAGGTACCATAGTCCTAGATACACACAGCAAAAATGGATTTCATTATTTAAATAGTTATGGCCATTTCAATTGTTAGTACAAGGACAGATGTTTGTTCCTAACATAATAATGCCTGTGAAGTATGTCCAATGGGACAGCATGCAATGCATTGGCCAGATAAAATTTTGGTTGCCTTCCCAGGTCTGTAGCCTACACCATAGCCATGAATACCACTAGTTATTGAGGAAGGAAAAAGTGTGCATTTTTGTTGTATCATCTGTTGAACACCTTTTAACTAGGGATGTGCATGAGTTGTCAAATTGCAGAGTATCTGCAATTAAGGCTACAACTAACAATTACCATCCAATCAATTATCCTTTTTTATTAGATTAATCTACTGAATATTTTTCAACTACCTGATTAATGATTGATTAATCTAATGACTGTTTTTTATTAAATCTATACATTATTTTCTGATTGGTCAATTAATCCTTTGTTAACTTACCAATAAATAAATATTTCCTTTTATTATTCTTTCAGCATTTCATTTAAACACTTTCTCTCTAAAAAATATCTGGGTTATGTATACAACTCTTGTTCCCTGATAGAGGAAACGAGACGTTGTATCGATTACGACACTAGGGGCTCGTTCTTGGGAGCCCAGTCACCTCCAATTGTACATATAAAAGGCCAATGAAAATTGCAGAGTGGAATTTGCGTGCCAGTCCTTGCCACGGATATCCGTGTATATAAGCAGGCTGGCGGGCAACACTCACTCAGATATTGTTCTGAGGAGTCACAGAAGAGTCACGACCCCCAGCGGTGCAGTTCAGTACTGTGGCATGAGGGACACAATGTCTCATTCCCGTTATCAGGGGAACAGCGCCCTCTCTTCTGTTGATAAGGGAAACACTACGGACACCACATCCTATTGGTAAAAGGTGTTATATGGTAGATACAAAATATGGACATACAGGATGGGTAGTACACATATGGAAAACAACTGAGAATGCTCCTATCTCAAAGGAAGGAGCCCAGACTCAGCAGTGAGGTAGAAGTACTCTACTGAGGGAAGACACAGAGTTTACCAAAAGGTAAACCTAACCTGTGGACTATACGTCATACTGGGTTACCCAGGCATGGGGAATCCACATGTATGGAGCACCTAGCACTGTTTTACTGGCTTACCTACGATGAAGGCCATGCACACGCGTATCAGGCCTAGTACACAACTCCTCCACCAATTGTCCACCGGGAGTGCCAAAAAAGACCAAGACTCAAGATGTCCTCTGTGCTGAACAGCAAAATAGGATGGAATGGCACACATTATCGCCTCGAGAGAGGGGAAAGGCATGGGAGCAAGCGATACACCCACCCGACGTCCATCCGAAGGTTGTAAAACCTCACAAAGGTGTTGGGTATAACCTAGCCGGCAGCTCTATATATGTCTGCTAGCAGCCGGTCAGAGTGTTTAACGCGTAGTGCAGATAAATGCGTAGTGCACACACTGGAAACAACTACCTGGCCCGAAGTCCAGGTTGTCACTGGCCACAGAGAAGGCCTGCAGGTCCCCAACCCTCTTGATAGAGGTGAGAGACACAAAAGTCATCTTCAGTGTGAGAACACTGAGACCAGCCTCTTCTAGGGGCTTGAAAGGGTCCTCCGTAACCCTTCTAGTTCCATGGAGAGATCCTAAGAGGCAATGAGGTGAGGCCTGGGGGAATTTAACCTCTTGGCGCCTCTGAGGAACCTGACGACCAGGTCATGTTGCCCCAAGGGCCAACCTCCAATAGTGGTACAACCCAGTGTACACCTAGGTGCCAGACCCACCTCTCAACTCAGTCGTGAAGCCAATGCTGGAGCGGTCTCATATGCTTCAACCAGAGCAGAACTACCACCGCTGAGAATGCCATATGAGCCTCTGACGGACTCTGACTAGGAGGAGAAGGAGGCAGCAGAGGGGCAGGAGGGCAGGTCTGGTGAAGAGCAGGCTGGGTGCAGGGCCTGACGGACCTAGCTGAGGGCAGGTCACGACGAGGCAGGATGTGCTTGATCACTTCAGTCTGCTTCATCTCCGCCCAAAACCACTTTGCAAAGTTTTTGACGCTGTCGCCAAACAGCCCTGCTTGGGAGATGGGCACACCCAGAAAGCAAACTCTCTTGGTGTTATGCATCTTCGCAAGATTCAGCCACAGGTGCCTTTCCTGGACCACAAGTGTGGACATTGTCTAACCTAGGGCACGCTGTGACCTTAGTTGCCCGTAGAGCAACTCGGCTGCCATGCACAGCTTCTGCATTATAGTTGGGTCAGACCTACCCTCTTGCAGGTCCCTCAGAGCCTTAGCCTGCAGGATCCCCATAACATGGAGGGCGGAGACAGCCTGACCTACAGCCATCCATGTAAGCCCTTGCCACCAGGGCAGAGCCTCAGGAGAGTCGTCCTAAGAGAGGAGCAGCACGCCCTCTGATGCCGTGACTGAGTGAGTGTTGCATACCTGTCTGCATAAATACCCAGATATCCGGAGTGGGGACTGGTACGCAAATTCTACAATTTTCATTGGCCTTTTATATAAAAGATTAGAGGTGATTGGGTTCCCAATCGGCGATTGGGAATATTTGCCGTAGTTTAGGCAATGCCTAATAAAGTGATTAATGAATATTATGTAGTTTATGCAGTGTTCTGCACAGTGCAGTTGAGAACTTTGTACCAGGGCCTAAAAATGAATACAGATTACAGATACACGCACTAGCTCTTCAACCGACTAGTCAGTTGTAGGATAACTAGTCGACCATCCTGAACCATCACTAAACATGATCCCTGGTGTGCATGATGGTGGCTGTTTTCAACAGGAAGAACTGGAAATCATCCTGGCATTAAGAACAACGCAGAGCAAAAACAGGCAAATCCTTCAGGGCAACCTGTTGCATCAGCCAGATTTGTGCTTATAGTTCATGCAAAAGTCACATCTGAATTGATTTTTAAGTCTGGAAGTCTGGTATGACTTAAGATTTGAGTCCACAACAACTCTGCACTTCATCTGACAGTGGTGGAGCAAACTTACATTAAAGAATTTCTCAACATGCAAAGCTCAGAGATATTCAAGAAGGACAATAACCATAGGACAGAATTAGTTTATATGGGCAAATGTGGTAATGTAATAGGTTTGAATAATTTTAATCCCATCCAAACTGGTTATCGCACTACGTTAATTTCAGCCTTTTCCTATACTGTGTGTTTCAGTGGTGGTAATGGTTACAGACTGACTTTAAATAAACTATATTTTAGACATAGATCTTGCTATCTTGAAACAAAACATAATGTGCAAAGAAACCTCAATTACCTCAAGTACCTCAAATAACTCTAAATTTTAAATAATAGGTTAGCACCAAACCAGCACCTTACAGCATAAGATGTTGGGTTAGTCTCTAAGTCTGTACAATGCAGTCTTTACTGTCCAACTCTTCTACAGTTTGCACTTCAAATGTGTTAAATGTGATCACAAATGTGTTGTATTATGTCACATTATGCATGCACAACTAGGAAATTCCAATATAAACTACATACACTACCAGTCACTACCAGTAAGTTTAGAATCATTTAACTTAAATTTACATTTACATTTATTCATTTAGCAGACGCTTTTATCCAAAGCGACTTACAAGTGCGGAATACAACAAGCGAGTCAACCTGAAGAGGCAACTAGACACAATAAGTGCTCACAATACAAGTTTCAGACAGTGCTCAGAGTATCATATTCTACAACAAGGGAGAGATTTAAAGGGAAGAGGGATAGGAAATGAAGGGAAAGGAAATGAAGGACATTTTTTTTTTTATGATAAGGTTAAGTGCTCACGAAAGAGATGTGTTTTCAGCTGTCTTTTGAATATTGCCAGGGATTCTGCATTACGGATGAAGGCAGGAAGATCATTCCACCAGCATGGAGTAGTGAACGAAAATGATCTGGAGATTGATTTTGTGCCTCTCTGTGATGGTACCACAAGCCTTCGTTCCTTCTGTGATCGCAGGCTTCTGGTAGGAGCGTAGACTCGTAAGAATGAGTGAAAGTAGGAGGGTGCTGACCCAGTGATAGATCAAGCGTCAAGGCCTTGAACTTGATGCGAGCAGTGAGCGGTAGCCAATGCAGAGAGATGAGGAGAGGGGTGACATGGGCTCTTTTGGGCTTGTTGAAGACGAGACGCGCTGCAGCGTTCTGAATCATTTGTAGAGGCTTGATTGTGCATGATGGCAGTCCTGCCAGAAGAGCATTGCAGTAATCGAGCCTAGAAATGACCAGAGCCTGGACGAGAAGTTGTGTTGCATATTCTGTTAGAAAAGGCCTGATTTTCCTGATGTTATGTAATGCAAATCTGCATGACCGAGCCGTCTTAGCAATGTGTTCTTTAAAGGTCAGTTGGTCATCAAAGATTACTCCAAGATTTCTGGCCGAATTTGATGGGGTAATTGAAGATGTACCTAATTGGATGGTGAAATTGTGATGTAGGGTTGGATTGGCAGGGAAGACAAGAAGCTCAGTCTTTGTCAAGTTGAGCTGCAGATGGTGTTCTTTCATTCATGCCGAGATGTCCGCCAGACAGCTTGACATACATGCAGCTACCGTGGGATCATCTGGAAGGAATGAAAGGAAGAGCTGCGTGTCGTCAGCATAAATGTTTCTGATAATACCATGTCTTTGAATCTGAAGCCATCTGCTTAAATTTTTGAAATATTTTTGTAGACAAATTTTATTGTTCCAACATAGTACTTTCTGTCAATAGAAAATTTAAATTTTGTTAAACATTTTTTAAATGTATGATATGGACCAAATAATGAAGAAAATGCAGGCAATCAGAGTTCAGAACAGATGAGAATGTATCAGGTTATGTATATAATCTGGTTCCCTGAGACAGCAAAACAAGACACTGCATCAAGTTTATTGACATTATGGCCTCTGGTGTGTGTGCCAGCGCCTGAGCATATGTAAAATCACACCTATTTATAAGCAAGGTCAGGTGACATAGTGAAGTGCACCACAAACACTTTAAAAGGTGCCCGCATTCACTGTCATTCAATTCTGTTGTCTGACGGAAGACGTGCAGGCCTGACAGAGGTATGGCAACAAGATGCAGCATCTTGTTCCCTGTATCAAGGAACTGATTACATACGTGACCTGGGATGTTCCCTTTTAAAGGAACTCAACACTGCGTTAAGTTTGTTGACACTATGGGGAACGACTATACCTACTATGCCACACCAAGGAGAGCCTGTCTAAGGCAGTGGGAACTGCACTGATAATACTGAGAGACAGGCAACCTTATATATCTAAACTGTAAAACCTTATGAATGGGTGGGAGGACCAGCCCTGCGCAGCACAAACATCACTCACAGATGCACCCTAGACAAAGCCTTAGAAGATGAAACACTCCTAGTAGAGTGGGCCCTCATAAGCAAGGGTAATGACATCTGTAATCCAATAAGACACTGCTTGGTGACTGCATTACCCCTATTGCGGCCCTCCAAAGCAAACAAAAAGTTGAGAAGATTTACACCACTGGCCTGAGCAGTGGATTTAAATCCTCACAGCCCTAACAGGACACATTAGTTAAAGTAGGTGCATCTGGCAAAGGGAAGAAGGAAGCATGAAGTATCACTGATACTCCTACTCTTTTAAGTGATGTCAAAGCTGGGCTATTTTAAGAGTCAAAGCCTTCTCTGAGACAGACTCTTAATAGCTTAAATTGAGCTCATAATATGAATTCCAAGATGACACAGAGAAGCCTGCATACAAGTTTCAGCCATCTAGTACCTTGCAGGAATCGAGACACCAAGGGGTGTCTCCCTACCGAGGCACCATCGATTGGTACATGGCGGGCAGCAATGGCAGCCACATATACCTTAAGAGCAGCAGACATCAAACCTGCAGGGAAACACTCTTTAAAGATATCAAGCTGTCAGCTCTTCTGACTGGGCCAATATCAGCCAGTCATTGTAGTTCAGTACACAGATGCCCCGGAGTTGTAGGGAAGGAACTTTAAGGAACTTCCTGTGTTCTGGCAAAATCTCATTGTGAAAATAAGCATCTAAATATGATCTATTGTGATGAACAAATCTTTGGATTGGATCTGGAACACAAAGAGTTTGAGTGCTAGTATCTTGAACCTGTACGTCCACAGAGTATGTTTCAAAACTTGAAGATCTAAAATTGGAAGCACCCCTTCGTCCCTCTAGAGCTTTCCATACCACATTGTAAAGAATGCCAGTGAAACAAGGGGGCAATAGATTAACAGAATCCTGTAGACTCTCTCTACAGTATTCAGAACCCTTTGGGAGAACATTTGGCAGTAGGTGCCACACTGCCAAATACTTTGAAGGAGAAATCCGCTCATGTGCTGTTGAGTACATGAACTCCCAACCCTTTACAGGGGAGCATGAGCAGTGACACTGGCCTTCTGCTGCTACATGTGGTTAGAGTGAGCAGAAATTGAGCAAGAGCCTGATGCCTTCAGGGACCTGGGAGGGAAGTCTGAATGCCACTGACTGCCTTTTAACTTCCCGGTATATGCTGACGACAGAACTGACTGCATCACTGAACAGACCAAGAGGCGAGACATACGTAAATGAGAGACATTCCCTTTCGAAGAATCTCGACACTACATCTGGTTTGACGCTATGAGGAATAATACTATTAATACTACTACAATACTAAATGCGCCATGCCAGAGGGAACGGCATAGACTTAACGCAAACACCGTACTAGCACACTACTGGGAACAAAAATACCTCTCTCAGTCCACTGCCCAAATAAAAGGCCCTATAAACATTTATACAAGACACACAAAGAGGTCTTTGGCATGGGAATCGAATTCCAGTCTCC
Source organism: Chromobotia macracanthus (assembly GCA_036877525.1). NCBI lineage: Eukaryota > Metazoa > Chordata > Actinopteri > Cypriniformes > Botiidae > Chromobotia > Chromobotia macracanthus. The sequence goes on along the minus strand of JAZGTH010000074.1, from coordinate 2,206,415 downwards.
TGTGCTAGTGTTGGAGCACTAACAACACAAGCCACTGAGCCAGCTGCATAAGGGCTTGGCAATAGTAGCTCACAAGCCAGAGGCTGCCTTTGAGAGAGTTTGCTTAAAGCAAAAGATAGCCTTGCTAGTCTGTCACAAAGGGAGCGGGGGACCCTCTGCAGTGAGGGTGCCAGATGCACTCAACCCCAGGGTCTGACATTTGAGGGGAGCTAGTAAATAGATACCTTCAGCCACTCAAGTGTTGTCCTTTGACCAAGCTCTAGAAAGAGGCGAGGACCTTCTATATTGAAGGTCCTACTCAGCACACACCTCAACATTGCCAAAACACAGAGCCCTGCTGAAAAGTACAGCTAATACACAGGAGGTGTTCAACACAGGATTAGGACATGAGTCTCCCAGAACAGTGTCAGCATGCCATCAAAGCATGTCACTGGGCCAGCTGCATAAAGGGTAGAGCTCTGGGGGAGTTGAGTACTACTCTACCCATGTCCTGCTTTAAAAAGGACAGAGGACATACCATAGAAAAAACTAAGGGCACTACTATGCACATAACCCAGAAGAACAGAATTTATGAGGGGAGCCTGAGGATGGTTGGCCCCAATCACCCGGAACTAACATTCTCTTTTCCCTTACTGAGGGGACCAGAAGATTCTCTGTAGAGAGGGTGCTACTCTATTCTGTTCACACGACAGGAGACTCCACTCTCTTCTTTCGACCAGGAGAGCTTCAGGGGAGATGAGGGCCCATATTGGTCTCAACTCTTAATTCAGGCTAAAGCTCTTATAGGGAACGTCACAGTTCTCACTCAAAGTGAGGCTAAGGCTGGGGTGCTATGGAGCAATGCAGGAGATAGACGTGTTTGGCATCTTCTCCACATAGTTGATAAAATTGTAATCCTAGTGTCATTAGACTAACTTTAAATGGGCTAAATGTTTAGCTAGACATCCATAGCGCTACATCTGAACTTTGTCAATGCCGCCAAAAAAACAGCCCCAGGGCATTAAACCTTCTCAGTTACAGCCTGAGGCTACTGACAACATGGCAATGGCTGACCCAACGGCGGGCCTCGGACTTGAAGGAAAAATTATGTCGCTGATAATTGATAAGATCTCGGATAAGATAAGACTTTATGTGATACCCTTATGGCAGTCACGGATTACACGGCTGAGGTAATGGAACAACGGAGCTTCAGCAAGGTGTTGCAAATGTTAAGAGAACTTAAGATGTGTCATGTTCTGTGTTTCCCCGCCAAGCTTTGCATCACCTATAATGGAAATACCAGTTTGGTATTGTTTACATCTCCAACTGACGCAAAGCTATATATAGACAAAGATCTGAGGCACGCCGCTGGGTCTGATTAAGAATAAATTTGGATGTGTAGGGCTATGGAGTTTGTTGTTTGTCTTTGTTCTTTTCTTTTTGGGGGGCATGTTTGTTACAAGAGGTAAATGAAAGGGAATAATCAAAGTAACAGAGGAAATCCTACTTTAACTTTGGCATCTTGGAATGTTAAAGGGCTTGGCCATCCTATTAAAAGAGGCAAAGTGTTTACGCATTTGAAAGCAGACATTCTATTTCTTCAAGAAACAAATATAGCTGTGGGACAAGAACGTAAACTTACAGGGCGTAGCAATTTTATTACATTACAGTGATAAATATATATTGACCAAATACTGACAACCCTCAATTTTTTTAAGAATATTTTTTATTTATTCCCAGCTGGGTGCGTAAATGTTGTTATAGGTGGGGATTTCAATTGTTATTTAGATCCGTTTTTAGACTGATCATCTTCAAAGCCACCTGCTAACATAACCTCAGTACAGATCCTTAATAGATTGATTGATGATAGGAACATGGTCGATATTTGAAGGCTGCAACACCCAAAGGACAGGGAGTACTGATTTTATTCATTTTATTTAATACTCATTTGGTTACTTCTGAACTGATACATAGAATAACTCGTACACAGTGTCATAACTTGTTGTTATCAGACCATAGTCCCATTTCGCTTGAGCTTAACAATGTTTTGCCACGACAAAATTATTATTGGCGATTCAATCCTTATCTACTTAAAGACCCAGCTTTTGAAATATACATGCTAAATTGGATGATTTCTTTATGAATAATGACAATGGTCAAGTCTCAGACTCAATTTTATGGGATACCCTTAAGGCAGTCATGAGGGGTCATATTATTGCTTATGAAACTGCTATTAAGAAAAATAGTAATAACAGGTTTTTAATCATTGAACATTTAACAACATTAGAAAGGAAATATAGAAAATCTGGATTACAACAGGATTACAATAAGATATTGAATTTAAAATATGAATATAATTCGATTCTAGGTGAAAGAGTTGAGAATCTCTTACTTAAATTGAAACAAAAAAACTTTGAATTGGGTGATAAGCCAGAAACTTTATTAGCAAGACAATTGAGGGGTGAGCAAGCAAAGCAAACCATTCACCAAATTAAATCAAAAACAGCTGAAATTGTAACCAGTCCAGAACAAATCAATAAATCTTTTAGGGATTTTTATTTGGATCTTTATTTCTCAAAATGCAAAGTTAGTCAACAAGATTGTGATTACTTTTTCATAATCTTAACCTTCCCCAATTAGATGAAATTGCAAACGAGAACCTAAAAGGCTCATTTTCTGAAGCAGACATCTTAGAGGCCATCAAGTCTTTCCTGTCTGGCAAAGCACCAGGTCCGCATGGCTTTGGATGTGAATTTTATAAAGCCTTCTCTTTAAAACTAGCCCCTTACTTATTGAGAATGATTAATGACTCATATGAAAATGGCAGACTCCCCAATTTATTATATGAGGCCAATATTTGTGTTCTATTTAAGAAAGGAAAAGACAACACTGACCTGGTCAATTATAGACAATAATTGTCTAATAATAATATATTCTCAATTTCAATCAGAAGGTGATAACAAATGTATTGGCAAACAGACTTGGACAACATATCTTAATAAAAGTACACCCAGACCAAACTGAGTTTATACCAGCTCGCTTTTCCTTTTGCAATGTTCGTCTCCTATTTAACATCCTATATAGGGGTTGTGGCAGAAAAACCTCTGCAATCATCTCACTAGATGCCCACAAGGCATTCATGCTAAAAGCGTTTGAACACTTTGGGTTTGGGAGTCATTTCATCAAATGGGTAAAAATGTTATTTGTGTCCTCGTTCATCTATTCTGACAAACTCCAACAAACCTAACCCATTTAAATTGTGTCGAGGAGCTAGGCAAGGAGATCCTCCTTCCCCTCTCCTTTTTGATATTGCGTTGGAACCACTAGCCATAGGGATTAGAAGTCACCCACAAATACATGGAATAAAGATTGGAAATGATGAAGCTTTAGTTAGTCTATATGCTGATGATCTATTAATATATCTTTCTGATCCAGCCAAATCAGTTCCCCATTTGCTTGATTATATTAATGCTTTTGAAAAAATCTCTGGGTATACTGTTAACTGGTCCAAAAGTAAGTTTATGTCACTTGCTTGGCATTGTGGTTTCAAAAAACCCTAAGTTAATATTTAAATTAAACATTTTAGCCAGGAGTGACAAATTAAAAGAAAATATAGAGCGGTGGAGGCTCCTTCCGCTATCTTTGTTTGGCAAAATTAATGCAAATAAAATGTCATTTTACCATAATTCCTGTACCATTTTCAAAACTTGCCTATCTACATACCTTTTCAAACTCTTAGATTAAATTATGATGCCATTTATTTGGGCTTACAAGACCCCCCGATTAGCAAAAACACACTTACAGAAACCCACACAAATGGGAGGCCTTGGGCTCATGGTGTTTACATTTTATTATTGAGCAAATACTAGGGCATTATCTTACTGGCAGAGGGGTATTCCTGGTGAAACGTTCTCTGTGGCTGATCCTTTAGGGCTTAGGTTTGAGACATTGTCTGTAACTACATCTTGTCTCCCAGTTTTACTTTTTTCTAAAGTGTCTACCTCATCAAAACTAATTGGGACTAATTTAATAATTAAAAATTCAATACGGATATTAAATCAAACAAGGAAACATCTTAAATTAAATGGCGTTTCTGTCCTCACACCCATAGCAAATAATCACGTTTAAACCCTCTCAGTTAGACCAAGGTTTTATTTTATGTAAAAGCAAAGGTTTGACGTCTATTGGGGATCTATACATAGATGGTAAATGTGCATCTTTTAGTCAGTTGCAATGTATATTTAATCTCCCATGCTATTTTTTCCGGTACTTACAAGTGAAACATTATGCTCAAACGGTCATTCCAGGTTTTATTGACAAACCAAAATCGAAAACATTTGAGCAATGTTGATTCAGTTTAAAGTAATCCATAAATTGCATTATTCCAAAACTTAATTAAGTAAAATATTCAATTCTATCTCCCCAGTTTGCCACAGATGCAAAATAAATTAGGGTTCCTTGTCACACATTTTTGTTGTGTCCTAAACTGTTTCATTTTTGGACCGTCATATTTGATTTTTTTCAAAGGTTTTTCAAAAGGAGGTTAAGCCAGACCACTTGCAATTTTTGGATATTTTAAGACTTTAAACACTCTTCCAAATTACCAGCAACGACCTCTACTAATGGGCATGACTCTTGCAAAAAGCAATACTTTTAAACTGGAAATCTTCAGATCCTCCATGCTTCAATGCCTGGTTGGGTGAATTGTTTTGCGTCATACAGCTGGAGAAGATACGTTTCTTGGAGCCCAAATTTCATCGCCAATTTCAAACTGTATGGCAGCCCTTTGTGGATTTCCTCAAAACTGATTAGTGTATTACCATTGTTCTTACTGTAACCACTGAATTTACCCTATTAACTAAATTGTATCCTATGATTATGCTTTGATTGTTAAACATCCCCCACCTCTTCTGTTTTATTTTTATATTTTTTTATTTGCTTTATGTTTTGTACTGTTTTGATAGGGTTGTTATGGTTGTATAGTTTGATTTCCTTTGTATTCTTTTAGGTTAGTACATTATGTAAAAAATGTAAAATAAAATATAAAAAAAAGTGAGATTAAGGCTCAACAAAATGAACAGCCAGCAAAGAAGAGCTCACCAAATCCGAGCTATGACTCCTCATTACAGCTGTTCTGTCAGGTCCTTGGTGTGATCACCCCACACCAAGGTTTTGTTCGTCTTTGTGTTTTTTCATGCCCTGTGTTGTGTTTTTCTGTCGGAGAACGCGCTATTGTTTTGACAGCTCGCCACGCGCTCCGGCGTCTTTGTCTCTCCGCCCCCTGTTCCCTTCATTGTCATTGTCAGTCTCACCTGTTCTGAATTAATTCTTCCCCTTTATTAGCTCCTCATGTTTGTTGTCCATTGTCAGATCCTCTTGGTGTTACCGGTTTCCTGACCACTCTAGTCCTGTCCTGAGACTCCAGTCATTCCCTGTCGTGTTTCCTGTCTGTTTGCTCTTTTCTGTTTCAGATCACGCTCCGGTTCCTCTCACTCTCTCTCTCCTTCCCGGATCCTGCAGTGCCACTCCTGCTTCCCCTCTCCTCTCCGTCCGATCGCCATGCCTCCGCCCATCCAGCGCTCAGCCGCTCTCCTGCTCTGCCCGTCACCCTCCCGGTTCCTGCTGCCCTCCTCTCTCCCTTCCCGCCTGCGCCTGAGCTGCTGCCCTATTGTTTATTCTCTCAGCTAGACTGTGTATTGTTCTGTTTAAATAAAAGACTGATTGCCACTATTGGATCTCTTGTCGTCCATGACATATTCTCTAAAGAGCCTGGGGCCGCCCACCAACAGAACCCAGATATCCGGGGTGGCAGCACACCCCTTCATGTTCATGTTATTGTTATTATGAGCTGATAAGCCCCCACCAAATTGTGAAAGTAGGCATAAAGGGCACCATAATGATTGGTCTAATATTTAGGGCCTGTCTAAGTGTTTATGCAAAACTATGGGACAGGGAAATAAGGACGAAGTGAGATAGGGCTACTTTCACACTCTTGTGCGAGTCTCAACCCACCTGCCCTTGCTGGCTTTTTTCCTCCTTTCCCTGCATCACGGTGCTCCTGCCTCTGGCCCCGCCTCCCACCCTGCCTTTAGTCCTCAGACATAGGCAGGCCAGTTTTATAACAGCAGCTGTGCATTTGGTGGCCAGGAGAGTTAAACTGTAGACCGGACAAACCTCAGAGAAAGAGCTTCCTTTGACTCGACAGGTCGCACGACCATTCAGCGGGGAAGCGAGAAAGCCTCCTGCGAGACTAGTCTCCACCAAGCCTCAACAGCAACGAGACCCAATTTGCAGGGTGTCCACCCAGGCTCATTTCATATTTTATTGCACAATCACTGAAGAACTAGGAAAATGTACAACCCCAATTCCAAAAAAGTTGGGATGCTGTGTAAAATGTAAATTGATACAGAATGCTGTGATTTGCAAATCTCAGATACCCATATTTTATTCACACTAGAACACAGACAATATATCAAATGTTGAAAGCAAGGCATTTTATGTCATGCAAAATATTAGCTCATTTTGAATTTGATGGCAGCACCTCTCAAAATAATTGTATATGGTTTATATATAACAGAGCCAAAACAAACCTTTCAAACAAAACATGAGGTCATGTTTTATTCATATCAATCGCACGTGTTGTAGGTAATTATAAAGTTTACTCTACTCTAAGTTCACCAGCCACTTACTTTCATCTATTTCAGAAGAAGTGGATGAGCATGCATGCATATCATTTAACAATGCATATTTTATATGAATATATATATATATATATATATATATATATATATATATATATATATATATATATATATATATATATATATATATAATATATATATATATATATATATATATATATATATATATATATATATATATAATATATATTCATATAATTTTATATTCTCTCTCTTTTTATATTTTTAATTAGCCCTTCCATGCTCAAAAACTCTTAAAACTTGGCACAAACATTAGGTCACTGCCTATTAGGCCCGGCTAGCACAAAAAGATGGTTAATATGTCATACATGCATGCATATGTACAAAACTTGGTACAAGTATTGGGCTTATTGACCTTAACATCTTTTTCACTGACACCTGTTAGCTCCACCCAACATTAAGTCAGCTATTTTGAAATTTCTGAAAAGTGAATGCTGTGAACTTTTAAATACTTCTCCTGGGGATTTCATGTGATTGTCAAACTTGGTGAACATCATGCCAAATTTGCCAAGGGATTTTTATAAACAGTGTTGCCATAGCAAGGCGACAAAGATATTGTGAAAATGAGAACAGGAAGTCTCTAATATCTACAGCATGCATATATAGCAAGTGATTTACATCAAGCTTGGGAAATATGTTTGGTGTGGTGGGCTCATGACATGTCTGTAGAGTACCTTGACAATATTTAATAATAGACTTACCCTCTTAATGTTTAATATTTTTGAAATATTTACGATTTGTTTCTGTAATCAAAAGTGATTTCTTCATGGTCAGCATTCTACTAGTGGAACACTTAAGTTTACTTCAATATTTCACTTAAATTCTAATTTAATCATGACAAAATATATAACATGACACATGCTTTATGCATTTTATCCATCAATAGTGAATCTGATCTAGTGGCTTCACTTTCACACTGTCACCTGAGTATGTTCTGCTGTCCCTGTTACAGCTGAACAAAGACTTTACATGTATGCGTGTTGACAGCAGCAAACCAACACCACAGAGGTAAGAACACACAATAGCACTGGCAGAGCTACAGTGAGTTTAGATCTCATGTGTGAATGCGACTGTTTCTTCCCAGCATCTTACCCCAAAATTCTAGTCAGTAGTTTAATCATCCAGTTTCTCTTTTGCCCCATTACACAAAAATCACATCAGTTTCCAATTGCAATGTCATTCTAAAGAGCTGTGTTTGTATTACCAGTATAATGCATCACTGAAGCTGCTCAGACTACCAGAGTAAAACACAGTCAATCAATTATTGTCTGCCTTCTGAAATGCCAGATTATAAGAAATGAAAGTATTTAATGGTTATGAGGTAAAATAAGTCCACACTCATTATAGGTTTACAGACTTTTCTTATGAAATTTTGACTACAATGTTGGTAATTTGCTGAAGGAAACTGCATTTATGTTAAAGGATGTTTGATGGGAGCTGTGTGTCTGTCAGGGTTAAGTTCAGAAACTGTGATTTGAACAAACAGAAAGACCAATCACACGCTAAAACTGAAAACAAAAAAATTATTAAACGCACACAGGAACTTGTGAACTTGATTTATCTATTCCCTCTTCTATTCCCATATAACTTTATTTTTGTCTTGTCGGATATAAGATCATATAATGGCACCATTTTTTTCAGACAAGCACCAATCACATTACAAAATGCTAAAATATAGCAGTTGTTAATTTTTTTAAACACTTAAAATGGTACAGGGCCACTCTGATGCAAATTCATGGTGATTACCAAACAATGGAAAACCCAAATGATCAGTACCTAGATAGTTTTCCATTATTATATCTACTGCAGGTCAATCTACTTTACTGCTAAATTAATAACTGGGTGAGTGTCATGTCAAATTTAAGGCACAGTGAACACAAATGTGTGCTGAATGATCTAATGGCATGCAGTCTTTTCTGTGCCTAAGGCCCAGATAACAATCTAGTTTCTCTCTAACAGCGCTTAATTATTAGGGCTGGGTAAAAAAAAAAAAAAATTCTCAGATTTCAGACCCTACACAGTGCACAAAGCATGAGCGAATCTAGTCCATTACCACACTGCATCTCCTTAAGCTCTGATGATTAACACCTCTCCCCATAAGGACATACTAGCACCCTTACATACCCTTTTTGGCATAGCCTTGCATATTGCACCCCCTCATTTACGTGCTCAATAAAGGGTCCAACCGGGACAGCTTAATTTGTCTGTGTTTCATTCTCTCCAACATCCTCTTACCTCTTTGATTTCTCTTTCTGATAAATGGTTTGAAGGAAAATCACAAGGTGCATGTAAATTGTTACAATTTCAAAATGCAACACACAGCAACTACAAGAAACACTAAGTACAGTGTATAAATGTTTTGTTGGGTAAGGTAAAAATGCATCAGGACCAGATCAGGTGGAACCGATTTTTGCAGTGTACACCAAAATGCAAATCTTACGTACTCGAACATGAAAAGGAAGCGTCGTTGCACATACTGTACGAAAAGGAATAAATTACATCACTTAACAGACACAACCTTATTTTTCATATCTAAATTAATGAAAAGACAAAGAATTAAACACTCAATTCGATATATGAGTGAATGAGAAATTGATTGCCTGAACAAATTCATAATATACAGAACAAAAGAACAGAAAATAATATAAGAACAAAGACACTATAGTAGAGAAGACAAGAAAGAAAGAAAGAAAGAAAGAAAGATTTAAAGAATTAAAATAATGGCTTAAGCACATTAAAAGCTTAACTGGAGCACGTTAAATATGACTATAAACGTGTGCATCAATGCAGAATAAGGAAGAGCAGTATATCTTATGCGTTGTAACATGCTGCAGTGTCTTTGTATTTCCCTCCCCCATTGATTCCCTTCAGTGCTCTGGACAACGTGTTCATACAACCGCACAATAGACTATACCGTAATTATACATGTATTTACACGTCATAAACAAAACAAAATTTACAAGAAACAAAGCGAATTTTACAAGTAGACTCGTATAAACAAGTGTGAATGTTTTTTGTATGATCAAATAAGAAAGCCACGGATTAACAGCATCTATCAGACCGCAAGAAAACTCACATCATACTGGGTCATTCGTCAACAGTTTGCAAATGTACTAAATTTGTGTCGACCAAGTTAACAACGTTATAACGTTAAAACAACTCGGTTATAACTCACCTTTGGATTCACGTCTTTCATTCTTTCCTGGCGTGTTTTCTGTAACGGGTCCGAGACACGGGACATACTGAGCAAATGAAATCAACTCTTGGCACTTTGCAATCCAGTTGTTTGAAGCGTATAACAATCCAGCGATTGCAGTAACACCATAAACATGCGTGTGCTTTAAAGCTTAATTCAGTTTCTGGTGAATATATTTAATAAGGTAACAGGAATTGCCATTTTCACAGGAAACTCAGACCACCACACCAGCTCGATACTGACCCTTCATCAGAATCTCAACCAATAGCGGTTGAATATTTCTCTGACAGACAGCCGCTTGACCAATGACAGTTGGCAAACACGGAGACTCGACCCATCACAGCTGCTACAGTAGAGACTACAGCAGGACGCGCCACATAGTGTGTTGTTGTACATCTATCTTTGTGAGAACCAATGTGATCAGTTATACCATCGGAGTGAGGACAAAGAGTGTAAAGTGAGAACATTTTGGCCGGTCTTCAATTTCTAACACCCCATTAAAGGGCTGTCTGAGGGTTTGGAGTTGGTTTTAGGGTAAGGATTTGAAATGGGTTAAGGTTAGGTTTAGGGTAAGGGTTAGGCAGTTAATTGGGATGATTAAGGTTAGGGTAAGGGGCTAGAGATTTTATTGTGTCAATGAATGGCTTACTGCACTGGACCAAAACAGATTGTTTTTCAAATCGTTTTGAAGCATTGAGGAATTGAACATTTTCATTTTTGTCCGAATCATAATAAACTCACGCACACACACACACACATTCAAGGGATTACATACACATACATACAGTAAATACATAAGTAATAAAAAATACATATGTAGAATTAAAAATAAAGAATCTGAGTTATATACATACAACTGTACGTTAATACAACTGTTAAAAAACTGTAAAAATATGGATCATTATGAATTTAAATAACAATGGATAACAGTAGTGTGGGATATTGCACTACAGAATATTGCACTATACAAACACGTGGACAGTAGTGAGTGTGCTAGCTGTTCAAGATGGAGATGGCCCGTGGAAAGAAACTGTTCTTGTGCCTGGATATTCCCATTAAGGACTGGTTCAAATCGCGGCAACGGCAGCTAGTGGTGGCACTTCCGATGGCAGCCTAAAGCCCCGTTCACACTGCCAGCGATATTTTCGCTGCTTGTCTCCAGTGGCTGGCGGTTGGGTCGCTAGTGGACATTTGCCTAGTAACATTTGCGAATGACATTAAATGTTACTCCATGTAGACAACAAAGCAGTTTTCCATGTTTGGAGGAAAAGGTTTAATATAAATGGAATCAGAACAAAGTGCTTAATATGAACAATAAACGAGGAACAACGCCTGCTTCCTGAGGATGGAGGATCTTTTATTTTCAATTACATTCTGAAATGCCAGTACCAAATAACCACTGTCATGCTGCTTTTAATTTGAAGCTTTTAACACACATTAAAGAAATATTTTCTCATGCAAGACAAACCTGACAAAACTTGAGATTACATCAATTAAATTAATTTGTAAGGGTCAGAAAAAATAACTCCTCAAGCTAACAGCTGCATATTCTCACCTTTACAATATTTTATTCACATTTACAAGTGAAACTTTAACTAAAGTATTTAATTTTATTACACTTCTGTGAAAACCTCTATATTAAACATAAAAACTACATTTCAGTGTAGAGATTTAGTAAATATTGTAAATAAGAAACTGCAGTCAAAATGCCTAGTTTAGAACAAAGGGAAAAGTAATACCTGTGTGACTGAAGAAAAACCTAATCTATAAAAAGTAGCACATGTGGGATTTACAATATATGAGAGATAAAATAACAGTCCCTCAATAAAGTTTAGTAAATTTGCTTAGTCTTATTGCTTAGAGTTATTGCACACATAAGGCCGAAGATATGGTTTGACTTAATATCCGCTTCTTGATGAAATAGCTATTTTGGTTTGTTTTAGTCAACAACCTGATAAATCCCAGGAAATGCAGACAGTGAAATTACTCACAGATTACACAGATTAAATATAACTCTCAGGCAATTCAAGTAATACAAATACTGCTTGATAACCTGCTTGTGATAATTTTCTTGTGATGTTCTTCATTTGTAAGTCATTTTGTAACTGTTGGCTTCGTTACATTTAACCAAATTACATTTAGACATTGTATATCAACTAAAGATATGTGGCAAAGACATCAGAAATTACCCATTGTGAAAATGTTCCTGTCTTTATCAACACATCTTAAAACTGAACAGGTGGCCAAGAGCAGACAGCTTCTGGTCCACAAGTCGCACCTGGAGTTAATTGTACCTTGTTATCACTGCACTGCAATAAATCTCGAAGTCCCTACTATAACTGACCTAACCTGTCCAGGCATCCTATTTTATTAGGGTCAAGGTGTGATTTAGCTGAGTGTGGCCACTGCTAAGCTGATGACTGTTGCTAGAATGTATCTGTCTCTTTACACACATCTGACATCTCCTTATATCACCACTGATTCCACCGTGTCTGTCTTAATTATCAGCTTTAAATACAGTTATTTAAATGTGACAAACCCTGTATATACATGTTTGTTTTGTCTTTCATTTAACACATTAGTCACACATACTGTACAGTTGCCCTAATGGTTATTTAGATTCTTAAATGTGCCTAAATGTAATTACATAAAATATCACTACCATTTCCATAAGTAAACAAATGATACTAGAGCTTTCTCAGGACTATATCTGAAACATTTTTTGCATTGACTACGCATCTGGTGCCATGACCATTCTTAATGTTGAGCATACACTTAACAACAAACACAACTTGCATTTTTATTTTTATTATCTAATGGAATGGGTAGCTATACTAGGTGTCTCTTTTCACATACTGCTGTGTGACCGACTGTAATCCACATCTAAACACAGAGGGTGTGGGGCAAGTTTACACCTAGTTCTTACAATAACAGTTCTCATATGTTGTCAGCTGCTAGAAATAACCAGGTAAATGATTTGACTTACACTCATTTGTGATATAATTTCAGAGAAATTTCACTTCCAATTATACAACCCCAAATCAGAAAAAGTTGGGACTGTATGGAAAACATAAAAAAGAAAGTAGTGATTTCTAAATTTACTTTGACTTGTATTTCATTGCAGACAATACAACAGCACATTATTTAATGTGTTCCTCATGATTTTTATTGTTTTTTCTTCAAAAAAAACAAAATTCATATTTTGGTTCTTGCAACACATTTCAAAAAAAGTTGCAACATTACAAAGCATTTACCACTTTGTAATGTTGCCATTCCTTTTCACAAGACTTTTAGGGACTGAAGACACCAAGTGAAGAAGTGTTTCAGGTGTAATTTTGTCCCATTCTTGCTGCAAACAAGTCTTAAGGTGGGCAACAGTACGGGGTCTTCGTTGTCGCATTTTGCGCTTCAAAATGCGCCACACATTCTCTATTGGAGACAGGTCGGGACTGCAGGCAGGCCAGTCAAGTACCTGTATCCTCTTCCTCCGCAGCCAGGACTTTGTAATGTGTGCAGAATGTGGTTTTGCATTATCTTGTTGAAATATGCATGGATGTCCCTGGAAAAGATGTCTTCTTGAAGGCAGCATATTGTGCTCCAAAATCTCTATGTACTTTTCAGCATTAATGGTGCCATCACAGAAGTGCAAGTTACCTTTACCAAGGGCACTGACACAACCCCATACCATGACAGACCCTGGCTTTTGGACTTGTTGCTGGTAACAGTCTGGGTGATCCTTTTCTTCTTTGGTCTGGAGCACACAGCGTCCATTTCTCCCAAAAAATACCTGAAATACTGATTCATCTGACCACAGTACACGTTTCCACTGTGTGATGGTCCATCCCAGATGCCTCCGAGCCCAGAGAAGTCGATGGCGCTTCTGGACACTGTTAACATAGGGCTTCCTTTTGGCACAGTACAGTTTTAACTGGCATTTGTGGATGTAACTATGTATTGTGGTACTTGACAAAGGTTTGCCAAAGTAGTCCTGAGCCCATATGGTGATATTGCTTATAGATGAATGACGATTCTTGATGCAGTGCCGCCTGAGGGATCGGAGAGCACGGTTGTTCAGCTTAGGCTTGCGCCCTTGTCCTTTACGCACTGAAATTCCTCCATATTCCTTGAATCTTTAATTATGTTATGCACTGTTGAAGGTGAAATAAGCAAATGTCTTCCTATCTTTCTTTGAGGAACATTGTTTTTAAACATTTCAATAATTGTCTCACGTATTTGTTGGCAAACTGGTGATCCTCGGCCCATCTTTGCTCCTAAAGCACTAGACCTTTCTTGGATGCTGCTTTTGTACCAAATCATAATTACAATCACCTGTTGACATCACCTGTTTCAAATCACATCATTATTTAACCAATTTACCTGATTACTAGCCCTAAATTGCTCCTGTTCCAACTTTTTTTTAAATGTGTTGCAAGAACAAAAATAGGAATTTTGTTTTTTTGAAGAAAAAACAAAATCATGAGGAACACATTAAATAATGTGCTGTTGTATTGTCTGCAATGAAATACAAGTCAAAGTAAATTTAGAAATCACTACTTTTTTTATTTGTGTTTTCCATACTGTCCCAACTTTTTCTGATTTGGGGTTGTAAGTGTCAGTATGTTAATGCTTTTGTATTTAATTTAATTTGTATTTAATTTTTTTATTTTAATGAAATAAAATTAAATGTATTTAATTTAATTTTATTTCTGTAGCCCATTTACCAATGTGCATTGTTGCACATCTTTACACAATTGTTTTGGATTTTTTTGTACTATTTTTTAAACAATTTAATTGTAAAGCTATACAAAAGTATGTAAAAAAAAAATCTTTATGCAAAACCCGTGGCAAGGAACAAAAAATTATGTAAGGTACTGGTTGACATACATCTGTTTGACTTGATGACATCTCTATGAATTGTATTTTGTGGAGTAAAATATTATTCTGAAATCCTGTTGTGTTCCTGTCTTTGTTTATCCTTCCCATTGTTACAACCTGTGATTTACAACCTGTCTTGTGATTCCTAATTATTCTTAGTATGTATAGCTCTTGTGTTTCTTTGTTGGTTGTTGTTTTGTTGTTGGTGGTTTTGTTGCGCCATGTCTTGAGGTTCTTGCTTTTGCTAATTCATTTGTATTATTAAAACATTACCCTCCTGTTATGTCAAAATCGTTCAACAGATAAACAAAGTAAATCTTCAAAACAGTAATAAAAATAAGATATTATTTTTATTACTTTTATTATCCTATAATAATTTATACTTTATTATACTATTTATTATTTTATTATCCGGGATTAAGGGCTTTAACCATTTTAGACCTTTGTGTGCATCTAAAGATATTAGGAATTATTTAGCAGGTGTATAAAAAGCCTGCTAAACCTTTTTATTAGACATATCAATATAAACATTTTGCATGCTACTTTAATACCACAAGATAAAAAAGCGCTGAATAAATAAAGATGCATAAAGATGCGCAAGCTCACTTCGTTTCGTGATCATCTTGTTTTGTTTATGAAACATAGACTTACTGGTACACTTAGCCACGAGTTTCTTTCATAACCTTTCTTTAACCTTGTTTAATAGATGTTCAAACTTAATTGGCTGATGGCGGCCATGTTCATATCCTCATATACACCTTGGACAAAGACACTTGCAGCCCAGATGGCAAGTATATACTGCAAAGGGTTAATAATTTTGGTTCTAAGGCATTATAGTTTACATGTGTTCATATACCTTAATTCTTTGCACTAAAATCCCTACTCATCTTTATCTTACTGGTCTCTGATTGAGCCGTTTCCAGTGTTGACTGTTGTGAGTGGGTGGGGCTTAGGAGACGTGCAGCTGAGGAGAAAGTGAAAGGAGCTGGCAATTTGCATTAGTTCTTTTAAAGTTTGATAGAGTACACCCGGTATTATGGATGACAAATCGTTGTGCACAGCTGTGATGTTTATCTACTTGTTTGAAGGACAGTTGTTTCTTTAGTAATTTGATTTATGGACCGGGATAACCTCCCCATCCATGGAAAATGACATTCCATCTGATGGTTCATGCCGTCTAGTTTTTTTCATCGTATTCTGTATCTGCCAAACTGTTAGCTGCCTGAACTGACCCCCTGCACCATTGCAACTGGACTTAATGTCTCCTCAGGTCGTGAGTACTTAAGCACGTACAGTCATCTATATTTTTTTTTGTTGGCTTTTAAAGTGAAGCGGACAATTTTGTTTGTTGGCCACAACGCTCTTAAGCTCCGTCACAGGGCTGCAACAATTTATTGTAATTTATATTTAAGTGAGTTAAATATTCACTGAGTGCATAAGAGAAGTGGGCCCACTTGGTTTATAAGTACAGAGGTTTTGCTGATTGGTGTTTTCATTTATTTTGGCGCCAGTTGAATGGTGTATCCTCTATTGCTAAGCATTTTATTTGTTTTTTTGATACTTAGTTAAAATCCAGTAGTGTGTTTACCCAGGGTAGTTTAACACCCCTAGTCCACATTAAAACGTATGCCTGAATTATTTCTTTCATGAGTATTTATTTGTGAACTAAACCCAGGGCCCCATCCCATTTTCCAAATTGTGCAGCTACTTACCCTAATTAACGTCGGGATCAGGGGCTACACACTGCATCCAATTTTGGATTAGTTTTAGTCGTTTTTGTGTTTTTCCATATTATTGTGCCACCAAGTGGCCAATCACCACAAATTTTTTACCACAAATTAGAGTCCTACATATGTGTACCAAGTTTTTTTTTATCTCATTCCCTTCCTAAGTTATAGCTGTATAACCAGAAAATTGCCCTGCCCACTTTTGAATGATTCGGCATCCTGTTGCGAATGTGAATAAATATGTTAAAATCTTTTTTTAAATAATTACTTACAATAAGACTCCAGAGAATCTTTCAGCGCTGGTTTTGTTTGGATCAGTTGAAAAACCCAGGACTAGTTCGTAAAGTAGGTTTTGTGAATCATTCAAAATGGCGTTAACATTTTCATACAAAAATGAAAAATATACGTTTTGTTTGTCTTGAGCCAAGGCACTTGTTGACATGGCAAACAGTGAAGGAGTTATGAACGCTAAAGCGTTTTGGATTGCTGTAGCACCCCCTGTTGGCCAATTTGAATGTGTCCTTGTGTCTGAGTAGCCTCCTAGAGTACTACCATTGGACAAAGTTTCAAGTCTCTAGACCTTACGATATGGTCTGTGTTAGGTCGGAATAATAATAACAACTAGAATTAAGCACTTGAGAAACCAAGCCAATATTAGCATGCTGTGATTACACACTATTTCCAGATGAAAATGTATGTTTGAGCTGTCTTCATAAAATATCTAACAATATCTTAAAATATGCACACCAGTAATGTATTCAATCTTTCTGTAAAACTAGGCCATAGAGTGTGTTATAGAGTCTAATGCCAGCCTTACACTGCAGAGGTGGCACAGAAGCACTTTTGAAAGGGCGTTTAGGTGTCTTTACACAGACTGTGTAAATGTTGTTCAGAAGTGCATAAATGCATTATGCACACTGTTGTGATTGTTGACAGGTGTGTTGTGAGGGATAGACAGTGCATACATTAGAAAACACAGAGTTTATCTACTGAAATATATTGAAGAGATATTTCTTTATCAGCAGAATAATGCAAGAGATGTATGTCTATCCCTTACAGGCTCGCTTTCATTCCAATTAAAAATCATAGATGATGGTACTGTGAATAAGGTCTGTAATTTAATATGAGGGACTGAGGTGAGTCAGAGCAGACATCATTTAGCCTGTCTTTTATGTGGCATTGCATCTTTATGCAAATTTTGAAGCGGCACAAAGCAGCCTTATATTAGCTATGTTAAAACACTTTAGTAGCACTCCTGCTTGTTTGATATTGCTTCAGATCTGTGTCTGTTTGCTTGTCAGTGCAAAATTACACGCAAAATATTAAAATTGATCATGAAAACACAGAGCTGTTAGGTAGATGAAATCACCAGATTTTACTTTGAATTGGAGCTGTCATATTGTAATAATATACCAAAGTCCTGAGCAATGTATAAATGAACAATATAAAAATTAAGAATATTCAAAAAATTTACAGATTACAGAACATTCAACTACAGAATTGTAGATTGCCCTGCATTGGTATTTTAGCCTATATGTTTCTTGGATCATATAGTATGGTCCCTTGGGGCCAGATGAAGCCTATTCCTTGTCTTCTCCTTCTGCCACATCTGCCAGATGGCATCTGCAATAAAACTGTAGATGACATTACTTCATGTAACACACACAAAAATGGTAGGTTCAAAACTTCTAAACACACCTCAAACAATAAAAAGCATTGACTTCCAGTTTAAGTTTTATTGCCAATGTAAGTTCATTTGCTCTTTACAGATCGTAAATGCCCTGTAGTGGCAATAATCTTGAACTGCCATTTATTGGTAAAGTGCAGTAATTCTGAGAAACATTAATACCTTAATTATATTTACAATTACAAATAAATACAATTTTAAAATAAATAAAAGCATAATCATAACAACATATTTTTTAAGCCAACATAATAATAATAAAGATAAGTACATTTTCTGAAGAAAATGTGAGTGGTGCTTGCTGTGGCAAAATAATGTTAACATGTTTTAACATGATGCTAACATGATTTAGCATGATGCTAACATGATTTAGAATGATGCTAACATGATTTAGCCTGATGCTAACATGATTTAGCCTGAAACAGCATGATGCTGCTAGTATGAATAAGCATGAAACTAGCATGATGCTAGCATGACATAGTATGACATTAACATGATATACCATGATAGATATACTAAAATATGGTTTATTCATGATATTAGGAGTTTGCTAGGGTGATCTAAATGGTTGCTATGGTGTGGTCAGGGCATGGCTGGACAGTCCATGATAATAATTGGAAATAGACTACTACTCTATTCTAATCTAAAAATAGTTTTGATGCCTCTCACTTTTTCAAATGAAAGTCAATGGGGTGGTTGCTAGGGTACTGTAACTGGTTGCTAGGGCGTGGCTATGAAGTGGAAATGCCATTTGTTGCTGCTTACTGATCTGAGTGACATGAGCACACCCCCAAGTCTCTTTCTTTCACATTCTGAAACGGAGCTATAACATCACAAAATTCAGACCAATGTTAACCCTTTCACGCGTAAGTTCAGAATTTTCAGACAGACCATTAAGTGGCCAATCAGCATGATTTTTTTATGTCACCACAGATAAGATTCATACATATGTGTACCATGTTTGGTGACTATATCTCATTCCTTTCCTAAGTTATAGCCATGTAAACAAAAAGTGGCCCTGCCCACTTCACATATTTTGGCATCCCCTCTTAACATAAATACAAATTTCAACATATTTTTATAAATTATTAACACACTGACTCTAGAGAATATTTCAGCAGTGGTTTGGTTCCGATCGCTTGAAAAACCTAGGACTAGTTCGCAAAAGCATGTTTTGCGAAAAATTTAAGATGGCAGGAAAATTTTAATGGTGGAAATGAAATTGGAGATATACGTTTGTTTGTCTTGAGCCAAGGATTCTGAGCCAATGGACTGCTGACTCCTTCTTTGTCCTGTCGTGTTTTTGTGCTGTGTTTGTCCTTCGTGTTTTTTTCTGAGTTTTTAGTTTTGCTTTTTTGGAGGCATTCTTAGATCTAGTTTTGCCAGTTCTGTTCTCGTTATTTGCCTCCTCGTGGGTTGTTGTTTTGTTTATTTATTCATAAATAAAGACTTTTTTTTTAAACTGTCTGTTTAAACACTATCTGCAACTGGGTTCGTTTCCCTCGACCTTGACACTGTCTTGCATTTATTGAGCAGACGTCATGTATTTCAAGATGTTTTCTTATTTGATTTAATATTCATATTGAATTTTTAATTATTAAATTAATCCTGATTAATTTTGACAAGATGTGGTTAGCGATACCGTCTCCAGTCAGCTAAACTTGACTACGATGTGGGCACAATTGTCTCCTGCACCTGTGGAGTCAATTCTTACTGTTGTTATAGACTCATGGTTTCAGTTATCTAAGGGTGGTAAGGGTTACGCGCTAAGGGCTTCATACCCTTTCTATGTATGAGACAGTATGAGATGAATTCTCATACTGTCTAATGCATTCTCAGACAATGTGTCTCCTGGACAGAGCCCCTTGGTCGATCTTTCACCCCCGGCCAGAGATCTGGAAACTGTGGGTCTGGCCCTTGAGGGGAGCCAGTTCTTAAATTCTGGTCTCTCAGGTGAGGTTGTAGAGACCATTCTGAGTTCCAGAGCCCCATCTACAAGGAGATTGTGTGCCTTCTGTCCTCAGTCGTTCAATTCACTGGAGCAGGAAAGGCTTCATTTCAGTTAGAGGTTTCTTTGTTACCAGTTAGAGCTTGGAAGATGCTATTACCCTGGTCTTCGAGGCCTGTGACTTTGTGTCACTTTTGGGCATTAGAGCCAATTCTACCAGGGTTGTAGCATTATCTAAGGCTCCGTCTAGGACAATTTTGAAGGGCAAGGAGCCAAACTGACAAGGATTCATATGCTTCAAAAGCAACACAAACTCCTGACCCAGATGATAGTATATGCAGAAATTTTACCATGAATTTTACAGATAAGCAATTGATCTGGACTGACTGACCAATGCTTTAATATCTCCAATGCCATGTACCTGTGGGTGGCTTCTAATCCCTACCGCTAAAT
Organism: Chromobotia macracanthus; assembly: GCA_036877525.1. Lineage (NCBI taxonomy): Eukaryota > Metazoa > Chordata > Actinopteri > Cypriniformes > Botiidae > Chromobotia > Chromobotia macracanthus. The sequence goes on along the minus strand of JAZGTH010000074.1, from coordinate 2,185,831 downwards.
ATTGCACTTGGAACCTTAAAAAGAAGAGGGCAAAGAGGATCTTCTTACCTGAAACCCTGACACCAACAGGATAGATTATGACACCCTGCACAAGCTTCAGAAGAATTCCACGGGCACCACATGGAAATCCAGTAACACCACATGGCCCAAGAGAGACCAAAAAAAACACTCCAATCCATCAAAGGAAGAACTCTCTTTAACTTACAACTAAACAGTCCTAAACTGTAGATATTTGTATATATTCCCATTGTATCCTTGTTACCATACTATGTATCTTAACTGTAACTCTGTAGATAGTTATACAAGTTTGGATTGATGTTCTGTTTGTATTCATGCATTGGGATGAATCACAAACTCTGTCATATTTAATATCTAAGAGATGGTCTTCTAATTTCACATCAGACTATGTATGTTGTGTAACCATAACATGCATGATAGTCTTTCTACAATAACCTGGATTAATATTTGCAAATGTGCCATCCGGCCAGGTCCACCCGTTCTTCCTCTGCTTTAATCTGCAACTCGAAATACACCATCTAGCCACTGTGTAGGCACATTAAATTGCAGCAACAGCAACACCATATAGGTACAGGTTTCACACAGGTTTCATCCTGCCGTGACACCAAAAATGTTAGAACATGATTGAAGAGACAAGGAGTCCAGGGTGGAGATGAGGAGGTTTTTATTAAAGACCCTTACTGTTTAAGAGTACACAGTAATCACAACTACATATATCTCTCTGCCTGCTCAAGCGTTAGGCATACTTCCCAGTTCCCGGGTGCACCATATCTTGTTTGTAGGTAGTTCAGCCTTGCATAAAGCTTTGACTGTTAGATAGCATGAAAAGAAAAGAATGGAAATTTATAATACTACTTATGTCCCCACAGGGCTTAACATCCTCTCTCTGTCTCTCTCTCTCTCCTTGCTCTCTTTTCTCTTTTTTATTATATATATATCCAAATCCCCAAATCCCAATTCTCCACCATTCCCTTAATTTTGGAAACTATATATAGTTTCCAAAATTAAGGGAATCCCCCAAATATGGTGAGTATTTCTGGACATCTATGAGATTAAGATGTATGTAAAACCCATTACAACAAAAAGTGATTTATAAGGATTGCCAAAATGCAGCCTTATATCCATTATTCGCTGGCACACTGTATGAGAACGGATTGGCCGATCAAAAATCTTTAAATAACTTTTTGTCAGGGATGGCTGTAGATGATTTCATGCATATCAGAAAAAGCCCTAGGAGGAGTTAGAAACAGTAGGTTTTTCAAAAACTTCTAAATGGCAGGACAATTTTCATTGGGGGAAATAATTTTGTTTCTAGGACTTACGGTTCAAAAGTTAGGTTCATAAACGTGAGTGAAATTTTGAACTGTTGGTGGTGCTAGAGAGTTTGAGACAGAGACTCCAAATTTGCTTCATGATGCCATAGAATACAAATTGTTGGCTAAATGGTTCCATTAAGAATCCCTTAACTTCTGAACAACCTTTCTCTTTCACTAAAGGTTCTTTGTTGTGAAGAAAGGAAACTACCTCTAACAAACTACACCAGTGATTAAAGTGGCTCATAAGCTATCTCACAATCTCATCATTACTTTACCTTTCTCCCTTTGTCCATCCCATAAAACATGGACAATAAACTTCAGGAATAAATTCATAAGCTTTTGAATGATCTTCTTTCACGATCTAATATGCCTTTCAATCTGCCATTAAAACTGAAATAAACAATTCTTGTGCTGTATCCTCAAGAATATCCTACAACACTTTGTAGTTAAAGAGTATATTCAGCATCATTTCAACCCTGAACATCAACGACACTTTCACACAGAGAAACGAAAGCTTCTAGATTTTTTTATTACACTTCAGCAACAGCATCATATTCACAATATTTAAAGCTGTATTTGCAACCAGTTGGTCATGAAGGACTACCTACTTTTCCCTCTGCAATAATTTTAAATGTTCAGCCTCATGAGCTAACTTAGCCTCCTGAATTTTTTATTCGCACTTTAATTTCTCAAATTTTCATTTGTGCTTTCTTTTTTTGAAGTCTTCTTTTTCCAGTTCAAACTTTCCATCTAATTTGTATTCCTTACTTTGCAATTTCAAGATTTCTAGCTGTTGCTCAAACATCAATCCACTCTGTACCAACCCCATTGTAACAAGCAGCATTGATGTACCTGCAGTTAAAATCATTCTGTCAACTAACTTTATATTTAAAATGATGCCCATGCTCACCAAAGTGCACTACTGTCATAAGGGACTACAATAGCAACAAAGACACTGCATGTCAAATTTAAAGTAAATCAGACTAAAACTATTGCAGTTACGGCCAATTTAATGCAATTAAGGGCCAGCACGTGGAGCAGTCCCACAACCTTTTCTGTGTGGCCTCAGACTCTGCTCATACATCAGCGTGTCAAATCTGGTTAAAATATTTCATTTCGTTTCATAAGCATATATGTATAAAAACACACAAAAAATAAATAATTTATATATAAAAATAATTTAATAAATAATACGTCACTTATTTTTTGCATTTTTTGGCCACTTCCAATGAAAATTTTGACATTCGTCTGTAGTGTATAGTAACGTAGCTTTGGTTCCTTGTTTCCTACAGTGGTTTCGTGTCTATTGCAGTAACGAGAGATATATTCACGATTGTTTTTAAGCACTAAATCTAAACACTGGATTAACTGTAAGGCAAAACCTGACATGTTTGGTATCGTTGGACTCAGAAATGACTTCAGGACTGTAAGGAAACAACTTCCATGAAAATATGTCAACCACTAAACTCGGAGATCTGGGCATTAACACCTCACTCTGCAATTGGATTATGGACTTTCTGACCAACAGACCTCAGCATGTTAGGTCAGGCCTCACCTGCTCTACCACCATCACGCTTAACACTGGCGTACCACAAGGCTGTGTGCTGAGCCCTTTTCTCTACTCCCTCTGCAGAGCCCTGAATGGATCAAACACCATCATCAAGTTTGCAGACGATACTACGGTGATCGGTCTCATCAGCAACAACAATGAGACTGCCTACAGGGAGGAGGTCCAGCACTTGGCTACATGGAGCACAGAAAATAACCTGCTCCTTAACACCACCAAAACTAAGGAGCTGATTGTAGACTTCAGGAAGGAGAGAGGAGGCACACATGATCCCATCCACATTAACGGGATGGCTGTTCAGCGTTTCTCCTGCTTCAAGTTCCGGGGGCCCACATGTCAGAAGACCTGTTCTAGACCACCAACACCTCCAGCCTGGTCAAGAAGGTCCACCAACGGCTCTTCTTCTTGAGGACACTGAAGAAAAATCAGATGTCCTCAGCCATCCTTGTGAACTTTTACCACTGCACAATAAAGAGCATACTAACCAACTGTGTCACAGTCTGGTATGGAAGCTGCACTGTAGCGGGTGGTTAAAACTGCCCAACGCATCACAAGGTCTCCACTTCCAGCCATCAAAGACATACAGAGGAAGAACTGCCTACGTTGAGCATGCAGTATTCTTAAGGACTCCTCTCACCCCGCCCATAGACTGTTTTCTCTCCTGCCTTCCGGCAGGTGCTTCAGGAGCCTCCGGACTAGAACCAGCAGACTGAGGAACAGCTTTTTTCCCAGAGCTGTCTCCTTACTGAACTCTGCCCCTTACTGATCCCACTGCATCTCCTTTACACCTTCACTCCCCTCATCCTCCTCATACCTCTTTAATCAAACCATAACCATTACATTTGTATTTGCACTATTAAACTTGTATTTGCACTACATGATCACTCAATGCATTAAGGCACTATTCTAATGCTCATTTGCACTACCTGACTGTCTACACTTTCAATCATTGTATAATTGCAGTATATATTATACTGCAATTCACTACTCCATCCACTGCACTGTTACCTCGGGTTAAGTTCTGCTCATAATTTCAACTGCACTTTTTAATATTCTATTCAGTATTTAATATACACTGCACATCATTGCACATTGTATTACACTGTAAATATCCCATTTGTAAATATCCCATTTGTAATTTCTGCCTATAGTATAACCATCTGTATATTATGTTCATAGTACGTATCCATCTGTAATTATTACCATAGAAATGCTTTATCTACATTTAAATGATTTAACTTATATCCTGCACTTTACTGCTTATTGCACTTCTGGTTAGACCTAAACTGCATTTCGTTGCATTGTACTTGTACATGTGTAATGACAATATAGTTGAATCTAATCTAATCTAATTAAAAATGGCCAACAGGAAGTAGCATTGACTATGACAAAATTATCCTTGAACTCGGTATAACCCAAACAATCTAAAGAAAGATTTAGACATACTCTAACAGTATGTTATCTGCGATCACGTTATGAGCATTTTTGTAAACTTCGTTATATCTTTAGAACATTATATGGCGCTGGCCCCAAGCTTTGCAGATCAACTCAGAATATGGTAATAATGAACCACATAAAGATTTGTAATGATGGGCAATTGCGTTTGTTAAATAAAACATTTTACGACATAACTGAAATCCCTAAATGGCCATCCATGGAAAATAAAATATCGTTTGACTCGACAAGCCTCAAGGAATTGAAACAGACCACTCTCATAATTATAAACCAAAGCATTAAAAAAGTTATGAGCAAAAATAGCCATTTTTTAAGTATTTTTAGACTAGTAGGTGGCACTTTGACGAAACTGTGAACGCACCCTTAGATCAGGCCTTTGATGACGTGTAACAAGTTTCAAGTCAATATACTTAAAGCATTGCCAAGATAAACTTTATATCCATTATTGCATGCTCTTCGTCTAATTTGTTGATGCACTATACAAGAACGGATCGGCCAATCAAAAATTACAGGCGGGGTGGGAGAGAGGAGGGCAGCGGGAACCGGGAGGGTGATGGGCAGAGCAGGAGAGCGGGTGAGCGGTGGATGGGTGGAGGCACAGGCGGCCGGGAGGAGATGGGAAGCAGGAGGGGCACTGCGGGATCCAGGAAGGGAAGAGAGTGAGAGGAACCGGAGCGGCGATCTGAAACAAAGAGAAAACATACAGGGAACAGGACAGGGAAATGGCTGGAGTCTATAAACAGGACTGTACAAGAGCGGTCAGGAAACCGGTAACACAGAGACGATCTGACAACAGACAAACACGAGAAACTGATATAGGGGAGGAAATTACCCCTGAACAGGTGAGACTAATGATGACAACGAGGGAACAAGGGGCCGGGAGACGAAGGCGTGGCGAGCTGTCAAAACAATAAAACAATACCACGTGCTCCGACACAAAAACACAACACAGGGCATGAAAAACCCAAAGACGAACAAAAACCCGGGGTGATCACACGAGAGCCAAGTCAGAGTCAAATAAGCACACACATGTCTCTACCATTCTACCATTCTACTACTGAGATATTATTTGTTTTATTACATTTTTTTGCTAGGGTGTATCTAGACAGTTAACAGGGTAAAACCAATAGACAGATGTGTGTGTAAATCAAAAGAACAAATAAACAACTCCCATGTATGATGTTCTGGTGCTGAGAGTGCAGCGCTAATTGTTGGTTGTTAGGGTGCTTTAAATGGTTGCTAGGGCATCGCTGGACAATTTCCATGGTAATGCCAGTCTGAGTCAAAATATGCCACTCATTTGTCTTTACAATGTTCTGATGCCTCTCACCTTTTTAAATGGAAGTCAATGGGGTTGTTGCGTACTGTAGAGTATTGTAACTGGTTTCTTGGGTGTGGCTATGAAGATGAAATGTCAACATTTGTTGCTGCCTACTAAGCCAAGCGATATGAGCCCACCCCCAAGTCTTTATGACATTCTGATGCGGAGCTATGATATCACAAAGATCTGCCCATTGTTATGTCAATGGGATTTTTTTCAATGGAAGTCAATGGGATGGTTGCTAGGGTACTGTAACTGGTTGCCAGGGTGTGGCTATGAAGTTGTAATGTCACTATTTGTTGCTGCTTGCTAAGGCAAGCGATATGAGCCTACCCCAGAGTCTCTACGGCATTCAAATTTAGCCCAATGTTAAGTCTATGGAACTTTGCACACTTTCTCGTACTCCCTAAAAACATTGTACACCTGATTGCTTATAAAAGTCATAGCACACCTCTCCTCAGTAAGCCGGCCTATTTGACCCCTAATTCATGGGTCTACGACAAACTTGCTTATAAAGTTACGTACCAAAGTTTTTTGACTAGTTCGCAAAAGTAGGTTTTTCAAATAACCTCAAACATTTGAAGACTGGTTTGATTGACAGCAGTGGGTCTAGAGGCAAAGTTGTTCAGATTTAGGAGTTCAATATTTTCAATATTTTGTCTGTTTGTCAACTGTCGCATGATATGCAATAGTTAACCCACCCAAAAAAACAAGATAGTGCCCCGGGTGGCCGATTTCTCTCAAAATTCTTACAAACTATTGGGTTCATGAGCCCATTGAGTTCTATTCCTATTAGTTTCAGCACCTATTAGACAAGGTCGATCGACCTTGAATTCTAAGGACCCTTTGCATTGTTAAATGTTTAATCCTTAGTTTTAAATCATAGTCTTTAGGTCTGTTAGAAGTGAACCTTTAGAGGTGTCAACAAATGGACCCTCTTCCTTCCATGGTCAGGAAGAACAAGTTGGAGCATGTCCTTAATCTCAAACTAGCTAAGACACTTTGAGATCAAATGGAGACCTGAAGTCAGAAATCATCCACTTTCATGTTTTGTCTGAAGCATGAACACAGCATAAACTTTCAGGCATTTACACCTACTTGCTCACAAAGGTAACATCAGTTAAATATGGTGAGGGTCAGATCCAAAGGTTAGAGCAACACTAAAAATGTCAATAAACATTACTGTAAAAACGTACAAACTCTTGACTGACAACAACTTTAGAGAGGGAAGGGCATACAAATTTGAACTAGAATACAACCTTGGTGTAACAAAGTGAACTTCCTTTACACTATTAAAACAAAGGAAACAAAAACAAAGGAATTAAAGTAGTAACATTGTAATATTGTAATATTGATAACAACATTTTAAATAATATGTTTTGCATTTATTTTTTAAACTGTTTCTTTGGGATATCTTTTACTTTCACCATCTAACACCACCTTTGCTGGGCAGTCCAGTTAAATTATATGTTCCCCAGATGAATAATGAAAAGGCTCCAACTGAGTGACTTTTTGAGAGGAGTGGGATAAACCTTTTGTAAACTGATCAAACAACAAATTTCACCATGTAAATGAGTTACTTTGTGTCTACGTGCTTCTGCATCTATGTCCTCCTATTCTATTTATTATAATGGGAGCGGGCAGTCTGACTGCCCGCCAACTATGAGCAAGCTGGCATGATATGCGTGTTACATTGAGTGTCTTCAGTGAGCATTTAGGAGCATTTTGGAGGAGACACTTCGGTATTGAAGCACAATATCCTATCAAGGTTATAGTTAACTAAAATTAAAACTAAATTTAGGTTAATTGAAAACGAAACGATAATTAACAAGTTCCTTATCTTAGGTTTTAATACATTTTCATACCAGGATCCTGACAACCCTTGTTTTTGTGTCAGAGCATGATGTTTGGATCCCGACTCTATCCTACTCTTGGATCTTGTGTCTTAGAGTCAGGATCTAGACTCTGTGCTTTTGTGATCTGTGTTGCTTGTCTGTATGTAGAAGTAGGCCCGGTTCCAGAACCAAATCACTGAGGGTGCTACTGAAAATAGGGAGGGTGCCCACAAACATGGATCATGAGTGAATTGAACGGGGGCCATATTTGTAATCAACCAAACTAATATGACGGTTTTATGACATTACTGTAAACATACACATAACATACTAAAATTAACTATCTTAACCAAAAATACACCTTAAAATGTAATAATAATAATAACAAATGCATTCTTAGCGCATCTGAAACATCCCAAAAAATAAGCTTCAGTTATTTCCACAGGATTTTGTGAGACTATGAGCTCCCATGACCTGTTCCCCTCTAGGGGGTCTGGGAGCATGGTACCTCATAAGAAAATTGTGTACATTTTAAAGTTTAACGGATTAATCTGGTGCATTATGAGAGTAAAGTAATTCAATAGATCTACAACACAACTTGTGCTCTTATTAAAGCTAAAGGTTGGGGGGGGGGGTGGCATAGGTGTGCATTCTATGGAAATGACGATGCAGTTCTCTTTTTATAAGAAACATTGAGCAGAATAATTTGTACACTATGTAATAGATGTATTGAGAAAGTAATTGTGCCCTTTAAACAACAGGAAGAAATGTAAGCAGTACACCGCGGCTTAACACATGTAGGCACATGCTCTAGGGAGCTTTCAAGATGTTTTAACATATAACATTGTTTATATATAAATATATATATAAACATATATATATTTATCCGCATATCTGTGTTTTCCGCATACATACGCTGATATGCAGCGATCTTTGTCAAGCTGCGATTGACAGCATTTTGATTCAATGGCTTTGAGTATTGTAAATAAAATAATAATAGTAAATATCTGGTAATGAATCAGACAGTGAATGGGTGTGTTCTAGTTCAAACGGCACTGCGCTGCCGATCAGCATAAGACATCACAGTACCACGCATTAGATTTTAAACGTACCTGTGTGTAAAACACCCGTAGAACCGGGTGTTAATTATCCTATTGTTAGTTCATGTCCCTCCCCCGCCTGCCCTCGTTACTTGCCTTGTTTGCTTCCCTTCTCAATGCCTTTGTGTCTGCTTTCTTGTGCTGATGTGTTGTTGCTGTTGTTGATACTTGCTTGTGGAATCTTGTCGAGTTTAGTATACGGCATCATGTTTTTGAGCTCAATATATAATCCAGTCTTGTTTTGTTTTTGTTTTCTCAAGTCTTGTTTTGAGAATTTCAAGTCTTTGGTTCTTGTTCTGCCCCCTTGTGGGAGTTTTTGTTTAATAAAATATTTTTTGTCGACTGTCTGCGGCTGGGTTCTCTCCTTCACTGTTCCTGACACAAAATTTATACACATAACCTTAAAGAAAATTTTAGTTTTAATTTCTTTTTAAAAAAATATTTGTTTTTAAAACTAAAATGAAATGGAATCTTTTTTTTACGTTTTGGATTTTAATACTTTGATCTCAGATAATAGGGAATACTTTACTTTAAAAAAAACAATAGCCTATAGAGTTGTCCCCAGCCATTTGCTTATAAATAAAAATAAAAACAATATTTTACATTTTTCAAATGTTATATCATTTTCATAAATTTAGTTATATCTCTTGACCACTCAATATGGTGGACAGGAAATAAAGTGCAATATGGCATTTGGTATCGTAGGACTTGGCATAAGCCAGCAAAACTAATGATGTATGGGAAATGACAATATGTTGAATTTTTTCAAATGTTATATTAATTTTCATACCTTTTGTTATCTCTTGACCACTAGGGAGCACTGACCTAAACTTTACAGGTCCTCTCAGAACATGGCCTCGATGAACCAAGCCGAGTTTCGTGACGAAACATTCATGAGTTCATAAAATACAGCATTTTATGACAAATTCAAAATGGTCAATGCCCAAAATGGCCGACCAAGGAAAATTGGATATTGTTCGACTCAGCATGCCTCAAAGAATCAATTGAGAACAGCCTCATGATTTTAGGACAAAGCATTCAAAAGTTATAAGCCGAAATAGCCATTTTCCTATGTCTGCTGTGCCGAAACTACGCATGCACCCCCAAGTCCTGCCTGTGATGACACACACTAGGTTTGATGTCAATATGTCTAAGCATTCCGAAGATACAGCCTCACTTCCATTTTTACATGATCTTTGACAAATTTGTATGCGCATTATTCGAGAATGGTTGTTTTAATCAAAAAGGTTTGATAACTTTTTGTTCTCAGTGTCTCTAGATGCTACATTCATGCAAATCGGACAAACGGCCTAGGAGGAGTTCGAAAAAGCAGGTTTTTTGGAAAATTTAACATGGCAGAAAAAAGTTTATGATGGAAAAGACGTTTGAATCATGCATTTGAATCTACATGAGCCAAGGATTCAGAGGAAAAAGAACTTATGAGTCAAAAGTTATGAGCATAAACATGAGTGAATCTTTGAACTGTTGGTGGTGCTTGAGGGTTTGAGACTCCAAATTGGCTATGGTTACAATTCAGACTGTCTTTTATCTGTGTGCCAAATTTCATACCTTTCCTACTAGCGGTTCTATGGGCTGCCGTAGACTGGAAGAAGAATAAGACAACGACTAACGATCTAAAGAAGGGTCAAGCCCTGAAATTCAAAATGAAACAAAAATGAAAACTAAATTTAAAATTCAAAACTATAATAACCCTACATCCTATTTATGCATGGATGTTTTAAATAAAGTTTATTAAAATTTTAATTTCACCTTATACAGTATAGTTTTTTTTGAAGATTTTTTTGATAGAATTTACCTTTCACAGTATAGTAAGCTAACAGTTTGTTCATCAAAGTCGTATTCCATTTAAAGAGATATGGTTTTTGAAAAATAAAAAAATAAAATAAAATTAGTGTATACTCCTGTATAATTTCTCCAACCCTTTCTTTGATAAAAAAAATTTAAATATGACATTCTGTAAACCAGATCTAAAATTAGTTGGATTGGTCGGGTGAGGAAGAAAATCATTACAAACAGGTAGCAGGTGTAGAACAGAACCACCACCTTCTAAAAGGTTAGCTTCTTGTGCACTTTCGAGCAATAGTAGGCTTACATAGATACGCTGTTGCTTTAATAAGAGCAACGCTTCCATCCGTAGTACATATAATACTTTATGCATCTCCATTTTGACATGAATAAAAATATGACAAACAGGACAGGCTAAAGTGAGCTTTTCACAAAGTTTGAAAGCGCGTAACCACCAGATCGGACTAGATAACACCACATGTAAAGAGTTATTTAGTATCCTTCAGTCTGAATTATTTTATTCGGAATGACAAAAAGTGTGCATGTAAATGTGGCTATTGTGTCTGCTGAGAGAATTTGAAGATGACAAAGCAGGTAATGAAAAGCAAGAAAACTCCAACACAGAATGAAAATCCTCTCATAGTTTATGCAACCCCAGATGTTTGTGACTTTCTTTCTTCAGCCGAATGCAATCAGAGATATAATACATAAAAATAAATTTGGTAAATTTGGTTTCATATTTGCACATTCGGACTTCTGTGTTCAACAACTTTGTTAACATGCATTAAAAATAGCTAATTTCAGTTAATTATCATCACCGACTATTATGTGCAGAAGCTACAACATATTTTTCTACAGAAGTCATCATTTTATTAAAGCTGGAAAACACATTGATGTCTATGGAAATGTGTGGCGTCTTTGAGGGACTGTGTACAAATTATTATATACTTCTATAACAACCTTGAAGGACTTTCTATATAATGTAGAATCTATTATATTTTATATATATCCCCTACAAGTTGAAAAATTTCTGTTTGACCTTAAAGAACATACTATGTCTTTACATTTACATTACATTTAGTCATTTAGCAGACACTTCCAGACACTTATCCAGAGCGACTTACAAAAGGACGAGAGCATTGAACATTTTGCCTTGCAAGCCGATAAGCCAAGTCTACATAGCTACATTTACAAGCTGACATTGTATTCTGCTACTAGAGACAGAATAAACTAGAGACAAGGAGATTTTTTTTTGAGAATAGGATAGAGCATTAGGGATTAGTCAGGTATCTGCAAAACAGGTGTGTTTTGAATTGTTTATTAAAGGTTGTGATAATCTCAGCAGATCGGGTGGAGGCTGGGAGTTCATTCCACCACAAAGGAACAGAATAGATGAAAGTTACAGATTGATTTGGTGCATTGTTGTGGGGGAACAATCAGATGTCGCTCATTGACTGACCGTGGTTGGAGGGAGAGATTCCGGTTACTGTCCTAAAGGCAAGCGTAAGAGATTTAAATTTTATGCAGGCAGCTACAAGTAGCCAGTGGAGTAAGGTCAGGAGGGGTGTGACATGGGCTGTTTTTGGTTGATTGAAGACCAGACGTGCTGCAGCATTCTGGATCATTTGCAGGGGTTTGGTGGCATTGGCTGGAAGGCCAGCCAGAAGGGCATTGCAGTAGTCCAGCCTTTTTACAAATATTGCAAGTGCTTGGACTAGGAGCTGCATTGCGTGCTCGGACAGGAAGGGTCTAATTTTCCTGATGTTGTAAAGTATAAACCTTCAGGACTGAGAGATTGCTGCAATGTGTGGAGTGAATTTCAACTGCTTATCAAACACCACTCCAAGGTTTGTAACAGACCAAGTGGGTGCAAGAATGGATGATTCAAGTTCAACTGTGAAGTTGTGTTCTAATGATGGGTTGGCCGGTTATCAGCAGTTCTGTCTTACTGAGGTTGAGCTGGAGGTGCCATTTGCCATTTCATTCATCCAGGCTGAGATGTCTAGGAGGCAGGCTGAGATCCGGGCAGCAATGGTGGGGTCGTCGGGCTGAAATAAATAATGAAGCTGTGTATCATCTGCATAGCAGTGGTATGAGAAGCCATGTGCATTAATGACTGCACCTAGAGATTCTGTATATATTGAGAAGAGGAGCAAGGACTGATCATTGTGGTCAGCTGATGTGATATTGACTCCTCACCTCTCCATAAAACCTTGAAAAATCTGTCTGTGAGATTCGATCTGAACCAGTTGAGTGCAGGTCCAGAGATGCCAAGGTTGGAGAGTGAAGATAGTAGGATCTGGTGGTTCACTGTGTCGAAGGCAGCAGAGAGGTCAAGAAGAATTAAGACAGACAACATGGAGTTGTTCTGTGACAGATAGGAAGACAGCTGATTAAACAACCTTTTCAAGAACTTTTGAGAGGAATGGTAGGAGTGAAAATGGTCTATATTTGCTGACCACTGAGGGGTCGAGTGATGGTTTTTTAAACAGTGGGTATATCCAAGCCTACTTGAACAAGGTGGGAACGTTTCCTGTAGAGATTGACATGTTTAGAATGTGTGTGTGTGTGAGTTCAGGCAAGAGTGATGGAGAGTATGCTTGTAGTAGATAGGGTGAGGGGATAGGGTCAAGGGGGCAAGTGGTAGAACGATTAAAGAGGATGATTGTGGAGACGTCGGTTTCAGAGAGAGGAGAGAAAGAAGAGAGTGTTGGATGGTATGGCAGTAAAGGGGGGTTAGGGGTGTGTGGTGCAGATAATTGGTTGCTGATGGTAGCTACTTTGTCTGTGAAAAAATTGGCAATCAGAGATGTAGTGGGGGTGGGCTAAGATAAGATGAGAAAGTAGAGAATAGTTGACGGCTGTTAGAGGTGTTGCTGATCCTATTTTGAAAGTAAGCAGCTTTGGCAGTGGAGACGTTTTTGGAAAAGGAAGACAGGAGAGATTGATAGTTGTTGAGGTCTACAGGGTCTTTTGACTTATGCTGTTTTCTCTCCATGGCTCTGAGCTTTGTCTGGTGGCTACAGAGGGTCTCAGAGAGCCAGGGGCTTGAGGCTGTTTCACGTATTGGCCTGGAGGTTAGAGGGCAGATATCATCAAGACAGGATGTTAAAGTTGTGCAGAGAGTATCAGTTGCTGCCTCAGAACTGAGTGATGAGAACTGGGTTATTGGAGGGAGGGAAGTGAAAACCATTGATAGAAAGTGAGCGGGTGAGTGGAGGTTACGATGAACAGAAACAGGAGTGGGGATGGGTGGTGAGCATGGAGGGAGGGTAACAGTGAATTGTATGAAGAAATGATCAGACACATGTAGAGGTGTAATAAGGACATTATTTGTGGTGCAGTTACGAGAAAAGATCAGGTCTAATTGCTTCCTTCCTTTGTGGGTGGGAGGAGTATTAGTTAGCAGGAAGTCAAAAGAGGGCAGGAGAGCTAAGCGGTCAGGTGCTTGTGGTCTGTCTAGGTGGATGTTAAAATCACCAAGAACTACCAATGGTGCCATCTTCTGGAAAGGATGATAGCAGCATGTCAAGTTCTTTGATGAAGTTGCCTAGTTGACCTGGAGGGCAATAGATGACAACCAGGTGGATTTTTGCTGGAGAAGAGACTGTTATTGCATGATATTCGAATGATGTATTATTACAAAGAGAGGGCAGTGGAGTGAAATGTGCAATTATTTGTTCTTTAATGTGCAATTATTTGCTCTGTATGTTCAAGTTAAACCAGCACTGTCTTCTGTTGGATTTATTGATGACTCATTATCCAGTTGAATTAAAAGTTGATAAAGAAGGGACCCAGGGCTCAAAAACAAGCTGGAAAACCTTATATGGACTTTACAGAACAAACGACAGCCCATGTTTTCTTGTTTCTAACCTCTGTTTTGTGGAGTTTTAAGTGTGATAAACTGTTGTCACTATTGATCGCTATTATAAGGCATTTAATAAGGTATCCTTCAGGTGTTGAATGAATGTACTGAATATACTATCTTTTATGTTTTCCTGTTGTATTCGTCTTTTATTTAACATTAAACTCACAATATCATAATGTGCATTGATTAATGTTTACAATCTTGCAGAAATATCACTGTTACTAAAGATAGTCAGAAAGCCTAACGTCAGGCTTATTCATTTGGACAAACACACCACCTATAGTAATTATTATTCAAACCACTAATATTATATGATAAATAAAAAACATTTGATACATATTGTTTGAATTTTTAAATTCTTTCACATTGTAATTTAGCACAAGTAAAAGAAAAAAAATATCAGAGAAGAACCTTTAAATAGGCTTGGAATTTACATTACATTACATTTATGCATTTGTCACTTTTATCCAAAGCAAGTAACAGTATATTCAAGGTATACATTTGATCAGTATGTGTGATCCCTGAATTAAATGCACAACCCTTGCACTGCTAACGTAATGCTCAGTTGAGCTACAGTAACACTCACTTTCTCAAATAACTGTTCCAAAAGATTTAAAAAACCTTTGCAACAGCCTTGAGCAGGGGCTTCCAAACATTTTTGTCCCAGACGTTATTAATTTGATTAAACTGTTTTTTCCATTGTTACATGTTAAGTCTACTGTAAACTGCTGGGCAATTGTGGCCTACTATTTAGAGAGTCGGTACATTTCCAATGCTGACAGATAAAAGCTGAGGTGCCCTTGAGCAAGGCACCTTATCCCCTAATTGCTCCCAACATGCAGCAGTGCAGCCCACAGCTCTTGGTGTGCGTTCACTCCTTGCCAGGGATTGGTTAAATGCAGAAGACACTTTGGGTATGGGTTACTATGCCTGGAAAATATGTCACTTTCACTTTTCACTATGCATGACCCACCTTATCCAACTGAAAACCTCTGACCTAGAGGATATGCTAAATATGTACATTTCTGAACTTTCCTTAAAGATTTCAATAGCCTGTCAGTATGTCATTTAAAAAATCTTAAGCCCAAACATTTTGAAGAAACTCCTCAAAAAAAAACAAACATTTAAACGTGTTTTGTTGAAATCAATGAGTTGATTTTCTTGTTTGGCAACAAACAAAGTTATTTTTTATAGCTGCCCTAAAATAAAGTCACTATAGCCTACCACAGCAAAAATGATTGACAGATCAGATATTTTTATTGATGGAAGTCAAAACACTTCACCTTTGTACAATTTTTAAGCAGGCTGTAACAAGGCTTTTTGGCCATTATGTCAGCATGTTTTTAGAAGCAAAACTGCATGTTTTGCATAAATGTGAGCAAATGCAGAAAATGTATAAATTGTCAGGGAGAAACATTACACACATTACACTGTCCTGCACCTTTGCTTTACTCGTGTCCTTTTTCCGGGATTTCCGGGAAATTCCAGGAATACCTCGTTTGAAGAACATCAAAAAGGTCACAGAGCAAAAATCAGATGAGGCAATTGTCAAGAATTCTCAACTTCCTCTTTGACACCTACTTTGCCATCTTTACATTTTGGAATGGAATACTTAGGAATACTTAGGAAATGTGTGAGGTATGCCTCATGTGAGATCAACAAAGGGTCAGAAAGTGTAAACTATTATTGAGACAACTTGCAGATCCCACAGATCTTGTTGTGACCGAGAGCAAACTGGAATACCTATTGCATCACAGGAAGGCATTATGACTGGTTAATTAGGGAAGTAATCTTTTCAGGAACAAACAATTCATTCATTATATAAAGTCTGTTAATTCAACACCTGTTACATGCTTTATTACAATGATCACAACCTTTTCCTTCACTTAAAAGAACAAAAAAAAACAGAGCTTGAAACAGCAAAACATGGGCTGTAGTTTGTTCTGTAGAGTCTAAATAAGGATTTCCAACTTGTTTTGGAGCACTGGGTCCCTCCTTTCGATACCTTACATTTAGGCATTTAGCAGACGCTTTTATCCAAAGCAACTTACAAGGTGAGGAAAACAATGAAGCGATAAATCATAGGGAGGCAATAACATAGTTACAAAGGCTGTTAACATTTCAGTGCTTGAGAGGCAATACCTGTTGGGAGAGAGTAGATAAAAAGGGTTTTTTTCCATACTTGTGTCAGGTATTCATGGAAGAGGCAGGTGTTTGGTTGTTTGCTTTTTGTTTGCACAGCTTTGTTTAGCTGTGTTTTGTCATCCAGACAGAGAGTTCTTCCAGACAGGCGAATATGTGTGCCGTTACTTTGTGGTCATTAAGGTGGAAGGAGAAGAAGAGCATAGCAGTGGTAAGAGAAGACATGTGATTGTATAATAGGACCTAATGATGTGGTGTAGATGGAAAACAGAAGAGGTCCAAGGACTGATCCTTGAGGGACCCAGTTTTGCTGTCCTCAAGGCTCCAGTGACAGAGAGCAGCACAGTCTCAGTGGAGTGGTTGTTCTTGAAGCCAGACTGTATGTCATCGAGCCGGTCATTCTGTGATAGGAAAGATGTTGTCTGGTTGAGAACAGCCCGTTCAAGTGTTTTTGCTTTGAACGGGAGGAGTGAGACAGGTCTGTAGTTGTTAGTAATGGAAGTGTCAAGTGTGGGCTTTTATAAGCAGTGATGATATAAATTCAACATATAGTACAATAAATTGTAAAACGCAGAGCTGTTGTTCTGTTCTATAAGGTCAAATAAAGTTTGACTTCTTTTGAAGCAATGTGACCCTCCTTTCACAAGCTATTGAACTGGATGATGTGACAGTGGACAGTGAAGAAGACAGTGCTCGTATAAATTGAACATACAGAGCAAATAATTGTACATTAAAGACGTGTACTATGTTCTTTAAGGTCAAAGAGAATTTCCAACATGTAGGGGAGCACCGGGTCCCTTCTTTCAAAAGCTGTTTAACTGGATGATGCGTCACTGATGAATCCCATAGAACACATTGACGTTATAACTTCAACATATAGAGTAAATAATTGTACAATGATGAACTGTAGTATGTTCTATAGGGTCAAATAAAGATGGGTTAACTTGTTTTAAAGCAGTGACCCTCCTTTCACAAGCTATTGAACTGGATGTGTCATTGAAGAAACCCATAGAACAAAGTGATGGTAGAAATTTAACTTATGTGAGGTATAAATTCTTTATTAACCATCTCAAACAATTTTGCCCCTAGTTTTTGGCTAAGTGTTGGTCATCTTGTTTGATGTCATGCTCTGAGAATTCAGTACCATGGACAGTGATATTTCTGTTAGATTGTAAACATCAATGAATGCACATGAATTGTGATATTGTGAGAGTCTAATGAAGATGTCATACAACAGAAAAACATAAAAGATAGTATATCCATTCTGTTCATTCAACACCTGGAGTACACTGTTACAAGTCTTTATCACACTTAAAACCACAAAAACAGGTCAATAAAACAGCAAAACGTGGGCTGTAGTATGTTCTGTAGGGTCAAGAAAAGATTTTCTAACTTGTTTTGGAGCAGTCAGCTCAGGCTTTCAAAACTTGAAATGAATCATATGTCAGTGTTAAAACCAACACGGTGCTTGCTCATTTTGAGGCAAATAAATAAATCAAAATGGTAGTAAAATGAAGAGATTATTAGTATAATTAGTATAATATTAGTATTACACTTTTTTTCTTTTCCATCTCACCAAACTGGACATTCAGTGGACGTCCTCAAGTATGGCATTAAACCAATACTTGCCTATTTTGTTCGATTGTGATAAATGTAGTTGGTTATCATAAATGTCGCTGATTTGAATTTGCAAACATTAACCTTCTTGCACATATAATTATAAAGTTATTTAACGCGGAAGCCTGAATATGCGAATATGAAACCAACTTTACCGCAGTCTTTAAAATGACATTGATGAACATTGAAGGAATTTGAACTCCATAAAGTACATCCATCTATCATTAAAGTAATCCAAACGACTCCAGCTGGTTAATATACATGTCTTCTGAAGTAAAACATTTGTGAGAGAAAAAGATTAATCAATCCCTTAAAATCTCATTGGTTCTCTCGTTAGTTGACGTGTGCATTTTTGAGAAGACACGCTACAACCAATGAGATGCAGCGTTATCGACATGCTGAGAGTTTTTATTTTTTTATATAGTTTTATATGTTTTTTAAGATCCCATAAGGTGATCACCTGCAGTTATGGGTATACCGCAAACCATCAGATCTAATGTACATACCAGTTACCCCTTTGATCTTTAACTTTATTTCCTCAGTAACAAGTAAATTGCATTGTGCAAGTGAGGACATTAAATAAATAATAGTCATTTTAAAAGTCACATAAATCGGTCATGTTTTTCTAATGTAATCTATTTCTAAATCTAATGCCATGAACCTTTTTGTAGGCGTTAGGAGAGTACATAACTACATTAGTAAACAACTGAGGTGCCCTTGAGCAAGGTACCTTTCCCCGACTTGCTCCTCTGGCACTTCAGCAATAGCTACCCACTGCTCCGGGTGTGTTTACGACTTGCAGTGTGTCTGTTCACTACTCATTGATATGGGTTAAATGTAGAGGTTATGCATTTTAAGTATGGGTTGCCATACATTGACAAATACATCACTTTTACTCACTTAATAGTAAACTCATCAAAACTATGAAATAACAAAATAAATGTAACTTTATGTAGAGACTAAAACAAATTAAGTACACAAGGTAATATTCTAGCATATTCAATGTAGTCATCATTTGCCTAGAATTTACAAAAAATAATGTCTCGACATTCTAGCACCCAGTTTCTTGATGAATCATTCTGAGAAGCCTTTCAAGTATAAAGGAGTTTCTCTCTCTCTACGCTCATATTGACTGCGTTTTCGTCATTATTTGCTCTAAGTCATCCATTTCAAAAACATTTTTAAATAAAATTGTAATTCTCTAATAACAGAAATGAATATGTTGGCACAATTATATTTTTGTTTACAATAATAATAATAAAACATTTAAGCAAGGGCTTCAGAATGTTTTTAAGATTTCAAATGTCCATCCAAATCTTTGACTGGTACTCTATATAGAAGTATGTGATTCACTTTTATTTCATCTGTGAAATCTGTATATAAACATATGCTATATATATATATATATATATATACACACAGTACATAAATAAAATTTCTGTATGATTAGGAATTAAGCTTTTGATGTTCACGTTGTAAGAAAAATATACAGAAATGCTGTTTCTAAAATGCAATGCCAGGAGGAAAAATGCTGAGGAGAAACTGTATATTGCTGGTGTTTATACTCATTTTAAAATAGCACATTAATAAAAATGGACCATTTTTCAAAAGACTTTTTTGTTTTTTGGACCAATGCGTATATTTGACATGTAAATGAGTATGAAGGGAGAACAGTGAATTCATATGAGAATATAGGATGGCAAAGCAAGCCATACGTTAATGTAACACCACTAGTAGTACTCTACTGTTTGCGTGTAGCGTGTGCTTTTATAGCCCCACCCTTCATCACCTAAAAGCAGGAAGTACATACTACATGGATTGATCACCAATCCAGACCACATGCAGCTGATACAGAACCACGAAACCAGTTAAACTCTTTAATTTTACACTGATGTCGACTGATTGATGTACTTCTGAGGCGAAACCTGGCATCAGCATATCGCGCAGTGGACGCGTTTGGGCGTACAGGTATGTGTACTCGTCAAATTACGCCATCTTATATGGTGGCATCGACTATGCTAAAAATAAGCTCCCTTTACTCAGTATCATTCAAAACTGAGCAGATGTAAGTTTATACGTTTATTTTATTAAAGGCTGGTTGATATATTATGTAACCTGTCACTATTTGGGTGCGTACTGCAGGCGGCTTACAGCAACTTCTCTACCAGATACGATGTACTGACGCGTTTACCTCAATATAACGATGGTCTCTCTGTTGCGAAAAACTAAACGAATCGTACGTTTTTTTCCTTAGTGGACCACAGCATATTGTTCGCATTATGCAGGTAGACCGATGCGTTAGTGCCGTTCATTACAGAAAAACGTGGTTCACTGTTTTTCGATCAGCCATATCCAGAGGCCCAGATAATGGCTAGAAATATCACGGTGACGTCACTGGCTGATTTTGCACAAACTACAACGAGCGTGAGGTGCAGCGTTTGTAATATGTTGTTTTTCCTACACTTTACTTAGTTGTGATTTCTAGGGGCTCAGGCCCGAAGCATCACTGTTACTCTCTTGCATACCACTACTACTTTTCCAGAACAAAACTTCAGTACGTAAGTTGTCCCGCATGGTTTGTCGTAGACCCATTAATGAGGGGTCAAATTAACCGGTTTATTGAGGAGATGTGTGTTATGACTTTTATAAGAGAGTGGGCGAAAAATTCCATAGACCTTGGGCTGAAATTTTTGATGTTATAGCTCCGCGCCAGACATGGGGGGGCTCATAGTGCTCGGCTTAGCAAGTAGCAACAAATGTTGACATTACAACTTCATAGTCACACCCTGGCAACCAGTTACAGTACCCTAGCAAACGGCCCATACATTTCCATTGAGAAAAATCCTATTGACGTAACATTGGACCAGATCTTTGTGATGTCATAGGTCCACATCATAATATCCTAAAGACTTGGGGGTGGGCTCATGTCATTTGGCTTATTAAGAAGAAACAAATTATGACATTTCAACGTCATAGCCACTCCCTAACAACCAGTTACAGTACCTTAGAAACCACGCCATAGACTTATATTTAAAAGTAGAGAGGCATCAGAACATTGTAGAGACAAGTGGGTGGCCTCTTTTGACTCAGACTGGTAAGTAGTCTTTAATTATTACCACCATCGAAACTGTTTAGCCATGCCCTAGCAACCAACATGAATTAGCTATGTCTCATGACATGGGAGTTTGGTTTTTGATTCTTTTGATTTACACACACATCCATCTATTGGTTTTACCCAATAGATAACTGTTAACCGTCTAGCTACAACCTAGCATTTACTGTACCCATGCATGTAATGAAACGAATAAACATTTTAGAGACATACGGGTGGGTTTATTTGACTTGGGTTGTCAGTGGGCTGTCAACTTCCTGACCACACATAACAACCATTAAGATCACTCTAGCAACCTCATAACATCATGACTAAGCCATGTTGTAGTATATCTATTCTACTAAGGCATGTTAGCATCATAGTAATTCATACTAGTATCATGCTACGTCACGCAAGCATCATGTTAAAATGTGCTAGCATCATGTTTAAACATGGTAATATCGTGTAAAAGTTGTTAGCATCATGTCGACTCAACTTTCGTACTGACACCCATTAGCTTTGTCCCACTGGGAAGTCAGCCATTTTGGATTTTCTGAACAGTGCATGCTGTGAACTTTTAAATACTTATCTTAAGGATTTCATGTGGTTGTCACATGAAGTTCGTTTTGCCTATGTTCACCAAACTTGGTACATGTATAGCTCTTATCAAGCCGAACATATTTCAATATTAAATTCATTAGCTCCACCCAACAAGAAGTCAGCCATTTTTGATCAAAGGTGGATTTTTTTAATCATTTCCAGGCTCTGAAATTTTAAATACTCCTCCTACAAGATTTATGGGATTGCCACCAAATATTGCAAATATTATGCCAATACATTGAAGGTGTTAAATTGTGATTTTTAATATCTCAAAAAGTGTTGTCGTGGCGAGGCAATAAATTAATGGCAAAAAACATAAACAGGAAGTGGCTTATATCTGCTGTGTGAATTGACAGCTCTATATGAGATCTGTCTGATATTTGAGCTCTGTATTTGGTCCTGGGGCCTGATGACATAGAGGTTGTTGTTGTGTCACTTTCAACAGACTTACTTAAATCAGACTTTAAAATAGTCCATCATTTTTGGAGGTAAATGTAACAACCATGCATTGTTTTTTGGAAAGCCTCAGATGGCGATAGGGTCATAGTGCTGCTTCCAGCTATATTTAGGGCCCAAGCACTGAAAGTGTTTAGGGGCCCTATTGTTTGCCTTAGGAATTTTTTTTATTATGTTTTTTTGGGCCTTTGGAACCCTTAACTTGCTGAAAAACTCCTGTCATTTAGAATTTTCAGAAAGACCCACTTTTTGAACTTCACCTAGAGTGTTTCTTGATTTGCATGAAATTCGTTATGCAGCGTCTAGAGACACCCATGACAAAAAGTTGTCTAAAGCATTTTGGTAGACCCAACCCTTTGCAAATAGCATGCCAGTGAATGACATGAGTAATTTTATAACTAATAATAAGTAATTTTTTTGTCTTTTAAGTGCTTTTACCTATGTTTTTATATTGATTTTCAAACATTTATTCCAATCATCAGATAGGTCAACATATATTTTCCTTTTTACCTTTTTTGGCCTAGACATCGCAATTGCTGATTGCAGCTATGTTTATATTAATTGCTTAATATAATCAATATAGCAGCAATTGAAATTTAAGAATTTAGACACCAAAAAGAACAAACACAAACCACTCGGAGCAAGGCAGCAACTCCTTTGCCTAACGTGTTTTACTGACTCAAATTATTTTCCTGCCTCAGAAAAACAAAAAAAGATCAGAAAAACAGTTCAACATGGACTAGTACATGCTATATTATATAAAGGTTTGCTGTTTAGTTGTGTGCCATCAGGCTTCTTAAGTCTTGCTTTTTAATTTTGTAGGAGCATGGGGCAGCACCTTGGAAAACGTGACCCACTTTCTGTTTCCAAGGTACGTTTTAAAATGGTTTTGATCTAACTTTTAATGATACTTTATATTAATAGTTATGATAGTTGTTTTCATTTCCATTAATGTTATTGGAGAGTCATAACTACATCCTGGGAGTACATTCCATGAACACAGTCTTTATAACATGTTAGAACAGGTAATTGTACACGTGTGCAAAGCAAAGGCATTCATTATCCTGGATACAAAGCCCGGTCTCAGACACGTGTCTGTTGTGAAATCAAATGATATCCTGGATATTCATGCCCATACATGTCCTGGCAGAAGTGTTTAAAAATCAATGGAATGTAATGCCATTCCATTGGAGGAATATCCCTGTAGGAAAGCGATTAGCATCTACAAAAAATGTACTGTGGAGGATAACGGCTAATACCAAACAATCTGGAGTGTTACACCAGATCCCAGTGTGACAGAATCTACATGTCACCCTCCTATTGATTAACATGGTCTACAATGTAACAGTCAGCCTTTATACATGTTAAATTTACTTGCTGTTACAACGATACATGAGCTGATAAGACAGAATGGAGCATGATGTTGAGAGAAAGTTGCTTTTGCATTCACATTAATTATGGAATCACGCTGTGCTTAGATTCAAAAGATGCTGATTGCTCTCATCAACATCAATTTTGTATGATCACCAGCCTCTCCAAGACCAGAATAAAGGTAACTCGGATCAATCTTCTACCACAGTTTTTCCTCACAATTGTCCTTGCTCTTAAAGGGTCAGACAGTGAGAACACAGGCCACATGTGGGCATGACATGCTTGTCTGGTAGTGGGCAGAGAAGAACAGCCAAAGAACAATACAAGTCATCTAGCACAAACCTAGCTTTAGAAGATTCTGCTATGTTCTAAAATAGGTTCTGAAACAGAGGTCTCCAGAACATCCAGAAGGTGCGAATGAATTTGTAATAGCACACACTCATCACAGCTATCTTGTCTGGTAAAATATAGGTAAAGGCAATTGGTTATCCTTTCGTTAAACATCCCATCTGTACCTTCCTTTAGACTTGTACCCAGGTATTCATGCCTCCATATCTCTGTGTTGACTTATTTTACCAGACATTGACCTGAATGACAAATTACACTCACACAATAAAGCAATTGAATATAAAGCTGAGTTTTTGTTCTAACCAGTAGACAATTGCGTCGCAACAGGACATTTTGTTGTTACCATCTATTATCTGTGGTGTTACAGCCTGAGATAGCTGGTAAGGCTCCAGGACTCCCCACGACCCCAGTAGGTTTAAGCAGTATAGACGATGTATGGATCTGTGGCATTATGTTGGGTAGCTTTGCCAAACATTAAATCTTATTGATCTAAAGTAATTGTATATTATGTATGATGTATGTTCACATTAGCTTCAGCTGTACTGCAGTGCAGTTTTTCCTTCAGTGTGGACAGGCAAATTGCTTGTCCCTGGTGTAGGACATTTTGTTGTAGACACACAAGATTCTGTTGCTGTTTGTAATGTATACTAGCTGTTCTGCAAAGGAGCTACACAGCAAGATTTAGTTCTTATTTTTTTTCTCTGTCTTGTTTTCAAATTGTATTAGTACGCCTCTGTATGACTTACTAATTAACCATTTAATAAATCAAATCTGACTGAAAGCATCAGATAAAGAGGCCTGTGCACCGATATCAAGGAACAAGGTATCAGAAGAAGGTCCACACAATGATAATAAAAAGATTTTAATAAATGCAATAATTTCAATAAGATGCAGCAAATGAGTCAGTGGCAGAGATTCAATTCCATGTCATAAAACAGTAAAAAGTTTTAATAAATGTAGTAAAAGTTTAATAAATTCAATAATAGTTTCAATAAATGCAATCAATGAGATGGAATTATAATGATAATAATAAAAAGATTTGCTAAATGCAATAAATGAGTCGGTGATAAAGATTTTTAAAATCTTAAAAAAAAAAAAAGATTTTTTAACAAAAAACTTTTTAACAAAGTTTGAAAAGAAAGTTTGATAACTCTTGGGAGTTTGAAAGTTTGGGAGTGCCATCATCACCTACCATTACCTTTAGACTGGGAACCTCGTTTCAGTCCGGGCAGGAGACCAACACTTTGTCCGAGGATGCTGGGCGATGCATTCTTATCCCATGGCTGAGCTCCTGTCCGAACCAGGGTCTCGCCTTCCGTTTATACTCAAAAATTAGGTGTGGCTAAAGACAGCCCTCTGAGTGAGAGAAAGAGAAAGCTGGCCAGGCTTGCTCCCCCTCCCAAACAGTGCACCTCTCTTTATGTTTAACAACAGCTCAGGTTTCAATGAGGCGTTATGCAAAATAGCTTATATAAGTTTAACTGTTTTGAGAAATGAGCGTGCATTTCACTCTTTATCAGTATCAGAATATGAAGCCCTTCATCTACTCAAGCAAGCCGCCCAAAACTTGGGTCAAACTGACACACTGAAGAATGTGTTTGCCTATGAGCGGGGAGCACAACACACACAATCCCCTTTTCTCCTGCTCCTCTGCTCTTCTCATTTAATAAACAAATCAATTCTTTCTTTGCACTTTCAGTGCTTAGGCCCTATTGTTTTCCTTATAGGATACATTTTTTTTCAAGGTTCCAGGGCCTCTGGGTCTCTTAACGTGCTCAAAAAGTCCTGAAATTCAGTCGTCAGCCATTAGGGGCAGGCAATGGCTGGCACATTGGTGAGGTAGGGGGGCGCTACTGAGCACACTTTTTGTGCCCCGGTATGGGGCACTAAAAGATGGTTCACATACAGTGCTTCCCACAGGTTTGAAATATACTTGTGGTGGTAGCCGGATTGAAACCCACCTATTACCCACGGCACAAAAATGGTCTACTCTCATAAATCATAAAAATAAAAGTGACGTGTACCATGCTGGGTGAGGTATAGCCAGTTCTTAAAATGTGGAATTTTCAGCCAGTCAGGGTTCCATCCAGAGCTGTGATGCTTGGAATCTGAAAATTATGTATTGCTTTTACAGCATTTCAATTTTTAGAGTTCTCCTTGCTTTGCCAAACATTGCCTCTCTCTTTGTGAATGGGACACTTGAAACTATGCTGCTTGGTCACCTGCACCTTCCTGTGCCACACTGATGGCCACTGCTGCTTCATCTCCCGCAGCACTTTCACTACTTAGGCCAGCAGCGTCACAGACCAACTGGAACTGAAAATAAGCCTGAATTATAGTTCTGTCTCTGCGTTTTGTTTCATTGTTGACTGCTATTGTAATTTCACGTTAAATTAAGTATGAGACAATTCTAATTAAGGCTTCAGCATTTATTTCCTGCTATTTCACACTAAACGCTAATTTTGCCTAAGTTACCTGTGGTGCTGTTGTCCCTTCCTAATTCTCCTTCCTCATTTTCTTGAAGTATCTCTGGATACTCAGCAGATCTGCTGCTGAGTAAATGGAAAAAAGTAGTACACTAACCTTAAAGTTAGTAGTCTTTGTTTTTCTAACTGTCATATACCCAAAATTCATATAGGCTAATTCAAAGCTACGAGCTCCGGACATGACATGCAGAAAAAAAATACATTGTGGCCAATTAATAATTCGGTTCCTCATTTTATTAACTTGTTCACTCATTTTAATAAGTCGTTCCCTCGTTTTGATTTAACTGAAATGAGGGAATGAATTAGTAAAACGAGGCTACCGAATAATGATCTCGGATGGTTACATTATCCCAGGCGGATAAATAAAAGTGTAAGAGGATAATAATAGTAATAAAAACAAAAATGTGTCACCAAATGTACTTGGGGCCGCCCAGATGTATTTGTGGGAAGCACTGACATATACATACATGCACACACCTGTTTGAAAAGTGGTGCGTGTATTGGTCATGTCGTTCCATACAACTTTCCCACTGTCACCCCTTAGCTCCACCTAACAGAAAGTCCATTTTGGATTTGGAATTGAGCAATTGTGTTCAAATTTGAGTTGTTTGGTGTTTGGTCCTAGGGACTGATGACATAGAGGTGGCTATTGTGAGTCACAGCGCCACAAACTGGCAAAAGGAAGTATGTCACTTAAAACATAGTTTAAAAGAATCCTTTTAAATTTACCCGAGTCGCTTCATACCTGGTCAAAAAAATGAGATATAGAAAATGTTAAAATGTGGACAAATTGTTAATATCCTGAACGATGTTACCATGGCGAGGGCAATCAATTTATGGCAGTAAATCGAACAGAAAGTATCTCATACCTTCTCTGTGCATTGAATAATCTACATCACATTTGGGAAATATGTTTGGTGTTGTAGGCTGATCACAATGATGTGCCTATTGCAAGTTATAGTCCCAGTTATAATAGTGGCAGCAATTGGCAGTCAGAAGTGTGTCATTTACAAAAGACTTGGAACAGACTCAGTTATTTAAGGAAGAAAATGCATGCAATAACTGTGCATAATTTTCTGAAAAGCACCAGGTGGCGATGGCACCGTAGTGCTTGGGCCATTCATCGCTGCCAGCAGCTGTTTATTTAGGGCCCAAGCACTGAAAGTGCGAAAGGCCCTATTGTTTACATTTAGCAGACGCTTTCATCCAAAGCGACTTACAAGGTGAGGAAAACACAAAGCGATAAACACAGCCTAAGTTTTCCTTAGGATTATTATACTTTTTTATTCCATTATTTTCAAGGTTTTAAGGGCCTTTGGGTCCCTTAACATGCTCAAAAACTTGGTATCAAAAATTATTTTGTACCCCATACTCTGGTATATCATACATACATGCACGTACCTGTATGAAACTTGGTACGTGTATTGGCCATGTCGATCCGAACAACTTTTGCCTTAACACCTGTTATTTGCCTGCTACATTTTTTCATTTTCTGCAAAGCAACAGGTTGTTGTAGCACTTTGGCCCATCATCACTGCTTGCAGCTATATTTTTCTTTTGAAAGAGCATGTTTGGGTTGTAAATGTAACACCTTTTGCTTTGTCTCTGTTTTTGAAGGGATCTTCAACAGTATCTGGACAAATAACTGCAGAGTCATCAGAGTCACAAGATGAGGTATTTGGTAAGAACATTTTCCCCTGTTATTTACTTATTTTTCTGAATACTGTTTCACCCATCATTCTGAAAGGACAGCACTCTTTAGCTTCTAAGCTTAGACTCTTAGCTTTATTTAACTCTGGTGCTCTGAAAACAGGGCAGCAAGGGAATCTGCTTAGCGCACACAGGTGTCAGAGATTTTATTATTATAGGGAGAAAGCAAACTCAGCTAATTTACCATTGGAAAAAACATAATGGTCAACCTCGATTGCATGAGGAACATTAATAAATACAATTTATTGTCATTAATGATTGGCTAAAGTAGAAAGAACACTTCATTTTTTATTTTCATTAAACAATATACAATATAATACAAAACTTATAATTACGTCATTTATTTTATTTTAATTCATTAAAATACATTATATTAGCATCATAGGCATACAGGGCAGTCATAAAAGTCATTACAATGTAAGTTTAAAAAATTAATAAATTAACTTTTCTTGGTGAAACCTGAAAACCAAAAAACCTTTTTTATTTTCTTTGGGTAATATACAATATTACACAGTATCTAACAATAAATAGTAATACTGCACAATTGCCACTTTTGGTCGTAATGCCATAAATTAGTTGTCACAACATTCCCTTTTTTTATAAAATAGCATTTTATAAACGTATAGCATTTTACAGCATAGTAAAAACTACATGTAGGTTCCTGCAAAACCACTCTTATGTTTTATTTATTGTTTAGGTTATTGGACAGGCTGTCAATGCAATAAATAACCTATTTCCTCACAAAGGCAGTTTAGAAGCCTCTCCAATCCATTCAAAGAGAACGGCCTCCTTCCCTGCGCACTGTTAACGTCTTCGGTTACTATCGTAACCTCGGTTCCCTGAGAGACAGGCCAACAGCATTATTCCATAATTATTCCACATATGCCCAAGCACAGCATAATAGCATGAGTGCGGAGACCAATTGTGCTCCAGAGGGTAAAGCAACGGGGCAGCAATGGAGAGACAGTGAACACAAGTCTAACGACTAAGTCAAACACATAACCCTAAACGTTCAAGTGTTAGACGGGAGATTCTCACTCACCGAAAGCACTCGGGAGGCCAAAGATGATACATCTAAATGGTAGAATCTGGCGAAAGTATTCTGAGAAGACCAGCCAGCTGCCATACAAATATCTTGAATAGAAGCCCCCTTAGACCAAGCCCATGAAGATGCCAGGGCCCTCGTAGAATGAGCTTTGATATTAAGAGGACATTCAACCCCTTGGCTTTCATATGCCAAAGTGATAGCCTCCGCTATCCAGTGCGACAGTCTCTGCTTAGAGATGGGCTGACCTCTAGAGCATCCACCGTAGCACACGAACAGCTGGTCAGACTGTCGAAATGAAGCGACACGATTAACGTAAATGCGCACTGCTTTAACAGTAAATGTGCACTCTGCTTCTGCCGGGAGCGGCTCTGTAGAAAAAGCCGGAATACTAATGACCTGAGCCCGAAACGGCATGTGACAGTGATTTAGGTACATAGCCCGCTTTTGGTCTCATTGTAACGCTACAGTCATTAGGTCCAAACTGCATACAGTCAGCGCTGACTGAAAGCACTTGCAAATCACCCATATGCTTTGCCATAGCCAGGGCGAGAAGCAGAGCTGTTTTTAAAGACAGCTCTCTTAAAGATGCTGAATCTAGCGGCTCAAATGGTGGTGTCGTAATTGCTCTTAGTACCAAGGCCAAGTCCCATGGTGGTACGGATGGAGGGCGTGTGCAGCCGCCTCGCGCCTTTCAAAAACCTGACCACCAGATCATGTCTGCCTACTGATTGCCCGTTAATAGGGAAATAAAAAGAGGCTATAGCCGCCACATAAACCTTCAAAGTGGAAGGCGAACTACCCGCTTCCATTCTATGCTGCAGAAATGATAATATATCAGACACGGGACAGCGCTCCGGGTCCGCGTTACATTCCTCACACCATCTGACGAAAACTGCCCATTTCAGAGCGTACAGCCTGGTAGAAGGAGCACAAGTGTGTCACATCCCCGGTTGCTTAAACTGCTCTCTGATCGATAGGAGGTGGCGATCCGCCCAACCCAACAATTTCGCTGCCAATCTGAACAGGGTTCTGGATCGCACTCCCCCTTGCCGATTTATGTATGAAACCACAGATGTGTTGTCGGTGCGAATTAGTACATGACGATTCTCCAAAAGAGGAAGAAAAGCTCTCAGAGCAAGAAAAACCACTTTCAGCTCTAACTGGTTTATATGCCAATTTTTTTTTCCTCCTCCATCCAGGAACCTGAAACGGGGCTGCCTTCGCATATTGCCCTCCAACCTGTGGTTGACGCATCCGTCGTAACCACTCTCCGTCTGGTTATCAAGCCCAGTGGAACGCCTCAGCTGTATAGATCCAGGCGCAAGCTGCCTCTGATCCACGCTCTCTGTGGAACATGAGAATTCAGCCACAATTGCAGGGGTCGCATGAGAAGACCGAAGTGGCACACCAGTGTTGCCGCCACCATCAAACCCAGAAGCCTCTGAAACTGCCTCAGGGCGAGTGAGCAGCCAAGCCTGAACGAGCGCAAAGCGCACCGAATGCTCTGTACGCAACCCTCTGACAGGCGAGCTCGCATCGCAACCGAATCTAGGTGTACCCCTAGATATGTTATAGATTTGTTCGGGACCAACATGCTCTTCAGCATGTTCACTCTTAGCCCCAGAGTACGAAGATGTTGAAGAATCAAATCTACTTGGCCGTGGAGCGCATTCTGTGAATGGGCCAGGATCAGCCAGTCGTATAGATAATTCAAAACGTGCACACCGCTCTCTCTGAGAGGGGAAAGGACTGAAAACTGATAAGCCGTGCCCTCGAAGGCAAACCTCAGAAAGCGCCTGTGATGAGGGGCTATCTGAATGTGAAAATAAGCATCTGTCAGATCGATCGAAGCAAACCAGTCTCTGGGACGGATTTGCACTAGAATATGCTTCAGTGTCATCATTTTGAAAGGATGCTTGTAAAGCTTGGTCAGCCTCAAGTCTAAAATCGGACGAAGCCCGCCGTCCTTCTATGGCACAACAAAATAGCGGCTGTAAAAACCGCTCTCTCTCTCACTCGGGGGAACAATTTCTATTGCTCGTTTCGCAAGGAGATTGTGAATTTCTTGTCTCAGAACCGGAGTGCTCTGAACTGAGATGGACGGCGAGACCACGCCGTTGAACCGGGGTGGTCTGCGTCGAAACTGAAGAAAAAACCCTTTCTTTGTAGTGCTCACAAGCCAGTTTGAAATCCCCGGAATCGCTTTCCAAGTACTCAGGGATTCGCACAGTGGCCGCAGCGCTTGCACTGAACCATCCCGTGAGGCGGGCATGTTGTGACGAGAGTTCAGTTCTCGCCGCCGAGCAGTGCTATATGCCTGTAAAGGGGGCCGACCGCTCGCAGTCCATCACCGGTGTCCAGCGAGCGGTCGGCCCCCTTAAGCATATAGCACTGCTCGGCGGCGAGAACTGAACTCTCGCTGACTGCGACACCGCGTTGTCTGATGACTGATCGGTGCGTGCAGCATAAACGTGAGGGACAATCTGCGATATAGCGCTGTCTGTCGACAGGGCAAATCTCGCCGCAGACAGAGGGGGAAGAGGAGGAAACGGCTCTCTTCGTGAAGATGTTTGTATTTTTATTTTTGTAGACATAACACAAACAGCATTCACACACAATTTCTCTTTGTCGGCCGCAACCGCCAAGGGAACGAGAGAAAACTGCCGTCGTTTGGCGGGGGGACCCCCATGAAGCGACCTCCTCCTCCTGACAAAACCATCAGAAGCTCTGCCTCGGAGCTGATGCTCCCTGACCTGGGCGAGGGCTTTTCCCAGGTCCATGGCGTTTCCTTGGCTGGTCCTTCCAGCCTTTAGCACGAGCTGCCGGCTGGGCTTTAACTGCAGCAATGTAGGATTGGACGTGCTGCTTATCCGGTCTCTGGGACGGGCGCTGAGCAGAAGAGGAGCGGGGGCTCATGGCACGAGCGTGTTTCTGAGCCTCAGTGAAGCGCTCCACGATCGACTCCACGGCATCACCAAAGAGGCCGGAGGGAGAGATCGGAGCGTTTAGAAGGGCTTTCTTGTCCGCCTCTCTCATATCTGTCAGCGTGAGCCAAAGGTGGCGGTGTAAAACCACCAGAAACCCCATGCTGTGGCCGATGGCTTGGGCCGTCTTCTTCGTAGCCATGAGAGCGAAGTCGGTAGCTGCCACGGAGTGCCTCAGGGTTTGGGTCTCCGTCATCCAGCATCTTCTAAAGTTGTGCCTGGAACACCTGAAGGACGCCTCACCTGCAGAACAATACGCCTTATCAGCGAGGTGAGCCGTGGTTCTACAAGGTTCCCCTTCCACAAAGAGGACTGGAGAGCGGGGAGACGGCAGAGAACAACCGGCTCAAAACCGGATTGTCACCGTCCCCACGCGGGGGAAGCTGACCCACCAGCGGTGCGCTGGCGGCAGTGGGTCGCTGCTCCAACTCACCACGAGCCACGTTTCTCCGGGCACGCAATACACGCACTGGAAGGTCCTTGGAGTGCGGGCAGTTGGACCCGGATAGCGCCGCTTCAGCGTGAGTGAGGCCCAGGCAGGCGATGCAGTGCTCGTGTGAGTCCGGCGGGTCGACTGGTCTCCCGCGCAGAGAGAACAAGACGATGCCATTGCTGGAACATGGCGAGGAATCTTTGGTCCAAGATCGTCGGTCAGCGTTGGTCACAGCAGGCGATTCGTAATCGATAAGTGAAGGAGAAAGATTCTGAGGTAATGTCGTTATGCAGCGCATTATATACTGTGTGGGACACTGTCAGTATTTGCATGCGACCTACATATGCAGACGACATTGGCCAGTTTTTTGGCCTGGCGTTATTCAATAAGATTTCAGGAAATTCGGAGAAAGGGATTCCCCATAGCGTCAGCTACTGACGCAATGTCGAGTGAACCGCTATCGAAATGGAACTTCCCTGTTGTGGGTTTTTATGTCAAGATTTCCAGCTTCGCCTTAAGTGGCTTTGCAGGTGTGCTGTTAATAGGATGCGAAGAATCTGCTTAACCCCCCTGTATAGATTGTAAAGAATGAGCCTGTCTTCCTTCACAGTATTATCTAAAATACCATTAAAATTCTGCAGTGTTTAAATATGTCATATAGCAAGGATACTGTAAGATTTGTAGTTTAAGTTTGGTTATTAATTAGAGAATTTTTTTGTTTATCTTTTTTTTCCAAAATAAATTTACATTTGTTCATTTAGCAGATGCTCTTAACCAAATGGATGTACATTTAACATTTTGCCTTAAAAGTCAACAAAAAGCTAGTCTACAAGTTTCCAAGTAACAATAAGGTTGAGGCTAGGGAGAGGTGAACCACTTAAAAGAGTAGAAGATTTGGTTTACTGTTAAACAGTGGAAAAGTTAGGGATTAATCAAGGGTATACGTAACAGGTGTGTTTTCATTGAATAAATATCTAATACAAGTATATCCTTAGTAGTGTTGTTAGGTTAGATTTAATACAATAAAATGAATTTGATTAAGCTTAAGTATTATGGTAGTATAACATATAGTATACATGTGTAAATATTATGCATTATGCATAGTAAGAAAAGGTGTTGGATGCTGCATATCTGGTCTGCATATCAGTTTTATTTTGACTATACAAAAATACGTTTTTTATGAATTGACATGGTTTTAGGATAGAATATATGCAAAGTTTATACATAAAGCCTCTGGTTTTTGTATGCAAATAATTTTATTCCACTCATTATTTCATAAATGCCAGTTAATGAAACAAAATAAGATATTGCAAAATAAAATTGTTATATGAGCAAACAGGTTGTTTGTGCCATTACAAAACATGGAATACATTAACAATGACAGCTGTGTCTCTATGTATGTGTGTGTGTATTTGCGATCCTGTACAGTAAGTGGATGATGCCACACTGGTCTTTCTCCAGTCAGATAAAGCTCATGTTTAAGGTTGTTGCAGCTAACACCAGCTGGTACAGACATTCTGCTGTAGGCTGCTGCATCCATATTCAAAGGATGATATTGTTAAGCACACTCGTCTGTTACTGTCTCACTGTTCTCTGCTTCAGTGTCATTGTTCTGCTTCACACTTGTCCAGTAACCTTTCTCTCTTTCCCTGGGTTAGAATTTTTTCCAAAGTGCTCTCTTATAAAAGCAAACCAAACACATTTTTCTTATTTCTGTTCATATTGTATTTTAATCAAATTAATTGACAAGTCAAAATGACAAGTTTTCTGCCTGTAGGAGTAACTGATCAGGTTTATTCTTTTCTCAAGTGGCAACATTTCTATATACACCTCAAGTATCCATATGAGTAAACAAAAAAATAAGTGAAAATGTCATTAAAAGGTGTTTACCCTTAAAAAAAATCCATCTCAAGAGGTCAAACTAAATATTAAACGAGCTGTTCATGTAATTAAAATTTATAATTATGATTTATAATTTTTATTTACAAATAAACTTTACTTTTAATTAATAATAGGTGGGACAGACCAAAATCAACATGAACTGGTTTAATTTTTAAGTATTCTGTTTATGTTAGCAAATATGTGTGTATTTGTTTTCAAGTTTTATTTGTTACATACAGTATTTAGTAATTTTTCATTTTAAAGACATAGTAATGCAATATAGTTTAAAAAACAGTTTTGTACCTTATTTATGGTAAATTTTATTTGCACATTACAATTAATGTTGTTTGTAATTCATGTTTTAAAAGGATGTAGTTGTCTGGTTTCACAAAAGCCATTTCCAACATTCAGAAGTGTTTATAGTCTTACAAGTTTTTAAAGTGGACAGGCATCTAGTCTTCAGATTTGGTGTTGTTGATTATTGCAGAACCATGGGACCCATTAATGACTGCCCCACTTCTAATGCACTGACCTTAACATGCTTGAGTTGTAGTGCTGTGTTTGTTCAAAGGCAAACACTAACAGAAAAATAAAAATCTTTTTTTATATTTAGCTTAAATACTCCGCTCTTAGTAAACTTAGTTTATTAGATTTAGGCCTAGTGTGAGTTTGGTTCAGTTTTATTTAGTTTAGAGCCCTGAATGAGTGGTTGTAACATGAGCAGAGTGCGAGTGTTAGAGGAATAGCTGGTTTGTGCTTTATCAGAACAGTCAAACAGACGAGTGACTGTCAGCTGGGCCTGTGGGTGCCCTCGCACTCTGATGAATGCCATCACAGAAAGGATTTCTTGCAGGGGTGGGAGGCCTGGGCACAAACTGCATGCCTGCAGCCCTTCTAGGGGACATGCTTTCCGTTCCTCACTCCCACTGCCACATACTGTGTGGGGGATTGTTGCTCAGCTGCTCTGTGATAACATTGTCTCACAAATACTGTAAATCTTTGAAATATCTCTTTAAAGACTGAAGTATTAATAACCTGCAATTTTAGTAGACAGTACTGTTCACTATCAGGAGAGAAACACATTATTATTTTATTAGCAATAAGGCAAGTCACTGTTTAAAATCCTTAGTATGAGCAATTTTAGCAGTATTAATTAATAAATTGCCTATCCTAAATAAGTGGAATACCTACCCTAAATGTCCAGTGGCGTTCAAAAGTGAAAATTGAAGGCGGTAATTTGCCATATTTAGGGTGGCACTTGGCACTTTTGGTGAAAAACATCAAGCACATTACATGCATGATTACAACATTTTGTTCCCTCATTTCAAGGAACTGCGGTTATGTCAGAAAACTTTGAATATTGATCTCTCAGCACTGTATCATGATGACGCTATTGAGAACATAGTTTAGTCACGCCATGTTAATGTGAGGGGAGCTCATCATAAGCAGAGCTAATTTGTAATAACTAATTATTTGGCAATTATTATTTGTATTTGTTTTGTAACAACAGCCACAGCAGTGGACCTAGCTGAAAACACCATGCTTGCTTGTCACACAAATTTATGATAAAGTACATAGCGGATCAGGGTCTAGAGCGAAGGGAGGGGTGCTTGGCCAGCTGATGTCTGCACAGGCCGAGCTCGTAGAGGCTAGTCTGTTGTGAAATGTCTGTTAAGTGGAAGGGGTGCTAGATGCTAGCGAAGTCACATCCAATTCTGAAAGACTCTTCACTTAAGAGTATCAAGGCACCTGGTAGAAGGGGTTGCACTTTGGCTGTGATGTGTAACACTTGCTGGAGCAGAGAGTTTAACTCTTGTGTGCGCCACTGAGCGGCCAAACATGGAAGCTCTACGGTTCTGGGTTGGGATCCGAGATTGAGCCCCTCACCTGAGCTAAAAGGTCTTGTCTTAGCTGGATGGGCAGGGGAGGCCTGTCAGTAATTCCAAGAGGTCCAGGAAGCAGGCTGTCTGGGCCATTTTGGCTCAGCCAGCAGCACTGACTCCTTTTCCTTTATGGTTTTGCATAAAACCTGATGCAGAATTTTTACTGGAGGGAGCACCTATTTAGGTTCCCTGGGGCCAGTGGTGAGCTAGTGCATGCACTCCCAGTGTGGACTGTTTCGTTAAAGAGAAATAAGGAGGGCAGTTTGAGTTTTTGATAGACGCGAAAGATCCACCTCTGCTTACCTGAATATCTCCCATATCATGTTTACTGTCTGGGGATGTAATCTTCACTCTCTTGGGGCTGTCCCCTGTCTCGAAAGCAAGTCTGCTGTGCAGTGCAAAAGAGCCCTTGCCAGTCTTAAAGGGGGGTGAGAGTTGATGCTTCTGGTGATTTATATACAACACCATTGCCATGTCTAAACGAATGAGAACATGTTTGTGCTGAACCTGAGTATTAAAGTACTTACGTGCTGGATGCACTCTCAACTCCATGCATTTTATATGCCACATTTTCTGTGATCATCCAGACACCAGAATTCAGATTGCCACCACAAAATGTCACCTGCTCCTGTAATGGGGGGGGGGCTATCTGAATGAGAAAATAAGCGTCTTGTAAATCTAGTGAAGAACCAGTCCCCTGGCCTTACTAACAAGAGGACCTGTTTCACTGTGATAATTATGAATTGTCTTGTTGCTCAGTTCAGCCAAGTTAGGTTCAGAATAGGCCAGAGCCCGTAATCTTTTACAGCCGAAAACAATAGCTGCAAAATCTGCTCTCACACTCCTCAAACAGCTCCTTTTGTGAGGAGACTGTGGATCTTTGTTTTTTTTTAAAGCAGGCCGTTTTGAGCCTGAACTGCAGACATAACCACACTTTTGAAACAGGGTGGTCTGTGTGAGCAAACTGGAGCATGTATTTTTTTGATATGTCTAACACCCATTTTGATATTCATGGTAGCACCTTCCAGATAGAGGGCTTTTATTGACTCAGAAGACCGCTGCCTGGGACTCCAGGCTGTGCATTTTAACCTGAAACACTTGTGAGAAAACCATTGAATAGGCTGATGCTGTGTGGCCTGCTGTAGTGTATGTCTTTCCAGCAATGTTTGTGGTGGTGTGGCGTGGCTTGTTGGGGTACATCACAGCCGATTTCATTATCAGCGACGAGGAGGGTCAGAGATTAGCCGCGACCGCCTCTTGGGTAGGGGGGAGTAAAGAATATCCCCATGTCTTGGAGCCATCCATGGATGTCAGCAGGGGTGAGGCAGATGCCTGAGCACAAGCCAAATGCAAGCCATGTTTTAGTCAGCTTTGGACAGCTCATCCTCGATGAAGCTGTCATCACTGCGGTGAGTGCTATTCTTGGTTGCCCGAACACAAGGTAAAAAACACAGACGTTGCAAAATAACGACAAGTGCTGCCTTAAATATGGTAAGGTCCCGCCTTCAGTTTGCACGTTTAAATGCAATTGGACAATATGATGCAATGCAGTTATGCCAATCAGGCTTCAGTTTTTAAGGAGAAAGGTGTTTCCCCATAGCATTATCATGAAGCAACGTCAAGAGACTGACATACCATACCCAGCATCACTATATTGGGTATTGCAGTGTATATTTACCTTCCTAGTATGCATCAAAATGTTTGTGGTTACAAATTGCATTATTCTTTTACTAGGTAATTTAATGTGATTGGTAGACTATGTAATAGACTTGGATTGTCAAATTACTCTTAATTAAAACATCTTAAGGTAAGCTAATAATACCATTACCAACAACATAGCATATTTTGATAGCTTTTACAGTGTAGTTGCTATCTACAAATGGTGTTTTCTACAGTGTAGTATTTTTTTCCTTCTTCAGCAGATGTCATAGTCTTTTCATAACCCTATCTTCCCCTTCTGTAGAGGTACATTACTGTAATGCCTGGGGTTGCTGGGCCATAAAGTTCCTTGTACTTTATCTAAATAGACAGTTCCACAAGGGGTTCAGGTATTTTTGTTATGTTCTTAAGAATTATTTACAACCACCCAGACCTTATATGATGGAGTTCAGAAATGAAATAAGTGTCACTTCGCAAAGACCAGCCTAGGGAAGTTATTAGTCACAGGATTTCCTTTGTCCTTGTACAATAACTGTGTGATTTGGACAATGCGCCTCTGTAAGAAACTCTAGAATGCAGATTCTCTTGTTTTGCAGTACAGTTGTGGCTTTGTCTTATTGCACTGGGTTCAAACCTGATGACCTCTGAGGAAGCAACCTTCTAAAATCTAGATCTTTTAAACAAAGTACAAGAACCTCTTGCCCGATAAAGAACAACTGTTTTTTGTAAATATTTTACGTTTATTAGGGTGATTTTGGATCATGCATGTTGGTAATGCAATGAATAAAGTAGCTCAAGTGGTACAGCATTGTGTTGGCAGTGCAAAGGTCGTGGGTTCAATTCCCAGGGGGAACACATACTTAAATGTACTGTAAGTCACTTTGAATAAGTGTCTGTCATGCAAGAATGTATCACAGATAACTCTGTGTAATCACTGTTTCTGTGCAGGCCTTGGCGAGGCGGATATGAACCAGAACAATGGTTGTTCCAGCAAGAGTCCAGTGGTGACTGACTCCATGAACGCTGCAGTACATCAGAGCAGCTGGAACCAGCCAAGCACAGCTGAACCTAATGCCTCAGGGCCCCGCCCACATTTGGTCCGCCTCTTCTCTCGAGATGCCCCAGGCCGCGAGGACAACACCTTCAAAGACCGCCCATCAGAGTCCGATGAGCTGCAGACCATCCAGGAGCACGTTGGAACAGGCTCAGAGTGCGGTTCAGAGTGTGCAGAGTAGGACCCTGGGTAAATTTACTACACACCCTCTCTTACTTCGATTCTTTCTTAGACAACAAGAACCACTGACCATCTCAAAGTAAATGCTCAGTATGGCTTCTGCAAGCTCCTCGCAGTCAACGTTCAGGCTGGGTCGCAGTAAGAAGAACCCGACTGTTATGGATCAGATCGGAAAGTTTTTTGGAGGGGACAAGAGGAGAAAGGGAAAGGTGAGAACTGAGTGGTCTTCATTGTTAATCTTTCCACATTAGCCTTTATTCCTTTCTGTCTTGCTTGCTTTGGAGTATTTGTTTTGCTTATTTTGGTCTGCAATGAGTATATACTGTTTTGGTTTTTTAACAATAAATTGTACTTTTTAACTTTTAAGATTCATCATACAGTGAGATTGTGTGAGATTGTTTATAAACAAAATGGCTTTTAAATTTTTTATGTACTTTTATGTATTTTAAATGCTTGTAAAGGTAAGAAATCTAATATTTTCTGTCAGTGGAAAAAGTGGTAAATAAGACATTAAAAGGTTTTGTAGTAATCATCAAAAATATTGTATGTATGGTCTAGTGTTCAGTAGTACAGGGTGGTACTGCAAGAAATGAAATTTTGACATATCTGGAAAATCCATAGATACTATATGTTAAATATTATCAACTTTATGTCAGAAATTGTATTTCCTTTTCCAGAGAAATGGTACATTTTTATGGTACTAATGGTACTGAGGTAGCACATTTTTGTGTTTAAGTTATATGAAAGACTTTGGTATTTAGAAATCTAAAAAGTGTCATCCAATTTGCCATTGGAGTTAGAGAAAAAAGATTTTGGTTTCCTCAGGTTTTCTTGTGATGGAGGTCATCAATACAGGTCATTAATACATCAATCAGCTTGGTTCATAAACTTAATTTGCATAGTTACAAATATTACCCATAATGTTATTGTTGTGTGTATTTCTCTGATTATGCAATTTCCAGAGCTTTATATAGAGACTTTTTAAATGACAAGAAGTAGAGAGGTAAAGAGACTTTCTAGCCGTTATGTGACAAAAAACCAAAGTGGGTAAAATCTCATGGTATTTGGAAAATTGCATTTGAGTTGCTCCTTGCAGTTCATATAAATGATCTGTTTTAAATGCCAGTATTTTTGTTTCTTTATTAATTGTGATTCAGGAGGTCCCAATAGCTTCTCTGTCATGTATCCTTATTTTATGAGCTTACGGGTAAAAGGTAACAAATAAGTTACCTTCTGACATTAAGAAATTGTTTTAATAATTTCATGTTTGTGGGGGAAAATCAGTTGAATATTTTAAGAAAGTAAGTCTTCTATGTGTTAAATAATGTGGCGGAAAAGACTATAAGGTTTTGTATTTGTTTTGTATCCGACACCAGCTGTACTGTTTTGAACAATTGTGTGTTTCCTCAGGTTAACCAATCTCTCTGATGTAACAGTGTGAACTTTAAGTGTTAATGTCTTACTGGTACTCCCTATAGATTTTGTTCTTTGTAACATTTTGTAATAAGAGCTTGTGATAACCTACATATCCTGTCAATCCTGAAGCTGTCCCTTAACCTGATCATGTCGTGAGCTTCTTAATACCTGCTTGATTAAAATCTGTGTATAACATGAATGCTGGCTTTTTTTGTTTATTTGTTTATTTTGACATTTACAAACCCACAAGGAATAAAAATGCATATTACATTGGCATTTAGCTTCTATTATGACCACACCAGTAAGTGTTGTTTTGACAAGTTTTTGTTTATAATACCTTTATAATTTGCACCAAGAGCAAAAACTTTCAAAATGCACTTCATATTGACTGAAACGCTGTATCATATTAATGTAAATATATTTAGGGGAAAATTCATGAAATTAACAGAATTTGTTCATCAGGTGCTACATCAATTACTGAATATACTGAATACTGAATTTTAAACCATTATATTCTAGTGCCTCTAATAGCTTGTGCTCCAGATCAGCAGTTGGTGAAAGAAGGTTGGGTTATATGAATATGTAGCCCATAAAAGTGATCATGTGGAGAAAATGGGCAAAGATGGCAATAATCACTAATATTCACATAATTTAACAATTTTAAAATTCCTTCAACACAACTATGAATGTAACTGCAAAGCTCACTCATATAAAACTGACAAAATATGGCAATCACCACTACATTTGTTCATTTGGCCCCTTCATTACCTTGTAAAGCTTCATTGTAAAGTTCTGCAGATTTAGAATGCCTGTATTTCCAAAAGTTCTACATACGTACACAGAGATCATATAAACCAAGGGTCTCAAATCCAGCTTCTGAAAGGCCAGTGTCCTGCAGAGTTTAGCTCCAATCCAAATTAAACACTTTAACCAGGTAGATACTAGGAAGATATACCAGGAAGACCAGAAACTTCTAGGCAGGTGTGTTGAGGCAAGTTGTAGCTAAACTCTGCATGACACTGGCCTTCCAGAACCAATCAAGCTAGGCGAAAGGAAAAGTTAATCCAAAAATTAAAACTATTTCCAGCTGTGTGTAAATGTTGACCACAAACGTCAATCATGCTTTTTAGTAAATAAGCTTGACGCAAATCTAGAGTATGGTTTCAGAAGGAATAAGTTGTCTGGACTTTTATGTTGCTTTAATGGTTAACTCTATAAATAGACTAAAAAGTCTATAGTAAAATCTCTTAGTGTAGTTAAAGTAAAAACAATAAAGTGTAGTTGTAAACACCTGACTTCCATCACAATTTGGTAATGAAATTGCTAGTCTGTTTTATCAAGCCTAATGTGCAGTTTTTTACAGTAAAGTATGAAAATGACTGACAATGAATTCTGATAGTCACCTGGGTAAACAACATTGTTCTTTATTAATTTGTGATTATTTTATACTTGTTACTATAATCATGTTTATCTGTGTACCTACTATCTATATTACATGGTAGTAAGAGTCATATAACCATAAGTGTGTGCAAAAATAGAATGTTAAAAATAGCTATAAAGTTAGTCCTCTAATCAATTAAAAATTCAGGAACCAAGCCTTCACCATACACTTAAAACAATACGCTTGCTAAACAATGCCACAGAACTATTTTTGTCTGTATTGTTAAGGAACCTTCAACATCCACAAAACGACAAAGGTTCTTTAAATGACAAAAAGGTAAGAAATGGTTCTTTTAAGAACATTTGACCAAATTATTGTGTGAGGAAACCAAAAATGGTCCTTCTATGGCATTGCTGCGAAGAACCTTTCAAGAACCTTTATTTTTAAGAGTGCAGTATGATTCAACTGCTGATTGGGGTTTGTTTTTTTTTTTACTTAAAAGGCTAAAAATAAAAATGAATAAAAACGTAAATTAAAACATGACGGTTTAGCCATAATGTGGCTTGTCAATTGTGGCCACTATTACTTTAAGAGTCTGGCATGTTTACTGTTCTCCACAGGGATCTTTCCGTGGTGCTTTGTCTGCCTCACCACAAAGATCAAACACGTCACCCCGTCACCGTGCTAATGAGAATGCTGTTGTGCACTTTTTCAGAACCATTGTATGTATGTCTTTTCTCTTTCCCCAAATATGTCAAAAATGCAACAATTATGTTTATTTGAGAATTAATGCAGTGATACTGTAATATTAAAAAAACTGTATTTTTCTTTAAAAGTTAATGAATGTGAACATTCTTTTCTAATCAGGTTTCTCCTTCTACCCCTAAATCTAGGGTAAGTCTCAATCTTTAAAGTTAAATGCAAAAAAAATTATTTTGCACAAATGTACATTACGCATTTTGCTTCTAGACATGCTTTCTGATACAGTGAAAAATGCACTGTTCATGTGAACTACACTATTAGATTTGACTGAAAATAAGACATACTTTAAACATTCTGAGTGTTGTGTGTTAAAAGCATTGGCCGTTTATATTTATAATAATAGGACCATTTCAATTAATATAGTCAATCTTCTGACACTCTCAACTTTGTTATACAATGTATCAAACTTTTGCAACATTGACCATGGTTCCTTCTCACATTGAAAAACATCACTGTCTGCTTTATGAACAGGGAGAGCAGAAGTCACAGGGTTCTGTCAAAGGCCAGAAAGGGCGTGGAGACAGTCATGGTACCTTAACCAGGATCTTCAAAAGGGTAAGAGTAACTTAACAGTGATGAAAATGTAAAATCAACAGTTTCAACCGACTTGTGTTTACTCATCTTTTTCAGGGAGGAAGCCAGTCTGCCTCATCTACCAAGCGCTAAAATATGTTTTCTTTTTTAATCATTTAAAGATGAAGAGATGAAGAACAAGTTTTTCTAATGTTTTTTTTTTTTAAATCAGTAACAATTACTTGCTTTTGTATTGGTCCTGTCAGCTTGTACTTACACACTTACACGTTTGACAGGTCACCGTTAGAATGAAACTAACTAGCGTGCTGGCCAGACACTAATATCCAGGCAAGCTCTGTTTGAGTTCCTCTTTAGATTGTTTAGGGTTTAGGTCACAATTAGTATTTGTCTTGAAGAAATCTTTTGTCTTGTCTATGTAGTTTGCAACAGTGTAGCTTGTACATCTCTTACCACTTTCTGTGTTAGACCTCAAATGTTATTTTTACATGGCTTACATGCTTTAACTATGGCTGCCCTTGCATGCACACAGTGACAGATTTTACAGGGTGTTCTACAGTACACATCTATAATTTACAAGATACTGTGCATGGCCTGTCAGCCACTGTGTGTGTTATTCAGAGAACACATTTACTCTGTCTGGAATCTGGATATTTTTCTGATGAATTTAGTAATAGTCAACACATTGTTATACTGTGATTTGCAGTGTTTGATAATAGTTTAGGTGGGTTTGTTCCAGGACTGATTCAGGCCTTGCATTTGTCATTTCACCAGAAAACATATGCCATACAAATACAAAGTGAAATTTTTGTGCAAACTAAAAAAAAAAGGCTTACATGTCTTATATGTAAAGCTTAGTTGATGGCAACAATTAAAACAACAAAAAAACTGTTTTTGTTTTTTGTCTATCAGAGCTAATATTTTACAGGTTAAATAGCACACATGCACATTGGTAACATGTTATCAAATGCACTTGATGACAGTCTTTACCGGGACCCCTAACCCAGATGGTGTCACTTAAATGTTATGTATGTGGTATTGCTAGGACTCTTTAAACAACTGCATATACTTAAACTGTTGCACTAATGTAGGCATTATACTTGTTTCATAGATTGAGAATAAGTTCACAATGGATAAACATTGTTACAAAAATACATTTATTAAATGTACATTTTTCATATTACAAAACATTCTTGCCAAAATTGAATGATCCCAACAAAAACATTAAAATGTACAATAGTGTAGCCATCAAAGAAGTAACAACAGACCCATTAATCTACTATTCAGAAAATATTCCATCCTGTTTCCTTTTACACTATATACATGCAAAAATCGCAATTTGTAAATGTAGTTTGCAGTCACAAATGTTTTAATCAATAAATCAACTCAACACAAGCCTTCCTTCTGTTCCTGCATGTGCTAACATTGGAGAACATTCATGTTTATTAACTAGAAATTCAGTTAAAGTAGAACCAGAAGGCTTAAGATTTGACAGAGATTTGACTTCATTCTCTAGACCATAAAGGGTTATTTGTAACGCCTGGTTTACATATAGTACATGTTCCCATTCGGCA
Source organism: Chromobotia macracanthus (assembly GCA_036877525.1). Classification (NCBI taxonomy): domain Eukaryota; kingdom Metazoa; phylum Chordata; class Actinopteri; order Cypriniformes; family Botiidae; genus Chromobotia; species Chromobotia macracanthus. Next base: position 2,140,938 of record JAZGTH010000074.1, on the reverse strand, counting down.
CCCATATGAACAGGTTGCAGGGTTCACACTGTGAGTATGAGCAGCACTCACAGTGTGTTTTCACATCCCAGTTGCCAAAATGAATGTCACCACGCAATGTGTAAGAAGGGCACAAGTATTTACCAAATACTTAATATGAGAATAAAATGATCAGCTTAACATCAGGGTACATGAGGCAGTCATATTTAATTCATATCGTCTTGCATTCAACACTGACATACTGACAACAGCAGATGGTATTTTTTGTGCTAGATACAGGCTTTAGTTTACCACTGTTCATTAAGAGATTTTGTAGTTGTATATTTAGCTGTAGCTGTACGTTAAAAATTTTGAAATTGAACTTTAAACTGAAGGCTTTAATAAGACATCTCTACACAGAATGACTTTTGACTTCAAATAACCTTGACCTTCTCAAAGTACATTAAGTATAATGTGTAACGTCCTACTCCTTGGCAAATATAAAAGGTGAGCAGCAGGCTTTGCTAATGTCAAAATAAAGGAGTGGTCTCTAATGGCCTCTAATGCAGTGCTGAGGTCAGGTTCTTATGGGAAACCTGTGGGTATGGGCCCCTGAACTACTTCCTCCAGATTCCAACCCAGACTGACTCTCTGGAGGTGGATTTTGCTGGGAATCTGACTCAAAATCATGTTCTAACACCACCTCTACTTCCTGTAGTTTTGCTGAGAAGATTGTCAAATGTTTTGTTTTTTTATTTTTGCAATTAAAATGACAGAAAAAAAAATGTTTTTTTATGAAGATACCACAAATCCTTGCCTATTTTAAGTAATTAAGTAATTTTTACCTTCTCTGGTAATTATGTAATCAAGTAAATAGTCATTTTTATTTTTTTTAATTATTTAGCAGTGAAATGACAAATACAGAATTGCAAAGAATTGTGACATTTGGTTGATTTTTGCATTGTATTCAGTCTCTATGATAAAGATACTTTTCAAACAGTGTTCAGTAGACTTTTAGAAACGTAGAAATTGTTCAATTTGTGAACATTTCTTTTACCCAACACTTTACCATGTTTTATATTTGAGAACACACAATGGCAATAACCAAATAAAACTGACAGAACACACATACCCATCAGTCTGTCACAGGCGGCCTCATAACTGTGAGATCTCTTCATGTGTAGGTTCATGTTGCTCTTCTGAGTGAATTTAATTGTGAAGCTTCACATTTGTAGGGGGGTCTCTACATGTGTAGAGAAATGTGTGTTTGATGCTGTCCATCTGCAGAGCACTCTTCTGATTGAATGCTTTGTCACACAGTGGACACTTAAATAGCCACTTGCCTGAAACCAACCAAACAGCACTGACAAACTTGTCAATGAAACATTTACATCTACAGCAGTTATGATAGGGTTAGCAGTGCAACTCTCAAGTCAAGCACTGACATTTAGGGGGAAAAAAATAGAAGACATATATAAACTAAAAAGTGTAAACTAATTTTAACAAATTTACTGCTAAATTTACTAAGTTATATCATTGTCAAGATTGGTGTGTGTGTGCATGTGATTTACCTGTGTGAGCCTCCCTAAGTGAATGGGTTTAGCAAAGGCTTTATCACAGCTGAGGCATCTGAATACTTTAGGTTTCTGAGAATTCACTTTGGGCCCCCTTGTTCCTGAAAGAGGGAAAGAGGGAAGAAAAAATTCTACAAGTTACAAAGTCCTTGACAGTCTAAATCACATGAAATAACCTCAGTGATGTCAAGCTTTGACTAGACAAAAAAAATGACCCACGTGACCATTCTAGGTGTATATGACTTTTCTTCACCCGAACACAGTCAGAGTTTGCATTCATAATATTGTTTTCTTTTTACAAACATATTGTTTTACTTCAAAAGATATATATGAACCAACTGGAGTTGTATGGATTACTTGGGATGGATAGATGGATGCACTTTCTGGAGCTTCAAAATCTTGGACACTATTCAATACCATTAGAAAGCTGGGAAGAGCCAGGATATTATTTAATATAACTCCAACTGTGTTCAGCTGAAGAAGACAGTCATATACATCTAGGATGCCTTGAGGGTGAGTAAATTATTTAAAAATCATTTGAAGGTGAACTATTCCTTTAAGGGAATTGTTTCATGTCTGTTTCAGCAGACGGCATGAGAAACCAAACAGAAATGATCACATAGACAGACTGATATGTGTGGTATATATAGGTAAATATGCTTCTGAGAATAATAACTTGAGATGCGTGGCTTGTTTGAAGGTTTTATAGCAGACCTGACACGTGACAGCAGTCATTTCCATGCACCTGTCTGCAGTGTTTGCTGTGAGGAGAATCTGACTGCAGTTAAAACACTGGTGCTTCTGCTGCATCTCTGCTTTCTTCTCTGGCTGGCTATCCACCATCTGCTTTCAAACACACAAACAGATAGACACAAACAGTGTTATGAAGACTGGCTCTAAATCACAGATAGTTCAGTTCAACGCTTTTTACGATGTTGCACTGCTTCAAAGCAGCTTTACATATAATGAAAAGTAAAACAGAAAAACTGTCAAACATTTACAACACCAAAAACAGAATACATGGTATTATTGCAAATTTAATTGTCCATTATGAGATGTATATTTATAAAACTAACTAATACTAGGTACATTTGGTCTATGAGAGGGTAATGTATTCAGACTGTCTACTAAAACAGTATATACTTCTGAGACTATGCAACATTTAGTCAATTAACATGATAGATAGGTATCATATTAAGCAAGATCTGCCGTTCCAGCTTACATGGAGATGGCACACAAAAAGTAATATTTTATGGGACGGGGTATAAGGGATTTGCTATAATACCACAAAATAACTGAACATTACACAATGAAAGAGAATGGGAGACATAGAAATAGCAAAACAGTGTAGTCTTTAGGACAGTAATTAGATCGTTATGCTAGAAACAATAATAACAATTTACAAAATCCTAAGGTAAGTTAAATGTCAGCAGTCTCCCAGAAAGCAAGCCAACAGGGTGACCGTGTCAAGGAATTAAAACTCCAATGATGTATAGATGGAGAAAACCTTGGGAGAAACCACACTTTACCGGGAGGGCCAGTTCTCCTCTGGCATGTTAAAGCTGCAGTTTTTAACTTTCTTGGATATATAGGAGATCTGAGATCTGATAATACTGATTTTTAATTATATATTGATTTAAAAACTGTTGGCTCTGATTTTGTGACAATATGTCAAGCACTGAGGAATGTTACAAACAGAGATGGCCAAAGAAACATAATGTTACTAATAGCAGCTATAACACAGCTGTGTTAAAGCTATAACACTGCTGTGACTAGACAGGGAACAAAAACATAGACTCTAACTAAGCTATAGGTGGATCTAGCTGACTATAGAAACTTAGTGAAAGACAGACAGACCTAGTGTGGAGCCAGTACATCAGTTCTTATGGGAAGTGTCCTTGTTCCGGTTTATCTAATTAATGCAGCCTAACAATACCTTAAAGGATTTGAGTAATAAATCTGCCTCCCAGGCAATACTGGGAAAATTGTTCCAGAGTTTGGGTGCCAAATATGAAAAGGACCCACCACCCTGTGCTTGATTTTCAAATTCTAGGTATCAACTGGCCAGAATTTTCAAATCGCAATGAACATGAAGGACTGTAATAAGAAAGGAGCTTGCTTAGGTATTGAGGAGATAAACCATTCAGGGCCTTGTAGGCAATCAAAAAAATTGAGAAGTTTATTTGATGCTTGATAGGCAGCCAGTGCAGTATTGACAACTGGGCTGATATGGTCATACTCGGTCATTCTCATAATAGTTCTGGCTGCTACATTTTGAATCAGCTGGTGTTTTTGTTTTAAAACTGCAGGGCAGCCATCCAGTAGGGCATTGCAATAATCAAGTCTTGATGTCATGAATGCATGAATGAATTTTTCCGGTGTCTGACATAGAGATCGTGTCGTAATATTGATCATTTTAAGATGAAAAAATACAGTTTTACAAATATTGGAAATATGGTTTTTAAAGGACAAATTACTATAAAAAAGGACACCCAGATTCTTAGCTGATGAAACAAGCTTAAAAGAGCATCCATCAAGAGTAAGACAGCATTCTAGGTTGTTCCGCATTGAAGATTTTGGTCCAATAAATAAAACTTCTGTTTTGTCTGAATTTAGTAGTAGACAATTGCTAGTCATCCAAGTTGATATCAACTATACATTCTGTTAGTTTGGCAAATTTATGCTTCTCGTTGGGCCTCAAAGAAATGTACAGCTGAGTATCATTAACAATAAAAAACTAACTGCATGTCTTTAGAATAATTGTTCCCAGAGGTAGCATATACAGGGTGAAAAGTAGGGGCCCAAGCACTGAGCCCTGTGTACTCCATACTAAACTTGTAATTGATGACACTTTTTCATTCATAGCAACAAACTGGAATCGGTCAAATAAATATGATTTAAACCATGCCAGTGCAGTTCCATTTATACCAACATAATTTTCAAGCCTATTTAAGAGGTCAATAATGTCTAAGGTCGAGTAGCACTAGAAGAGAGATGCAGCCACATTCAGTCGACAAGAACAAATAAATTGTCAGTCTGATAGAATAGAATTTCCAGTCAGGATTCAGACTTCCAGTTCGGATTTAGTTTCTTTCAAGGAATGAACATATGTGAAGACACCACCTTTTCCAGTATATTGTAAATAAAAGGTAAATTTCAGATGGGTCTGTAATTTACTAGTTCCCTGGGATCAAGTTATAGTTTTTCCCAAGTTGTAGGTCTGATAACAGCCATCTTGTAAGGTTATTAACACTGATGATAAATTAATAATACTTTGTTGAGGATCTATATTATCTATTTTGTTATTAAAGAAATTCATAAAATCATAACTGTTATGATATTGACAACTTTCAGAAAAAATTGATGCTTTATTTTTGATTTATTTAGTCACTGCACAAAATAAATATCTAGGGTTGTGTAGGCAGATCTGAAGCTTTTGAAGGCCTTTCTGTAATTTAAAACACTCTCCTTCCATGCTGTACGCAATTCCTTCAGTTTGTTTGCTTCCAATTGTGCTCCATTTTCGGGGCTGCTCTTTTTAGGGTGTAGGTATGCTTGTTATACCATGCATTGGGCTGCTGTCCTGATTGCTGCGCTATCAAGGTTTTTAAAGTCATCTGTTATGCCAAGGAATTAAGACAGTTCAGGTAGATTGTTGATAAAACAATCTTTAGTGGCAGAAGTTATTGTTTTTGTTATTGTATTTGTAACAAGAAGCTGAATTTGCAACCATAGGTAAAAATATTAAACAGGATATTTCAGACAGTGATATGAAATGTCTTTGCTTTGCAAAGAATAAGCATATTAATACCATCAACATTTAAACCATAGGACAGTATTAAATGTAAAGTATGATTATGACAATGAGTGGGTCCTGACACATGATGTGAAACCCTGTTAGAGTTTAAAATGTCTTTAAAAGCCCATCTTTTTCATTATCCACATGGATGTTAAAATCATCAACAGTTAAGACTTGATCTGTCGCCAATACTACTTCTGATAAAAAGTCAGCAAACTCTGGTGGCCTGTAACAGAGGTCTTTAAGGGTCAACTTGGATGCTAAAACCCAAGGTCCGACCCGAGTTGGGTAATTAAAAATAAATGTGCTTGTTGGCAGAGGCTTTTTTGCACTTTGCACCCTGCAAACCAATGTCTAGTTGTGATAGACAACAATACAAAAGACACCATACTTTGCTGTATTGGCAAAGCACGTAAGGAGCATGATGTCAACTTTTGACACGAAAGCAGCTACAGCACTGGCTGCAGGCTGTGCACAATGCCGATTACGTTTCGTTTCAATCCAATTCGAAAATAAATGCTATCGGTTTGGACTTGTTGGGTCTGTCTCGGATCGGGTTTTTCTTTTAAAAAAAATAGTTTATGCATGTTGGGTTTGGGGAAGAAGTGATTTGGGTATGGATTTTAGGACCCGAGAAGACCTCTAGCCTGTATACAGTACAAAATACAACAATTCTAGGATTTTTTAAAGGGGTGGCACAGGGGCATTGAGCATCGTTAAATATATATTTAACGATATAGTCCCATATTTGACATTGTTAAATATAAACTTTTGCCATTTACGGATGACGGAGGCCACTGTGCTCATTGGGTAGAGTGGCCAGATGGAAGCCACTCCTCAGTAAAAGGCACATGACGGCCTGCCTGGAGTTTGCCAAAAGACACCTGCAAGACTCATAAATAAGAAACAAAATTCTCTGGTCTGATGAAACAAAGATTGAACTCTTTAAAGCCTGAATAGCAAGCGTCATGTCTGGAGGAAACCAGGCACGCTCATCACTTGGCCAATACCATCCCTACCGTGAAGCATGGTGGTGGCAGCATCAAGCTGTGGGGATGTTTTTCAGCGGCAGGAACTGCAAGACTAGTCAGGATCAGGAACTGGAAGACTAGTCAGGATTGTGAGAAAGATGAATGCAGCAATGTATAGAGACATCCTTGATAAAAACCTGCTCCAGAGTGCTCTGGTCCTCAGACTGGGGTGAAGGTTCATCTTCCAATAGGAAAATGACCCTAAGCACACAGCCAAGATAACAAAGGAGTGGCTACAGGACAGCTCTGTGAATGTCCTTGAGTGATCCAGCCAAAGCTCAGACTTGAACCCGATTGAAAATCTCTGGAGAGATCTGAAAATTGCTGTGCTCTGATGCTCCCCATCCAACCCAATGGAGCTTGAGAGGGCAAAGAAGAATGGGAAAAACTACCCAAAAATAGGTGTGCCCAAGCTTGTAGCGTCATACTCAAAAAGACTTGAGGCAGTAATTGCTGCCAAAGGTGCTTCAACAAAGTATTGAAAAAAGACTGTGAATACTTATACATGTGATTTTTTAAAATAAATTTGCAAACATTTCAAACAAACTTCTTTAACATTTTCATTATTGGGGATTGTTTGTAAAATTTTGAGGAAAAAAAATGAATTTAATCAATTTTGAAATTAAATGGCTGTAACAGTTCTGCAACAAAAAAATGTGGAAAAGGTGAAGCGGTATGAATACTTTCCGGATGCACTGTAACAACAACACAAACACCTAGCATAAATATATTTATAATACTAAAGTAGTTTGAATCATACACTATGTGTCAAACTGTGTGTCAGAAAATACGTTACTTCTTCTGAAGTGAAAGTTTGTCATTTTATTCAGACAAACGCACACATTTATAATCTTCTTGTTTCTTGATTGCTGTCTGAGTACTATCAAACATATATATTCTTTTTTGCCTTAATCTTAGGTTTTTCATTGGAGTAGAATGAAAGGAGACTTGCATCAACATGAAAAGGTAAGGCAGATGCATTACCAAAACCAAATCCCATGTGTTTCAGACGGATTAAGGTGCAGTTATCATACTCAACGATTTACTTCATATGTTCTTCTTTAAACCACTGCTTCAATAAATGAATCATTTTAAAGATATTTAATTATTTAAAATGTAAATATTTCAAACAGTGAAGTTCTACAACTGTGATACCATGCTGTCTTAATAAATAGCTGTACTTTAAGTAGAGATGGTTAAATCCTACAGCTATACCATGAAATAACAGCATGTTAATAACCCACCCTACCAAATTTTTGACATGCCCCTTGTTTTGAATTTTCATTTAGTTGTCATGCTTCATCATCTCATTTTTTCAAGATGTTTCACTGTAATGCTGTTTTTTTAGTTTCTCATTGCTCGTAGCCGTTTTATTGGGTTCTTAGATGTATGTTTTGATTTAATAAAAATAAGAATTTACAACTGACTTCTCTGTCTTAATTGTTTTATTTTATTCATTAGCCAGTATTATTTGTTGTATGTGTGTGTAATATTTATTATTTTGCATTTTTACATACAATATTTCAAAAATATTTACAACAATATTTCTTGAGAAAGGTTAACTGTGTGTATTTCCATTTTAATTTAAGCACTGTGTTTTAGGTTAGTTTTCGTATTTCAAGAACTGACAGACATTTTATCTACTGACAGAAACATACATTCATAAAATCATACAAAAATTTTAAATGTCCTATGTAAGTGTCGGTATCATAAGCACTATAATTTTCTTGGAACACACCGGCACAAACACTGCTACACGAAGAAGAAGTTTACAAGAATTTACAAGGTTGTGCCAGCATATAAGTTGCCAACAGATAAGTGAATCTTGATATCAAGCAATGAATACTGGCCACAGGGTCAGTGAGGGTTTGATTGAGGTGACATGCATTAGGTGACTTGCCTTAGTCCAACACAATGCAGGCTTGGTTCAAATTTTGAGGCCATGTGCTTCCACAGAAAACAAAGACCCAGAGCATGAGTTTAGATTCTAGATCTAAACAACATACCCTGACACAAAACACAGGGAATGTCAGGATCCTGGCAAGAGAAACTAAGAAGACTTGAAACAGGAAGCCAGGACCCTGACTGTTTCCTGATTCAGTTCTTGATTTTATTGTAAATGTTGTCTACCTGGAGCATTACTACCTGGAGCATTACACAAAACAGTTTAAACATCATTTTAAACACCTTAGTGACAGACAAACAAATTTGAATGTATATTTTTACAAATATACGAAATGCATGTGGAAACACTCTAACTCAAACTCTAACACATAGCCTATGACAGAAGTGACTGTCATAGTAAACTGGGAAAAGTGAATGTGTCTATAAGAGGTGGACCCTAGAAACATGCTAAATTACAAAGACCCTGTCATCACAACCACAAGCCAGTGTGACACAGTCAATGTTAAATAAGATGTGGAGATTGTTTGATTAAATGTTTTTCGAAATGAGGGTGCCATTGTTTCAATTTGAAACAATGCAAAACAAACAGTATTTTAAAACAGGATTTTGATGGTTGTATCATTATTTTTGTATTTAAAATAAAATAGTCTTTGCAAACTCATATACAGATTTAACTTAAGATACAGCCTAAAGCAATGAAACATTTATTAAACATTAGAAGTATAAAAAGTAAAGAGTTTATCTCGTTCTAAATGTAAAGTTTACTTAAAACATTTTATGCGACAACCCAAAGAGTCTTTATCTTAGGTGTGATTCTATGAACGTCTAGACACAGTGTCTGTACACTCAAACACAAGCAGGATTTTCTTATCCCACTATGTCACTCATATGACATAGTTTTAAATATGCAGGTTGTTTAGCATTTTTTAAATTTAAATTATGATTATGGTATCAGTATATCTAGTTTTTGCAACATTATACAGATTTATCTTGAGATATATATTTAATAAATAAACACTTAAAAAGAAAAGAAAAATTAATTCCATTCCAATTTTCCATTGTAAAAGTTTTACATAAAAAGATATTTTCTTGAAAGTCCAAAGATGCACCCAAAAAGGTTCTTTGGCTGAGCAGATAAAGCAAGAGTTGTTAACACAAAAAACAAATTTATGATAGCATTATCTTTGTTTTTTTATGTATATATAAAATTGGCCACTTTTTAAGATATAGTGAAAAGTCTGTTAAACATTTAATAAATTAAAATCTATTAGAAGCAAAAACTTTGAGATGAAAAGATTATGTACCATTCTTTTTCTTGTAATAATGTGAAAGTTTAACCTAAATTAGTATAAGATGTATTTTTGTGAAAGATCAACACAAAAATACATCTTTTTGTACATCTGAGCTGCATGCCTTTATCTGAGGCATGCATCTCAGTGGAAGTGGAGGGACTCTGTGGGTGTCAATACACACCTTAAGGACGTTCTTCCTAGTCAGGAAGAACAAGTTGGGGGCTTGGTCTTTAATCAGAAAACTGAAATCAGAAAACTAGACGAAGACACAGAATGCTAAACCCTGATTAAGCATTTTTAACTTTTGTCAAAATGTTATTCTTTGATCATCTACACATCTAGTTCGCACATTAGATTTATTAACAACCATATTAAAGACATTTGCCACTCTGGATAGGTATCTTCCTAAGCCAGGAGTCAGACAGGATGGGGCTGTGTGCCCTGTTAAAAGCGTTTTTTTTATTTTAACACCCCCTATAAAACCATTAGTAGGAAAACTTATGAGGTAACAGTTCAAATGTGTTTGTATGACCACACTCCCAGTCACGAAGAACAAGCTGGGGCATGTCCTTTAGTCATAAAACTAGCTGAAGACAGATTGAGATAAAATGTAAACCCAAAGTCTCAATCATACACAATTTTGTGTCTGAAGTGTGAACACAGCAAGTAACACAGCTCTTACCACTGTCAACACACACAAATATTTATTTACCTTATTCAAAATTTTCAGAAATTCAAACCTAATTTCTCACAAAGGTGTTAGGAGAAAGTAAGGAAACATTTGTTGTAGAAAGATGGAGAAGGGGTCAGCTCCATAGCATGATGGTCAGAGGTTGAAACAAAGGTTGGAACAAATCTTATTAAACATGATTGACATGTACAAACTAGACTAAAAATCGGACAAATCCCAAAACAGGGTAATTAATGATTTTTGATTGACAGTTGACACAACATAATTACTACTTATAATGTCACAAGTTTCAGCCCAATGTTTTCTATGGAATTTTTGCGCCCACTTTTATGAAAACCAGGAAAATATCGTACCCCCAATTACTTGGGCAAAAGTCAGAGCACATCTTTCCTCAATGAGCTGGTTGATTTGACCCCTCATTTATGGGTCTACAACAAAAAGCACGGGTCAAATTACGTCCCAAAGTTTTGTCCGGAAAAAAGTATGCAAGAGAGTAATAGTAATGCTTTGCTTCACAAGAACTACTTGTGAAACAACATAAACAACAGGGTTTCAGAACTTTGCACTTGAACCCCAATGATGTACCAAAATAGTGAAATTATATTGAAATTATAATGAAATAGGAAAATTATAAAGAAAGACAGGAAAAAACCACCACCTCTGGTAAAAATGTGTGACTCTACCTGCACAACTTCGTCAGGTAAGGATATCCACCATAGGCATCACTCTCACTTCACACTCCCACCAACACATGATCTATCCACTCTTTCTCTCCTTTACATCTCTTTCTGTAGGACTCTGGAATTGCCAGTCTCCATAGAACAAAGCTGACTTCATACCAGCCTTCACTACCAACACTACCACTACCAACTATCAACATATTAGGCATTACTGAGCTTAGGCTTTACTTCCTCTGCCTCTCCCCCAACTATCCTTTATCTCACTCCCCTCACCATCAGGCAGAGGTAGAGGAAGAGGCTTGCTTTTCCACAGTAACTGAAAATGTACTCACCTACCTTCACTTCATTTATTCATGTACCAGACATTTAACTCGGACTATAACTCAATTAAATATCATGTAGCGACCATCTCATTTCCTACTCAAATTCATATTGTTGTAGTATACCACCACACCCAAGTCTGATAAATAACTTCCTAGAAAAATGAATGTGCTACTTTCCTCTTTTCCTGAAGATGACAGCCCACATAATTTTGGGGATCTTAGCATCCACCTGCAGAAGCCCAATGCTGCAGACTTCCAAGCTCTCCTCGCCTTGTTTGACTTACAAATCAGGCATCAGCTTGACCTCATCTGTCCAGATAACTACACCACTGATAATATTGTCTCCCCTCTTCACACTTCTGATCACTTCTTCATTTCATTTCACTTCTACATTTTTTAGCAGCATGACGATAGTTGTGTTGAGGGAATAATCACACACTCTTACCTAGACAGACCTCTGTATATAGCATTGAAAGGTGTAATGCATTGATCTGTTTGGATGTTGCATGTCATGTAAACAAAAAAGAAAAATGATTCACTGATTTCAGGTCCTGGTGTGACATTGCAGGACTTCATATAGTTGCAGAAATATTTAGACATGTTTTTGAGTCATATTAATTGTTTTTTTTATTATACATGTGAATCTGTGTTTATGAGAATCTATGGGATTCACAAACCCTCACTGTTGTGTCAAAAATTTTAGCTCTAACTAAATGATATATTGTTACCTCTCAGTTATAAATGTAAAGAAATATTGTTGCCTTAAGTTACTTCATTATACTTACCTACTGATTGTCAGTAGCTTGTAGTGTAGCCACATGTTTATAAAAGAATAGCTTGACTAATTTAAACCACTTTTAAATTAAAAGCAGCTTGTAGCTTCAAAATAGCATCACCAGGACTGACAACAAAGAGAACACTAAAATGTCTATTTAATTCCGTTTAATCTTCTGTGAGTTCTCCCATGATGTAATCAGTGACAAAAGTCCCTCTAGCTGTTGTTCCATATCTTGAGCCTCTTCATTATTCCTAATGATCCAGTCAAACTTCACTCCCTCATCCAAACCACACTCAGACTCAGCATCATCTACACCTGGATAGACACATTTACACTAGAGTCAGATTCATCAGAAATTTATTTGATTTGATTCTAATTTATTTCTATTGCGCTTTGCACAGTGTTGCATTGTTGCAAAACAGCTAAACAGAAAATACATATTTGAGATAAAAAGAACTACTCAGAACACAAAACAACAAAACAACTGAAGATTATGAAATATATAGTATACATGGTATAACTGAAAATGTTATTTTTCTCATAAGATGTGTATTAGTAATACTAATTAGCAATACCAAGATTGTAATTGGTTTATGAATAGAAAGATGACTAAACTGATGATAACATTAAATTTAAACTATTTCAAGAAAAGGATGTGCGTCACTGAACCTGAAGGCTCAGAACTACCTCAATGGTTTATGAGAAGATAATGTATCTCGATAATCTACTTATACAGTATATACTTTTTCTGTGAATTAACATAGAAGATGATAGGTATTAAACCAAATATGTCTTCCGAGCTTACGTGGAAATGACCCTTATATAGAAAAATTAGATAAAAACAGAAGTATACATAAATCATTTGCAGTAATACCATGAAATGTACCTTAGCATAACAAACTAAAAAGAAAAACAGTAAATGATGATTGGACTATTATATTAAAAATGATATTAACATAATTAATGAAACCCTAAGCTAAGCTAACGTCAGCAGTCTCCCAGTAAGCAAGTCAACAGGTCGACAGTAGCAAGGAACTAAAATTCCAGTGATAATGGAGAATAAACCTTGGGAGAATCCAGGCTCAACAGGGAGGGCCAGTTTTTCTCCAGCACATTAAAGCTGAAATCCATATCTTTTTTGGTTAAAAAGGAAAGCTTTTCAAGTAATGATTTATAAATTTAAATTGAATTAAAACTGTCAGCCCAATTTCGTGGCACACGCCAGACAACTAAGGAATGTTTCAAACAAAGATGGTGACAGAGGCATAACATTACTGATGCAGCTATAACATCAAACTGTTGCAACTAGACAGAGTTAACGCTGTTTGTAGAAACTAACAGAGCTAAAAGTTTACACAGAAAACAGACAACCAAGTAGATAAGCAGGCAAATAGATTATTGGCTTGATTGCTAACATTTACAATATTTTGAAAGACTATACAATATCAAAATGACAAACCAGAAAGTAAATATGATGAAGTGAATACAGAAAATAAAGGGGACAATAAAAGAGAAGGACACAACTGAAGAAATGACAGTGTGTTTGCAGTTGTTCTGTAGTGTTTACCTGAAGTAAACTTCCAACCTCTCTGTGACCGTGTTTTCTCAGATGCCTCCACCCGAACACAGATGCACTTATCAGGAAACTCCTTCTGGAACCAATGTACATCTGACAGTCTTCTGCAGTCACTGATTATCTAAAATATAAATGGTGTATGATTTGTGTCCGTCACACAAATTACAACATCAGAAAACTAAATGAAGATCTTACCATGATCTTATGAGTGTGACTAAATTCATGACATATATACAAATATCTAAAGCTATATATAACAAATCTGATCTCCAAAAGGGCTGTCAGCCCTCATACCCAGACTGGTTGAGTGGCGTTTTTTATAGCCAGTCTACAGAACAAGCCAGAGTCCTCCTGTCTCTTTATCTCACCCCAGCGGATCATGTCGGCCCGATAGCTCTCCTTATACTGACCAGAACCCAAGAGTTCCTCATAGTCCAGATTATTATCCTGATGTTCAGAGAAACAGACAATCAGATATTCCAAACATTATCCACCATACTTTTGCAACCATTTACCATGGTAACTGTAGTTTCCAGCAAAATACCATAATTACTACAGTTGCTGTTACAATACTGTTACAATTAAATAATTGCATTGGTTTACAACATATTGCTGTTCTATTTAAACCTGTTCTTCCTCTGACACAAACATTTCTGACTTAATAGTAACTGGTCAGACCCATATTCTGCACAGGCATATCCTGCTGCCAAGATGGATTTCATGGGTCACTGTTTGCTTACAAGTGGGTATTCAACTGGTTTCATTGTCACAAGAAATTATTTACAATTGGTTTAATTACTGCAAGTCATTCTCATTTAATACTATTTCAGAAATATATACCAGACCAACTTTATGCCAGTGTCAGACAGCAGATGTGTACAGTACCTGAGCATATTGCAGTTTGAGAGGGGCAGACAACCTAAGTACACAGCACATCTCTGAGGTCAGTCTGTAACATAAAATAAGAGCATCTGTATTCGTCTTATATGTGCGTGTTAAAACGTCACCAAGAACATGAGCTCTCACCTTTCCTGCAATAAGTCAGTCACATAGTCCTTCCCTGACTTTCGTTTTCCACTGAATAACAAAACAATGCTGGGCTGTGCAGGTGTCATGATGTTCAAAACTCTTTCCTCACATACACATATGTTGTGCTTAGCTGCTCTGATATCGCTGCTGTTATAACAGAACCGCTTTCAGGTCAGTTACCGTATTAACTGTAAAAAATCGTAATATCGCGCACCCGTAATATTTACAAACACACTTTGATCCTATTGGCTCAGTTTTTCTTATCTGTCGTGATTATTTTGTCTTTATGTCTCTATTTTAAAGCATTATTGAAGGAGATGCTTGGTTATTTTATGTGTAATTTTAAGTATGTGTTTGGTTTAAATGTAAGTAAGTGGGAGTTTTTACATTTGACAAGTTTACTTTTACGTTTACGGTAATCGGACGAGCGTCACGCCATCAACTCACGGGGTATGTCCTAAATACGTTTATATTTTAATACTAAATATTAAATCATAATATTTTATCACAGTATAGATAATGCAATAATGACATTGCACTCTAACAAAACATAAAGGTTTTAATTACTTTTCGGACCATAATGACCCGGAAGTAAAGCGACGTAAGAGTTTATTGGATTTTAGATTAAATTATAATCTTATTTTCAGGTCTTTTTATTTTTACTGACTGAAATTTATAATAAAAACATGCAAAATATTTACTTGAATTTACTTAAATTTAAGCTATACTGTCATAATTATTTATGACTAATTTATTTACCTTTTATCATACGGATTTTGTGTAACAATTGAAACATGCTTTTTTGCAATTATTGTTTTGGGTGAAAACTGTAAATTGTATTTTTATTGTATTTTTTTGTATTTAAACAATAATAAGAGTATTTAATATTATAATCTTAAATAATAATAATATTAAATACATATTCTTGTGACCCGGCGTTGTACTGAAAATCGACTCCTCGTGAATTACAATTTTCCTGCTTTTGATTGGTTCATACACTGGGGATGCTGCTACTTGATTGGCCTATCTGTAAAGCCCGCCCTCCGCACTTAGTCCGAACCAAAGTAAGGAGAAACAGGGGGGCAGTACTTTCATAAAGAATCAGATTTCAATCCTACACCGGAAGCGTTTGTTCTGTGCGGTGGTGTTTAGATCAGGTTTTCATTGTTTTTGCTTTTGTCTCCATTGACTGAAGAGTTCGATATTACATTTGTAAATACTGATGTTTTATTGGAGGCTGGTGGGCTCGTTGTGATGTGCAGTGATGAACGGTAGCGCGAACCCGTCTCTGGATAAAGAGGAGCATGTGTTAAAGCTCGGAGAAAGCTTCGAGAAGAGACCCAAATCTTCTTTCCATACCATCAGATGTGAGTCCACCCAATATAACGTGCAATACGCTCAGACCCAGGGCTTGACCTGAAGAAGATCAGAATAATTTTAGTTGTGCAGGTCAGACTGTGTATTTGATTAGGGTTAGGGTGATGTTGATTGTGGAAAACATTGACAACATATTATTATTTTTAATTTAACACCGCATAATAGTATGGTACCCTTGTCTAAAATTAAATTTACCAAAAGTTATTTTTACAATTAGTTTTTTCCTGCAATGAGCGACATTGGAGGGTAAATTATTAGAAAAGAGCATTATTTGGATTTAATGGGGTTGTGAAAGTAAAAGGAAATTGTTGTTTGAATATCTTTGATTTGTTGAATGTGACAACAGTAATAATATGCATGTTTATTTTAAGTGAAAACCAAACTTTATTATCGCATGTTTGCGCAGATGATTTTAAACCAGCATCTATTGACACATCCTGTGAAGGAGAATTGCAAGTAGGAAAAGGAGATGAGGTCACCATCACATTACCACACATACCAGTAAGAGCAAAAATTTAAATTAGTATTTAGTATGTATTCATGTTTCTGTATCTCCTTTAGCTCTGAAATTGTGTATTCACTACATGCTGTGATTTTTCAAAAGGGCTCCACTCCACCAATGACGGTGTTTAAGGGCAACAAAAGGCCATATCAGAAAGACTGTGTGCTGATTATTAACCACGACACTGGAGAATTTATGCTGGAGAAACTCAGCAGCAGCATACAAGTCAAGAAAACAAGGTGACCAACCCAATGAAATGTGAACTTCCACTCTTATTAGGGCTTATAAACATACTGCATAACATCATGTCCTAAGTAAGTGGAATGTGATCAGCATTCATACAATTTGACAGTTTGTGTTAGTGCTGGTGATTTGCCTAAGATAGCAAATGGGTATATTAAACATTAAATATGGGAAAAGAGAGATTGGTTGTGAAGAAACATTAAGAGACATCCCAAAGGTCTCATGGAAGTCAGAAATATAAGGGCTGTAAGTTTTCAGTGCATAGTGACTGCATGTGAGTATGAACAGCTAGAACTCATTTGCATACAGTACTGGTCTGATTGGTTGTTTTTGGTCACATCGTTCAGCATTTTCACTTTGTTGTTTACAGCTGCAGCAAGCAATGTACACTTGGTTAGCTCTTTCCTGAGTGTGTGATGTAGTAAATGATGATGTTTGTGTACGGTTTTCAGAGCTGAGGGAAGTAGTAAGATCCAGGCTCGTATAGAGCAGCAGTCAGTCAGAGCTAGCCAGCTGACATTGCAGTGTCGAGCCCCCAGCAAACCAGGAGCCGGTACTAAGAATTCACCGACTAAAGACAACCCTTCACCTGAGCCTCAACTGGATGACATCAAACGAGGTTAGAGCTCTCCCTTTGTGTGATTATTTTTGATCTAGGAGAAATTAGGGCTAGCCATTTTAATTTATTTAATTAGGCATTTAAATGCAATTAAAAATGTAATCAAAATGTTTTTAGTACCCAGGATGAAGGCTTCATGATTCATTGTTTATTGAGTGGTCTGCTGTGTACATTTGCATTATTTGAATATCTTTGACATTGTATCTCTCACTCATGTTTATTACTTTCAGTCTTCTTACAAAAAAACTGTTATGATGTGTATGATGTGGCAAAATGTGTAAACATAAAGCACAAAGTAAATCACCATTTCCATCGCATTTGACTCGACTCTAGGCAAATTTGTACAGCAGCATTTAATGTTAAAAATACGTCTTTTTCAAAATGTCTACCTTTCTGTGCCATGTCTCAAGACCCTGCATTCTGTTCTGTTTAGTTGTGATCTGTCTAACTCTTTGAAAGGAAAAACGTTTGCTTTCAATTTTAAATGGATGCTCTGTTACTCATTTCATTACTAACAGAACTGCAGTTAAGCTGGTGGCAGTAATGCTGAACGTTAGTTCAGTGTTTCTGCTAAACTGAGGACATTTGTTTCCTGTGTGCTTTGTCATCAGAGCTGCGGGCGGAGGTGGACGTGATAGAGCAGATGAGCAGCAGTGAGAGCAGTTCTTCCTCAGACACGGGCAGTTGTTCAGGCAGTGGTGAGGACAGCTCCTGCAGTGATGGGGAACAGGAAGCTCATGGCTCCCCCAGCAGAAACTGCCTGGCCAACGGCACCAACAAATCACAGGGCAGCAACCAGCTAATGAACACACTGAGTGAGTGCTAAGCCTCAGACAATTGTCATGACTGATCACAAACTCTTTATTCACATGGCTGTCAGAGTGGGGCACAATTCAAAACCGCAGCAGAGGAGTTTTATTATTCCAACACAAGGTCATGTTGTGGATGTTTTCTTTAAAGGGATAGTTCACCCAAAAATGAACATTCTCTTATAATTTACTCACTCTCATGCCAATCCAACTTGCTTTCCTAGCTTTGTAATGCCATTCAATGGGGCCAAAGTTTTAAAGCTCCAAAAATATTTTAGCATCATGCTAAAACATGATAAAATCATGAAAAGATTGTTAAAGCGTTAACAACATATTAAGACATGTTGTACTTGTTACAGTCGTGTTAGAGAATGTCAGACCTAAAGTATTTTAAACCATCATACACTTTTCAGGCCAGGCTTTGTCAAGCCAACATAAAGTTTGTCCTCAAACTTTACTGTCTAGTTGGATATAAAGTATCTGCATGTAATTGACCCTATCCCTAAAATCACTCCTAAACCTACCCAGAATAACATGCATGTACATAGTAAGTATCACTTGCTTTTCTTTTATGTAAGTGCACAGTATGTAAAGACACCTAATATAAAGTGTAAAAGCTCATTGGTCCATGTGTGTCACATTCTTCCCTGAGTACATGATGTTGTAGATCAGGGCTAGTCAAATTGGTTCCTGAATGGCCAGCATCCTACAGAATTTAGTTTCAACCCTAATCAACACACCTGATTACTTAATAAATTATGAGTAGGTGTGTTGAATTAGAATTGAACAAAATTCTGCAGGACACTGGCCCTCCAGGAACTGATTTAACTAGCCTTGTTGTAGATGATGTTGTTTGCGTTATTGTCAAAGCAAAATTCTATTTAGAATGTAATATGGCAGTGAAGTAGACTTCTCAGTTTAGCTCTGAATGGTGCTCAACTTGGATTTACAGCACAAAAACAAAGCCAAATAGCAGCATACAGTACAAAAACATGAAATGGCACATCAGCTAATTCATACTGTCAGTGTAAGACAGGAGCTTTTGTTGCATGTGGAACATTATTTGCTGTTGTTGTTTTTTTCAGGGAACGATCTTCAACTGAGTGAATCTGGCAGTGACAGTGATATTGACTGATCTTTGTGATGTCCTGCTGTTTTATCTAAAGAGATCATTCTGGCTTTGATGTTTTTATATGTGTCATAACGTCAGTCCTTCTGCTGTGATTTTAACTTTAGTGGTTTTATGTTAACATGGTGATATTCCAGAAGGTTTGGAGGGGAATGTAGAATATTTTTATTAGATGCATATGTAGATTTTGTTTTTATTGCAAAGTAAAATATTTGAGCAGATAAAATTATAGAATATAAATAATTGTAATCCACACCCATAATGTAAAGGTTGATGTGGTGTTGCACTGTATGTTTTTGAATGTTTATCAGTATTTTTATAAAGTCATAGTCACCATGGTTTGTTTAATACATTCTGTGTTTATTGTTACATACTACATGATCTTTATCCTGACATTTTATAAAACATTTGTGTTTTTTAATGAGGGAATGAAGGTCATTACAAAAGATTTAAACTGTTTTGTGTCATGTAGTTGTCATGACCTTCATGTAATACCTTTCAAATCTTTATCTTAAACAGTCTTATCTGGGTGATTTGGGAATTAGGAACAAATGGGAACTGTCAATCCTAACAATTCAATTTAAGTGATTAGTAGTGATCATTATATTAATTATGTTTTAATTCTGCAAGTAACTTGAAATAAAATAAACAGAGATGATGATAGAGAGGCAAAAGTTACAGAGCACTGACACATTCAGGGGAGGACTTAGGGAGGTGGGCGCCCCTCAACGTGTCATTTTTGGGTCCTACCTACTTTACAAATCTGTTTGGGTCATTTAAACCATTTATTTTAAAATAGAAATAATTTCCTCAATTGGTTAAATATCTCAATTAAATTCCTCAATGGTTAAATATTTGGTTACTTTTGTTGGAATTGCAGTCTGAACCATTTTGTTTTGATGATTCCAGGTGGTCATAATAAAAAACCTTTGGGATCAAATTTGACTGATCATAGGAAATTAAGAGAGCGAAAAGAAATAAACAGGCAGGACTCTGACACAGAAGTCATACCCATAAAAATACATATATACCTCACCCACATATTCATGAACTCACTCATGTACACACACATCAAAGAACAAAAATGCTTGCATTAATGCATAATTGACATGGAATTAATCGGAATTTGTGTCCAATTGGAATTATTTGAAATTATTTAAAACCTTTGACTACAAATATACCTAATATATACCTAAATGCATTAGAAACCTATGAATTACAAATTTAGAAATTGAATGAATTTTATTAGAAAATTTAATTACAAAATTATCCCACAGTAGGTGGCTGCAAGTAGTCATGCTATTTTACTTTTTGTCACCAGATGGCATAATCTGCCCCAATGCATTCTATTCTCTTTGTTTTATATTTTAACATAAAAGTGTAGATTTTACTGTAGTAAGTCTTGGTCACAGTTATTCTATAGCAGCACCATGATTAATCACTATACTGTTGATAAGACCATGGAATGTTAGGTTATTTACATAACCCCACTTCTCTGATAACATGATCAAGGTATCACTATGGGAAACACCTCTGGTGTGACTGATTCTGGAAGCACCAATAACGCTTGTTGGCTAATAGACCAATCATGACAGTGATGCCTTGCTGATATATATACCACTGCTGGTGGTCCATACTTCACTCTTAGCATCTCTTTGTGCAACTGAGAGGAAAGTGTGGTGAGATACCTCACTCATGTTTTTAGAGAACTGGGGTTACATAAGTAACCTCACATTCTCTTTCAAACATTCACTCGGCATCTCAATATGGGATATAGACAACTCCCTTGTTGCAGATATGCTGTCCAAAGCAGGCGTCAAAAAACTCGATTATATACTGTAACCTAACTATAAAATCTACAGATATTCTTTAAAAAGAACAGCAATAAATGAAAACCAAAAACACGAGTGAGCATTTTTATTTGTCTCAACGTTTTCTTTTTACACATGAGCACATTTACATGTGCAATGAGCCAGCGAATGAGCCAGCAATGGCTCTGTGATGTCCAGTCTATAAAACCAATAAAAGTGTGAAGCAAAGCCCAACTTGCTGCCACACACCCTGAACTGACATGCCTTTAAATAGTGCCTATGAGGTACCCACGCTATTGTAACTCAAGACTCAAGTTATAACTGGCATGCAATAGGTTTACCCTTATGAGAATCAGCGTTGATAAAACAGTGAAGCCGCTGTCCTCCGATGAGGAAAAAGGTGGCAATTGAAAAGCCAATAAATCCACCTGTTTGCAACTCAGAGCTGACACACTCACTTTAGGCACAAACACTGGATTAGTTTTGAGAGTCACTTGAGTAATCTGTAGAAAACAGTGTACAAGGGTTATACACTGGCAATGCATAAGTGGGTGTTGACCTAGAGTATTTCTGTCAATCCCCACATGGCACAGAGAGATCGCAGCAAGATATACCTTATTGTAGAAAAGGATCTGCCCTAAAAGTTCCACAACCGAACAGAGAAAATGAATCGCCCCCCTAGTTATTTATGTATGCCATCACCGTTGTGTTGTATGACCTGATCAAAACGTGGAAGTTTCTTAGGAACTGCACAAAATGTTTCAATGCCAGAAAAACTGTACCAGTTCCAGAAAGTTTGTGTGTTCTGTAGTGAAACAGGCTATTTCCCTCTCGCCATCCTGCCCTCGCACACTGCACCCCAACCTGTTACCATGGGTTGACCATCCGTCATAACCACTTTTCTTCCCTCAGCATTATGCCCTCAGCAGGTAGATTATCTCTTGTGTGGTATGCAGCTTTTCACCTCATTTATCTTGAAACCTAAGCTCTCTTAATGACACACAAGTGCTTTTGTATCTACCTCTGCCCGCTGCCATGACAGGGAACAGAGGAGCAGATCATCCAGATAGGCTGATAAACTGAGACCCACTGCCCTCAGCGGTGTGAGTGCTAAAGTGCTTTGTTATCCATCTACCAGTGGTGGCTGGTGCTGAAAAGTTTTGTGGGGTGCAAACAAATTGAAAAATTAAACTGTTAGTAATGCAGGACTGTAAACAGACATTTATCAGGTGATTATGTATCATTACTGCTAGATAAAATATTGAAAATGTTAAAGTCAACTGTTAAAGAATGCAATAAATGTACCATTAATCAGTGAATTTGAGTTCAATGTGGGTTTATTGTGAGTAGTAATTTTATTATCAGTATCATTTTTATAGTAGTATTATCAGTATGAGTTAAGAAATCAAGGTAATCATTCAAAACACGCACAAATGCACACACAGTGAAGTTGCCTAATCACTGGCCAGTAACACTATTTGAAAAGAAATTTTGCTCTCCTTTCTTTCTGACATGCAAATTTTCAGAGATGTTTTAAGTCGCAAACTCCCGTTGTTGTCCACAACGTTTCGGTGTCAGGACTTTAAAACAGCAAACAGGGAAAACAATAAAAGGCATGGCAAGCATTGCATCAAGCAAGCCAACTCCGTTTCCCATAAGTGACGGAAAGGCACGGAGTGTAAGCTCGACCGCAATCACTTGACTGCTGCTGAATTTGCAAGTTGGGTCGATCTGGTCCAAGCTACTTTGTCCTCTTTTTCTTAATCCGAACACCTTTTAAAGTGGTATTGTTGAAAACTGACTGTACCTGTCAGTCAAATGACAATCTGCTGAGCAAGAATGAGACTCGTTGCGAACTCCAACACCAATCACATGAATAGTACGACTAAATTATTTTATTTCATTATTAATTTGCGATATGTATTTAACTATTTTTTTAACATGTTAAAGTAGCTTTCTTGGCAAAATTTTGTGGGGTGGAGGGCGGCGCCCCTTATTGACCGGCCGCCACTGCATCCTACACTGAACTTTCCAAAAATATAAGCATAAGCATATACGGTAATTGTCACAATACAACCTCTTAAGCTGCCTACCAATCCTTTACATTTTCTTAATATAAGAAATGTATTTCATATACTTAACTCATATACTAAAATGTAATCTGTTTTACTCAATGCATTATCCGTTTAAGCCTTGTAAACCTTGTATGCTGTATTTGCATGCTGTTTTGTGTGAAAGGGATGCTCTGATTTGTAGCTCTGCATATTGATCCATGATTTGATTGATTTGAAAATGTTAGAAGCCTATGAGTTTAACGTAGGCTTCTAACATTTTACTCCATTAATATACAGGATTGCATACGACCCTATATCATCAAATACGTATATTCTCATGAATTTAACCCAATGAACTTCTACAATTCTTTCAACAAAACTCGGTGTTTAAAATGACACGCAAACAGGCAATCACCAGGGTTATTAGGCAACAGTTGTTTTACAATAAGCAATAGTATTCAGGGGTTATTGATAGATGAGTTACCTGTTGCACCATTATAGCAACAATGCTTTGGATGTGGGAGAGAAACCATGTTTTCTGCACTTCTGGTCTAATGTTGCACATTAACGTAAATGTAGCTAGTATAGGACAGTTAGGGTTCTGATTGCTACAGTTTCAGTGATTAAAACCATTACATTATGTGTAAAAATATGCTATTTTTAGAAAATTGGCTAATGGTAACTAGTAAAGGATACGAACGACAATTAAGATATATGTAATAACATTTATAAATAACATTTTTATTTATTAAATACTTTATTAAACTTTTATTTAAGAAATTATTAAACGGAGGCTATAATGACACATTTCATTTTTAATTGCGTGTCAATATCTAACCTTAATAATACTTGATATTTGCACAAAATGAACTATCAGTGGATGATTAAATCATACTGAACTTAAAGCCATTGAATGACCGAAGTGTATAAATGTTTAATATTTGAAGACAATTTGTGTTCGTTGAGAGTTCATAATTCACAACCCACTACAGATACACCTTTAACATTTATAGTTCATTTAAATTCAGAATTTTCACAGGTGACACAAAGAAAAGAAAACTGAATATTTAAGTCATCAAATTTATTTGGGAATGATAAAAAAGTGTGGCATTATTGCTGGCTAACACAAGTACAGTGATTTGTTAAGTTCACGTGAGCAGAACGTACTGTAAACCGTATAAATGTCATCTGAATTACTGGGCATTGTATTTCGTCATTTTTTCGATACATGCTATATGATTTATTTTTACTTAATTATTACAAACATTATTACAACGTAATATATATATATATATATATATATATATATATATATATATATATATATATATATATATATATATAAAATAATAATAACAATAATATATATATACGCCGCCAGCGAGTCACCGCGGGATCATCTGGAGAAGCGAGTCCTGAAACTAACATCCACAGGGAGGCAAAGAGGGAAATCCATGGCACAGGGTATGTAATGTGTTTATGTGTTTATGTTAAGTTGTTGTGCGCTTTATGGAACTACATCAAGGATGCATGTTTAGGGGACATGGGAGTGGAAGACTCAGAGTCCCTGCAACTAACTTTGTCTACTTTAAAAAATAATAACGTCCATTACTAGCATATTATTTCTAATTCTTTTTACCATTTAACGTCATTTTATTTGCGTTTTGTTATGACAAAATAATAGATAGGTAATCACAATGGTGTTTAAATTGGTTTCAAGATTATGAAAACTTAAAACACTTCATTGGTGTATATAAATAGTACAAAAACCACTGTTGGTCTCTGGGTTTGTCATTTTGACAATTATTTAATCAATTAAATAATTACTCATTTACTTGAATGTTACATAATTTCATACTATATATACCATTTCATGTATATATCTTCTTTTATGAAAGCCTCTGGTGGTTTTGTAAATGTTATGGATATGGTCTTGCAGGAGGCTGTACGAAAACAGAGGGGGAGGAACAGGCCACAGAGGAAGATCAGTGGCGTGGGCATGTGTAAGTGGTTCAATGTTCGGATGGGGTTTGGATTTTTGTCCATGACCACATGAGATGGTGTGCCATTAGAAACTCTATTTGATGTATTTGTCCACCAGGTAAGTGATTTGTGACAAACAAATGGATAGCAAGCAAATTACTTCAAAATATGTTCATACATCCACATTTTTCCCTAAAGACTACTATGACCTCTGTTCAAGAATTAACTGTTGTGTTGTTTTGCAGAGCCAAAACCTGTAGAAAATGCTGAAGGGTTACTTTAATTTGAAATACAAAATTGCCTAGCCAGCCTTTTAATGACTGACATGATCAATCCTCACTATTTAAATTTTAGTCAAACAGCATCATATCCCTAAGCCCCTGCTTCTCCCCTTATCCCTCTTTTCCCATGTGAGTGTCATATCCTAAAACAAAAGTCTGGGCCATCAAGCGTACCTTTAAGAATGGCCCTTTTAATCTCGGTTCCTGTCATAAAGTCATTAGCCACAGATGTTTTTGTGCTAATGAAACTGAAGCAGTGAGTGGCCACCCACATGTCTCTACGATGTTCTAATGACTCTCACCTTTTTAAATGGAAGTAAATGAGGAGGTGGTTACTAAGGTACTGCAACTGGTTGCTAGGGCATGGCTATGAAGTTGAAATGTCACCATTTGTTGCTGCTTACTAAGCTGGGTGATATGAGCCTACCCCAGGTCTTTACGAAATTCCAATGCAAAGCTATGATATTAAAAAGATCTGCCCAATGTTATGTCTATGGGATTTTTTTCAATGGAAGACTATGGGGTGTTACTAGGGTACTGTAACTGGTTGCCAGGGTGTGGCTATGAAGTTTTGTTGCTTCTTGCTAAGTTGAGCAATATGAGCCCACCCCTAATGTCTCTATGACATTCTGGTTATGAAACTAGAATGCACAAAATTCAGCCCAATTTTAAATCTATGGAATTTTTCGCTCACTTTTTAGTATGCCCAAAAACATTGTACACCCGATTGCTTATAAAAGTCATAGCACATCTCTCCTTAATAAGCCAGTCGATTTGACCCCTCATTTATGGGTCTACGAGTTATGTACTGAAGTTTAGTCCAGAAAAAGTAGTAGTAGTATGTAAGAGAGTAATAGTGATACTTTGCAGTTTTAATCGAATAGCAATATGTTGGCTTTCTCAAGCCAACATATTTAAACAACTGAACAGTCATCTAGAGGTGGACTGATGTGGGTTTTTTAAATGACTGATAATGACAGGTTTTTAATGCTGATATCTATAAAGCAAGGTGGGAAATATAATACTAATATGTATGTAAAACAAATTTAATTATATCACATGAAAGGCAAATCAGCTTTACAGAATATAGTGCATTGTTTTAGTGTCATTTTAGTTTAAAACAGCAGAGACAAAAAAAAAACATAGAAATTATATAATTAAAGGGAATATATGAAAAATTTGAAATATCTGGCACATTAACCTAACGCTTGTGTAGGCAGACCAAACATGACATCCATAAATTTGGGGAAATAAAATGAATTGATTGAATGAAATAAGTGATAAAATGCTAAATAAAATGAAAATGATTTCTTGATTATCCTACCTGTGGGAATGTTAATATCTATATTCATACACTAGGTGCTGTGGACACACTACATTTGGGTCACTTCTTGCTGTACTGTAGGAGCAGCTTTTTGTCATCCATTAGGTGTTTTGAGTGTCAAAGGGACATCAGGGGCATTACCGTGGGAGGAAGAAAAATCGGGGTTGGGGTCACACATGTCTAGGGAAATGGGTTAATGGTCACACAATAAGACACACAATGGAAGCACTTGAAAAAGGAGACCCTGCATCTGCCTAACAAAGTTGTAGCCAGTTGTTACCCCAGCACATAGACACCTAGAGCCCTGTCAACTCTAGGGATATTAGGGATATTTACATCACATCAAATAAAAAAACAAGATGATGACAGTCAGGCAACTCTGATGATCAACCAGATGCACAGAGCTTTCTGTACCAGTCTGAGATTGCTTAAAGTATTCTGTTAAATATTGAGGAACATGGAATAGTTTAAAAATGTTGACTGTAGACTATTTGTTAAAAGGATAGATCACAACAAAGTGTTTTCCCTGTCATTTTTCAGCCTCATGTCATTCCAAACCTGACAAACCCTGACTTTATACTTCTGTGGATCAAAATATATTTTGAGAAATGTCTCAGCAGTCAGTGGGGGCCACCGTTGTCAAAATATCTTCTTTTTTGTTCACCAGAAGCAATAAGCCATACAGGTTTAGAATTAAATGAGGAAAGAATAGAAGAATTTTCATTTTTCGGTGAACTACCCCTTTAGGATGTTTTACAGCAATGTAATGTAATGTTTACACTAAATATGCCTCTAACAGCAAATTACAGTTTTAGAGTTCACTTGAAAATTACAGACAGGTGTTTAAAGTACTGACACCAATGTGCAGGCTGGCCATGTATCTTTGTTTGGAGTTTTACAAGTAAAGAACACATTTGTCGATCACTGCTCAAATACAGACAAACCCAGTTTCTGTATAAAACTAAATTATGTAGGCCTCTATTTAAAGTTCTCTTCTACACTTGCTCTTTAACATAAAGAGAGCTTACTTTGTTTTTCAAAGTACAAGGCAACAATAGTTGTCCATAGACCATAGATTTGAAAGTATATGTTTAATTTACTTATCCTCTTTTTTTGTTCCGTGGAACCAAAAGGAGAAATTCTAAGGGCTGTGTTGGTCTGTTTTTACTATCCAGTAATAATAAATAGAGTCTGAAATAATACATTTTTTAAAGTGACTTACTCACTATTTCCAAGTTTTCCAGAACCATACAATAGATCTATGTAAGAAACTAACCAACTGTAGGTTTCTATTCACTGATATTTATTATCTCCAGAGTTCTCAACTAATCAGATGGGATCCTTTAATCAGACTGCTACTAATATAATATAGTTATAATTATTATACTAATATAATTATTTCAGGGTTAGATTAACAATATGCCATTGGAAGCTAATTCCTATTCATGGGGAAAATGTTCAGGTTTGCCCTAAGGATACACTAAAGCTAAGCAACCATTTAAGGAATTTTTGTGAAGCCCTGTCCTGCCACAGCATCCTCACCAGTGCTGTATCTCGGGTCGGGATGGTAAAACGCAGCTTTTTCACACATTAATCACTCTCTTTTTATTGAATTGAATTACTAGTGGCTTAAATAAAAACTCAAACAATGACTGTAATAATGCCACATACTTTGTATTTCTAATCTAACTACTGGTTATAGACCTCTGGACCAGATTGGTTTAAATGAAAATTAAATTTTCTGATTATTTCTGTCTTTCTCTTTCAGAGTAAACTGTACATGGAGGGGTTCCGCAGTCTAACGGAGGGTGAAGCTGTTGAATTCACCTTTAAAAGGTCCTCCAAAGGTGTTGAGGCTTTGCGAGTCACTGGGCCAGGAGAAGCTCACTGCATGGGCAGGGAGAGGAGACCCAAAGGCAAGAGTGTCCAGAAGCGTCGATCCAAAAGAGACAGGTCAGAACAAACCTCATAATGACATATCAATTTTATGTTTTTGAAACAGAGGCAATAGGGAAAAATGGCTCTTTTCTCATTATTGCTCATACTTT
The DNA here is from genome assembly GCA_036877525.1 of Chromobotia macracanthus. Lineage (NCBI taxonomy): Eukaryota > Metazoa > Chordata > Actinopteri > Cypriniformes > Botiidae > Chromobotia > Chromobotia macracanthus. The sequence goes on along the minus strand of JAZGTH010000074.1, from coordinate 2,112,122 downwards.
TTTATAAATTACTTTTAAACATTATAACAAAAATCTAGCAACTTTATTCTTTATTTTTATTTGTTGGTCTCCCCCCTTTTGTTTTTGATATTTCTTTGGTATATTATCATATATATTATTTTATATGAGTAATGCACATTTTTATAATTCCAATAATTTATTTAAATAATAATTTAACCTAAACTGTCACAATGCAATTTGTTAAAACTTAAAGACATACAATATTTGATAAAATGTTAAAATAAAAAGTACTTAATATCAGCTTTTTAGTGGAAAAGACCCTAATTTGATAGAAAGATTTACAATATTATGCGAGTCATTTAAAGAATTGTGAATGTGGATTTGCAGCATTTTTGTGTCTTTCCTCAATATATCATAAAATTAAGGACCATGTTATATATTTGTACATTTTTAAAGGTTTAAAAATGCTTCGGCTATATTTTATGTTCTATTTACATACATAGATGGATGTATTTCTATAATATTGTTTAAATATCAGCATCTGACTAAACTGAATGGAATTAAAATAGACTTTATTCAGCTATCTATTATATCTGAACTGATGGGAGTTGTATGTCATTTGGCCTTTCTGTCTACTACGGCCATTGTAAAGACCCTATATTAACAGTATCAAAGAAGAGCTTGCTATATCCTCAAAGGGCATTTTATTGCTTAAAGTATAAATAGCAAAATTAAAACAAATAATATTCTTTTTCTGATATAAATCAGTCAGTGTATGGCTATTGCATTAGAATGTAGAAAGGAAAACACAGCAGTTCATTTAACTGATAACAGATGAAGGTGCCCGTGAGGGGTCAAGGGTCAGCATTGCCATGGAAACTGCATGTGTTTAGGGACGGGTGGGGTTTGGGTGTCAGGAGGTCAGTGGTTTTTCAAACTAGGCATGTTAATACATTTTGCACACTCTGCACTGCACCCACATGACCTCAGCTGAGTGGACATCAGTGCTGACCCATACCAAGAACCCGTATGCCACTGGGACCTCCACACATGGGCGTAATTTAAAACATTGAACAAACTGCACAAATGCTCATGAGCAACGTTGGTGCAAGGAAGCATAGAAAATGTTTCACTTGCTAACAGTAAACATTCGGTTTTGTTTCTATAATTTCATAGCTAAGCAGCAAAGCAGCTTTACAGAATATATTGTACTACAAAGGAAGCAAAAACAAAACATGAAAATTATATAAAATAGGAAGAAATGTGTGAATAATATAACTGAGCAAAAAAGAAAACTGGTGAAGTTGATAAATTCCATATAGTGGTATAAGAATTATGGTTTAAATCAGGTTCTGTGTGGCGTGTCAGTCCTTTTCTGTATAAACACTATGAACATAGTGCTAAGTTAATTTGGCACAATATACATGAAAGAACTATATACATCGCTAAGATGTTTCATTTTAGATTATAAACTGCAAAAAACAGTTTTATACGACTAATCAACCATTTTATTTACAGCAATATTAAGAAAGTATATGTGTCTTGATATGTATTGGTAGTCCACCATTGAGCAAGTCAAAGGCGACAATGGCAAAAAAACTAAATTACAATTATGCAGAAGTTAAGATTAACCTTGTGAGAAACTGAGAGGGCTAGTTCAATATTAAAACATTACAAATCATGAATCATTATTATAAGCATTAATATATTAAAAAAAAACGACTGCAGCTTTAACATGCCAGCGGACAACTAACCTTTCTGGTTGAGCCTGTTTTATCTATCTATACATCATTAGGACCCAAATATTGGAAGTACAAAGGGCCTTATTGTTTTCTTTTGGGTCCCTTAACATACTCAAAAACTCCTGAAATTAGGCACACACGTTAGAGTTGTTGACCATTAGGCCAGGGCAAAGGCTGGTGCATGGGTGGGGCAGGGGAGTTTGGTAACAGGCCCTGGTATGGGGTACAAAAAGATGGTGCATATATCATATATGCACACACCAACTTGGTACGTGTATCGGTCATGCCGACCTGAACAACTTTCGCATTGACATTCCTTGCTCTGCCCATCGGCCATTTTGGATTTGGACTTTTGTAAAAAGCACATGAACTTTTAACTAATCCTCTTAGGGATTTTATGTGACTGGCACCTGACTTTGTGAGCATCATGTCAAGACATTAAAGATTCAAAATATCAAACGATGCTGTCATGGCGAGGCGGTAAAATTATGGCAAAAAAGGGGATGCATTTTTTGCATGCATTAAGCAATTCATGCAGGGCTGCTGCTGGCCAAATGGCGCATTACGTGTGCAATACTTTTATTTCCCAACAGGAAGTTTGCCATTTTGGATTGTATGTGGATTTTCTGACAATTCCAAGCTCAGAATTTTTAAATACTCCTAGGGAATTTATGTGGAATTGCTTCCACTAAATATGCTCCACTTCCACCTCTCTCTCTTTAATAGGTCAAGTTCCGCTTCTGCTGAGGCAGAGCGGAGGCTGCATTCGTGGGGTTTGCAGCATGATTTGGCGGAGGAGCAGCGTGAGACGGGCTCCGCTTTTTCTCGTGCGTTTTCCGCCGAATTAAACGAGAGCACACTGCCCATGCGCAAATGTAACATAGGTACATATATACAATACCCATATATGAACCCTATTAGAAATTGGAACAATTTCCTATAAAGACATAAAACTATATATAGATATTTATAATAATATAAGTAATATATTTGTAAAAATATAGAAAATGTACTTTATAATTAACTTTATAATGGGTAACTCTCAGAAATAAGTCTGCTTTTATGAATTTCAGTCAAATATTTGGAATATTGCTTATAATTACTAATAACAACACAGCTAGTATGAAGTTCTCATTTGTTCAGTTTCTTTGACTGAGCTACACAAATATCTCCTCCAAAATATATCTACTTATAACCAATGTCTTTTTGTTGCAGAGGCCTGCTTGCCACATTTGAATGTGTCTTGTTATTCTTGATATTCTATTGCGATTTAAGATGGGTTTTTATTGTAGGGGCGGGTTGGATGGAGTTTGGTAAGTGTCAGATTTGCCATAGACAAATATCTTGACTTGATATTTGCTCAGATATCAGTCTTAAACTGCTGCTGATCTTTGTGTTTGCTAGTTATATATTTGATTATTTGTCTTTGATGATTAGCCTCAGGGTTTTGTATTATTCTTTTTGGAGGGAGATGGAAAGAAATAATTTATTCCTTTGATCAAATGTGATGATGGTGAAGACATTGGCCCTGTTCTCCAGCTGCCTGTGTTGTTTTTGAGGTTCATGCAGACCTAATGAATTCAATAGCCTCCTGTTTTACAGGAGAAGCTGGACTCTAAATACCTTACAAATATGTATAATATATACTGTTTAAGAAAACCTGTTTTTAAGCCTTTACTCATAATATTTATTTTACTCATATTTAGCAATGTATTCTTTAATGTTTTTCAAGATGTAAATAAAGGGTCATGATCCGTTTTAAACTGTCTCTAAATTACTTCCAAAAGAATCATTTTCTCATGTGCTATGAATCAGTTGATATTAGATTTAATTTGTGTATGCTTTTTCTTGTAATTTTTGTTATTTTTGTTACTTCTATAGTTAATTTCTTGCTCTGTGCAATTTGTTGTTTTTATAGTGCAGTTGGGATTTTTCTCTGTCTGGGCGTTTCAGCATAATAAAATTGGTGAAGTTGATAAATTCCATATAGTGGTATAAGAATTATGGTTTAAATCAGGTTCTGTGTGGCGTGTCAGTCCTTTTCTGTATAAACACTATGAACATAGTGCTAAGTTAATTTGGCACAATATACATGAAAGAACTATATACATCGCTAAGATGTTTCATTTTAGATTATAAACTGCAAAAAACAGTTTTATACGACTAATCAACCATTTTATTTACAGCAATATTAAGAAAGTATATGTGTCTTGATATGTATTGGTAGTCCACCATTGAGCAAGTCAAAGGCGACAATGGCAAAAAAACTAAATTACAATTATGCAGAAGTTAAGATTAACCTTGTGAGAAACTGAGAGGGCTAGTTCAATATTAAAACATTACAAATCATGAATCATTATTATAAGCATTAATATATTAAAAAAAACGACTGCAGCTTTAACATGCCAGCGGACAACTAACCTTTCTGGTTGAGCCTGTTTTATCTATCTATACATCATTAGGACCCAAATATTGGAAGTACAAAGGGCCTTATTGTTTTCTTTTGGGTCCCTTAACATACTCAAAAACTCCTGAAATTAGGCACACACGTTAGAGTTGTTGACCATTAGGCCAGGGCAAAGGCTGGTGCATGGGTGGGGCAGGGGAGTTTGGTAACAGGCCCTGGTATGGGGTACAAAAAGATGGTGCATATATCATATATGCACACACCAACTTGGTACGTGTATCGGTCATGCCGACCTGAACAACTTTCGCATTGACATTCCTTGCTCTGCCCATCGGCCATTTTGGATTTGGACTTTTGTAAAAAGCACATGAACTTTTAACTAATCCTCTTAGGGATTTTATGTGACTGGCACCTGACTTTGTGAGCATCATGTCAAGACATTAAAGATTCAAAATATCAAACGATGCTGTCATGGCGAGGCGGTAAAATTATGGCAAAAAGGGGATGCATTTTTTGCATGCATTAAGCAATTCATGCAGGGCTGCTGCTGGCCAAATGGCGCATTACGTGTGCAATACTTTTATTTCCCAACAGGAAGTTTGCCATTTTGGATTGTATGTGGATTTTCTGACAATTCCAAGCTCAGAATTTTTAAATACTCCTAGGGAATTTATGTGGAATTGCTTCCACTAAATATGCTCCACTTCCACCTCTCTCTCTTTAATAGGTCAAGTTCCGCTTCTGCTGAGGCAGAGCGGAGGCTGCATTCGTGGGGTTTGCAGCATGATTTGGCGGAGGAGCAGCGTGAGACGGGCTCCGCTTTTTCTCGTGCGTTTTCCGCCGAATTAAACGAGAGCACACTGCCCATGCGCAAATGTAACATAGGTACATATATACAATACCCATATATGAACCCTATTAGAAATTGGAACAATTTCCTATAAAGACATAAAACTATATATAGATATTTATAATAATATAAGTAATATATTTGTAAAAATATAGAAAATGTACTTTATAATTAACTTTATAATGGGTAACTCTCAGAAATAAGTCTGCTTTTATGAATTTCAGTCAAATATTTGGAATATTGCTTATAATTACTAATAACAACACAGCTAGTATGAAGTTCTCATTTGTTCAGTTTCTTTGACTGAGCTACACAAATATCTCCTCCAAAATATATCTACTTATAACCAATGTCTTTTTGTTGCAGAGGCCTGCTTGCCACATTTGAATGTGTCTTGTTATTCTTGATATTCTATTGCGATTTAAGATGGGTTTTTATTGTAGGGGCGGGTTGGATGGAGTTTGGTAAGTGTCAGATTTGCCATAGACAAATATCTTGACTTGATATTTGCTCAGATATCAGTCTTAAACTGCTGCTGATCTTTGTGTTTGCTAGTTATATATTTGATTATTTGTCTTTGATGATTAGCCTCAGGGTTTTGTATTATTCTTTTTGGAGGGAGATGGAAAGAAATAATTTATTCCTTTGATCAAATGTGATGATGGTGAAGACATTGGCCCTGTTCTCCAGCTGCCTGTGTTGTTTTTGAGGTTCATGCAGACCTAATGAATTCAATAGCCTCCTGTTTTACAGGAGAAGCTGGACTCTAAATACCTTACAAATATGTATAATATATACTGTTTAAGAAAACCTGTTTTTAAGCCTTTACTCATAATATTTATTTTACTCATATTTAGCAATGTATTCTTTAATGTTTTTCAAGATGTAAATAAAGGGTCATGATCCGTTTTAAACTGTCTCTAAATTACTTCCAAAAGAATCATTTTCTCATGTGCTATGAATCAGTTGATATTAGATTTAATTTGTGTATGCTTTTTCTTGTAATTTTTGTTATTTTTGTTACTTCTATAGTTAATTTCTTGCTCTGTGCAATTTGTTGTTTTTATAGTGCAGTTGGGATTTTTCTCTGTCTGGGCGTTTCAGCATAATAAAATTAATATTTTATTAATTTTATTATAAAATTAATAAAATGACTTTAAAATAAAACTGACCTAAAAATGCATTTTACGTATCCAGTGTTAAATCATGCCTCTGAACTCAGGGAATATTCCAAGTATTTTTCATTGTGAGGTAGACTTGTTGACTTTTTTATAAGAAGTTATAATTTTGTTTTCATGTAGAATTGTTGTCTGTTTATCCTAATCCCTGCAGTAGAAGATTTATAATACATGTACAGTATATCCTAACTTGAATGTTGTGCTTTCATCTTACAAAACATGAAACCACTGCAGTTATCTAAACCACTCTTTATGCAAATCACAACAACAACAAATATTGGAGTTACAATATTTTGTATAACTTTGTATCATGTAGTATTGTTGTATAACTTTGTATAACTTTGTATCATGACTATTCTGTTCAACTTTGTAATCACTTATTAAATTTGAATGTATTGTTTTTATCTAATAAATTTAGATAGTAGAATGTAAGAAATTGACAAATCATGCCAAAGCTGTTTTGTCATTTGACTTTAAATTAATCATTAAACTAATTTAAAAAGCAAAAGGTCAATTACTACAACAAAAATGTGGTAATGTGGTTGCCATTGTCATGGTAAAACTAAACTAAACTGAGAGATGAAAGGCTGGTAGTGGCTACATTGTGAAAAGTTATTTTGCAATGTAACATTTAATTATATGACACGAGGTTCAGCTTTTCTATGAACTGGACTCAAGACACCCTTTAAACTGTTAAACTAGATAAACAAACATGCACATGTACTGTGGACATGGTGAATTAACAAATCCTAAACAACTAATAATGAAGGCTCATCTCTTAAATATTATTTACATAATGTAACGTTTAACCAATATGCCCACTGTTTTGCTGAAAGGTAGACCACAATAAGTTGAAATAAGAACTTTGCAAATTAAAGTTACATTGATGAAGGCTTACAATGATGGTTTGTGAATAATAGTTTGTTTACATGACTAAATACAGAGTGTTACCATGGTTAATACTCATTAGCAATAAGCTTGGTGTTGTAGGAATTGAAGTTTCACTCCTCCCACTTTTTTGTAATGATGACTTACTGTAGAGTAAACATGGATGCTCATTTATGTTTATTTAAACATAAAAAATAATTGATTATGGGCATATTTTCTCAGCTTTTAGGAAAACTTTAACAGTTACCCAGAGATTTGACTTCACATAGAACTCCTTTGAAGTAATGGTGCTCAATATAACAATGTTGATGACACAACAGAAAATGTCAACTCCCTCTTTTCTAACACCTTAGACAAAGTTACTCCTCTACGATTAAAAAAGATAAAGGGCAGCAGCCAAACACCATGGTATAATAAGCATACCCACACCCTAAAAAGAGCAGCCTGGAAAATGGAACGTAATTGGAAGGAGAGTGTTTCAAATTACAGAAAGGCCTTAAAAAGCACCAGACCTGCCTACTTTTTAAATCTTCTAGAAGAAAATAAACACAACCCTAGATAATTATTTGACACAGTGGCTAAATTTACCATAGATAAAGCATCATCTGATTCTGACAGTTGTGAATATTATAGCTGTGATGATTTTATGAAAAAATAAATACTGCTAGAGAAAAACATATAGACCTGCAGTTGCCTGCAACACAATCACATTGGATGGTGCATCACAACGTGCCCAAGGAACAACTCTAGTCATTCTCTGCTATAGATAGGGATGAACTATCAAAAATAATTAAATAATCTAAATCAACAACATGTATGCTAGATTCTATACCTACCAGGTTTCTGAAAGAGATGCTTCCTGAAATTATAGATCCTCTACATAGTATTATTAATTCATCATTGGTGTTAGGATATGTCCCAAAACCTTACAAACTGGCTTTTATCAGACACCTTAATATAAAATCCACAACTTGATCCTGGGGAACTAGTACATTAAAGACCTTTTATTTAAAAAATACTGGAAAAGGTGGTGTCTTCAAAGATATGTTCCTTCCTGGAAAGAAAATGGTATATGCAAGAATTTTCAGTCAGGATTCAGATCACATCACAGTACAGGGACTGCTCTCATCAGAGTGACAAATGATCTGCTTTTGTCGGCTGATCGTGGCTGCATCTCTCTTCTAGTGTTACTTGACCTTAGCACAGCCTTTAACACTATTGCACAACCTTAGCACAGCCATTGACTATCTACTAAATAGGCTTGAAAATAATGTTGGCATAAATGGAACTGCAACTGGCGTGGTTTAAATCATATCTTTCTGACTAATTCCAGTTTGTTGCTGTGAGTGAAAAGGTGTCATACCGATTACAAATTCTCAGTGGAGTACTCAGGGCTCAGTGCTTGGGCCTCTGCTTTTCAACCTGTCCATGCTACCTCTAGGAGCAATTATTAAGAGACATGGAGTTTCCAATACATTTCCAATATATGTAAAACCTAATTTTTCCACCTCAAAAATATATCAAGACTACAACACATGCTCTCTAAGTCAGACACCAAAAAATTAAATCATGCATTCATGACATCCAGGCTTGATTATTGCAATGCCCTACTTAGTGGCTGCCCTGCAGGATTAATACAAAAACTCCAGGTGGTTCAGAATGCAGCAGCCAGACTTATGCGGTCTCATGAGAACTATGACCATATTAGCCCAGTTTTGTCAACACTGCATTGGCTGCCGATCAAGGATCGTATAAATTTTGCTGATTACCTACAAGGCTCTAAATGGTCTAACTCCTCAATACCTAAGTAAGCTCCTCTCTTATTACAGTCCTTCGCGTTCATTGCGATCTGAAAATTCTGGCCATTTGATAACACCCAGAATTTCAAAATCAAGCACTGGTGGTAGATCCTTTTAGTATTTGGCACCCAAACTCTGGAACAGTCTTCCCAGTACCGTCCGGGAGACAGATACATTATGTCAGTTCAAATCTAGATTAAAGACCTTTAATCTAGCCTACACATAGTCTTACGGATTTATTACTCAAATCCCTTAAAGGATTATTGGCTGCATTAAACAGGTAAACCAGAACCGGAGACACTTATATAGGTACAGATGTACTGGCTCCACACTCGTACCATCCTGATGATGGGGTACAGGATGGTACGACCCCTGAGACAGATCAACGGGATTTGATGGACTTCTTTAGTAAACTTACCATTGTATACCTACCTACCTTCCTCCAGCCTAGTTAGTTTCTATATTTTGTTCCCTGCATAGTCACAGCAGTGTGCTGCACTTAGTAACATTATGCTTCTGTTTTTAACATTACACATTACGCTTGTAACACTTAGCTATTTCTGTTAGTAACATTTCTCAATGCCTGACATATTGTCAGATGTATTTAGACCTGACAGTTTCTTATCAATAAATATTTATAAATCATTATAATGAACTCTCTGTTCATATCCAAGAAAGTTACAAATTGCAGCTTTAAAGTGCCAGAGGAGAACTGGCCCTCTTGGTTGAGCCTGGTTTCTCCAAATGTTTTTTTCTCCAGCTATACACCATTGGAGTTTTGGTTGTCAGTCAGGTCCTAAGACTGCTGACATCTAACTTAGCCTAGGATTTTGTAAATTGTTAATATTTGATATAATTTCAGTCCAAAAGACTCTTCTATTTTGCTACTCCTTTGTCTCAAATTGTCTCCCATTCTCCTTTATTTTGTAATCTTTAGGTATTTTTATTTTATATATTTTATGTATGTGTTTTACTTTGTGTATTGTGTGTATTTCATGGTACTATTGTAAATCCCTCATATCCCTGTCCCATAAGATTATCTTTATAAATGTCATCTCCATGTTAGCTGGAACGGCATATCTTATTAATGATTTTGTAGTTTTATCGGTTCAGTCACCCCTTTTATTTCCTTTTCATAAACCTACTATGAACCTAGTATGCCTAATTAGTCTTATTAATATACATCTCATAAATTATTTGGAATAATACCATGTATTCTTTGTTGAATGTCTGACATTTGTTTTTGTTTTTTATTATAATTCTTTTTTATTATGCTTTGAAGCAATGTAACATTGTAAAAAATTTTGTACTTGTTTTGTTTATTTTTATAAATAAAAACTTTTTCTGTTCTAACGTTGTCTGCTACTGGGTTCGTTTCTCTGGAGACAGCAGCACGTGACCATGATAGCAGCAGACAGCACTTTTTTTTTCTTTTTTTCTCTCCTCTTTCATTTTTTTTCTAGAAACAGCTATGGTGCTGACAGACGAGTGGTGACATTCCACAGAAGCCGACATGCGCAGCTATGCAGGTCCTTTCCTCCTCAGGAAGGGCAGACCCTTCTACAGGGAGTATAATTGGCTGGTCCTTTTACCCTTCAGGGAGCTGGTGTGGGAGTTGTGCCGCCGGGAGAAGGAGCAGGAAGCTTCTCCCGTGAGCCTTCTTCCCATCTCCGCTCGGTCCGTCGGGGGCAAGCAGCAGAGGGTCTGTCCTTGGGTTGTATCTCCCTTGGGGCCCCATTCTGGTGTGTCCAGTTGCCAGAGGTCCCTACCGAGCGATTCGTTGGAAGTTCTAAACGCATCTCTTGTTGAAGCTATTGAAAAGCTAACCTCCAAAATTGACAGCTTTGGTGACCAGTTGAGAGAGTGGAGTTGAATGCCACTGAGATTAAAGAGTGCAAAGTCAAGATACAAGCCATGGAAAAGGAAAAAGGAGGGTAGAGACCACCAGATTATCATCCAGTTCACAATGAGATTTCACCAGGACTCCACCTGGAAACTGTCCAAAAACTCTAAGATCTGCAAAGACTTGGGGATTCACTTCAAACAAGACTTCTGCAAATCCAACAGAGAGGCTCGTGCAGATGATTGGGGAATGAAATTAAGCTACCAAAGTCTGATCACTTCTGATTTCTAATTTAATTAAAAGTATGTTAATTTTACAGTTAATTTGATCATATTTAATAATGCTTGCTAGGGGCCTTTGCACAAGTGTTTAATTCCAAAAAACAAATGTACTTAATTTATTTCTTCTTTTGCTTATTACCTGTCTCCTTTTATTTTTTCTTATAACCAGATGTTCTCTTATGTTTCACTCAACACTAGGGGTCTAAGAGATTCTGTTGTGATTCTTTCTTTTTTGTAAAAATGAAAAAGCTCAATGTTTTCTTCTCCAAGAAACTTATTCTGTTGACTTGGATGAAAAATTGTGGGTGATAAAATGCTTTTTTCTTATGGTTCTAATTGGTCAGCAGGCATTGCCATACTTTTAAATAATTTTCATGGGAAGATTTTGACCACTATTAGGGATACTTGTGGTCACTGGTTAATTTGTGTTTTTGAAATAAATGAAAATGTTTTGATTTTAGGAAATATATATGGATATAATAATCATAACCAAAACATAATTTTAATTACTGAGGTTATGACAGTTGTTAAAAATCTATGCCAAAGGTATCCTACTGAAGATTTTATTTTTGGAGGGGATTTTAATATGGTTATAGACGAATGGCATGATAGATCTCCTTCAAAATACCTGAGACACCATTACAATCCCACATTGCTTGTGGTGTGTTTAAATTGATAGATGTATGGCGCACTAAAACCCTGGTATTCAAGTTTTCACGTGGTTTAAACCTGATGGTTCAGTCAAATCCAGGTTAGATTTCTGGTTAGTCTCTGAATTTAGATCTGGTCTGGAGTCAGACTCTATAGTTTCTGCACCATTAGCTGATCATTGTATGGTTAAGATTATTCTTTAACCTAAAAACACCTATTAAAAGAGAAAGGGATACTGGAAATTCAATTCAAACCTTCTTCATAGTGAACCCTTTTGTCATGAAACTACAATTAATAATATAAATGGAGATTCAGTTTAAAACTTATAGAGAGAAATGGGAATATTTAAAATATAAAGTGCGTCAGATCTCCATAGTTTATGGTAAATTATTAAGAAGAAAGAGTAACAAAAAAGAATTGGAAATTATTAAAGAAATAAACAGTATTTGTATTGTCTTTCTTAATTGAAAATGACAAACAAATTACTTCTCCTTACGAGACAAGAATGTAAATCGTGGTGTTAAAGTTTTACTGATTAATGATCAAGAATGTACAGATCTTGAGAAAGGAAAGGTGTTCTAAGGACATTTATTCTTTCTACAGTAAGATGCTGATTCCTTCTTTGATCACATTAAGGATTGGATCCCCACAGTAGATGAGAGTTTTAAAAATGTTTGTGATGCAGATATTAGTATGGAGGAAGTGGAAAAAGTGATGAATTGTCTATTATTAGACAAATCGCCTGGTTCAGATGGATTAACAAGTAATTTTACATAGTCAGGTTTTTTAAAAGGCTCTCAATTCACAATAATATACAACTTGTGCTTGACTTACTGGATTATAATTACTTAATTGAAGATGAAAGTTTTATTTTATTTCTAGATTTTTAAAGCTTTTGACAAGATTGAACACAATTTTATGTTTTGTACTTTATAATTATTTGGTTTAGGAGAACATTTCATTAATCGAATTAAATTAATTTATAAAGACACGAATAGCACAGTTATGTTACCACATGGTATATCTTCAAGGTTTTCAATTTACAAAGAATCAGACAAGGTTGTCCCTGCTCTTTATATTACTGTTAAAGACACTGTTAAGTATGTAGGTATACACAATACAAATGATAAAACTTCACTTAATAATTTTAATATTTAGAATGCCTTAGATAAATGTAAGTCTTATTTACACTTGTGGTCTCAAAGAGACATTTCTATGCAAACATTTCTGAAAACATTTCTACATTTCTACAAACATTTTCTTACAAACATGGAATGCATTTCTAGACTCATTTATCCAGCCTACTCATATCTTTTCCTAAAAATGCAATAAAAGCTATAAACCAAGCTAACTTTAATTTTATCTTGAAAAGAAAAACTACATTAGAAAATTAATTTTGGTCAAAGAATATGAAGGAGGAGGACTAAAAGCCATTGACATTGAATGTATTAATGGTACGATTAAGCTAAGATCTTGATATTGCTAAATCATTTTTGAAAAATGATGAGTGAAAAAATGAAAAATTTTTGGTTTCATATCCCCAGCCAAATATTTATAAAATTAGGAGGTATCCAATTTTTCCTTAGATGTGATTATGACCTTAAGAAACTCCCTGTTAAGTTATCAGCGTTTCATCAACAGGTTTTACTTTATTGGAAAATTATATATAAGCATAATTTCAGTCCTCATAATGTCCCTTTATGGAACTGTAGATATGTTGTATTTAGGAGCAAATCTTTATTCTACAAAAACTGGTTTGATAAGGGAATATGGTATGTGATACAAATATTAGATAATACTGGAGTAATACTGGAGGTCTTTTGAAACTTTTAGCTTACAATTTAATTTATTTGACAGAAAACAATATGATAACATCATCAAAGCTATCCCACAATCTATTATTCAGATGTGTTGTAATTTATCTCAAAACATTGTAATCTTCAGCTTTTGGTGAATGGAGTTTCTATTGCTAAAATAATTTATGCAATACTGTAATCCGGAATGTTTTTGTTAATGAACTATATTCCTTCAAAAAAACAATTTAATATTTATAAAATCAAATATTTTAAGGATAAAGTGAAAATTTTAAGAACAAAATATTTGAAATTTCTAGTTGCACCAAAAGCAAAGGAAGTCCATTTTAAAATTCTTAGTGGAGTATATCCTTCTAGAAAATTTTTGAGATGTCGATTTGGTCTTGATGTTAACAACTGTTCCTTTTGTGATGAACAAATTGAAACTACAGAACGTCTTGGTTACATATGTAACCCTTATTCCCTGAAGGAGGGAACAGAGACGTTACGTCAACTGATGTATGGGGTCCCTGTGGAAACGCCGCAAGCCGACCCACGTTACGGGCTAGGAATGCCAGTACTGGCAGGCAAGGCGTGCCTCTGTACGACAGCTCCCCTGCCTCCGCAACCTACCCAGTGATCGTGACAGCCGTTCCTATCCCCCCAGGAGGTGTCTCGGTGCACGGGTCTCCTTCCTCTCTTGAGATGCCACAAGAACACTGGGGAAGCGCCCCCTACGAGGGAAAGGGTGCTGCCGAGACCACACCCTGCTAAAAGGAGGTAACGTGTGGAGATGAGGTCTAGACTGACAAGGCAGTACTACCTATAAGAAGGTCTCTGTGCAGGTCCTACCTACTGGGATGGCACTACTGTCAACAGAGACTGGTAGCGGTAAGTGCCAAGGGAAAGACACGGGTTCACTGACAGGGAAACCCTATTATCGTGGAGAATACACACATGGGATGACCAAAGGGGAATCACTACATATGGGGCACCTAGCCCAGTACAAGGGCTGACTGTGGCATACACACGAGTACTGGGCCTGGCATGGGGCTCCTCCACTGAGCCTCCCCACCGACAGGTGCTGGAGGAATCGCAATGCAAGGTTCACCAGTGGGAAACCGTTGCAAGTGAGTAAAGATGCCTATTTCCCCCTATCCCAGGGGGGAAGCAACGCAAGCAAGGACACCACAAACATCCTCCCGCCCACTACTTAGTGGGCCCCAACACACGGGAGGACACGGGCTCCACCCTGAGATCGTTAAACCTCACAAGGGGGGCACAGGGGGGCTACTTGCTGTGCCCCCACTCCAAGCCTTGGGAGTGTACACCAAGGCAAGGGCTTCCACTATCCAACCACTGTTGGGAGTGGGCCAACCTCTGTTGGGAGGGCCTTTCCCTTCTGACAACCTCCAAAGCAGACAAAGAGCTGATCGGAGCATCTAATGCTCAGCGTACGGTCCACATCCATGCGTAGGCATGAACAGGACACAAGTAAGGGCTGGGTCTGCCTCCTCCATGGGCAGCGCTTGCAGGTTCACCACCTGGTCCTTGAAGGGTGTGGTGGGAACCTTAGGCACGTAGCCAGGCCTGGGTTTCAAGAAAACGTGAGAGTAGGCAGGCCCGAACTCTAGGCACGAGTCGCTGACTGACAGTGCCTGCAGGTCCCCCAACCCTCTTGATCGAGGCGAGCGCAGTCAGGAGCGCTGTCTTAAAGATAACGGCCACGTACACCTTCAGGGCGGAAGGGGACAACCTCCGTTCCAGCCCTTCCTGCAGAAAGGAAAGCACAAACCACCAGTCAGCAAGGAGGCTCCACTTCCAGGCGTAAGTCCGCCTGGTAGAAGGGGCCCTCACCTGAGTGATGGTATCCACCACGCCCGGGGGTAAGTCACTCAGGTCCTCCGTGTCCCATCCAAGGGCCACCGCGGGTGCCAGAAAGTGCCTCATCCCTGAGACAGAAGGTCCTTCCTCAGAGGAATCTTCCAGGGAGGGGTTGTCATGAGGAGCACCAGGTCTGAAAACAAGGTCCGGGTGGGCCAACATGGCACAACCAGCAAGACCTGCTCCCCGTCCTCCCTGATCTTGCACAAAGAGGCTCACTGGGGAAAACGTGTATTTGCGTGGGCCTGGTGCCAGCTGTGTGCCAACACGTTCATGCCGAGGGAGCCTCGGACAGGGTGTAAAACAGCGGGCAGTGGGAGTACTCGTGAAAGGCAAACAGATCAACCTGTGCCTCCCCAAATCGACTCCAAATCAGCTGGACTGCCTGGGGATGGAGGCTCCACTCTCCTGGGCTTGGAAGCTGCCGTGAGAGCATATCTGCCACACGGTTGAGCTCGCCCAGAATGTGGACAGCACGAAGCGACCTGAGTCGCCGCTGCCTCCAGAGGAGGAGATGGCGGGCAAGTCGAGACATGCGATGTGAGCATAGACCGCCTTGTCGGTCTAGCACGTGCCTGCCCTGCAGTAACGGAAGAAACCGGCGCAGGGCCAAAAGCACTGTCAACAACTCAAGACAATTGATGTGGAGAGCTCGCTCTTTTCCCAGTTGACCCGAAACCCCAGGTGTCTGAGGTGCCGAAGCACCAGGTCCCTGTGTTCGCACAACTGCTCTTGAGAGTGGGCCAAAATGAGCCAGTCGTTGAGGATGCGAATGCCCACCTCCCGTAACGGGGCAAGGGCGGCCTCCGCGATCTTGGTAAAGATGCGGGGGGACAGGGACAGCCCAAAGGGGAGGACCTTGTACTGATACGCCCGACCCTCGACTGCAAACCCGAAGGAACGGCCTGTGTCGAGGCAAGATCGAGACGTGAAAATACGGGTCCTTCAGGTCGATTGCTACAAACCAATCATTGGGACGAACGCACGAGAGGATGCGTTTCTGCGTGAGCATCTTGAAGGGTAGCTGTACAGGGACCGATTAAAGACACACAGATCCAAGATTGGCCGCAGCCCACCTCCTCTTTTGGGCACAATGAAGTACGGGCTGTAAAACCTGGACTTCATCTCGGCTGGAGGGACAGGCTTTATTGCATCCTTTGCCAGGACGATTGCAATCTCTGCTCGCAGGACTGAAGCATCGCTTTCTACCACCAGGGTAGAGAAGATGCCTCTGAACCTAGGCGGGCGCCTGGGGCACTGAATCGCATAGCCGAGTGTAATCGTCCTGAGGAGCCAACAAGATGGGCTGGAGAGCGCTAGCAAGGCCCCCAGACTCCGTGCAAGCGGCACCAGGGGGCGAGAGATGTGCCTGGAGAGATGCCGGCACAGGGCTCAAGCCACGGCAGAGGCTGCAGGGCGTGTGGCTTCCTGCATGTGGGTCTCAGTTCCCACCAAGGGGCGGCAGGACCGGCCGCAGGACGCTGAGCCAATAGCCCCGGCCGGGAGGCAGGAGGCGCGTGAGGAGGCAATGCGTCCTTCAAACACAGCCTCACCTGCCCTGGCGAAATAAAAGGACACGCTCAGGAGTGAGAAAACGATGCGTTTCTCCCTGTTGGGCAATGTCCAATTGGGCCTGGACTGGAGGAAACTGTTCTTGAGAATGGGGGTACCGCTAGGCGATGGCCTGACGGCGGAACAACCTAAGACCCTTGTCCGGGGAAAGGACTGCAGCCCAGGCCAGTTCTCTTTAGTCACCAAACGCAGCTCCTGCATCACCTCGGCTCAGAACTACCCTCGTGAAGCTGCTTAAGTGCCTTGGCCTGGTGAACCTGCAGGATGACCACAGAAAGCAGGGTGGAGGCTGCCTGTCCAGCACACTGTAAGCAAGAGCTGCTGCCGTATACAGGCCTAGGACGGGAGATGCGGACGACTCATACAGGTGGCAACATATTATGGGCACAGCGCCTGTGCACCGTAACAGCACACCGGAAGAATCTGCACACATCCCTTGGCAGCCCCCCATCGAGGGTAGTGAGAGTGGAGGAGGAAAAAGCTGCTTCAGGCAGAAAAAGATGCCTTCCACAACCTAAACACCCTCATGCACTTCCGGGAACCAACCCGCTGTGAGAGCCGTAGACCAGACGGAAGGTTCTGCTCCAGTCCAAGGCATAGCTGCCCTGGGCAAGCACGGCCGTCAGCTCCGAGTCTGACCCAGCAGGAACGACCCAGCCCAAAGGGGGAAGTTCTGCCTTGTCCTCAGAGAAGAGGAGCCAACTCTCCAATGCGGTTGCTCAATCTCCGAAGAGAGACAGCTGTGACCACAGTGTCAAGATGGTCATGCTCTTATAGTAAGAGCACAAGCTGACCACAAACACTGCATCAGCATGCTTGCCCAGGCATGTGATGCAGCAATCATGGCCATCAGACGAGGACGGGAAGTGACAGCATCCAGAAACACACAGACGGAAAACGTCTTTAAAAAGATTGTCGTCCGTAGGAGCTCTCTTAGAATGGAAATTCACTCTTTAGATACTTACCCTTTTATAACCACATCTGCCGAAGCGCAGAGTGGTCCGCCGTCGGGGGTGTGTGAAAACTGCTGATTGCGCCGTCACACGCAGCAGATGCTGGGGAACTCCAAAGGCGATAGTCGAGTGAACGCGAATAACGCACACTCGGCTCCGAAGCGAAATCTGAATGAAAGTGAGTTGCGGTACCCTATACGTCAGTACGTTGACGTAATGTCGAACGTGACTGACTGAAGGGGAACATTTTTTTATGACTGTAAATTTGCCTGTGCCTTTTGGGAAGATTTGCATTACTGGTTATTTCCTAAATGTGAAGATTTACCTGTCTTAACAAAGAAAAATGTATTATTTGGTTTATTTTTGAAAGATGAAATGCATGATTTAGTAATTAACACAGTTATTATTCTTGGGAAGTTCTTTTTGCATGAAAACAGATTCTTGAAAATTCTTCCAAATTTCTATGTATTTCACAACTAACTGTGTCATTATTTTTGTCCCTGAAACGAATGAAGAAAAAGAATGCCTTAAAATTCTGTAATTTTATAGAAAATATTAAACTTGCTAAAAACCCTGTCTCTCTCTCTCTCTATCTTTTCACTTCTTATGTTATGATGCTTGTCTGTTGTTGTCGTGTGTGTAACAGAGCTGTTGTGAAAACAAAAACCTGAATATAAAAATACCTGAAAATTACACAATGTAGCGTAATGTTACAAGCGTAATGCATAATGTTAAAAACAGAAGCATAATGTTACTAACTGCAGCTATAACAGCACACTGCTGTGACTATGCAGGGAACAAAATATAGAAACTAACTAGGCTGGAGGTAGGTAGGTATACAATGGTAAGTTTACTAAAGAAGTTCATCAAATCCCACTGATCTGTATCAGGGGTCATACCATCCTTCCCCCCATCATCTGGTCTCAAAGTTTGGATCCATCTGACTACAGGACCTTGGGGAAATGAAAGAGAGACAGATAAGTGTCCACAAATTCATTTCTATTTCAAGGTGGGATAAAGGTTGACAGAGTCCTCAAGAGTAGATCTTACAGTTGAGTCTAAAAAAAGTTATAAAAATCAATCATGGTGTCAAAATCATCAGTTTCAGTAGTAGGGGTAAAAGAAAGTCCTGTGCTTAGAGCAGCAGCACAAGATCTAGAAAGAGACTTGTCTGAGAAATTCATAACCTTTTCCTCTAATTGCTCCTTATCATTCGTAGAAACAACAAAGAGCCTCTTTCGTTGGCCTTCTCTTTTATCTCTTCTTGAGTTTCTTGCCTTCCAGTCCATTCCTGGAACATCCACCTGCGTACAGTTTAAAAAAAACAGTAGCATCAGAATTTCCTGACATTGAAGAGGCCCAAAATCAGATCTCTCTCTCGGTTGTCAGCACCTACAAGAGACCCCAACAAATATATCTTTCTACACTGATAGTCATCATTGTCCCTTGCAATCTTTTTCTGCTTAATTGCTGCAATCTCCATAGACAATTTAGCATGTTGTCGTTTGAGATCTTTTCTTAGTTCTGTAAACCTGCTTTTGTCGTAACTCCAATGTCTTGGACTCTTAACCTGTTGACTCAAGTTGTTTGTTAGACTCTTTAATCACCAATTCCATAAAATCAAATTAACATTTATTCAATATCAAAAAGTGTGACAGAAGTCTATCCATTTCTGTGTCAGAAAATTTTAATGTAACTCTTGTAATGTTGTATTGTCATTGTGAATATTCATTTTTCCATGCCACCTAGACGGGGCAAATCTAGGATTTTCTTTATGGGGTGACACATGGTGGACTAAGAAGCAGTCAGGGGGGACCATGGCAAAAGTCGTTTGCCCCAATACAAGTGGGATTGCAAAAAAAAGAGCCTGGAAAGCATTTTGTATTGAATAAGCATTTTATATGGAAAGGACAACGCAATTCTCTTTTTATACATAAAAACCATTGAGCAGACAATTGTTTTCAACTTCTTTTGTATTGTATTGTCCAAATAAACACTGCTGTGTGTGTGCTCTGTCTTAGAATAGCTGTATTGGGGAAATGTAACAATAACGTAGCGATTTCTGTTTAAAGCATTGCACCGTGGCTGAATAACACAAGGAAGCACATACTCTAGGGAGCTTTTAACATGCATTAACATATTATATACAATTATAATTTAAAGATGCTCTATGTCAAACAGCCATTGACAGCCATTGACTATCGCTGCCCTATAGGTGCCACGATGAGCACCTCAGGTTTTTGACAACACTAGCCAAGCACAAGCTTACCCTGAACACCAAACAATGTCACTTTGTGGGGTTTAAGTTGTCAGAACAGGGCATTTCCCCACTCCAGTGTAACATGGAGGCCATCCAGTTCATCCAGTTCAACCAACCTCACCTGCCCAGGTGGCTTCCTTTCTGGGGATGATGGGCTACTATTTAAAATTCCTTCCACAGAATTCAGCCACCACTGCCCCACTGCACCAGCTACTCTGGAAAGACGAGCCCTGGGTGTGGACACAGGGTCCTTAAACCAACAGAGCAACGATAATAGGTGAACAGGAAGCCCTGGCATGCATGTGGGCATGTAAAAGATGTCACTTGAACTTGACAGTAACCATGAAATGAAGACTCTATGGAAGTCAGTGGCTGTTTGGTTAACCTGCATTTGTTAGAAAAACGTCTTTGTATTTAACAGAAGAGACTCATACAGGTATGTAACAACATGAGCAGTAAATTAATTTAATTTGGGTGAAAATTTCTTTTAAATTTCAAGATTGTTTTGACAATTTTATTTTTAAATGTATGTATGTGTTTTGCATTTAATACAACATATTTTATTACAAATTTTGTTATCATTACATAAATTTAGCTACAGTCCCTCCTTCCCCCACCAAAGAAATACTTCACCATACCATCCCCCTTGAACTTTTTTTTACAATTCAACCACTGCTCCCAAATATGATGAATGTATATAGAAACATTTAAACTGTTAGATAAACAGTGTGATAACATGCTGTTTCCAAACTTAAATAATTGGCTTTTATATTATAATATTGAATGAATAAACCTGAAGAGAAACATTTTCAATTCAAATTTATTTGTACTGCAGCTACTTTCACACTAAATCTTGGCAGTACCGGCCAAGTGCCTTAAGAATACTACCTAATGAATACAGCCTTACAACCCCTAGTGAAGAAAAAATGGGCTGTACCGAAAATTAACACACTAGAAATATACAAAGCAAATATAAACAAATCTAAAATGGATGCAGCAAAAAAGGAGAGATAAACACTTGGAAATAAATGTGAACACATGTAAATTAAGTAGAAATGACATAAGCTTTTAAGCAGTTGACTTTTACCATTTGTGCTGTCTTTTTTTCTAAATTTTTTTCTGGAAACCCCCTGGAATCCCTGGACCCCAGTTAAAAAAACCCTGCTGTAGACATTTGATGATAAGAGTGGTGAGCAGAGGAACACATTATGATCAGATAAGCTATGCTGAAGTAGTAATTGACCTCTGTTTTGTTGAAGAAAAAGATTATGAACTCGATTATGAATATAAATTACATGGAGTGAATTTCCTCCTCGTACCAGAGGAAAACTGGCCCTCCCGGTTGAGCCTGGTTTCTCCCAAGTTTTTTCCTCCATCTATACATCATTGGAGTTTTGGTTCCTTGCTACTGTTGCACTGTTGACTTGCTTACTGGGAGACTGCTGACATTTAACTTGGTTTAGGGGTTTGTAAATTGTTAATATTGCTTTTAGCATAATGATCTAACTGCAGTCCTAAAAACTGTACAATTTCGCTATTTCTTTGTCTCCCATTCTCCTTCATTATGCAATGTTCAGATACTTTATGGTATTATTGCAAATCCCTTATACCTGATTTATAAAATTTTATCTTCTAAGCACCATCTCCATGTAAGCTGGAACAGCATAACTTAATATGACACCTAACATCTATCATGTTAATTGACTAAATGTAGCATAGTGTTAAAAGTACATACTTTTAACACTATGTAGTAGGCAGTCTGTAGTAGTTTTAGTAGGCAGTCTGAATACATTACCCTCTCATAGACCACTGAGGTATTAGGCTTTGCAGGAAATTACAGGTATTTTGAATGCATGTTCATTTATTCAAATGCGTTGTCGTTATCATCAGTTCAGTCAACTCTTTATTCATAAATGAACTACAATCTTAGTGTCCCTAATTAGTTTTATTAATATACATCTTATAATGAACAACAATAATTTTGCAATAATACCATGAATTCTATTTTTCATGTTGTACATATTTGATAATTTTTCTGTTTTCTGTGTTTTATTTTTCATTATATGTAAAGCTGCTTTAAAGCAATGCAACATTGTAAAACGTGCTATATAAATAAAACTGAATATACATTTTTGCAGGAATAGATCAATTCATCTACCAAACCTTGCAAACTCTACAACATTCAACCAGGTCAAAGTTTTTAAACAACAGGTAAAAAAACAGGGTCATTATCAGAAACACGGGTCTCCAGGATAAAAACCCCTTGAATTGAGAAGAACTGTTATGTGGTGATAAAGCCCCACAAACAAACAAACAACTGAATCCTGTCCAAGAGCAATAGGCTCATAAAACAAGAAGCTAAAGGATTTTAGAAAAATAGCAGCTGAAATTTATATGAATGTAAGCAAGGTACAAAATGAACTAGTGCCAAATGTGACTAAAACAATAATTCATGTAGAAATTCAAAGGGTTCACTGAAGTTGCTGTGAACTTTATTTACAATAAAGTCAGCTTATAAAATATTTCTACAGATTGTTTCATATGATTAAGGGTAAATCATTTCCTTTTGAATCCAGCCAGTCTAAAAAAATTCGGAGACAATGAATCTCATAAAAAACAGGAAGGTTATAAACAATTCAGATATTAAACAAAATAATAATGTATCACACACACACACACACATTTTAATCTCAAATCCATCTGTAATTTTTGGTAAGGTAATTAAACTTTGGTAATGATGTTTCTGAACAGCCACAGGGGGGTCATATCTTTAAAACTGACTGTGGTAGCTATTTGCAGCAGACCGTGGGGACGCAGCCTCCATATGTTTAAGGTGACATGCGTGACAGAGCAGGTGTCCGTCAAGAGGGTAACAGCGGTGACCTTCCTCATCATTCAGCTCCATCTGACAGTCCTGCAGGAAATATTTCAGACATTTAGAGGATAGACCACTTTCATCATTTACTCACCCTCATGCCATGAATTTCTTGTATGAATTTTTTCTTCTATGGAACACAAAAGATGTTTTGAGAAGTGTCACAGTGGTTGTGTCAATTAAATGGAAGTCAATGGGTGCCACTGTTGTTTGGTTACCAAGATTCTTCAAAATGCCTTTTTGTTGTCCCAAAAAGCAAAAAGTTATACAGGTTTAGAATGACATAAGGGTGAATACGTGATGAAAGATTTTCTTTGAGTGAACTATCATGACAGTTCATGGTAAAGCATCTCTTACATTAGTTTATATTTTTTCATATTTTGTCAAGACATGCAAGTACTTACACAGCTTCAGGTAGTGATGATTCATTTTGCAACAAGAAAGACCTTTTTATCAATAACCATTGGGAATGACATTCAATTAGATGATACCATTGTTTTGAAGTATTCTGACTGTTGTAGTGTCGTCACCCAAGCTTGACTCACCTCACAATGATAGCACTCTACATGATAATCCTTGTCCATGGAGACAACTCGAATGGTTTCATCTGATCCCTATGAGGGTAAACAACTATTGAGAAGGTATCCAACACATTGCTAAGGTCCAGCAGTCTTTAAGATCTGTGTGTGATAGTCCTGGTTTTCTGAAGCTTTGTGTGAGAAATGGACTGGAAAGTTATTCCCCTCTTCCAAAACTTTTAAATTGATTACGAACTACAAAACATGACTTGTTAACATGAAGTTAACAACAGGTGCATTAGGTCAGAGGACACTGACCCTTAAGCTGCTCTGTAACACCACTACAGTGATCTGAAAGGAGGATATGGGTTTTTTTTACACTAATTCATTTTTCAGATGTTTCTATCCAAAGTAACTTATATTTATACATTTCATCAGTATGTTTGTCCCTGGGAATCAAACCCATGACCTTTATGCTGCTAACGCAATGATCTATCAATGGAGCTACAGGATTGCAGTGGAGTTTTTCCTAAGCACGCTCACACAGGTGCAAGATAAATGATTCTCTGTCAAGCCTGTTGATGGGGATGGAGCACAGCATGCCTCTGGGGTAATTTCTAATTGTAGACAGTGGTGGTTGGGGGTGGGTGGGTTACACTCTATTGGTTTAAAAAATACATGTGCCCTGGTTTAATAAGATCACACTCTCTATTACTGCTAACAGAATTAATTTGACTGTAATGTCATGACTTTAATGGTCTGTATAGTTTATGCCACTGTAGTTGTAAAGGTCTACTCATAAAACACCCACAATGCTCTGAAGTTTTAGGTATGACCCACAGTGTAAGGCCCACTGAAAAAAAATTGACAATTTTTATTTTATGCAGACTTTAAGCATAACAAAGAAACTATCAACATAATCAAAAGTGATTAGAAATGCCTGGTAGTGTTGTGTGACTGTGTGTTAAAAAAGCTGAAATAGTGTTAGATCTCACATCTTACCTCTGAGGGCAGGATCGGCTGATTACATGCTGCACATTTCGGTGCAAGAACCCTAAACATGAGATAAACAAAATCATAAATGAAACCGTTTCTTAACAAAAGTGCCTCTAAAAATGTAATTGCACACAGAGATAGTCCCTCACATCAGAGATGGGTGCTTGACTTATGACTTTTAACATGCCAAATGCTACAGAGACCCTTACAAATACGGACAGCAACCAGATATATCACGTGCCAAAGCACTGGGTTTTTTTATTTACATATGTGCTTGCACTGTTGTTGTTTTTGTTATTTTAAAGCTTTATCATACAAAATGGGATAATGAGATACTGCTATTATACATCTGAAAAGGTCACGCCATGATGCATCAATCTTGTACTGGTCATACTTTGGCCACTGGTCTTGGCCAAAACCTGCCTGGGGGACTTTAAGTTTATCTGTTTTTCATTTCCCCAAGGTCCTGCAGTCAGCAGGATCCAGACTTTATTCAGACCAGATGGTGAGGAGATGGGATGGGACAATCCCTGAGACTGACAGACCCAGCTGGAATTCAACCTGAAACTTTCATTGAAACCCATTTCTGGTTCAGCTACATGCACATCCTCATGCCAGTTTAAGAAGATTACAGTCATAACCTGGATCACCCAAAAGCAGTGGGAATGTGATGAACTTCTTTATTAAACATACCATTATTTATTTACCTACCTCCAGCTCAGTTAGATTCTACATTTTTTGGTTCCCTTCCTAAGCACAGAAGTGTGATGTTATAGCTGCAATTAGTAACATTATGCTTCTGATGCCATCTCTGTTTACAACATTCCTCAATGTCTGACATTTTTCACACAATCAGACCTGACAGTTTTTCAATTTTTCAATTTTCAAAATTAATATAAAAGTGTATAATAATTGACTAAAGGTTGTATAGTCTCATACTGTAAATAAAGGTATCTCATAAAGTACATACTGTTTTAGTAGGATTCTCATAAATTACTGAGATAGGTATTACTGAGCCTTCACATGCAATAACAGGTATTTCTAATGTCAAATGGTTCAAATGTGCTGTAGTAATTATCAGTTCAGTCAACTTTATATTCCTAAACCAATTACAATCTTAGAATCCCTAATTAGTTTTACTAATATAAATCTTATAACGAACAAAACAATTTGCAATAATACCATGTGTTCGGTACTGTCTTGTACTTTTCATAATTTTCCTGTTTTCTGTATTTTCATTGTGTGTAAAGCTGCTTTAAAACAATGCAACATTGTAAAAACATGCTATTTACCTAAAATCGAATTGAATGATGAATTAGATGGAAAATCTACATAATCTCATTCTCTAACTTTACACTCTCTGTTAAGACAGTGTTGGACATTCTCAGAAACAGTAAGGACTGCTAAAGCTGCTCTTGTTATATCATCAGACTCGCTGACCAGCTAACTAGATTTCTTGTCTAGTCAATTAGTAGAAATGTGTAGTTGTGCAAACCCTTATCATAGGCGCACCCAAAATTCAAACATAAAATTTGGGATTTTTATAAGCATTGGGTCAATGATAAGACTACTGGTTCTGACTGGCTGCAGACCAACCTGTGGTAGTCCTTCACACAGTAGATCTTGTTCTCCGTGTCTACAGTGAAAGGCACACCGTCCAGACTCTCATTACAGATGGCACAGCGGAAGCAGCCTGGGTGGTAAGACTTCCCCAGTGCCTGCAGGATCTAAAGACAAACAAACCTGTGACCATACTGCCAAACAACAGATGCTAACAGACACACACTTCATCTTAATGTGTGTGTGTGTGTGTGTGTGTATTTGTGCATACAGAACATAATGAATCAGAAAACAGTTGCAAACAATATCAAGATAAAGTCCAATTTCTATTAATATCCTGGAATTTAGGAAGTCCTTAAACTTTTGGCTTTCATAACCCTTAATGGGCAACATGTGCAGTTGTGTTAGAGGAAACACACTGAATGTTTATATAAACTTCTGCTTACACAGCAGTAACACTGGGGTCAAAAGTCTGAAATAAACAACAGATTTTTATATTAGAAATGTTATTCCAAACGTTTGATCCACAGTGTGTGTGCATGCTTGTGTGATATCCTTGTGTCATTATGACTGTATGAGAAATCTTGTATGCATTAAAAACACTGCCACACAGCCAAGTGTACACTTCCAGCCACAAGTGTACACCTGTCTACTCATTCCTTCATAATTACTATATTCCACATTTTAGAAAATTACTAGTCATCATAATGTTAATAAAGGTATGGAACTGTGTAGTTATATATAAACAAATCAAAATATCTTTTATTTGATCTTTATCAGTTTAGCCCATACAACACCTCAACCTCTTTATAAAGGGCATCCTGGTATTTTCAAACTGTTTGTAGGTTCAGATTTTTTTGGGTTTTTTTCTTTAGTTTGGTCAACAAATAAGTACATAAATTTAAAATCAATTTATATCTGTCAACAAACTTACAAACCCAAACAAACATTTAAGCATGAGTCTTTAGATTAAAGGTTTGTAAAATAATAAAACTCAGTTAATTGTGTCTAAACATTAACTAGCACTGTATTTGATTGTAATGCAGTCCGTAAAAGAACACTTTACAGTAAGAAGATGGTGTGAGATGACTAATGCAGGGTGTGGCACTACATCAAACTCACCATATCCATGATCAAATGTCCACACACGTTACATTTATCAGCAGACTGCTGGAACCCAGAATACTGATAAAAACAAGAGTGCAAGGGTTTACTGTCGAAACCAACTTTCATTCATCACTTTATTTTCATAAGATCAACATTAATCTCAGACATAATAATTCCTCAAATTTAACCAAAGAAACTGTGATGAAACACATATGTCATGACTGGAGTCCCATTTTACCTCATTTTACTCAACCAAAAGTAAGCTTGTGTACAATAATACTTTTTGAATCGGAATCTTAATCCATTTCATAATGCTTCACCCTCAGTTACCAGTCAGGTAACCCTCTCAACAGAACACTAAACACCACCATCTGTGGACAATTACTGGACTCAATAGCACAGTTTATGTACCTTCATAAATACTCTTATATATACATATTAGATATGTATATATGTATTGGATTATTGTCATTGTATTTGCAGTTCAGTGTGCTGGTGCATTTTCTATGTCCTGTGAATTATATCTTTTTTTATATCTGTTACTTGAATTTTAATAATATGTTGATTAGTCAGTAAATCATTCTTCAAGCTTTTTTTTTTATCATTTTACAGTGATTTTCTGGCAACTGCTATTTTCACAGTAAATTTAACAGGACATTATTTACAGTTTTTTAACCTGAACTACACTCACAAATAATGACCCACAAAAGAAATGTTACATCATCTACGTTTTGTACTCTCAAAACTTAAACATAAGAAACAAAATACAAATGGACATACCAAGAAGTCTTCTTCACAAAACACTTTCCCACACACATAGTAAAAAGCTTTTCCCCGCAGTCTTCGACCTGCACAGAATACCCATAACACTATTATTACCATTTAAACAGTGATTTGACATGACAAGACATTAAGAATACAAACAGTGAATTGACATGACAGAAAACAATATTCCTCAATAAATGTTTTTTTTAAACTGATAACTATAAAAATCAACCAATTAAAAAGGAAGAAAAGACAAATATGTACAGTGTGTTTAGGTCATGTTAAGACCTTAAACATGGCACATAACCTGTTAAGCATAATCATGTAAGATTTAATCTGTCAAGTTCTTCTTTATGTAAGGATTTTTTAATAAATCCTGTTAAGATACGTATTTGTACTGATTGAATTTGACGTTTAGAGTAAAAATAAATCAAAGGCACAGGACAGAGAGATTTGTTTAAAAACTCTGCTCATTAATTTAGTCACAGTCAGAAGCTGTCAGCATTTTGTGAGCATGATCTTAGATACTGATCAGCTCCTGTTTTCCAGTCCACGTTGAGAACATCCTGTCTGGAAGTTCCTGTCTTCCATCTGGATTGTTTTTTTTTTATCTCAACAGACATAGACAAATCTTCTCATTCAAACAGCCCCTGTCCCACAGGAAAGGGGAACATTCCACACATTTCTGTCCTTTGGGCTGATGTATTTAACCCTTATAAGCTCCTTCAAAGCCAATGAAAGTCTTCATGTTTCTGCCATCAACACACAAACTACAGTGGAACTTAGTTAACCTAAACAAAATGCTTGTTAAGACATTCATGGGCAAATGAGTCTGCTGGCAATCTTAAAGTGTTTACTCTTGGAAAAATTATTGCTCAGACAGATAATTCAAATGCAATGTCTACATGCAAAGCAACACGTGCCTCAGTATGAGGTCACAAACCGCACCGCCTTGTTTGGCCAAAACTGTTTTGTGTGTGGAAACACTGAGCCAAGTGTATTAACTACACAACATATTATCAAATATAATATGTTGTTATATTATCAAAGCATGGGTAGTGCAGTACTGTGCAACAGACTCCATCTGAGACTTCAGATGTGAGAAAATTAGAAGAAATGTGTCTGGCTTGACAGATCAGTCTATTGCCAGGAAAAAGGTGTGAAATGAAAGTGACATATTTGTCAGATATGGTAACCCATACCCGAAATGTGACCTCTGCATTTAAGTTTTATAACCGAAAAAGCAGCTAATTAATATTATGGTTTTCAAGATAATTTAATGATATTTTGTCATTTTTATGATGGTGTTATTGCTTATTATGCAGAGGCTAAAGGTCCTTTCACATCAAAAGTGAATAATCATGATCATTTATCTTTTGACAAAGCATGCTTTCTCCCAATGAGTGTGTCAAAAGGTTTTTTCAATTAGCCTGCAATGAAACATTTTCCTGTTACATTTGAGCTTTATATCAACTATCCAGTACCATTGCTGTATGGGGGTAAAATAAAAGCAAAACATGAGCGGTTGTAGATTTGAATTTGAGAAATTGTACAATAAATATTTGTACTTTTTTGTACCCTAAAACTTACACTCACAGCCCAGATTTGAAAACCTGTAAAATAAAAAACAATCAAATGTAACAATCTCACATCTGTGTTCTGAATTTCAAGTTGCAGACAAATAGTCACAAATGTGTAAAACCCCATTCACAGAAATAAAATGACACACACAAACGTGTAGCACATATTTACACATACTCTTAAATTGACATATGCAGTACAACCACAAATAGGCACCTACAACCTTCTCAAATCTGTCTCTGCAGTTTAAGATTATTGCACGTCGACTTGTGCTACTACTATTGCAATAAACCTGTTTCAAAACTATCTATAAACTGAGAAGCGAAAGAGAGAGGCGGGAGGGTGATAATTTATTGGTTGGTGACAAGCTATGCATGGAGGCTGCCTGTGTGCTCTCACATTTTGCTGCTCTTTTACCTCCATATTTTCTCACCCTCATGTCATTCCAAATCTATGACTTTTTTGCTTCTGAGGAAAAGAAGATGATATTTTGTATGATGTATGCTGGTAATCAAACAACAATGGCACTCATTGATTTCCATTGTATGGGTACAAAACCACTGAGACATCTCAAAATATGTTCTTTTGTGTTCCACAGAAAAAATCATACTGGTTTGGAATAACATGAAGGTGAGTAAATGATGTAAAAGTTTATTTTGGGTGAATTTTATCTTTAAGCACAAGACGAACTCCCAATCACATGGCAGTAACGCAATGAACTTAATACTGATTTTTTTTTTTAGTTTTATGACAACAATAAACAACAACATACCAAAAAACCAAAACAGAATACATTTACAAAAAAAGGAAAAAGGGCCAGAATACATTACAAATGACATGAGTGCCTAAAATAATTACAAAGGAGAGAGATAAGAATACAAATCAGCATATCACAGTATCACAAATGTGTCAAAGTCCATTAAATACTGTCATTAAGCTGTTGGAGGAAGGGACCCCAGATCTTAGAAAACTTGTTAAGAGACTTTGCTTCATTAAACCGCATTTTCTCAAGATGGCAGAGGCCATTTCAGCAAGCCATCTCTGAAAACATGGGGGAGCAGTGGATTTCGACTCCCTCAATATAATTCTCTTGGCCACCACCATGCCCAGCATTAATGCCAATTGCACATGATAAGGCAAAGATGAAACTCATCTTTGTCAGAGTAGCCAAAGATGGCCAATTCTACTTCAGGCAAAAAAAGCCAGGTCATATGCCGCAGAATACCAAGAAAATATATCCTGCCAGTACCTGTGAAGTTTTGGGTAGAACCAAAAAGAATGAGATAAAGTTCCCTCTGCACCCTGACATCGATCACAAACTAGAGACACTGCTGGGTAGATCTTGTGGAGTTTGACTTTAAAATGCAAGTCAGCAAAGTGCAGTCTATGTACAATTTTAAACTGAATTAACTGAAGTCTTGTATTAATAGAACAGTGTAGGATTTCAGACCAGAGGTTGTCAGATATGAGGTTGCTCAAGCTACCTTAAGATAATCAGAAGAAATTTAACTGCGAAGAGAAGAAAGAAAGAAATTGTGAAACCCTATGCCTAGAATCAGGTGCTTGTCGCACTAGATTATAGAACCTGTGTTCTTCCTGCTGGATCCTGTAATCAGAAAAAGCTTGCTAAGCATAATGCCGAATCTGCAAGTAGCGACAGAAATGAGAGTGAGAAAGACCATATATACCAAGAAGGTGATCAAAAGAAGGAAAGCTACCATCTGTGTATAGTTCATTAAAAGTAGAAAGACCCTTGTTATTCCACAACTGAAAGATTCTATCGCTCATAGCGGGTGTAAAATTATGATTCTTAGAAATGGGAGAATGTAGATAGGGAGCGTGTGATACCAAGAAATTTCTTAATTTGTTTTAATATTCTTAACAAGCTATGTACTACAAAATTTTTAGAAATGCTCTTTAAAGGAGTATTTAAATTGGAAAGTAATAAAGCAGGAGGAGAGCTCTTGTTTACAGAATGAGATTCCATGTGAATCCAGGTAGGAAAATTTGCAGTCTCATTAAGACATGGCGAATCCATACTCCAGTAAATCAAGGCCCTTACATTTGCGGCCCAATAATATTGTTGAAAGACTGGCACCCCCCCCATCTCTTTAGATTTTTCCAGGTCTGCCTTTGAGATACGATGAGTCTTAAAACTCCAAATGAAAGGGAAAATAATAGAATCTAGATTTTTAAAAAACAATTTAGTAAGATAGGTAGATTCTAAAATAGATATAAAAACCTTGGAAGGACCACCATCTTTATAGCATTAAAAAAGCCTCCATTTTTTAATGTTGGATTTAAGGCTTTTTATTGCAGCAATAAAATTAAGTTTAAATGTATCTTTTGGATCTAAGGGAATAACCAATCCTAAGTAGGTGAAATGATCACAAACAATTTTAAAAGGGAGGGACTCTAAAAAAAGAGACTCTGTGTTGAAAAATTATTTCCAAGGGGAACAAACAGACTTTTATTCCAATTAATAGAATACCCAGAAACCGAACGAAAATGTTTTATCAAATCCATAAAAGGAGGTAAAGAATCAACAGCATCTTTTAAAAATATGAGTAAATCATCTGCATATAGAGAGAGCCTAGTCTCTACAGGCCCAATTTTAATACCACTAATAGAAGAATGGTGCTGAATACTTATCAAGAGCCAAATTAAACAGTAAAGGACTAAGGCAACATCACTGCCTAGTCCCACGGTAAAGTGGAACATAGACAGATTTGTCCAAATTAGTGAGTACCACAGATTTTGGGTTTGCATAAAGCATCTCAATGTATGTACGAAAATTTTTACCAAACCCAATCTTATCTAACACTAAGTATAGATATTGCCACTCGATCTGATCGAAGGCCTTCTCAGCATCTAGAGAGTTAACAGCTGTCTTAGTCCACAGAGAATCTTCATTACAAGCAACATTTAACAAGCGATGAACATTTGAAAAAGAAAATCTACCCAAAATAATCAGGTCTGATCATGATGAATTAGTGAAACCATGTGCTTGCTCAAGTGAATGGCCAACACTTTAGCAACAATCTTCTAATCACAGTTCAGCAAGCCTAATGGTCTATAACTAGAAGGATCAGTGTTATCCCTATCTTTTCTCAATAACAAGCAAATGTTCGCTTC
Source organism: Chromobotia macracanthus (assembly GCA_036877525.1). NCBI lineage: Eukaryota > Metazoa > Chordata > Actinopteri > Cypriniformes > Botiidae > Chromobotia > Chromobotia macracanthus. The sequence goes on along the minus strand of JAZGTH010000074.1, from coordinate 2,079,523 downwards.
ATAGAGAGAACGAGGAAGTTTATTTTCAAAAGAATGACTTATCATTCTCAGCAATAGTGGAGCAATAATATCCGAGTAAGCTTTTTAGAATTCAATACAAAACCCATCAGGCCCTGAGGCCTTACCATTTGAAAAAGACTTGATAACCTTCAAAATTTCATCTAAAGTGAACTCTTTATCCAGATTGCTTTTGGCATCCTCAATAAGCTTCAGAGTGTTATTGTATCAAGAAAATCAGTAATATATGAAATGGGTATGTTACACTTTGACGTAAAAAGATGTTTATAAATTCCAAAAACGAGAATTAATTTCCTTTGGATTGGCTATTAACACACCTGAGTCTGATTTAATATGGAAAATAGCTCTACTGACCTGTATGCGTCTTAACTGCCGAGAGAGTAATCTTTCAGGTTTGTCACCCATCTCAAACTGCTTACATTTTATCTTAAGCATCATATTACTGACTTGTTCACTGAAAATATTATAATACTTGTACTTCAGTTTTAGCATTGCATTAAGATCTGACTGAGATTTAGATCTATAGGCATGCTCCATAGTTGGAAGCAAGGTTTCAATTTCGGCAAGCCGTCTACGTTTCACCTTCTTCCTGCTTGATTCATAAGCAAGTATATTACCCCGCAACACTACCTTAAAGGTCTCCCAAAGAGTGGAATCAGACACATCACCTTTATCGTTAAAATTAAGAAACTGCTTGATATGAGGGGAGATGTATGCGTGAAAATGCTCCTGCAATAATAAACAAGGGTTTAGACGCCAATTGTACTTAGACTGAGACATAGAAAGGTTAAACACCATAGTAAGGGGACTATGATCAGAAATTATATCATTATATTTAGTCTGTATTATGTTTGAAATAAGTTTAGAATCAATAAGAAAAAAATCTATTCTAGAATATGATTTGTGCACAGGAGAAAAGGAGGAGTAATCTCTGTCGGATGGGTGTTGCAGTCTACAAATATCGACTAAATTAAAAGACTTGGCTGGAATTTTTAAAGTACTAACTGAACGTAAAATGTGAGGGACCTGTGTGGAGGAGTGGTCCAAATAAGCGTCAAGATACAGTCATGTGAAAAAATTAGGACACCTTGTGAAAGCATGTGTATTTTGTGACATTTTTAATATATGGTTATTTAGAGAAAAAAGATAGGACACCCTAGCACCTAATAGCTAGTGTTACCCCCTTTGGCTGAAATAACTGCAGTGAGATGCTTCTTGTAGCCATCTACCAGTCTCTAACATCAGTCTGAGGAAATTTGACCCCACTCCTCAATGCAGAATTTTTTCAGCTGTGATATGTTTGAGGGTTTATTGCATGTACAGCCCTTTTCAAGTCACCCCACAGCATCTCAGTGGGATTCAGATCTGGACTTTGACTCGGCCATTCCAGGACTCCATTTCTGCCTATTCAGCCAGTCTTTGGTTGATTTACTAGTATGTTTTGGGTCATTGTCATGTTGCATGGTCCAGTTCCGCTTCAGCTTTAATTTTCTAACAGATGGTCTCACATGTTCTTCAAGCATACACAGTAGAATTCATGGTGGACTCTATGATGGTGAGCTGACCAGGTCCTGCTGCAGCAAAGCAGCCCCAAACCATGACACTTCCACCTCCATGCTTCACAGTTGGTATGAGGTTCTTTTCCTGGAATGCTGTCTTTGGTTTACGCCAAACATGTCGTCTGCTCTGGTGTCCAAATAATTCAATTTTGGACTCATCTGTCCAAAGAACATTATTCCAGAAGTCCTGGTCTTTGTCAACATTCTGTCTGGCAAATGTCAGTCTGGCCTTGATGTTTCTCTCAGAGAGCAAAGGTTTCCTCCTTGCACACCTCCCATACAAGTTAAACTTGTGCAGTCTCTTTCTGATTGTAGACACATGCACTTTTACATCAACAGTAGCCAGAGCCTGCTGTAGGTCCCGAGATGACATTTTAGGGTTTTTGGAGACGGTCTGCTCTTGGGGTGAACTTGCTGGGGCGACCAGACCTGGGCATGTTGGCAGTTGTTTTGAAAGCCCTCCACTTGTAGACGATCTTCCAGATAGTGGAACGACTGATTACAAAATCTTTTGAGATCTTTTTAAATCCCTTACCAGACTCATAGGATGCTACAATTTATTTTCTGAAGGCCTCTGACAACTCTTTTGCTCTGACCATGGTGCTCACTTTCACTTCAACAGTCAGGACCACACCAAACTATGTCTGAGGTTTAGATAGGGCAAGCCTCATTCAAAATGCTGAGTAACAATCTACTAATTATGCGCACCTGGTGTGATACACCCGTGTGTGATTTGAGCCATTTTAAGAGGGAATACATGTGAGGGTGTCTTAACCTTTGCCTCAGTTAGAATTTGCATTTTGTGGAATTACATTTTACAAAAAATCCCCTCTTCAGTTTTAATTGCTTTAATTGCTCTGTATTGTTAAAACTGAGATTAAATATCTGTATATCCAAAATGTTGCAAAAATGTTACAAAAATACACAGGCTTTCATAGGGTGTCCTAATTTTTTCACATGACTGTAGCAGTTAAAATCGCCACCAATTATTACATATGTAGAACTGGGGTCAGGAAGCAAGTCAAAATCTTTCTAAAGAAAATAGGATCGTCAAAATTAAGACCATATATATTTACACGTAACTGGGAATGAATTTATATGACCAGATAACTAAAATATATCTTCCGAAAGGATCAGAGATGACAGTAGACAAACAAAATGGGACAGATTTCCGAAATAGGATAGCAACACCCCTGGCCTTTGAGGAAAAGAAGAATGATAAACTTGCGAGATCCAGTTAGACCTAAGGCGTCTCTGCTCTGTTGGTCTGATGTGAGTCTTTTGCAAAAAAATAATATCGGCAGAGAGGAACTTAAGATGAGCAAATACTCTTTAATCTAGTGTCCCATTCCTCTAACATTCCAAGATATAAAAGTGAAATTGGTCCCCCCAAAAGACACATCAACCTTCATCACTGAACTTAAATATCACCAGTAAAAGGACAAATAATGCAGTAAACACTGTAATATAAATATCCCAGAACAACCCATTACAACTAACCCCCCACCTACAACCGTTTCCCCAATTGAAACAGTAAAACTCACCCAGTACCAGGAAGGTAGTGGAACAAAGGAAGAAAAAAACAACAAAAAGCAAAACAAGGAACTTTCTCAGTAATTTGTAGAAAAAACAAGTCTCAGTTGTTCTCCCCAGCTGCTCACAAAATACCAAACATAGACAAAAGTGCCGTCAAAAACAGAAAGAATTGAGGATGAACTTGAATGAACAATTTAACAATCAAACCAATGCAACAGTACAATAAATCAGAATCCGTAAAGAGAAGTCATTTGTTAGATAGAGAGTCCGCATATTTTCGTGCTTCTTCTGGTGAATCGAAAATCGATATGGAGTCTTTGTGCTTAACTCACAATCTTGCAGGAAAGCAAAGAGAACAGGACACCCCCGCTTCCTTCAAAACTTTCAGCACTGCTCAGGATGTGCGACGTTTGGAGGCCACCTCCGCCGTGTAGTCCAGAAAGATATGCACCTGTTTCCCCATCTGAGCGTTGTCACGGCCCAGACGGAGGATCAGGTCTTTGTCGCGGTCATGATGCAGCTTAATCAGACACGGCTTCTCGTCTTCTGTAGGCTTTGGTTACAGCTACCTCTGCATGCAATCCACTTTGACAGGTTTCGAGAACTTGTCTTGGCTGAATAGCGTAGAGATTAGCCCGATAACAAACTCTGTAGGATGACCCTGCTCCACTCCTTCTTTTATTCCCACGAATTTCAAATTTAACCAACGTGAACAGCCTTCCAGATCATTTACTTTAGCACGAAGAAAGCTGTTATCCAAATATCCGAAGCTGTTGTTCCTCACAGATTCTCTGTACTTCGTCCAGACGTGAATCACAACCGGTCATGGCTAATTCCAAATCTGCAACTTTTTTCTTAACACCTGACTGTTTGGACTGTAGATTGGCCAGCACAGCATCCAACGCATCAAGGCGAGTGTTGATAGACAACTTAGTGTCCTCAATGTGCCGCTTGTGTATTAATGGCTGCAAGTATAGTGTTGGTGGTGGCTGAGGAGAGGGAATCACTCATGACATCGCCATCTTTGCCCTGCTGCGCAGCCTTTGAGTGCTTCTTGGAAGTCATTATTATAGAAACAAATTGAACTTTGGACACACTGCTGCAATCTGCAACAATTAAGGTAGTAGCTGTGACATCAAACTTTGGGCGAACAAGTATATTGATGGATATATAAAAAAAACAGGAGACAACTATGAGGAGACTTAAAAGAATGTCCACTCCATTCGCCGCACGCTAGATTAACATGACATTGAATTTGATAAGCTGGTCTACTGTGAGGTTTTACAGAGAATGGTGAGAAAAAATATCCAGTGTGTAGCAGATCTCTGTCTGAAATTACCTTGGTAATAGCAGAGGTCATAGTAGAATGACCAGACTGGTATAAGCTGATAGAAATAATAACAGTGAGTCAAATAACCACTTATTACAACTGAGGTTTGCAGATAAGCATCTCTGATCACACCTGTTGTATCCAGAACCCAGGTCTACAGCAGCAGAAGATCTCTACAATAGCAGAAGAAGGTATGTCGGGGAACAGGTAAATGAGGCCACAGTGGACATGGACTCACCAAATATACAAAAACGTTGACCGGTCTGATAAATCTAGAATTTCTGCTGCAAAATTCAGATTGCAGGGTCAGAATTTTGCGTAAACTACATGAAGGTATAGATCCATCCTGTCTTGTAACAACAGCTCATGCTAATGTTTTCTTGGCATACTTTGGGCCCCTGGTACGTTTTGAGAATCATTTAAACACCATAACCCTTTCTTCAAACCCAAACTCTTCAAAAATGTTACAAATATTTTTGCAATAAGTAATAAAATGTTTCACTTCAACATGTCATTTCAAACAATTTTATAGGTTATGTGAAAACATACAGTACTTCAGACTTCATTAGCACTATGCTAGTACAGAATTGTCATCGCTTTAAAAGTGTTAAAAATGTCTAAATGTCGTTACATTAGAAAACAAATTAATGAAATTTAGCACAAGAAGACTCTGAGCAAAACATTTCAGAAAAAGAGGCTTGTTAGGTTTGAAATAGACTTTTTTCAGTACAACCAAATTTTCAGTAGCTAAAATTTTTGTGTGCCCCTAATATTTTTTTAACTGTGTCTTGTAAAATGCTGTTATACTGTCATCCTCAAAGAAATAAAAAAACTTTCTGAATTTCAAACTCTATTTTCATTCCATTGTTTGTAACAAATTCACCATCTTCAACAACAGGGAATACATGTGAGGGTGTCTTAACCTTTGCCTCAGTTAGAATTTGCATTTTGTGGAATTACATTTTACAGAAAATCCCCTCTTCAGTTTTAATTGCTTTAATTGCTCTGTATTGTTAAAACTGAGATTAAATATCTGTATATCCAAAATGTTGCAAAAATGTTACAAAAATACACAGGCTTTCATAGGGTGTCCTAATTTTTTCACATGACTGTAGCAGTTAAAATCGCCACCAATTATTACATATGTAGAACTGGGGTCAGGAAGCAAGTCAAAATCTTTCTAAAGAAAATAGGATCGTCAAAATTAAGACCATATATATTTACACGTAACTGGGAATGAATTTATATGACCAGATAACTAAAATATATCTTCCGAAAGGATCAGAGATGACAGTAGACAAACAAAATGGGACAGATTTCCGAAATAGGATAGCAACACCCCTGGCCCTTGAGGAAAAGAAGAATGATAAACTTGCGAGATCCAGTTAGACCTAAGGCGTCTCTGCTCTGTTGGTCTGATGTGAGTCACTTCAACATGTCATTTCAAACAATTTTATAGGTTATGTGAAAACATACAGTACTTCAGACTTCATTAGCACTATGCTAGTACAGAATTGTCATCGCTTTAAAAGTGTTAAAAATGTCTAAATGTCATTACATTAGAAAACAAATTAATGAAATTTAGCACAAGAAGACTCTGAGCAAAACATTTCAGAAAAAGAGGCTTGTTAGGTTTGAAATAGACTTTTTTCAGTATAACCAAATTTTCAGTAGCTAAAATTTTTGTGTGCCCCTAATATTTTTTTAACTGTGTCTTGTAAAATGCTGTTGTACTGTCATCCTCAAAAAAATAAAAAAACTTTCTGAATTTCAAACTCTATTTTCATTCCATTGTTTGTAACAAATTCACCATCTTCAACAACAGACAATTACTGTCTAACTTTAAAACATCTGCTTTGAGCAAATCCAAATGTGGGCTGAATTTCAAGACTTTTTCAAACCTCATCTTTTTCACTTCATTCTGTATGTTCTCTATGTTTCACCTCTCTTTAAAGTGATGTTTAGAAATGTGCTATAAAATATAAATAAAAAGTATTATTACTCATTTACTACATCTGTCGATTACCCTATGGAGGGACTGTTTGTTACCAACCACACTGTTTTTAATCACAAGAATGTGTTTAATAACACATTCTCGCATTGATCCTATGGCAAGAGTTCAACACAGAAGTATAATGAGCCCTTCAGAAAAGCTGTAGACCCTTGCTTCATTGCAGATGCCACTTGCTGTAATGTTTTTTATCACCTACCTGTAATGCAATAATATACATAAATTTGTAGTTACATGACTTAGATTTAATCGTTTTGGTGCCCCATATCTATTTTCAGAAGATACAGGCTTACCAAGACATCACACCAACAAATTTACAGTAATAGTAAGAACAGCAGTTAAATGTCAGTGTCTCCCTGGTGGGTGTGATATTGAGAATATTTGGACTGGGTCAAGAACAAAGCTGCCCTCCTAACAGCTCCTAAGCAGAGCACTTTGTTCCCTCACACAAACCACGTCAGTATCTCTGCCAGATACTAAGAACCCACAAAACACCAAACTGAGTTCAGAAGGCAGGTCCTGATTATTCATAGGAGATAAATAATCTGCGAGTGGCAAAACTGTTTTACAAGGAGTCTGTGGTACACAGAGTAAAGTCTGTGGATGGACCTGGACATCCAGAAGATCAGAACAGAGCACACAAAGACTCATCTAAACCCATCAGTAGAGATGTAGAATGGAAGGACTTTGAAAGAACATCTTACTCCCTGCTAGCTTGGGCAGCAGCCTGTCACTTCCTGTGCAACTCTCTGAGGTCCTATGATAAAAAAAAAAGATCCCTTAAAGGAGAATTTCCTCATGGCCTGTTGAGATTTTAAGTCTTATGGGGCTTTGCTCTCCCCATACTGTTTTTCTTCATTTTTACCCTTATTTGGGTTTTTCGAGCAGACTGTAATGCTATTGCTACGCAATATTTCCCTTTGCTCGAGCAGAATCCCCTATGTTAGGATCTAAACACCTTAACAGACATGATAATGGTTACAATGCTTACTGCACAAACACTTTTTATGCTATATCTACCAGCCATACCCATATATTGTACATAAACATTACCTAATATTCTGTTAAAATTGATTTAAGATCTATTTAATTTGTGTTCATTTAGTTAACGTGTGTACAATTAATTTGTGTAAAAATAGATGATGAGGAAAGACATTATTTTTAATTTGATGAGCAGAAAACAATTAAAATTAAAAAACAATTCATTAAAATGTACTTTTAGTACTATTGTTTTGAACATGTTAAACTGTGCAGGGTTAACCCACTAATTCATTTGACATAAAAAAAGTCACATATCAGTAATAATTTGGCATTTAACTTTACGTTCCATGCAGCTAATTCAATTAGATTGACATAAAATAATGTGATCAAACATACAGGTAATAAACATTTCATTACCTCATCAGTAAACATTTATTGTTATTTATTATTAACTTTATTTTTGTTTTGAAAATACAATATTTAGTGGCAAAACTTACATGCTTACATCCATATGCTGCGCATAAGTAAAACATTGGACGCTTGGATATGCATAATTCCCATTTGGCATTTATTTAATATGTGACAGACAAAGCTGCTGCCCACAGAGTATGATCGTATCGTCAGCCAACACTTCAGCATTGTGTAGATGTCATGACACTAGAGATCCTTATACAAAGTGCCACAGGAGGAGCTGAGGAACTGAACTGTGCTACGAGATAAGGCAGAGCGAACACAGGCAATCTGTGTGTGCCTTGTAGTGAGCACTTGGCCCAGTTGTAACCTTCCAGCTCGTGGTGTAAAATGTCTCCCATATGGACATACATAAGGGTAGTACACATATGAAGACCTACTGAAAAGGACCCTATAAACCAAACAGTGTTTCTAGTCACAGTGCCAGTGGAAAAGGGAACTCTACCAAGGAAAAGACATGGCTTTACTGGAAAATACATCATACCAGGTTACCCTAAAGAGGGGAATCCACATGTATGGAGCACCAAACTCAGATACACGGACTAATCAGAAAAGGGCCATGCACATGAGTTTTAGACTTGGTGGCCAGCTCCTCCACTGAACCAATCACTGTAGGTGCTAAAAGTATCCAGTGTCCGAAGATGATTGCTGGAAGGGCAAACGTTATCACCTCAGAAAGAGGAAGAAGACAGGTGCAAGCAATATGCCCAGCCAGTTACAGTTAATCATCCAGTCACAACCAGATCTACATGCAGACTGTAGAATCATGTGTTGGGTGTGGTTGTACATATGTTCACCAGTGAGGCACCCCTTGCCAGTGCTAACAAGGATGCAACTCCTCATATGGAGTGCACCCTAATTCTAAATGGGCAAGGAAGATCTTGTGATTGGTAAGCCAAAGAAATGGCATCCACAATCCAACATGCTAACCTCTGTGCAGTCCAGGTATATGTGGAATACACTCACTTGACACAATATGGCCGTAGCAGGGTCTTCTTCCCCACTAAGGAGCACTTGCAAGTTCTTCACCTGATACTCAAGGTGCTGGGAAGGTAAACATCTGCTTCTGTACAAAGCAGGCAATCTACGACCAAAACATTCCATATAGGCATGCTCTTGCAGTGACGGCATGTCCAATCCACAAATGCTGTTTGGACATTGTTATAACCAAGGCACTGCAAACATTATTTTTGGCCATTTAGTGGGTGATGAAATGGCTGCATCTAGCAGAACAGGGCCAGAAAGTGCTTCTCTTTAAAAAGATGCAGGACACCATTTTATTTGCACTTTAAATAATCAAATTGATTATTTTAGCAATCTGAAACTCTTAAGCCTGCTTAAGTGCCCTGGGGGAAGTTTGGAAGTCAAAGGACAGGATGAGGTGAGCAACCACTGCAACGTGCTATAAGATCCAGCAGGAACAACAAAACAGCTTCTGTTTGTTTAGAGGCATCAGGATGATCAGTGTCATTGACTGACAGTTCAGAAGAACAAGTCAGATTGAGTGATGCACACCAGCTCCCTTGTATACCCATATGTCCAGGGCAGAGACTGTCATGCAAATTCCACTTACCAATTTTTCATTGGTCTTTTGTATAAAGTTCAGGGGTGATTGGGTGTCTTAAGAGTGAACCTCCAGTGTCACTACATTGACACAACAACAAAGTGGGGACAGACAGGAAATGCTGCTTACCAATCTTGTGTGTAAACACTACATAGCACCCATGAATCTAATTTTTAGGAATATTTCTTTAGTCTATATATGAAACATTTTATAAAAGCAACAGTATGGCCATGTATGTAATATAAACACTGTTTGTTATGCCTAATGGCTTTATTTAGTTATGACTTTATTTCTCATGCTTTGTTCTTTCATTTTCTCCCATGCCTTGTTGCTTAAATATCTTAGATTTCTGATATTTATTTTGTTTTACACTCAGCTCTTGTACAATTACTGTTTTCCTACATAGTGTCAGTGCCCCATATGGCTTTCCACAAGCATCTTCTTGAAAGGCAAGGGCAGACAGGTGGGCATGGAAGTCCTGATCCAGAGAGAGAGCCCTGACACTAAGCCTCAGCTCTGAGCACTCATGTGGCAGAAAGCTGTCCTCTTAACAAGTTCCAGAGCGATGAGACGGCCCTACCATTGCTGACTGGTCTTCCTGCCATACTGTCTTAACAGGGAGGGGGTGGGGAGCACACACAAGCAAGTAAAAACAGTGACAGGTCACCCAGGTTTTAAAGGGCTGGAGAGCTGTCTGACAGTTGGCTCCAGAGTAGTGTCATTACTGGAGGCTTATTTTGTGAGGGGTTGCCAGTTTGTTTGCCAACTTGTGCCTGTTTTCATATCAATAACCAATTACTGTGTCAGTTTTGAAAGTGGTTTGGTGATATATGTGATATAACTTCCTCCTGCTTAACCCGAATAAGACAGAGGTCTTGATTATTGAACCCAATAGCTCTAAACTAGATTTGACAGACTACAACATCCTTATTGAAGGTTGCACTATTGTACCAGCTTCCGCAGTTAAGAACCTCTGTGTGATCCTAGATAAGAACCTTTCATTCGATAGTCACATTTCCAGTATGTGTCGTACTGCATTCCTACACCTTAGAAACATTTCCAAGATTCGTCACATGCTGTGTGTCTCAGATGCTGAGAAGCTTATCCACTCATTTATGATCTCAAGAATTGACTATTGTAACTCATTACTGGGGGGGTGTCACGCAAAACAAATAAATAAGCTTCAGCTGGTCCAAAATGCAGCTGCAAGAATGCTCACTAGATCTAAGAAATACGACCATATAAGCCCAATTCTAGCAACACTGCACTGGCTAACTGTAAAATATCGCATTAATTTTAAAATACTATTAACTACTTATAAAGCCCTACATGGTCTAGCGCCTTCATATATTCGTGAATTACTTTCAGATTACAATCCACTGCGGACACTGCGCTCGCAAAATAGTGGTCTGCTAATAATTCCAAGAATATCTAAAACGTCTAAAGGCGGCAGATCTTTCTCCTACCTAGCACCAAAACTATGGAATGACCTCCCCAGCAATGTTCGGGACTCAGACATACTCGAGGAGTTCAAGTCTAAACTAAAGACCTATCTCTTCAGACGAGCATTCACTTTACACAGCTACTGTCACACCTAGGCCACAACAGCTAGGCATAACCAGAACCAAGCACACTTTTTACCCACTCTACTACACGGCTTCCACATTGTGTGAGAATGGCCACTACGCTAATATAAGCCTGTTTTGTTTCCCTCTCTCTATCTTCCTCTCTCCCTCCCTCTCCTCCGAGGGACTCTGAGCGATACAGATTAAGTCCAGTTTGGCGAGACAACGCTCACAACAGCCTAACCAAGGAGGGGGTGACCACCATGGGAACTGTGAAAAATCAACCGCCACCATCACCTATTACATTAATGCAACTGTTAATATATACTCATATTTTTAGCAAAATACATGATTCTGTCTATACCAGCAGTTTGATGTTATAGCTGCTCTCAGTCTCATTTAACATCGGTATCCTAGCCAAAACATCCCTGATTGTATTATGTCAGCCATCAGGCTAACATAAAATGAATATAAAATCACCAGACCCAAATTAAAACTAGTTATTACTATAAACCAATACTGAAATCATAACAGCACTGATTATGACGCTGCAAATATATTAAACTTTAAATCAGAATACTGACTGCGACGCTGTAAACCTATAAACCCTTACACCAAAGTACTGTTTGCAGCTGTAACGCGTCAGAGGAGAAATGACCCTCCCGGTGAGCCTGGGTTCTCCCAAGGTTTTTTCTCCACATTCATCATTGGAGTTTGGGTTCCTTGCCACTGTTGCCGTGTTGGAGTGCTCACTGGGAGACTGCGGATAATAGATATTTGATACTCCATAGTTAATATCTTACTTGATACTTAGTTATTGATAATTGATTGATAATTGACATACCGTTGTTACTGTAACATGTCTATATTTCCTTGTTTTTTCATTTTCCTCCCTGTAAAGGGGCTTTTGAGATAATGCCACATTGTAAAAGCGCTATACAAATAAAGTTGAATTGAATATATGCAGATTACCTAGAATATAACTATAATTTAGAATATAATTATAATTTTTATTAATATTGTCTGATTATTTGGAAATATAATAGCACACTTCTCAACAGGCTTGGTTTTGGGTATTATTCATGTTAATAGCACAATAGTAACATATTATTTTACAATTTGTATGCAAAGACATTAATGTGAAATTTTATATTAAATGTGTGGATAAAACATATGTTAGCATTCAACACATTTTTCATTAAAACTCCAATGTGGGTGTGAGGTCCTTCATGAAACACTGGTGGTGTGGAAAATTCCAGAGGGAGAATAAAACAAGTTTCACTCACTGGCACCAGCTGACATAACACATCAGATAAACCTCCATCTACTTAACCAACCCATTACCCACCTCTGTCATGGCTTCCTTACATTCCTCACAAGCAAAATAACTGCTCTTCAGCACAACTATGCACCAAGTATTCTCACAATGTTTAGTCTCATAAGGCATGTAAACAGGTGGACATACACACAGACACATTAACTGACACTATTTAAGAAGCTGTTTGCAGAGAGCGACACTGGGTCAAAAGCAGTCACGCAGAGGAGAAGCTTAGGAATGCACATTTTCCTTCAAATAGTTCTCATTCCCAGGGGCCACAGCTGTGCTAAATAAAGTGCAAGGAAATAAAGAGTCGATAAACACATGGAATGAACCTGAACTTTCCCATTTGGCCTAATTCCACAGGTTAGAACCAAGTTGTTTTGATAGTAACAATGTAAGAAATAAGAAAGGTTCATGGACATGAGTTTTGTTTGGATCATGAGGGCAGAGTAGTAATATTTCCTCCTGAGTGGAAAACCAGTTTCCGAAGATTCCGCTCCACTTAGAACAATCAGCACCACTCGCTCAAGTGCTTGTTAGAGAATCTGCAACATAAGCTTTAGGTGTAAGGAAATATTGAGTAGAAATTAAAAGGGAATTTGGAAATATTCTTGTTTTGCCTTTATAGTAAGTATTACCTTTATACAGGTTTACTTAGAGACAAGAGACATCTTTTAAATGAATAAACTTTATTATACATTTAAAAATAACCTGAACTTAATTAGTACAATTAATAAAAGACATAGACTGTAACAATGTCACTCAGAAACATCATTAACTGTTATCGACTGTAAATTAAGTAAACTACAAAGAAATCTTACATTGGGGTGAGATTTGAGCGAACTCTGTTTTAATGCTGAGCACTCGGGCTGTGAGCAATTGAGCAGAGTGTTACACCGCTTTACTCTGCTCACATGCTCTGGTTCTATTTAGGTTAATTCACATTATTTAATCACATTGCAGATGATTTCTTTTTCACATTTGGTTTTAAGGGCTGATTGTCAGCACTGTGGTTTTGCAGTCCAGGATATTGGATCTGTTTGTTCACACAGTGCAGTCAATCTTTGGTGTATCTCCATCAGTTACCATGGTAATTATTTAAGTCTGACACTAAGGGACATAAAAGTGCAGATGTCATTGTGGAAAGCTGGGAATGGAAAACTAAATTTAGCCTGTGCTCATGTCCATCTGTAACATGTGCTGCATCTCTTGGTGTGTCAGAGACGTACTGTATTTACACAAATTCAGACACAACAGTGGACATGTCTTGTTATTCAGAAACATGTCCTGCCTTATATGATTCTCATCTCACAAACACAAATATATACACATACTGTATTTAACACATAAAGGCACAAATGTTTACAATCTCACACTCACTCACTCAAAGAAGTTTATTTAATTCCTTTGGTGGGGTGTGTACTTACTGCACGCACTACAGGTGAAGCAACTGTCATGGTACAAGCTGCCCATGGCCTGACATGCCTGATAGGCTCCATAAATAGACCTGCTGCACTTCACACAGCTGCCTGCAAAAGAGTAAGAACACAACTTAGGTCAAGCCTGCCATTTCATTCTATAGCCCATATCATCTATCATCAACAGTCATTAAACAGAGAGAGACAGAGAGAAAGAGAGAGACGGAGTGCAGAGGGTAGCTGTGTTGTGACACTAATGTTTGTTCTGAGTGCTCAGTCAGTTAGTGACCCCATACACATCTTCCCCTCTCAGGCTGAAGTATTCTGAGCTTTAGACTGAAACTAATAAAGGACACACCTGTTTACTAAAGAACTGTTTACTAAACCCTAACCAAGAACTGCACATTTTGATTCCTCTGTTACTTGACACAGCCAGTTCAGGTCATACATCACTTGATGAGTTTAATCAGGTCTCTAAAATAAAGATATCCAAACAATGCAGTTCCTGGGATGCCTAAGGAACAATTCGGAAATTGCTATAAATTAAACAGCTAGCTGCTCCCCAAAAGTCATACTACTTACAAACACTACCGAACCCAAAACTTACAAAAAGGCTCTGTTAGTGTTCATTCAATACAAGTACAATTTTGGCTGTATTATTTGTGTCCTTTTTTAAATATTGTTCTTGTATGTTTTTTTTTGTCCCCCATAACTATTACATGAAATTTACGCCCATGGTGATATCATAGATGCAATTATGCATCACGGCAAGAATATGGCTGACAAAAGGCTGACAAAATTCATTAAACTTTCTTTCTATAAAATAATTATAGTAAGAATTGCATTGCTAATAAATTAAACAGCAAAATTAGACAGGCTTAAAAAATGACATTTTTACCATATTGTGATCATTTCAGTTTTGTCATTATGTAAGACAATTATGTAATTTTATAAGACATTATTTAATAAGGTAACCCACAGAGTATGGCATATATAGGCAGTATATAGTAAATAGTGAGTTATTCCAATGTGAGTATGTGTGAACTCGATTTCCAACCCTAACAAGTTTATCAGGACACAACGTGAATATGTGTCAGTGGCATACTTACTCTCTGTAATAATACATCATTCGAATATCATGGAATTACAGTCTCTACTTCAACACAAATTCATCTTATTGTCATCTACCGCCCTCCAGGCCAACTGGACAATTTCATTGAAGAACTTAACATCTTTTCCAGAAGACAGCACTCCTGTGATTTGTGTGAAGTTATTCCTTTTAAGTTCTTTTGTCCTCAATCGACCTCCTACAAACTAACACCCCTGACATCCACAAAGAAGAGAAACATCTTGACCTTATCTTCACCTGTAACTGCTGCACAGATAAACTTCTTGTTACTTCTCTGCATGTGTCTGACTATTTCTTCATTCAATTCATCATTACTCATCAATAACCACAACCCACCCCTACTCCTGTTTCTTTTCTTCTCCGCTCTCTCTCACCCACTCGCTTTTCATCAATGGGTTTTGCTTCCTTCCCCCCAGTAACCCATTTCTCATCACTCAGTGCTGAGGCAGCAACTTATACTTTGTACAACTTCAACATCTTGTCTTGACAATATCTGTCCTCTAACTTCCAGGCCAACAAATAAAACCCTCCAGTCTTTTGCTCTCTGAGACCCTCCATGGCCACTGGACAAAGCTCTGGGCTATGGAGAGAAAAAGTTAAAAGATCCTGCTGACCTTAGCACACATCAATATCTCCTCTCTTCCTTTTCTGATAGCATCTCCACTGCCAAAATAACCTATATTCAAAGTAAGATCAACAACACCTCTAACAGCTGCCAATTGTTCTCAACTTTCTTATCTATTCTCAGTCCCCCCCCACTACATCTCTGTACTACTACCTGCTCCCTTGACCGTATCAATCTCTCCATCACTACTGCCTGAACTCACACACATTCTAAACACGTCCATCAATACAGGAAGCATCTCCTCCTCATTCAAGCAGGTTTGGGTAACCCCACTGCTCAAAAAACCAACACTCGACCCCTCAGTCATCAGCAACTATAGACCAGTTTCATTGCTACCATTCCTTTCAAAAATTCTTACAAAGGTATTTAACCAACTGTCTTCCTATCTGTCACAGAACATCCTACTTGACAGTCAACAGTCTGGATTCAAAAAAAGGACATTCCACAGAGACTGCCCTCCTGTGTGTTTTTGAAAATCTATGGCAGGAAAGAGCCAATTCCATGTTGTCTGTCCTAATTCTTCTTGACCTCTCTGCCATCTTTGACACAGTGATCCCACCATCTCTGCTCAGATCTCAGCTTGCCTTTTAGACATCTCAGCCTGGATGAAGGAACGGCATCTTCAGCCTCAGTAAAATGGAACTCCTGGTAATCCCGGCCAACCGACCAACTGTGAAGAACACAACTTCACAGTTCAACTTGGATCATCAACTCTTACACCTACTCGGTCTGTTAGGAACCTTGAGTTGGTGTTTGATGACCAGCTGACATTTACTACTAACATTTCAATAATCTCTCTGGCATGTATGTACGTGCCCTACAACATCAGGAAAATCAGACATTTTTTGTCCAAACATGAAACGCAGCTCCTAGTCCAAGCACTTGTAATAACTGGACTACTACAATGCACTTCTGGCTGGCCTCCAAGCCAATGCAACCAAACCCCTGCAAATGATCCAGAGTGCAGCAGCATGTCTGGTTTTTAATCAACCAAAGACAGGCAACATCACATCCCTAATGAAACAACTGAAAACACACCTGTTTTCCAGACACCTGACTAATCCCTAATGCTCTGTCCAATTCAAAACATCTACTGTTTATCCTGTCTCCAGCATAAGAATGCGATTCTCACTTGTAAATGTAGCTTTGTAGTCTTGGCTTGTTGGTTCTTAGGGCAAAATGTTTAATGTGTTCTCTCTCTCTCTCTTTGTAAGTCGCTTTGGATAAAAAGTCTGCTTAATGATTAAATGTAAATTTTGCTGCTTGCTGAGCAATATACGCCCACTCTAAGTCTCTGACATTTTGAGGTGGAGTTATGACATCACAAAGATCTGCCCAGTGTTATGTCTATGGGATTTTTTTCAATGGAAGTCTATGGGACGGCTGCTAGGGTACTGTTGGTTGCTAGAGCGGGGCTATAAAGTTGTAATGTTCCATTTGTTGTCTGTTGTTGTTCCTTGCTATGTGCTTTAATTGTTCTGATATGGTAAATTTTTCTTGTTTATTGACTAAATGTTAATATGCTGGTAAGTCAGTATACATTTTCAAAGTATGGCTATGTAGCGTACCCCTAATAAAGCTGTTGGTGTGAAGATAAACACTTGTAATTTATAAATTATTTAGTTAGAGTAATAATTTATAAACTGAAAAGTCTGAGTTTAGTCTATTTGCCTTTACTTAAAATTATCTGTACTTAAAATTTTAAGTTTGAAAAGACCCCATTAGGTTAACTCAATCAAACTGAGTTGTCAATTTTACTATTAATCAATTGAAATGAATCACTTTCTTCAAATCATTTGAGTAGTCTCAACTCATTAGGGTTTACAGGGTAGTTGAAAAACATGCTAAATATGCATAAATTTCTTCATAAAGCCAGAAGATATTCTTCTTTTTTAATATTTGTAGTCCACTTTGAGATTAATAGAGCTTTGTTACAGTTTTAAATAATGTGTGTAATGTTTAATTCGGAAACAAGGCTGTGAAAGATTAATGGTTCTGTCCATTAAGTTGGTTGTATTGCTTTCTTCAGTCTTGATTATCAAGTTAAAAAACATTGGATTTTACTTTAAGACCACAGACTGTGTCTATCCTTCCTATTTTCATTCACCTCAGATATAAAGTGGAAACTACCAATATTGCGTCTATCAAATTAAATATGATCTTTTTCATTCCTAAGGGAATACAATACATGTAAGTAAAGCTGCAGGCAGCAATGACGGGCCCAAGCACTATGCCACCATCCCCACCTGGTGCTTCTCCGACAACGCAGCATGGACTAAGTTTATTCCAAACTTAGTAAATCTGTTGTAAGTGACACACTTCCTTCTGAAAGTTAATGGCTCTATGACTGCGACTCATAATAGCCACCTCTATGTCATCAGTCTCTAGGACCAAACATCCAGCTCAAGTTTGAACAAAATCACTCAATTTATGCAGCAGATGCCATTAATTTATTGCCTTGCCATGGCAACACTGTTGGCAACACTGTATAATATACACTTTTTGCACCCCGTACCAGGGGGATGCAACTGAGCTCCCTGCCCCACCCATGTGCCAGCCTTTGTACGACTCTGATGTGTGTGTCAAATTTTAGGACATTTTGAGCATGTTAAGGGACACAAAAGCCCCGGAAACCTTGAAAAGAAAGAAATAATTAAAAAATAATAATCCTAAGGAAAACAATAGGAAAGCAGTATTCGCACTTTCAGTGCTTGGGCCCTAATAAATTAAGACCAAAATTATAGATGGCATTGGCGACTAAATGTTATGTAATCTCTGCAGATTCGACTCAGTTTTAATAATACTGCAAATTCCACAATCATGATTAACATGTTACATCATTGAATTTTTCTACACTTGTTGATGTCTTTATATAAGGCATCTGTGATATATCCTAGCAGAGCTATTACTGGGCAGGTAATGTAAAAATATAGATTCACTATGCAATTAATTAATGCATTAATTAATGTGTTAAAATGTAAATGCTGAACATCCAAATAGCAGTGAACAAGTTAACATTTCCAGTGCATTGGGCTTGAAGTGCAAGAAAAATACTCACTCCCCAGGTCGTGAGCCTAGTGATTTAGCTAAATGTGATAACATTAAAGAAATTAAAAACAGAAAAGAGTGCGGGCACAGAAGTAGCTTCTGGAAAGCTACAGTGCAACAGTATCAGGGATACTGAGACTATCTATATTGCTCTTTCAAGTGCTCACATACATTTCACTGTATACTACAACTTACTGTGGCAAAAGTCAAACACACACATACTGTGTGAAGGTCAAGTTGAAACAGGCAGGGTTTTTCAATTAGTAAGCTGTTAAATACAACTGCAGATGTGAAACAATAATTAGAAAAACACACTAGTAGTGATCACATTGTGCTTACCAAGGTAGTCAGCTTTTGACTGGGTGTCCATCTCCTTTTCCAGACGTTCAGTTAAAGCTTCTAATTTCATTTCAGCCAAAGATGGCTCCTGATCTGTCAGTATGTGGAGGGTCTGACATGGCAGTTTGAGTGTCCGAGAGGTGCTAGAGCTTTCATCAGGGGCAGACTCTATGGGAGCTGATGATGTGGGTGCACACTTGGATGGCCTCCCCTGACTTTGCCCCATGGCAATGGTCTTGTGTTGGGGTGTCTCAGCTTGCTTCCCTCCATGGAACAGTGAAGGTGTCGTCACCTGGACAGGTAAGGGGGTTGATGTGCCAATGTTATGAGATACCCAGTTTCGACATTGAGCAGAGGTGGGCTGGAACTGCTGACCACCAGGGCTGATTTGCTGAGGCTGATGATGTGTGCTAGCTGGAGGCCCCCTGGAGTAGGTTTCTGTGGGTGCTAGGGAAAGAGACTTCCCTGATGTGCCAATGGTTTGAGGAAAGCCGTGGCACAATGAAGTGATACCATAAATCTGACTCACTCCATGTGAAACAGCAGATGAATTTTTAGAAAAAGATGAGGGTGTCTGCGAAAAGTAGCCACTCTTTGACAACCAAGTGCTAGGAGAACTGGTGGAAGGTGTTGCCCGAGCTGGCACTGGTATGGGGTTATAAGCATTCCCAGTGTCCTTACTGTCATAACTGTTCACATAATCCCTGCTGCTGGATCCATCATGTACATTGGATGAATGTTTCTGTCCTTCATGAAATATGTATGGATTCACACTGGTATTGCCAGACATTGGTCCAGACATGATAGGTGGTTTGGCTGCTGCTTCACTCCCCTGTCTATAACTGCTGATGGGTGGTCTCTCTTTGCTGTAAAATGTGTTTTCTGACACTTTTACATGCATTCCATTGATTCTTGCTGTCAAACTGTTTTTTGTCTTCTCCTCTTGCTGCTTTTGCATATGTATTTTTGTCATTTTCGAGGCAAAAACCTTTCTAGTTTCTTCAAAATCCGGGTTATTTTCAGCATCTCTCTTCACACGAAACAAGCCGTCCTTCGATGCTTCGTACATGTTCAGGTCTTCAATGAATTTACTCGCCTCGAGTCCCAAATCATCATATTTATCCATGTTTACAACGGGAACTAAGTTAACACTTACCGTAATGCTCAGAAGTAATGTTTAAAACGGTATCTGTCAGCAGGCTATCACAAGCACTGAAGTTAGGTAAAACACTGACTCAAGACTGCAAAATTTTGTTCAAAACCTTTCACCAGAATACTCCACACCAATAAAATCTTTAAAATCTCTCAATCACATAACTAAAAAAGGGGAGGGGGGAGGGGTTGTAAGTGTCAACACAGTAAATATAACACAGCACCGATTGAATCCACTGAAATAGTGATAAACACAAATACTCCTCCTGAACATACATTAACGGGAAAAGATAAATTGACCAAAAAACAAGGGCAATCTGTTTTCTATAAATAAAAAAGTAAAACTTAGGGGAGCGAAAGTAGGAACTCTGAAAAAACTTAAACCGACTAAAAAGAAAGAAAAAAACTCGAGCAGAAACGTTCAATGCGTTTGTTCTTTAAACTGAACTTTAGTTAGCATCCCGCCTCTGTCGAATAAAATTCGGTCGAGAAAATCTACACGTCTAACTCTTCTCCACGCTAAACGAGCGCAAGTTTGAACTCTTCCTTTAACAAACTCTTTCTTTACGGAGAAACTCTCGCTTCTGTGAATACCCCTCCTGCTCACGCGGAGTCCCAACTGTGAATGTATCGCGTCCGGAAAGGACCAAAAATATGACTTTGCTATCGCGTCCGAAAAGTATGGCGGATACTCCGTGCCTAAACCAAGCGTCCGATCGACCGACAGATCTATCGAACGGCCGACCGAACGTACTGAGTTTTAGGCGTCTAACAGTAACGTCTTAAAATTAGCATTTTCTTTAACAAGGTGAGTAGGCAAGCAGCTGTTTAGAGACTACAAATGGACATTACAGGCAATAAATACATATATTTTATACCTAAAAAATACACATTTTCCTGCTTTATATTAAAAATGATTGTATCCTTCGGAGACCTAGACATCAGAGCGCCACAAGCATACAAAGTAAAAATACATGTGTTATAAATGTTAAGCACATTTTATGGAAAGATAACAAATTATGTGTTATGTATAATTCATAGCTTTTTCGTTTTTATATTGAGTCGTAAGCAGATCGGATACTCGTTGCAGATTTCGCTGCAATGTATTTAAAATATTAAGTATGAAATATTAAGTATTTTAGATGTCTTTAGTTAAAGGTAAATGGAGAAAATGTTGTGCTTTTCCATCATACGTCTAAGTATAATGGACTTGTCCTCTGCTGCTTTCTTTATTTGAATAAAACACTGCACACAACTTTGTAAATCAGTCATTGTAATAATCAACCGTGGACTAGTTAGATGATGTTGTTGAATCATACGAAATAAAAAGAAGGTATGAAAAACTTTAACGTGTTATAACGTGTCTTGTAAACAACTCGTTGGAAAGACGATAGGTTACTGGTACTGCCGAACACTTTGACAACACGAAAGCACCTGTAGGAACGCGTCAAATGCAATTTAATGCAATAATTTTGTTTTGTCTAATTGTTTATATGTGTCCGGCAAATTTTAATGAAAGTTTAGCCTGTTTAGCCTTGACATTTATATATTTTTATTTCTGAAAGATTGTCATTTAGTAATTATATTATTAGTTATTCTGTGTTCATTCAGTGAGTTCTTGATATAAAACATTTAAGAATTTAGATTGTAGTTATTTGATTATGTAGGCTACTTAATCCCTTTACTTTAAAGATACTTTGCCTCATTTACACTTGCCCCAAGACACTTTTAATTTACATCATTGTGTGTGTGTGTGTATTCCCAAACGTTAGGATTCTAGGAATCTCAAGGATAAACAGGCTGACTATATAAAGACTATGTTTGGTAAGAAAATGTTATCAATATAACATTTTACAATATAACAAACTATTTGATGCAATATAGCTGTTTGATGCAAACTACAATAATAAATAATACAAATATAACAAATTCAAAATGCAGCCTTTGTTCAAAAGAAATAAATTACAGCAAGAGCTCTCATGTCGTCTTGGCACACTGCCAAACTGGATTGCACCAGCAAAACATGTGCACTATAATGACTACAATCAGAGTCCTTCCAGTCCCAAACCAAAGTGCAGCTGCTCCTAAGGGACCCGAAGCAATGAGAGAATGGGTTTGGGTGCCTGTACCTACATTTCAGCAAGTTGCTAATGCAGAGTTGTGTATAGATGGAATAGGCATGTAGTTTTCTGTCTCATTAAATTAAAATTGTTGATAGGCTAGTACTCGACAGGCACATTTAAATACATACTTATTGAAAATACAAGAGTCTAAACAAGCTTTACAATAACAATTAAAGTTCATGAATATTATTCCATACAGTCACAGGCTGTAATAAAGGCACTTCAATGATAAAACTATAAACTGTAAACTTTTTTTGTCTTGATGGTTCTTGCTACATTTGCTGAACATTCACTTCCTTTTACTTTTGCTCCAATAATGGTGAAGCAGGCACAAGTGGATTGAGGCTGTCACACACATCAACAGCTTACAAAATATTACATTGATTGGGCTATACATTTTCGGAGAGGATCTTCAACAATACACAGAAGTATCCACTTTCTACCAACCTTGATGAGAGTACTACCAATGGAGATAAAAAGCTGCTTTCCATCCTGGTTAGCTAACAACATCCCATAGTCCAACCTTGTCAGCATTCTGATGGACTCCTGTGGTGTTGTGCGAGGCAGTAGGTGGGGTTGGAAAAAAGAGTGCAGCAAAACTACTTCAGTCCCAACCCTTCTTGATGTTGATAGAGATAGTTGCCATTATATCCACAATGCTGCCAAGGTTTTTGCAGCTCTTTCATCAACTATCTTGAAAGGCTGTTCGGCGACTTGCATGCAGATCATCAATGGGCCTCAGACCTGGTAAATAATATTCCTTAATAATTTCATTTACAGAACACTTTTCAGCCTGTTACTGAATGCAATGCTTGCCTCAATGCTAAACCTAATTTTACCCTTACAGTATAGCTGACAACACCTTAACTATTTCACCATGTATCACATAAGTGATCTTAATGGCTTATCATGTTGAGAGTGCCATCGAGATATTCAATAGGGATGATGTTAAGTTTGGGGCAGTAGACTGAGGCTGTGCAGCAACATCAGTTCGCAGGAACAACAGACAAGACCCAGCGATGAAAGAAATTGCTCTAAGTCCAAAAGAGGAGGATAGAGTTTTACTGCCAGCCAAAAGTGCTGCATAGAAAAGGCTTGAAGTTGAAACGGAAGAAAATGTTGCAAGAAAAAGTCACATTGCTAGGCCAAGCTGGCACTTTAAAGACTTATCCAGTTGTGCTATGAAGTTTAAAATGAAGTGTTAATAAATGTTTTTACTTAAACAAATCTTGTCTGTTCCCTTTATTTTCATGTCAGATTGCACCATAATACTTGGTTTACATGTTAAAATCACAAAAAAAATTCTTTAAGTACGAGTAAAGATGCCCCCAGACCCACACACAGTGATTACATTCGTGAACTTTATTGTCATTATTACTAATGAATTGTTAATAGTGC
Source organism: Chromobotia macracanthus (assembly GCA_036877525.1). Classification (NCBI taxonomy): domain Eukaryota; kingdom Metazoa; phylum Chordata; class Actinopteri; order Cypriniformes; family Botiidae; genus Chromobotia; species Chromobotia macracanthus. The sequence continues at coordinate 2,055,935 of JAZGTH010000074.1, read as the reverse complement.
ACGATAAATATTCCACTTTTAAGGATTTATTTGTCATTTTTTACATCAACAGCTAAAAAAAACAGGATTTTATGGTATTTTTAATTGTAATACATACAGTAATATATTGCAGGTTACTGTTATTCTTCTGTAAAAAGAATAACAGTAACATTTTCTTAACAGTATAACACTGTACAGCACTTTTATAAAATAACAGTATAATACTGTGCTACAGCGTGGTTAAAACAGCAAAGTGCTTTACCTAATTTCACAGTATGTTAACGGTAATTTTACTGTTATATGAAATACAGCAGTTACTGGATAATTGTTGCCATTAGGTCTCTGTTAATTTACAGTTTATGAATTAAATAATATGAAAAACAGAAGGATATGAATTAATAGAATAAAATATATGTGCAGTATGTCTGCTTGAAAAAGAACACAAGCACACATGAAAACAACTTTAGATCAGTCTGTCATGGAATACATAGAATATACAAGAATATATAAGAATATACTGAAATACATGTTAGCCCTTTAGACTTTAGCACTCTACAATACCTTTCTCTAAAGGCTTATTCAGGGAAGTACAGCAGGAAAATGTCTTTTTTAGGTATAAGATGTCTGTATTTAGTGCCTGTAATGTCAATTTACAGTCTTTAAACAGTTGCTTGGCACCTCATGTTGTTTAACAATAATTTTAAGACATTGATGTCATGTGACACTTAAAGTTCAAGACATTCAATCAGTCATCCGATTAGCTGTTCAGTCAACCTGTCAGTCAATCAGACTCTTGGTTTTGGCACAGAGTACCTGCCATATGGAATACCTGCCATAGTGTGTCAGTGTCTACCCGGTTAATTGTCTCTTCACTCATTTCTCTCAATGAACGTGACGTCTACATCTGTCTTATATTTGTGTGTATAAATGTAAATACTTCATTACACTATTTGTTAACGTGTATAAAGGGGGGTAGGGTGGAGTAGGTGATGGTAGTGATGGGACAACCAGCCAAGGACCATGTGGACACAGGAGAGGATAAGGGAACTGCCGGGATGCCCCACTGCTTAGCTGCTGTGTAGTCCATAAAACTTCCCTCAGCCCCAGAATCCAGTAAAATCTTGGAGAAAACGTGGAGTTTCGAAAAGTAATTTGACAGCTTAGGTAGCACAGAGATGTTAGTAGGACTCCCCATTCTACTGATGGGCTTTTTCTTTTAAAGAGATAGCAAAATGTCCTAGCTTCCCACAGTGTATGCAGAGACCCCTGGCTAAACGTTGGTGTTTTTCTTTTGAGGAGCGAGATGTAATCTTTCCAACTGCATGGGCTCGGGGTCTGTGGGAGGGGGCACCACAGGTGAGGATGGAGCTGGGTGAGAAGGTACCACCTCCGACACCCAGGATGAACTGGCTGTGTTGCGCTGATGATGACATTGAAGGTGACTCTATGCGGAGCGCCAAACTGATAAGATCTTTCAGTTTTTTGGGCAACTCACAGATCCTCACAGGCAATCTCATCCTGGATGTTCTCCTCAAACACATCTATGAAATGAGATAATAGAGCCCCCTTGTTCCAGTCACAGGAGGCCGCTAAAGTTCTAAACTTGACCAAGTAATCCATGACAGAGTGGCCCCCCTGCAAAAGACACACCAACCTCAATGCTGCTTCATCTCCACAGACGACCGATCAAATTGCTTGGTCATCTCCTGCCTAGACTCCTCAAAGGTGGTGCAAAAGGGGCCTTGGAATCCCAGACTGCTGTCCCCCACTCGCTAGTCTTACCCATGAGTAGGGTGATAACATAAGAAATCTTGGCTCATTCATTTAAAAAACAAATGATTACAACTGTTGTTTAAATGTTTATATTTCATCATCAAATAGGAGTAGAAACATAACTATTATTAAAACTATTAATTACTTAAGTGCGATTTATATTTTGGTTAACCTTTTGTTTTATTTGAGTGTTAACTACATAAGGAATAATTGAAGACTGGCCATTGAATTATTAGACAAAAATTATTCATTTTTAATTCAATAATTTTTTCGCTAATATCACAGTTATGCACACCGACAGAGCTCAGATGTTTTATTTCAAGACATTTGTCAGGTTTGTGTTCCTAAAATGCTCTATTGGGGAGGAGCGACTAATTTCTTAATTCTTCATCTCATATCAGCCTCCGTTGCCAATTCCAAAACTTCATTTTAGAACTAGTAGACTTAAGCCATAGATATACTGTTATTAGAGATAAAGAGAGACCATGTACATGTGTTTGCAATAATGAGAGTATCAGTATTTATTTATTCCTCATATTTTCTATTTCCAGTAGTAGTAAATAACAAAAAACCCTGTCAACAAGTAGACATATCGGTTAGTGTTTATTCTTTCTATTTTTTAAATTATGTTTTTCATTCTTTTTGTTACAGAAAGAAGAGTATTAACCTTGTTTTGGACTACATTTCCCATAGCTCCTGTAACTGGGATTGATTACTTCCTGTTCACCCGTTTCCCATTTACCCTCCTATATAAACTCTTTTCATGCTCTACATTATTGTGAAGTCTTGTATTACCCCAGCTGCATTACTGAGCGGTTTCTGCATACTCTGTTGGATTGCTCAGTGTGATTGTTTGCTGTCTGCCCTATTCATCAGACTGTTACCTGGTTTTTGATTGTTTGCCCTCTGTCATGACCCTCGCCTGTTCTACGCTGATTCTTCTGTCTTGTCTCTGAATGCCGTGTTTTTCTGTTGTTTGACTGTGCCTGTTTGTTACCCGAGTAAATGCTGCAAATGGATCCCCGTACACCTCACTCCTCATTACACCATTACAAAATTTATTACTAAATTTGTTTTATCCTTATTTATTGAAATTAAACTGCACAGTTATATTAATTGTAAAGTTTGACAGAAATGGCGATGGCTGTTGTCTCATTGAGAGGAAAGGAGTAAGAAAACCAATCCTGTGCGGCTCATTTTTTACAGAAATGTTTCCCTGCTATCATATGAATGTGATTAAATTTTACAATCAAATTTTTTGCCATCATAGCTACAGTACTTTCAGACTGATATCCACAGCACATATGGCAATAATTCAACACTTTACAAATTAGTTTACTAGGCCTTACATAGCCTATTTAGCATCTTTAAATTGAGAATTAAACTTAAAGGGTTCTGTTATCTCCAAACAGATTAAAACCAATCCCAAAATTATTGTAAAGTAGTAAATGAGCATCTGCTCTGCCAAGTTTCTTAGACAGTAGATTGTTTCGGCTTTTTGCTTATGATGCTAACACACTTAAACATAATTAGACACCTAAGTCACTTAAAATTTAACTTCATTAGATAAAATACCATAACAACTGGTGTCAGTGTGACCAACTGGTGTCAGGGTAGCAGATTAATTAATGAGGATTCGTGGTTTACAAAACATTTGCCATCATAAAAACCTAAGCGAAAATTAACATGTTGCTATGGTTATCCAGCTTTGTTAACCATGAGTGAACTCCTGCATTCTGAACACAGACAACGGAGTCATTTTTACATTTACATTTATTCATTTGGCAGACGCTTTTATCCAAAGCAACTTAGTGTATTCAAGGTATACATTTAATCAGTGCATGTTCCCTGGGAATTGAACCCACACCCTTTGCGCTGTTAACACAATGCTCTACCAGCTGAGCTACCGGATTTATTTGGAATGAATGAACTCATGGATTGAATGCCAACTATGAAATATAAATGAAAGGTGGAGGTGAAAGCTACACTCACCGGAGGGATTAATATTATAAAGCAATACAACCATTATTAATCACCATTAATAATAAGAATTTATTTTTATAGTTCAATTACATCCTGTTTCTCACAGATTTTATCCTAAAACATTTTTTGAAACACCTCCAGCTTTGCCTCATCACATCAGATATACTGCTCATATAAATCAACACATCTTTGCTGTAGCATTTCTACTATAAAACATTATTCAAATGTTGAATTTCATGCCTCAGTGTAAATAAACATGCAAAAAATTGAAAAGGTATTTAAAGCTACATTCTAATGTTATGTACCTATGACAAAATTGAATCTTTTTAGATTCTATCTGGTCTGTAAACAGTCATGTCCTAACCAGCTCAGAGGGGGAGCTGGATAAAACCATGCAAAAAATGATGCTTGACTGGGCATCCTAACAAAAAATATGCTAAAATAGTCATTTGTAACCAGTCATTTTTCATATTAATAGAGATAAACAATGAACCATTTCTGCAAAATATCTCCTATAATATCTCCTATATACAAATAATTCGGAACACCATGTCTGTTTCATGTTCCCTTTTTAAGTAAATCGTTCCACCATCTGTTGTTCTTGGGTGGCTCTTTGGCTGTAAGGCATACTGATACACTGTCATTCATCCACCAGGAAGTTAATAAGGGCAGTTCTGGGGGAGAGGATAGCTTTCTTAATGATGCGGTCAGAGAGAAGACGAACTCCCAGAGGACTTTCCAGCACCAGTTTCTGAACCTTCTGTGTATCCTGAGCCACCTCACGAGGTACAGGAACACTCCCACATGCCTTGTTATTGATCTGAAGAGTATAGAGAGAAGACTGAACACAGCTGAAGGGTTAGATACTAAAGTTTCTTCTTTAAACATGTTATTTAAAAACCAAAAGCAGGTAAACATTGGAAAAACTGAAATTGTGCAAAACAAGGGCAAATGTTTATATTTATATACTTAAAGGGGGTCCTATTGTGCGTTTTCACTTTTTCAAAGTTAGTTAGCATGTAATGTTGCTGTTTGAGCATGAAAAGATCTGCAAAGTTACAATGCTCAAAGGTCACTGCAAAGAGAGATATTCTTTTTAACAGAAATCACTTTATAAGAACTAAAACAAATAGCTCAGTTTCAACGAGTTTCCTCCAGACTGTGATGTTACAACATCCGGAAGTTAGATAAACCCCATGCCCTTGGAAATGCTAAAAAAAAGGACATAGAAGATACAGTAGTAGTGTGCTGGAAGTTAACCAACCAGTAAACCACCTCAACCAGCTGCCTGACTCCCATCTGCATTTAAAAGAGTCAGGCGGGAGTGGAGTGTCCTCAGCAGAAGTGATTCACACTAAGGACAGTCAGCTTTTAAGAGCTGACCTAGCATGCTCCACTCCCAAACAAAACAGACATATCGTGCAGGTCACCCACCAAAATATATGGCGGACATGGTGGCACACACTCCCTGAAATTTTTAGAACTCATTGTCCTTTCATTTGTTTATATAACTGCTTCCTATTGCTAAAATCTTCTTTTTTCCCTCATGCTTAGACCTAACTAATGTGCAGACCACAGGCTTCCTGAAGACAAAAAGCTGATGATGTATTTTGCAGGTACCTTTTAAAGGTTTGTGGCAAACAAGGCTATGTCACACGACCTTGACCTGCCTGTAGATAGGCCTGATTTTACATGTGTTCAGACTTGCTGCATCAAGTTCCCTTGAAAGGGAACATCACTTGTGCTTTTCTAATCAAAATTTGACACCAAGATGCCAATTTGGGTGGGGCCAATTTAATCCCTCCAGATTAGATGTAATTTTTTAAGGCTGGTACACAGCGTGTTAAAGTATTTATAGCACATCAGAGATGACCAGACAAACCACTATATCTTTTGAGGGTGGATACCTGAATTCTGAATGTCATTAGTTCTGTGTGTGTGTTTGTGTAAAACTGGTAAAATCAATCCCATAGTGTGTCTGTGATTGTGGTGATCTGGCGAAAAAAAAGCATCCAGACAGCTGGACTGAACCATGGGAGAAACTCAACCCTGTCATTATGACTCCCAAATTAGTTCCTCTATCCCGACAAAGCAGGGGATTCCCCAAAATACTGCAGTTGTGCTAACCCGCCTCATCAGACTGCTGCCAGTCCTGGGCCTACAGAGAGTGGGTGAAGCAAAGCATGACCTGAACCTTTGCCTGCAAGATGTTAATTGCAAGCAGAAACATTGAGATCAGATTTAAAGAAATCTTAGGGACTTTAGGCATGACAATGACAAAATATTCTTTTAAAATACAAGAATATTTATATTCACTCAAGCATATTTATATAACACTCCCACCAACATATGCCATGTTAAATGAGAATTTTCAAGCGCAAAGCACTATGGGATTTTGTTGTCTTTCTGAAGAATACACACAATGCTGCCTCAGATTTGAAAAACAATGTATTGTTTGGAACAGTTTTATGTCATGAATTTTCCTTTGATTAAAATACTGTCTTTGAATACAGCTCAGCAAGGTTTGAAACAGAGGTAGTGTGTTTGGTGGCAAATTAATATGAAGGTGAAAAAATAACTGATGATCAGTGATGTGTAGAGGTGAACACTGCAGGCTGCCAACCTAAAAGTTCAGCCCTTAAGCTATGTATCTTTATTCTGTTCTATGCTAGTACAAGTTTTATGCTAGTTCTGTTCTATTTACAGTCTGACAGGCAACAGCTGACAGATCAACAGACCAAGCCCCTCAAACACATTCTTACATACAGAAATTAGAGTTCCTATAACACAATAGAGCTTTTTAAGTTCCTGCATACTTTCCCGTTGCCACTTTCCAAGAGAAAATTTTGTGCTAAATATTCTGCAAACAAACTACACGGTGACAACATCCATACACAAAAGAAAAATACCAATTTGCTTGAGATAAGGTAATTAATAAAGTCTGCAAAGGCAAGCTTTAGAGATTTAAACATACTGAACTTGCATTAGTGGTCCTGCTCGGTCTGTGCTTATTAATGACAAAAATTGAAGGAGAGTCCGTTTACATATTATGTAACCAAAATGTATTTTGTAACTAATTTGATACTGAGTTTTGTATTAGAAAGTATGGGTATGGGACCAATCACATTTCCTTTAGAAATCTGAAAAATGTGGTTGTAGTGTACAGTTTAACTGAGGATATAAGCACCTAAATTAACAGCAAACATCTAGACTACTGACAGCTCTAGATTTAATTTCCAAAAGGAAACAGTCTCCAAAAGCAGAGACATTATATATGAAGTATATCTTTTCAGGGTACATTTAAGGACATCGTTTTGAGGAGTTTTTCATGGCAGTAGTTTTGTGTGAGACATACCCATACAGAAACCTGGAGCGTGTCAGGTGTTTGTAGGTACTCTGGGTCGACAGCAGGCCACGGCTGCTGAAGGACGTTTCCCTTCCCAGAAAGCATGGTCCCCAAAGGGTTCTTCACCTGAGACAAACCTGTACATAAAACTGTTTGATTAACACCATCATACTGAAGACCGGGCAGTGCTTAATCTAGAACATAACGGTCATCCCATGGACACACGATGGGCACAAACCTGCCTGTCACAGTATAAATCACAATCCAACACCCAATAATTACATTTAAAAAAAAATTAAGTTGCTGCATTCTGCTTATGAATGCTAGGGGTTTGAAATGACATGAGTGTGAGTAAATAATGTCATAGTTTGTCACAACTGTGGGTAAACTAGTCCTTAAAATGTCAACACAGACTATGAGTGTACACATTCACAAAGCAAAACAACCTTGACACACACTTCCTGTGTCTTCTGATCTCCATTTATCATTCTGTTACCAGAGCGTGAGGATGTGTCCATTTCATAGCCTTTCCCAAGAGACACACGTGATGGAACTACAGACTACGGTCACACACTTCCTTTGTTTATCCCACCACTAGCTTTATCCATGAATCGTCACCCAGTTTACGATTTTAACTTTCATCCAAGGAGATTTTATAAACATCATCATCTTTCGTGTCTTTCATGTCTTTCATGTCAAGTTGTCTCTGAACGCTAGTATGGAAGTGCCACTGTTGTTTAAACATCCACCAGGGCAGTAACAGTATTCTTTAAAACCATGACGTACCTTAAACACAGAGCCAGATTTTTTGTCCTGTGAGGCACCTTTTATGCTTTTTTTAGCATACCTTTAATGTTTTTTTCAGAATGTAGTATTTTTAAATAAAGAGCCATATCAAATGGCTGAAGCATATATTACTCGTATACAGTTAATTCAGCATTTGGATTACTGTGTAAGTAAGCTGTACATGCTGAAGGAGCCAGATGCCATGATATTCCACTCACACTAAAGGACCCTCTTTTAAAGTTTGTACTTTAGGTACTCAAAGGTTCTATTATTGAGTAGGGCCGAGGGACCCAAGAGCCCAAGTGGTCAGTTTCTTATTTTTGTTGCCCGATTCATTCGTTAATTTTAATTGGTCCTGCAATGCAACTACAATAGTTTTAGATGGAGTAGAGCATTTCTTGTGCGTGAGTTTTATTTTGCACGGGATCTGGTGGTCTGACAATAGACTGCCCACTACCTATGAGCAAGTTGTCAAGATATGTGCATTGCACCAAAGCCTAGAGCATCTTCAGTGAGCATTCAGGTTAGATTTTGGAGAACACACTCCGGTATTGAAGCACAACATCCTATCAAGGTTATATAGTTAACTAAAATGAAATTTCTAAACATAACCTTCATCATAACATAAACAGGATTAAAAGTCTCGTGCAGACTTCTAATGCGATGCTTCTTAGTGAGGCACCACCATCTAAAAGGTTAACTTCTTGCACACCTTCCAGCAATAGTAGGCTCACATAGATACGCAGTTGCTTGACTAAGAACAATGCTTTCCATAATAAGTGTGCATAAAACCACTGCATTTTGGCAGGATTGAAAATGCAACACACAGGACATAGGCTAATGTACAGGCACATGTAACACCTGAACAGATCAGATAACACCTCATGTAAACAGTCAATCAGCATCCTTCAATAAGCTCATAAACTATAAATCAAGGTGCTTGGTGCATAAATATGTGCAGGTACAAATGGTGAAGGGGAAGCTCTAAGTGTTTAAATTTCACTCTGTAGCTTACACTGCTGTTGTAAAGCTGTTGTATGATGTCATACCTGCCCAGAGTTCAGAAGCTAAGTGTGGACACATGGGTGCAGCCATGATGCAGAGAGATGCCAAAGCCTCCTCAAACTCCACACTGTGCAGGACAACTCTAGATGATGCTTGCTATTACAGAAAAGCAATATAGAGGATAATAAGTTTTGAAGGATCACCTTGTTCATAGTCTAGTCCAGGGGTTTTCAAACCTTATGATGCCAAGGACCCACAAATATGATGAACCTTTTGTGAGCGACACCCTATGCATTTATATATTGTGTAAAGAGACATTAAAATGTTTTTAAACTTAAAAAATTGGCTACACTTAATAATATTGAATGTATAAACCTGAAGAGAAATATTCATTTATTCATAATTCAAATATTCAATTCAAATGTATTTGTACTGCAGAAACTCACAATAAATTTTGTTTCACAGCAGCTTTACATACTGCCTTAAGAAAATTACCTAAAGAATATGGCCTTACAACCTCTAGTGAGCGAGAGACTGCGAAGACACTATAAAAGCAAGACACTATGCAAGAGACTATAGTGAAACAAATTACTAAAAAATACAAATATAAACAATTCTGGAAAGTAGTTATGCAGCAAGAAAGGAGAGATAAACATCTAGAAACATATAAACATTTAGAAATAAAACAGTAGCAATTTTCAGTAGACCTTTACCATTCTTGCAGAAATTTTCTGGAGACCCTTTAGAACCTTCTGTGGGACACATGGGGGCCCCCGGACCCCAGTCTGAAAACCCCTGGTGTAGAATAACTAATACAGCATGAATAACTGATGAACAGCAGACTCACTGAGAGTGTGTTGGTTAGGCCCATTAGTCGAGAGATGGCTGCATTAAACAGGAAGTCCTCTGTGAAGTGACCCGTGACCTGTCCAAAGACAACAACACACATACAACACACTATCAACCCACCAGTCTGACTGCATTTCTAACCCTCCCATAAGGGTCACATCTTTGAATGCCTGTAAAAACATTAAAGCCTAAAACATAATCTTTGCAGTTATGTGAATGCAAGAGCTAGTTAAATTCATCTGCATATAAACCTAGTAAGTTGCCTACAGCATTTCAAGGCATTATAAGCAATGTGAAGGCTGTTTCACAAATTAGGCAAAAAATATATGCAGCCTTGTAAGACACCTTGCTTCGGGCAAATTCAAACAAAGCATCATGTTTTGTGAAGAATACAATGCCAGAATCCCAATGAAACAAGCTCAATGAACAAAGATGCCAGGATGGATAGTGGATGAGAAAAGTATTTTTATTAATATACTTCGATTTCATTTATTATTAAAAAGAATACCAAAATATTTGTGAGTCTGGCATTGTAAACTTGGCAACATGCTAATAAAAGGCTCTATTTAAGTTGCGAGGCCTGTCTCTTGTGCTGGACGTTAGCAGAACAGTTTGTGTGGCATGTGGAGATGCTGCCTCAGTAGAGCAGTTAGGATGTTGTCTACATAGACAAGGAACAGCAAGGCAGCTCACTAGGTTTTGAATCAGCAATTGCATTTTTTATTGTGATACTGAACACAATCTTTGACAGCAGACAGAAATACTATATGACTGACATCATTTACACATCAGTGATTCAAAGTTCAGCAACTTAGCCATCCGGTCACAAAGTATTATGTACAGTGTCATTTTATTAATTTAGCTATTATCTTTGCTGTTGATGACACATTAAGAGCAGTTTGTTTTGTGTCATGATGCAATTCATACTTTGTGCTGTCCAATCCTATAACAGTCACCTCTTTGCAAACTACACTGTATCTGACAGCACAACAAGGACTTTTAACCCATTTCACATGTGAAGGGTGTTTACAGAAAAACTAAATATGAATATTTTCAATTTGAAAAAAAACATAAGCGGAACCTCAGGGGCAAATTGATTAATCTGTATACAACCCCTTTAACAAGCAGGGGGCATGTTTGGTAACACATTTATAAACAGTTTCACCTGTGTGATGGTGTAGTTCTTGTTCTCCCAGATCTTCTTGCTTTCTAAACACTCTCTCTTGTTCAGGATGGAAGTGTTGGGCATCTCTTTACCCTCTCGGGCTGTTCTAAGTTTGGTAACCAGCCTCCACAAACGTGCCTGCCAGCGCAACACACCGGGGATGGCATCAGCTGCACACACACACATTTGCATCACTGAAGAAATGCTTTTTTTATACTGTATAAACTGTATATTCTATCCCCTTAACCCTAACCCTCACAAAAAACCTTTTGGCACAAAAAAAAAAAAAAAAATCACCATTTAATGTTTTTTAAGCAATTTAGTTTGAGGACAAAGGAAGTGTCCCGTAAACCATGTTTATGCGGTAATAAATATGTGAAAACACATTATACAACTTATAATAATTAATGTTGGTAATGTACACCAAAATGTTAACTAAACCCGAGTGCCGTTTAGAACCAAAAACACAGTGAAGATACTGTTGTTTCATTACGTCTTTATATGACCAACTACCAGAAAATGAACACGTTCTTGTCACAGTTTCATCTCACAGCTTCTGTTTCATTTTCTCTGCATTGCCACCTGTCATGTATTACATTTAACACATTTTATACATTTGTCATTTATTATCTATTGTGCAGCATTCTGACAAAAACAGCAAGACATTTTAATTGCCAATGACATCAAACTAACGTGTTCATCAGCCAATGAAAAATGAGGGCAGAGATAATGCAGGAGTGCATCCTGTGTGAATTTAGAGTTAGACAGCGTGCTGGTGGTTTCAGAATTGTCAGCATTACTCACTCTTGACATCCCATAATATGTCCTGGTCAGGTGGAGCAGCGTACAACAGGTACAGCCTCATGGTGTCAATGCCATACTGCTGCACCACCTCCTGTGGGTCCAGTCCGTTGTGTTTTGATTTACTCATCTTCTCCCACGTCACCTGCAGTTTGATACCGGTGGCCCTCTGGGCAGGCTCCGATCCTGCCAGAAAGAGATAGTGTTTTGATTATTCAAAAACATCCATCTCAGGTCATCCAATTACCATCCAAAGTGGTCAGCTGGTATTAATACGTGATTGAATTTTGATGAATTTCAAAGATGGTTTAGGTCATACAATAGAAGTCAAAGGGTGCCACTGTTGTTAGGTTATCAACATATTTATTGTTTTTCTGTGTGTCAGAACGAATTTGTGTTTACATGACAAATGTGACGTAGTTACTTGTTTTGATCTTCCTCTGAATGTTTTGAGTGAATCAAACATCTGTATTCAGCACTGGCCACTTGTGTTCAGATCACCTGAAATCAATGTTAATAGCAGCAAGTATAAATGGATCTTTTGTGTGATCTGCAGCTCTGAACTTTAGCTGTGTTTACAGTAATAAGCATTTCTGTTCCATACTGTTTCCACAAATTATAACGGCATCATCGCAAGATCACAGAAATCTCATGCATTTCTGGAGCCAATTCAGATGTCCATTTACCTTGTTGCTTGGCAACACAAAAGCCCATTTAAAATCCAGTACCCAGAAAAAAAACAGGCATAGGAGGTCAGCAAGAAAGAGACAGAGAGAGGATGAGGGGCAGTTAATGGTGGGAGGAGCCATGGTGGAGGAGAAGCTGAGGCATAGCCGTACTGCTCAGTCGCTCCTACTAGCGATGACTCGATGGTCACGTTGGGCTTGGGCTCTCCATCTATGGTGGGCTCAGGCAGACGCTCCCCGTCGCAGGGTGATGGTTGGCTAGGTTCTGGGCTAAAGGCCATGACAGGTGAAGACTTTGGGATGGCAGGCTTACAGAGGTCCTCCTCTACTTCCCCCACAGTCAGAGGGGACCCACATAGCAATAGTACAAACAGGTCAATATACGGTGTTAAGGTCCATTCAGGCCCACTTCCTGGCATTAGGAGGGCGATACTCTGATCTAGTACACTCCGGAAACAGTCCATCAGAATTCTATCGTCCAGTGGGCCTAGATAGCAATAAGTGATGAACTCTGAAACATATGCCTCAATAGGATGGCCAGCTTTGTAGATGGAGCACAGCAAGTCCACTAAATCCAAAGGATCCATAATCAAAAGAAAAAAACTCACATAAATGAAAAAACAAAACGGGGGCTAATGCAACTACACTTTTTGAGGTACGATTTGTGTTTGAACGAGACTAATTTCCTTCACACTCCTTAAATTTTCAGAGACTGATGTACCATTATTTGTTATAACCACTTGGGTGCATTTTTTGTGGCATTACTGATTTTAAATGTAAATGCCCCTAAATGTTATACATGACAACAAACTATCGTTGGTTGTTTTACATGACAATCACATGCCTAAGACTGTTCAGGCACAGATTATAGATTATCCACTGATCAAAAATAAAAAAATAATATTTTGTTATTGTTTACATCAAAAGGCACATTACATTTCATTTGTTTTGCAAATTCACTTTTATTTTTATAGTTAAATGTGCACTCAGTTAAACATGTCAACTGATACCTACTGGCATGAATGCAACATTATCCAAAAGCAGAGGTTTTCAGTCACTTCTTAATTATTTTTTGGTGTTTTACAGGTAGGTTTGGGATAGCTTAGAATAACTTTGGGATATCTTTGTAACAGTTTAGGTTAAAACCTTGAAATCTCCACTCTCAACAAAGTAAAGTCATCTTCGACACCCAGGCAGCTATTTTCAAATGAACTGCAGTTTATCTCTTTAAATAAAGTGTAGTACAGTAATATGCCATTAATTAAGTACTTAATCCACCAGAAACACTTCACCTCACAGCAACTGGCTGCAGTGTTTTTGCCTCATTAGCACAAGGATAAATATTTCAAAACTTTTTGAAACCCTTACAACCGGTGTAGTGTCCTAATGGGAAGCAGACTGCTGTATGCACACACTCTCACGCACCTGTAAAATCAACCTCGTCTTTCTTCAGGTACTGGCCAGTCTCTGCCACCCTAAATGTCTGCCCCTTTACCAGACCCTGAACCAGCAACTTTTTAAAAGGCTCCCTGAAATAAGAAATACGTCACAGACACATATATAAGCTTGTACTGATGTCATTGGTATTGCGTTTTTAAGAATGAATAAAATTAAACTATTAGATAGAAATCACGATTCATCTATAAATGGTGAAGCCCAACAGCGCCACACAGTTGTTTATTATACAGTTCTCCGATACAGGAATGTTACATTAGGAAAAATGTGCTACAAATACTGTTTCATTTTGTCTTTAGCACATTCCTTTACATCTGCCCCGACACAAAGCACAACCCTTTGTATGCAGTACCTTTGTGACACCAGGCCCTGGTCGGCACAGAAGTGACTTAAGAAGCGGGCGTAGTACAGGTGCATGACAGCATGCTCCTTCCCTCCTATGTAAATATCCACCGGCATCCAATGATCCACCTGTGAACGCTCAAAAGGTCTGCAGGAGGAGAGAAATATTTAATGTGTGGGTGATATACATATACTGTGTTCTACTGTGTATACGTATACTGCTTATTTGTGGGTGCAGCTGCCACTAGGGGGCATGATGTGTGAGATAGTCTTCTATAATAACCTTTCAATGAGTATTCTTTCAACAGTATTCCAATGTCTATTTGGAGCAGTGTTTTGTTAATGTGCCAGAGGAGAACTGGTTCTCCTGGTTAAAGGAGTACTCTTCCGTAACACAGCAAAATAAAAACTGGCCCGTAAATTACCCTCAAGAAATTCTACCGATAAGTGACTTTCTTCTTTCAGTTCAACAGAATCTGAGTTATAATAAATAATATATAAAATTTACTATAAAATTACTATAAAAAGCAATGTTTTCGAAAAATACCCTAGAAATACATTGGAATTGAAATGTGTTTAAGAAACAGCTGTTAGGTCTCAGTCAGCAAACCAACTCTCTGACAACGCTTTTCTGTTGATGCTGTTTTACAAAGACACAGTAATAACACATTCAAAGACTGTTAATTTAAAACTGTGATAAATATATGACAATCTGTAACCACCTATCAACATCACAAAAAAATTATAAATTCTACTGTTTTTTCTATTTTATTACATTTTACATTGAACTGATTGTAAATTGTAATAATATTTATGTAATTATTGCATACAACACACATTTATTTAACTATATAAATGGGACATTCCATAAAGTTATATTGCTTTTATATAGAGCTAGTTAGAAACAATCAAACCTAATCCAAACCCACCCTTTAACCCTAAGAAAAACATTTCTGCATTTTTTACAATTTAATAATTTATGTACTATAACAATTTAATAATTTATTTATTTACAATTCTACAAATAAGGACATACCCAATTTTGCTCAGATTTGGCAATTTTTGCTTACTTTTGGGTACAAATGTGCCCCTAATATATGGTTAAGTAAAAGCAAAAGACAGAAAATGATATACATCTGGGATAACATGAGGCTGAGTAAATGATGACAGAGTTTTAACTTCTGAATGAATTACTTTAAAATTTGGTCAGAAACAAAGTGTCTTAAAATGTTCTCTCCTGTGGAAGCTCACTAGATTCTAGAGCAGAGTGCCATTGTGCTGGTTCTGTTACATTAGGTATTTATGAATATGAATACAATGGATTACAGGAACAAAGCAGTCCGATTTTTAAATCTATGCTCTACGTATGAAACTCCACACAAATCCTGGTGTGAGAGAAAGACCTACACAGAGAGAGAGTAGGACTGGACAATTCTGCTTACCTCAGGGGGTTGTGTGGGTCAATGTATCTGAAATAGTACCAGGATGAGTCCACAAATGTGTCCATGGTGTCAGTTTCTCTCTCTGCAGGACCTTTACACCTGATACCAAGCAGGAGGAGGAAGCAATGCTATGTGAATACCATGTAAATAATACCATGTATTCCAGGTATTTTACAATTGTTTTTAATCTTATTTTTGGCTTTTTCAAGCCAACAAACTCTTATTCTATTTAAGCTTATTAGGGGTGCTTGCAAAGCATCAATTCAATGAATGAGGGGTCAAATCAACCAGCTTATTGAGAAGTCTGCTACGACTTTAATAAGTGATAGGGTGTACAATGTTTTAGGGCGTACGAAAAAGTGGGCAAAAGATTCCATAGACTTAACATTGGACTTAATTTAGTGACGTTATACCTCCACATCAGAATGTTGTACAGACTTGGGGTCGTAGAGACTCATATCACTCTGCTAAGCAAGCAGCAACAAATGGTGACATTACAAACTTCATAGCCACAACCTGTCAACCAGTTACAGTACCTTAGCAACCGCCCCATAGACTTCTATTGATAAAAATCCCATAGGACGTAACATTTGGCAGATCTTTGTAATGTCATAGCTCCACATCAGAATGTCGTAAAGACTTGGGTTGGGCTCATATCACTCAAATGTCAAATTGTGGCATTTCAACTTCACAGCCACACCCTAGCAATCACCCCACCCTGAGGCGTCAGAACATTGTAGAGACAAGTGGTTGGCCTCTTTTGACTCAGACTGGCAAGTAGTCTTTAAACTAGTATCATGCTAACATGCGCTAGCATCATGCTAACATGCGCTAGCATCATGCTAACATGCGCTAGCATCATGCTAAAACGCTTTAAACACTTTACACTCTTCAGGATGGGTTTTTTCAAGCCATCAAAAATTTTGTCCTCAAACTCTACTATCTCTAGTTTTTATATTTCTTTTATGTCTCAACTTTAAATGTTTTTGTAAAGCTACTTTGCAATAATGCAAACATTTAAAAAATATATATATAGTTGTGTATAGTGCAATAAATTGAATTAAATCTCACAATATGATACTGAACTTATTAGATACTGTCATATTAAAGTAGTGTACATAATAAAAGAAAATGTTACTTTTATGGTTAAATGTTTGGTCTTTATCAGAATACTGCATGCACTAATTAAGCACCATTGCTTTGTAGTGTCTGAGACAGATCAGGCACACAATAACTGGTAATATTTCATTAATATAACCATATATATCTCACTCCACAAACCAACTATGCTCTTGGAGTGTCTGTAAAACTACCCCCCCAAACTGTCATTAACATCCAGATGCATAACCACGCCTCCAGTGACCATAGCAATAAATAGAAAAGAGTGTTTTACAACCCAAAGGAATGTAGAGAGATTCAGATAATGTTTTATGTTTGTATATACAGTCATGTGAAAAACTTAGGACACCCTATGAAAGCCTGTGTATTTTTGTAACATTTTTGCAAATTCTAACCGAGGCAAAAGTTAAGACACCCTCACATGTATTCCCTCTTAAAATGGCTCAAATCACACACAGGTGCATCACACCAGGTGCACATAATTAGTAGATTGTTACTCAGCATTTTGAATGAGGCTTGCCCTATCTAAACCTCAGACATTTCGTTTGATGTTCTCCTGACTGTTGAAGTGAGAGTGAGCACCATGGTGAGAGCAAAAGAGCTGTCAGAGGCCTTCAGAAAACAAATTGCAGCATCCTATGAGTCTGGTAAGGGATTTAAAAAGATCTCAAAAGATTTTGTAATCAGCCATTCCACTGTCCGGAAGATCGTCTACAAGTGGAGGGCTTTCAAAACAACTGCCAACATGCCCAGGTCTGGTTGCCCCAGCAAGTTCACCCCAAGAGCAGACCACAAGATGCTGAAAGAGGTCTCCAAACATCCTAAAATGCCATCTCGGGACCTACAGCAGGCTCTGGCTACTGTTGATGAAAAAGTGCATGCCTCTACAATCAGAAAGAGACTGCACAAGTTTAACTTGCATGGGAGGTGTGCAAGGAGGAAACCTTTGCTCTCTGAGAGAAACATCAAGGCCAGACTGACATTTGCCAGAGAGAATGTTGACAAAGACCAGGACTTCTGGAATAACGTTCTTTGGACAGATGAGTCCAAAATTGAATTATTTGGACACCAGAGCAGAGGACATGTTCGGCGTAAACCAAAGACAGCATTCCAGGAAAAGAACCTCATACCAACTGTGAAGCATGGAGGTGGAAGTGTCATGGTTTGGGGCTGCTTTGCTGCAGCAGGACCTGGTCAGCTCACCATCATAAAGTCCACCATGAATTCTACTGTGTATCAGAAGGTGCTTGAAGAACATGTGAGACCATCTGTTAGAAAATTAAAGCTGAAGCAGAACTGGACCATGCATCAATGACAATGACCGAAAACATACTAGTAAATCAACCAAAGACTGGCTGAAAAGGCAGAAGTGGAGAGTCCTGGAATGGCAGTCCAGATATGAATCCCACTGAGATGCTGTGGGTTGACTTGAAAAGGGCTGTACATGCAAGAAACCCCTCAAACATCTCACAGCTGAAAAAATCCTGCATTGGTCCGAGGAAATTTTACCCCACTCCTCAATGTCAGAGACTGGTAGATGGCTACAAGAAGCGTCTCAATGCAGTTATTTCAGTCAAAGGAGGTAACACTTGCTATTAGGGACTAGGGTGTCCTATCTTTTTCCTCAGTTAAAATAGGCATTTTTGTAGATTACATTTATAGAAGATCTTCTGTACATGTAATGAAGATCATTTACAGAGACTTTTCTTCAGTTTTAATTGTATAGTTATATTACTTATCTCTCTGAATTCTTATAAATTGAGACTAAATAACCATATATTAAAAATGTTCCAAAATACACATGCTTTCACAGGGTGTCCTAATTTTTTCACATGACTGTATACTAATGCTAAGTGCAGATTTAAATAAACGTTTTCAAGTCACCCTGTTAATCAAGATAACGTACCTGTGTTTAGTATTTATGAGTTGCATTTTTGATATCCTGAACATTAATGTCTATAACATTTTGATAACTTTGGTTGATATTAATATTATAAAACTTCTAAAGATTTCCAGCTTGACATCCAGTCAAATTCAAGAGAGGACAACCTCTGACTGAATCACACAACTCTTCAGGGTGTGACAGTGTCCAAGAACACAAGGGTCTCTGGTCTTTTGTTTTTGGTCTTTTATCTTTTATCTCTCTCTCTCTCTCTCTCTCACACACATCCATCGAAGATCAACTGGAGCCCCACTGGAAGATCAACTGGAGCCCTGCATCAGGACACTGTCCTTCAAGACATGCAAGTATACTTGGTCTTAGTAATTAAGGCAGTAACTATCTTTAGCCCTTTCCCTTTAGTGTATTGGAATTAGGAAACTGATGGTTCATTCAAGCTGTTGATCTGATGAGTTTCCAATAATCTTATACTTTGATCTTTACCCTTCTTTAACCTCTTTCAATGCCAAACTGTATGTGTGCTGTGTGTTTGCGTATGTTAGAGCAGTATGTGTTAAAGTCTTGTTCGTATGACGCATGTTGTTGTGGTGGTTCATGCTTGTAATCTGGAGTTCATAATCCTGCTGATCTTTGCTACTTGCTCTATAAATCAATGTATGTATTAATGTATTGTATTAATGTGTTAAATCAATGTATTACATTGATTAAGATTTATTCAAATCATCCAAATAATCCATTTATTCTAATCAATTATTATTTTCCATTTGGAATAATATTTGTTACTTTACACAGGGAATAGTGGAGAATAGATCTACTAATATTAATTTTGAGCAAACTTGTTCATAAATAATTACATCTGTGGTGGAGAATGCTTTATTTGTGAACAAACCTCAATATTAATCCCCTTTACATTTATTAAAGCTTTTTCTTTTTTTTGTTTTTAGCACTCTACCACTTCCATCACTCGCTCAGTTGGGCCATTTATGCCTTTTATTTATGCCCAGGTTTGCACATGTAGAACTGCTGTTGTAGATGTACATGTACAGGAAGAGGGAGGGATAGAACAAAACAAAAGGGCCTGGATGTACTGTTTTAAAATGAAACAATTTCAACAGACCATATTTGAAATGCAATACTGATAAACTGTGAGACACACTGCATATGTCTGAAAAATGTCAAAAAACTTTTTTTAATAAACCAGGAGCACTTCTTTGAAATTTTACATTGTCATGGCAACCAGCAGGCTGCTTGTTTTCTTTCAGCTGTGTGCAACAATCAACAGAAAACTTTTTTGTCAGAAATGTAACACTAATATATTCTTCTATTCTATGATTATTCCTGTGTAAATTTACAAATCTACCTAGTCTAAGATTAATTTTTATTCTAATTTTCATTTTTGCTTCAGTCCTAATAACAATGTTGGCAGGGCAAGCAAAAATCCAACTAGCCCCAAATGCCAGAAAAGAAAATATTGTTGAGCCATATAGTTACATATTACAAATTCTGTTACTGCCCAAGCCTGCCACTGTGGATTTTATCATCTGGCTCCACCAAACCGCCAAACATGTGCCCACATGTGTTAGAATGGCACCATACCCGCCCTTGCACCCAAAGCAACCAGCCCAGGCAATCTGTCAGTTTACAGTCACACTCTATTGAGTCTCAGTAGACTTCATTCATCTAACCAGCATCATGAGAAAGTAATTAACATCCGAACCCTTGACCCAAAGCCGGTGATCAGATTGAACACAAAGGATTCCTGTTCTTCTGATGTCAATCACAAGGAGTGTGTCTGCTCCCTACACTCCAGTCTGACAGAGTTCAGCCTGTCTCTGACGCTCAGAGGATCTTGCCCATTATACAACCAGCAGCATGAGCCAAGCACCTTCTGGTTGCCTAGCAACAGGGCAAAGTAGCAGGTTAATTCTTTGAAAGCCAGGTGCCATTTGAGAGACTAGCATCCAACATGTGAAGCTTAATGATGTGCCTATAGAAGTGTATTTGTAGCAGACCCACACTGGGGGATTAGGGGGTTTTGTTGATGTTTTTCTCAAAGGTTGTTTAGCTTTGTTTTGCTACTCTTTCAGCTTCTTATTGACAAAATGACTTGAAAGTGTGCACACTGCGACTGAAGGTACATTGAAGGTACTCTCACAAGAGGAAACCATCAGATACACACTTACTGGGGTGCACAGGTCAGGTAAAGACAGCTGAGAGGTGTTGGGTAGAACATGACGACAACAGGGGTAATGGAGTTCATACCCTAAAACTGCTTCGTAGTCCAGTGAAAGACCTCCCAAAGCATCCAAATGCCAAACCTGATCATCTAGAACAAATTTAATTCAAATAACCAAGCACATTTTTATTTTTACTCTACAACTGTCAAAATGCACACACAGGATTGTGGGATCAAAAGCAGAGAAAGATCTTGCATCCAGAAGATGTTGCATCCAGAAACCGACCATTAAAAAAGTTTATAATTTAAAAAGGTTTAATGTGCATCTTGATGCCTTACTGCCTCTGCAGTATGTCTGATAAAGAAAAACTTTAGGGCAAAGACAGTATTTGTTGGGAAGTATAACCCTTTTGAAAATTAAAAAACAGCCTCAACATAAAGCTGTTTTCCACTGATTTGGTTTTGGTCACTCCAATATGTGGCCACCCAAGTACACCAGCTCAACAACAGCACCTGCTCAAAACAAGCACCAGCTCAGAACCACTGGGCAGTCCTGGCCTAATGGTTAGAGCATCAGACTTGCAGGTTTGATTCCCACAGCTGACAGGAAACAACTAAGGTGCGCTTGAGCAAAACACCTTCCCTACAATTGCACTGCTGTCCACTGCTCCTGGTGTGTGTGTGTGTGTGTGTGTGTGTGTGTGTGTGTGTGTGTGTGTGTGTGTGTGTGTGTTTCACAACTCATCACCTGCTCCAGGCTGAGTGACCTAAACCATCTAAACAATCTTAGAACAGCAAGGATTGTGGCAGGCATTAGCATCTCTTCTTAAAATTAAAGTCAACTACTGTCATAGAGCAACAATCTCTGCTAAGCAAGTTAGTTAACAAGCTAAATAATAACAATTGTTAGACTATCAACTAGTCAAATTGCATCTAATTTTTATCAAAAATCCCTAATTAGACAGTAAGAGCTACAGTTCACTTTATCCAATCTTTAGATTTTGTTTAGGCATTAAAAAGAGCAGCCTCTAGGCATGAAGCAGTAATGGTGTGGTGTTATAACAGCACAGTGAGGTAACGCCCTTAAAATCATGTGAAACTCAAGGACGTCTGTGTTGGTGTGTGTTATTGGTGTGTGCATGATTTTTGTGGGACACAAACAAACATTTAAACATCATTAGCACCAAAATCAATACGCGAGATGCTTTTCTTGACAGCTGCTGTTTTTGGCTCAGATTCAATTCAACTTCTAAACTTCACTCTCTTACAGATGAACGCAGATGATTTTGGAGATGGTGGATAATAGAGGTGATCTTCTTTAAAGTCTAAAGTGGTAAGAGATGACACAATCTTCTCGTCAACAAGAGAACAAGCAGTGCTCGCTCAGATAATCCTTTTCTGTCTGAATCCTTATTGTTCTCCTGTTCAATGTCTAAGATTTTAAATGAATCAATGCAACTGCAGTGACTGATTTAGAATGCCAAATGTTCACAACTGATTCCAACAGTTTCACATTAGCATGTTGCTAAGCTAATAATGATGCTCTAATAAAATTGCACAAAATCAGAAGCATAAATATCACAAATATTGAGGTAAAATTTTAGAAATTAATTAGATCTTTTTTTTATTAATTAGATTAGATTTTGAGTAAACTTTCTGTAACCTTTTTTTAAAACTTTTTCATGTTAATAAAATGGAATATTATTAACAAGTATTTATAGGGTGGGTTTAACTCAGATTAAAGCAGATTGAAATGTCATTCACCAAGTTGCACACATCAAAGACAACAGAAAGTCTGCAGACACTCTCTGGGCGGCATGATCACGTGGTCTACCTTTAGAACATCATTTGTGTCAGAAGCACGTCGTCATTTTTTAAAAATGCTCAATACAAAGGTTTTGGACTTACAACATGCAATTTATTAATGGTAACTGGGAACTGTTTTTAACTGACAGTAGGGAGATTAAGGGAGCAGTTGTGGCCTACTGGTTAGTGAGTCAGTTTGTAATCAGAAGGTTGCTGGTTTGATTCCAGTGCTGGCAGGTAGCAACTAAAATGCCCTTGAGCAAGGCACCTAACCCCCAATTGCTCCCTGGGCACAGTAGTGTGCTCCAGGTGTGTGTTCACTCCTCACCAGTGATGGGTTAAATGCAGAGGTCACATTTCAGGTATGGGCTACCATATGTGACAAAATGTCACTTTCACTTAACACTTCTGCTGATAAGCCAGTCAGCCACAGTTATTGGCTGATGTGATAATCTCCAAATGCCCAAACAATCTTGTTTAGTTTTATTTTTTTGGGAGTGAGCCCTGATGCGTAAGTTTTATCAATCACAATCAGCTACAGAACATCTGTTGTATATACAGGGGGTACAGTGTTTTGATCTTGGGCATATGTCTGTTTTATTATGTAAATCAAACAAATGAAATAAGAAAGCTAAGAAACATTTTATCAGGCACTCGTGATCATTAAACATTGATTTTAGTTAAAATATCAGTAGCTTTCAGCATTCGTGTCATTTGGATTATCGCATTTTATAGTCAGAGAGGGTCTATTAATAGCCTTCACACTGAGAGAGTGCTATCTCCTGCACATCTTTACTAGCTCCATGACTCAGTGGTAATGATCTCTGTAGCCTCCAGGGGATGAGTTCTCCTAGAAAGAAGCCACTTTTGATCTGAACACCATTGTTTTGATGAGATCTAAAACAACAAGTTCTGGTCAAGTCTAATAGAAATGGAGCTCAGGCTTCAGATAATAGAGGAAAAATGATTCTGATAAAAATTATTATTTGTTGTCTTGGGAGCATGAGGAATGAGAAAACAAGGTCATGTTTGTATAACTTCAACCTTGTGATAAAGAAACCAAATGATATCGCAACTGTAAAGGTTTGAAAAAAACTCTGAGACACGGCCTAGCGGCAAGTGCACTTTGCGATATATGCAACATTGAGCTCTGGGGAGAAATCAGGTTTAAAACCATCCTGCAACATGTCCTGGTTACACTGCACCTCTCTCATCATAAATTCCTCAAAACAGAAATAGTTTGTGTACATGTCTCAAGTCTTACCTCGGACACTGGCATCTCAACCAATTGTGTGCCTTCCTTAAGGGTGATACCCTTTTCCCTGTGAGGGAGGGTACTTTGGGAAGCACGACTGGCAGGTCCTCTACCGGAACTGCTACAGGCCCACATGAACTGCAATGAACTATGGGAATGGGTGTGCCCCAGTAACGCTGCCTTGAGATTAGCCAATCACGCAGCGTTGCACTAGTGAGGTATCCACCAACTTTTTTCTCCTGGGCTTTCTGGGTAACAGAGTTAAAAGCTTCTTCCCGGCTTTGACCTGTGATCTACAGCAGAGTAGTTCACAGATGTAGTATGAGGTTACATCTGTAACATATTCAGTGCATTATTTGTGTGTGGAGCTGTGATGGCGTTTACCTCAGCAGAGTTTATTAAAGTCTGAGTTCCATTTTCCTGCATCTTCAGAACACAGTTCCAGCTCAGACCCAGAGACTGAGCCAATTTTGCATCCTCAGCACTGCTATCTGGAATACCTGTTAAAAAAAATCTTAACAGTAAGGGGAGGCGGAGGATGCCGTACATCAGCTTGGCCAATGGCCTAATAGTCACTGGAGCCGAATTGTTGGTGGGGAATAAAGTTTGCTTGTTTGTCTCATCTATTATTTTGTAAACCCGTATTCTGTGCTCATTTCCTGTTCTTGTTGCTGGTCAATTTTCTGTTGCAGTTCTCTCCTTGTTGCCTCATCCTAATTGTGCTCACCTGTTACTCATTTCCTCTGATTAATCTGTGTATAAACCCCAGTATTTCCTTGTCGGTGATTTATGTTGTTTTGTTGCCCCTTGTCCTGAGTGTCTGTTCCTGGTTGGAATTATAAATGTGGACTTGTGGAATGTGTTTTAACACACAGCATCACAAATACAAATGATATGAGTGTACAAAACTTCTCAATCTTTTAGGTGAAAATTAGTTTTTAAATAGGCCTATGACTTTTTGAATCATGAATATCATAAAGTGTTCCTGCAGTAATATCACTGGACATACCTAAATTAGTTAAGGGTTAGTTAAATGAAAGGACAATGAAGTGTGAGTGACATTTGTCAGATATGGTAGCCCATACCCAAACTGTGACCTCTGCATTTAACCCATCACTGGTGTGAAGTGAACACACACACAACCTTCTGAAAACAAGCCTGACTCATTAACAGTAGGCCATAATCATCCCAATGAAAAGTGAAATGAAAAGGTCATGTTATATAAATGGTGCACACCCACACCATTGTTTTAACAGGCATACACACACCATAATGACACACTGCTATCTCTGATGGGTGAGATCCAAATGCATACAGGACGTACTCGGCAAAAGATTCATAGGCAAATGCACAGGTGTGCTCTGATTAAAAATACTTAATACACATGCAAACACACACTTTCTCTCACACACACACACACAAGGAGGGAGGGGCTCACCTATTACAGTGTCCAGATGTCCTTCAAACTCATTTCTGGCAGATATAACCACTGGAACCTCATGGCCAGTGAACAGGTTGATGGCAGTAACATTAGTCAGGCTGTCTGGACATGCAGGGGTCAAAGATCAATTAACAAGAACTAACACATCTGATAACTAAAGTTGAGAACTAAATTTGTTCTGTATGTTTGTACTTCTTAAGGAACTAAAACTGTGAAGTGGCCACAAAATTGTAATGGTTAAAAACTTTATGATTCCCATTCAACTTGGATGTTGTCCTGTTCTATAGCCTTTAGTATTTGCAGTCATAAAATGAACAACTATCAGCCTGTACAAGACAGTGAGAATGTACATACGCACTTCAAAACACAGTTACATAATCACTTTCTGTGCAATCAATTATTCTTTACATTGCTGAGAAAGTACCTTTCATTAATAAATAGGTCACTGCCTATGGAAGTGCTCTATAGGTGATGCTTGAGTTTCTACCAATATTTAATTTCTAATTATTCCTCCACAAACACCTCTGCCCTCAGGTATGTGTGTCTGTGTGTGTTGTTGTCACCTGTTCCAGGTCTCAGAGCACTGAGCAGAGCTGGTTTGAGGTGACTGGAGCCATGCAGGAGCCGGTGGGAGGGCAGAACAGAGATGTAAGCAGCTCCAAACACAGCCTCTGGAGAACATGTGTATGCAGATAACACCTCCCCTGTGTCTTGCCCATCCAACTGAGAGAGAAAAAGAAAAAAAAAAAAGAGAGGTAAATAAATCAATGAGGCAAAATTCTGAAATGCTGAAAATAAAATATACTAAGTACAGGATATAAAAAGTGAGGCAACATTAAACAAATATCCGTCCATAACCAGAGACAAAGTAGTACATACAGTACAAAGCCTACAGTGTAGCTTGATGAAACACATTCACAGCAATTAGCAATAAATATATGAAAAGAGTCATGGAGCTGATAAAAGCGAAACGCTGTCTGCTTACACAAGAGCTGTATGAGTGTACCTTAGAAGCATGCACTACCTTTAACGTGTGGTTGAAAAAGCACCCTGAACAGTCTCCAATCCAATTAGCCTGCATGCCTTTAACTCCATACCATTCTGGGAGATCAGCCAAAGCATCCAAGAGAGGCTGCAAAGCAGGATTCTTCATTAATGACTAAAATATGAATTCAGTACAAGTAAGGGAAAATTTATCGTCAGCTGGTCATTACCACAAAATAAAACCAAAAGGGGTTTTACGCAAGTTTTTATTTTATACGACACATTTAAGTAGCAATAATAAACTAGCCCAGATAATATCACTAATCTGAGGATGTGCAGCAGATATTGATGAATATTGAACTGCTGAATGGCAGTACAGTGTGTCGAGACAGATTTAGCAGGAAATGTCAGTTTGACAATTTGTCTGCGTAGGTTCATCACATACATGTAATTTCTTAATCTCTTCATGCTGATGTCATATTGTCCCAGCTATTTTTGCAGGAAATGCCCATAAAATGAGCATCAGCCTTTACATTATGACTAGAGTTCGACTAGACCTTTTTTCTTCACTAAAGTAACATAAATCCCTAAAGATTTCAATACACACACACAGACTCTGGCTGAAAAGACAAAATTCAGGGAAATTTGGATGGAATAAAGAAAGTTATGCATAATAACGAAGGTTAAGGCCCAAAGGCTCAGCTGGGCCACCAAGAATTGAAAGGATATGAAAAGCCTATCATTTGGTTTTGATATCTCACTCCTCTCTGTCACTACAACACTTTCTTTCTGTTTAATATGCAGAATAAACCAAGTAAGCCATTAACCAACAGGGTGACTTCCTGAGCAGTGTTAACAAATGGGGGAATTCACCAAGACTGAATTTTGTCATTTTATTATTATTTTTATTATTATACCCTCACTGGGGGCTGAGCCCCCCTAAAATGTGAATCCTAGAATCACCCCTGATTGAATGTGTAATTCAATACACAAAATGTGAATTGTACAGTCAACATTCATAGTTAAAACACGATGACTAATACCAATCACATTCTGCCGTGAATTTCTAACAAAACTAAACTAAAATTTAAAATTTATAGTTTATATAAATTTAACCATGGCACAGTGTCCTGGTTACATTTAATTAGCTTTAGGTTTAGGTGAGGTTTAGAGGGGTTTTTGTACCTTGGCATAGTTGGTAGTTTTTATGAACCACTGCTTGAGGAGCTTCTGTTCCACGCGGGCTCCAGATCTCCACGAGCAGCCACACTCATCCACCTGCTCATCTGCAAGAACCGTCTGATCCACAGGATCCCAGTTCACCAGCGCCTGTGGAGAGGCCACAGAAAGTGCTCATGATGCTAGCACGTTTTGGAATCATGCTAAAATGTGCTAGAAGAATGCTAAAATGTGTTAGGATCATGCTAATTAATTGCCAAATATTATTATATTATTATATTAATGTGATAACATCATGTTGAATGGTTTTAGTGTCATGTTAAAATGTATCGTATCTTGTATCATTTTAATGTGAAAATTTTTTAGCTTCATGTAAAATTATTTTGGCATTCTAGATTGTTAAAACGATAACAATATACTAAAACGCGTTAAATTTTGTGTTGAATGTCAGACAATGTCCAAGTATTTTAAACCATTATACACTTTTCAGGGCAGGATATGTCAAGCCAACATAAAGTTTGCCCTCAAACTTTACTAGCTAGTTATTTTTTACATTTATTATTAAAATGCTTTATTGGCTAGATGCTGCACTGACTCCATAAATAAGCTGCACCTTGTTCAAAATGGTGCATGAACAGATCTAGCCAGAGATCTGTTCATTCACACTCTTTTATCCGCACTTATAATTTGGTACACATTTGTAAAATATGAAACATAACCACCAGGCAGATATACAGGCAGACAGATACATAATTATTATTTAAATGTGCTTTCCCACCTCTTTCCGATATGCCAATCCAGCCTCAAACAGTTTTATAAACAGATATTGAGTCCACTTGTAATAGACAGGCAGGCAGGTTGTGATCTCCTATCAAAAGATTACACAATACCACATTCAATCACACTGAAACATAAATATTAGAAAGGATTTATTGTAAAGGATTTATCTAAATGAAAAAAAATAAATAAATTTGAAAATTGAATAAATTGAAAATTAAAACTTATGTAAATTTATTTTATGGTCTGTCTAAATATATATTTTTTGAATTCATAATACATTGTCATATAAAGATTTTGGTTTTGGTCCTAAAGGCTGATTGGTCAATACATTGTTCTACTCGTGCTAAAATACATAGAGCTATGATGTGAAACTGCACAGTACCCATAAGGCCAACTAGTATTCATTATTTGCAGGTCAGGTTAATTTGTTTATTATAAAACTTTCAGTGAAAATGTATATTTCACCACTTCACAAAAGCAATAACACTCAAGACCATGCTCACAATGACAGATGTGACTGTCAGGGCACCTAATTTATATGTTTGTAATTTAGGTTGGTTATTAATGATTAAGGGACAGGGACAGTTCAAACTGTCAGGGACAGTTCAAAATTAAATAATTCACTTATCCTCATGTTGATTCAAACCTATATAACTTTTTTGTGAAAAAACAAAAGCAGAGCATTACTGGCTGACAGCCTTAGTCACCATTCAATTTCTTTCCACAGTGAAAGCAAATGGCGACTTGGCTGTCAGCCTCTAACATTCTGAATAAAATCTACATTTGTGTTCAACAATAGAAAGACTTACATGTTTAAGGCACAACATGAGGGTGATTAAATTATGACAATTTATTTTTTCAGTGAACAATCCCTTTAAAATTAGCACATCTTACCCCCCTCCAATGTGGGGCAGTTGTGGCCTAATGGTTTGAGTCGGACTTGTAAACCAAAGGTCGCAGATTCAATTCCCACAGGTGGCAGGAAATGACTAAGGTGCCATTCAATGATAAATATGTCACTTTTACTTTACTGATAACAATATTGTTACACACACACACACTCACTCAACTCACCCGGTCCCAATTAAAGCAGAGTCCTAGACTGTCCAACTGCTTCCTCATTGACTCTATATTACTGTAAGACAAAGAGAGTGAAGTGTACAAGATAGTAAGATGTGTTAATTCTGCAATGGCAAATGTGTGTGTCTGTACCTGTAAGGTGCGCAACCTTACTTTGCCAAGTGAAAGATGTTCCTAGGTCAGCATAGTCTGTTGACCCTGGAACAACAATTCTGTAGAACAAATGTACCCCTTATATCCTAACCATTTAACTAGCTCTATAACCATATAGCTCCTATAACTGCCTGGTGCGAAAGCAGCTCATAACTTATCCCTAAAATCAGAGGGAAATGACAGGTGAATAACAACGGTGTAGAAGCACCATTATTAAAAGCCAAAACTTCATAGTGACTGTAAACCTATCCCTTAAATGGGACTGGTTGATTGGAGTGTTGTCCCAAAGTCAATGATGCTGATCGAGAACAACTCTCAGCAAAATCAGCAAAGCTAATAAACATTTGTGATAGCTGGTGAGTGACTAATCAAGTCTCAATGGTCGCACCTTTTTGTCCATTCCTCTGGGTCCAGACCTCGCTCAATAGCAGCATTCTCAGCTGGCAAACCAAAAGCATCCCAACCCATTGGATTCAACACCTGTAGGTCAAACAACAATTGCTTAAGTTAAGAAATTACCAAACATCTTGAAACAAGTAATCACAAACCTGAGCTGGGCAAAAATCTAAAAGCTAAGTAGGTTTATGTGCATTTATCAACAGTATTTACAAGGTAGTACATTTTCAAATTGACACTAATGGGAGCAAAGAATTCAGTTAGCAGTCAATGCTAATAATCTCCAACAGCCAAACATTGGCTGAACAATTTTGAAATAAAGGCCTTAATTATCCTACAGCTTTTAAGATATGCCCATTAAACACGACTTCACAAGCTGCCCAGATATTTAAACACCACAAAC
The DNA here is from genome assembly GCA_036877525.1 of Chromobotia macracanthus. Lineage (NCBI taxonomy): Eukaryota > Metazoa > Chordata > Actinopteri > Cypriniformes > Botiidae > Chromobotia > Chromobotia macracanthus. The sequence goes on along the minus strand of JAZGTH010000074.1, from coordinate 2,025,651 downwards.
CATATATAAGCTTCAGATTTTGAATCTCTATAAACCACCCAAAGCATACATAAACCCTATACTCCTAATAGGCTTTATGCTGAACATGAACAAACAGGTAAACTGGAATCTGTTCTGCTTGTCAGAGAAAGTGGTAACAGCAGTGTGAACTGAGGGACAACATCTATGGACTTTTAAGATAATCAGCTAACATAGCTAAATGTTTCATTTCTTATTCTAGATTTTTTTTTCTATTTTAATTTCCAAATGTCAGTGAGAAGAAAATAAACTTTTAGATATCAGTCTGCATATGTGAGGAACATGCATATCTTTTGGTTCTGCTAATCTTTGGTAGCTCCTTTGAAGTCAACCTCAGTAAAACAGCTCTATATATAAATGTAGCACATACAAAAAATCTAAACCAGAAGCAATGCAGTCTGTTTTACAGAATAGGTTTGTTGAACACAACCTGCATTAAAGGCAGGTTAGACAATTTTTGTCCAGGAACATTTTTTGTTATGCACACTGTTGTTATGCTTTTATGTTATGTTTTTGTTATGCTCGTCATATCCTTATAGCAATTAAAATAGCAAGTAAAATGATCTAACTATATTTATATAAATATACATCTTCTGTTGAAGGTGCAGGACCATTAAATTTTCATTCATCTGAATGCAATAACAGGGTGTCCTACGTGCCTGTCAAACTATATATGCGCTCATGTGTTTTTCACTGTAAAAAGGTTTGTTTGAAGTCACCATTGTGGTGGTCAGTGTTTCCTTTAGTTAGTCACTTGACCCTTGATTTGAATTAAATTAATTCCTCTTTCTGCAACTGCTGGAGCTTTTCATTAAGAACACTTGTGCAAAGATACATAAAGAGATTGATGAATACGTGTATCAACTGAATGTCTGTTTTTATAACATTTGGCTGTCTGTACAAAAATCAAGAAGTGACAAAGTTATACTGAGATTGAGGCATTGAGTTTGTGTAAGTATTATTATGCAGCTGTTGTGCTAGAAAGAGCACTATGATGTGTTAAGTACTGGGATAAGGTGAACAGAATGTTTAAATGACACATCACCACTCATTATAAAAAACCTCAACAATGGTGACAATCAAAAAAACATTCAGATAAGCGGCTCAACTCTGAACATCACAAAACAAGTTACTAATACAGCTGTGAGCAGCAATGACGGGCCCAAGAACTACAGGGCCATCGCCACCTGGTGCTTCTGAGAAAAAGAGCTAGAGCTTCTTCAAGGCTAGAAATAGCCATCTTCTACAGGTAATTTATTTGTCAATAGAGAAGATGACCTCTCCACGTGCTGGTTATCACAATCCTGCATACACATGACTCTCACAGAGACAGACCTTGTGAAAGGAGCCATGGTTTCTTCGACATGACCGGAGAACAAAGGCATTTGCATGTAACTTTGATCATGCAAAACAGGTTTCTGCTCAGGGGAGCTAATGGGTGTCAATGCGAAAGTTGTTTGTGCTGAAAAGATTGAAGTTTCCATACATGCATGCATGCATGTATGTATATATACACAGACCATCTTTTTTTGCCCTGTACCAGGGGATCACTACCGAGCCCCCCTGCCTAGCCCATGTGCCAGCCCTTGCCCAAGCCTAAGGGCTTACAACTCTGACATGCATTCCAAGTGTTTTTGAGCATGTTAAGGGGCCCAAAGGCCCCGAAAACCTAAAAAAAATTGACAAAAAATAATAATCCTAAGGAAAACAATGGGGCACTTCGCACTCACTGCTTGGACCCTAATAATAATCCTAAGGAAAACAAAAGGGTCCATCACACTTTTAGTTCTTGGGCCCTAAATAAAAGCAGAGAAGAGTAAGAAAGTTGCCCCAAGTCATGCTGGGAGTCATGAATGAGTTTTGTACTATGCTGGCACCCAGCACGCATTGCAGCTTTTTTGTTAATTGTCATCAAGTTTCATTTGCTGATTGTTGATGTCTCTGTGCGTCTAATTTATTTAGTAGTAGGAAACTTTAAATTTTAATCCTTAAAAAAATGCAATAAAAATTGCAAAACTTTTATTAAATAACTTTAAAATCAATAAATACTTTTTAGTGTATACTAAGTCAAGATTACATTATACACAAGTAAATTATCAACTACTCTACAGTTTTTTTTAGTCATTTGAAATTAAGGCAATTGGTTTGCATGCTTTTTTAAACGAGGTGAACTAATTTGATTTTACAGTGAACCTTCATTTTCTAGCTAGGAATACCGTCTCTATAACTGGAGGAGTTATAGCATAAAGTATGTGAGACACTATAATGCAGATGAGGATGTGCTTGAACTCTTTTAGGAAGCATCATCTATATTTTACACTAATATCACACACAGTCATTGTGCCCTCATCACTGAAAATGAGATAATAACATCCCTGTCTGCTTCTGACACACTACCATTTTAGGTCTTTACCTTCCCTCTCTCTGCTTCTTTCTTAACTTTCTCTCAGGTGTGAGAAAAGATTACATGAATAGTTCACCCAGCACTGATTGTCACTATTTGTCACCTGTTTCAATGCTGACTTCTGTGGAACATGAAAGGAACTCATTAGGAATCGTTAAGCTGCTGTTCTGAATCTTCTATGACATCATTGTGAAAAGCCTTTTAAGAACCTTTATTATTTAATTGTTTTTTTATGGTAAGTTTGACCGTATGTTTATTATAAAATGTCTTGTATGGAAAAGAAATTAACTTATTTACATAAGTAAATAAATGTCAGAGTTTTATTTTTGGGTAAATTGTGTCTTATGAATGACAAAAAGTCCTTTTAAGGAAGTGTGGAAGGAAGGACAGAGCAAGCGGTGACCAGGGAGATTCTGTATCCTTGGAAACTGGCTGCATCTCATTCGTTAAGTGTTGAACATTATTAAACCAGCACAAGCACCCATTTCAATTCAGCGCCACATGACTACACAGTTATGCACAACGTTTACTAAAATTAAACTACTAACACACATTTCATTTGAACACAAGGGGGAACCATCTCAAGTGAGTAATTTCCACTTTTTTTTAAAGAAGGTCATTCTTTACGGTGTTGTTAGTGGCACTTGCTAAGGTAAACACAGCTAGAAACTATTGCACTATAACTTTAGGTCAGGGTAATGATGCAAAGTATTAAGCCTAGTTTCATTTCTGTGTGTGAGAAAGTGTGTGTGTGTGTGTGTGTGTGTCAGTCTTAACATGTGTACAATGAGAACTGAAACACTGAGAAAACATCAATGAACTGACAAGTTTCAATCAAAATATATTATAAATACATATTACTTCGTTAATGTGTGGAAAAGAAGAAATACCAAATTTAAACTTTTCACTTGACATTGGTATCATTCTGGAAAACACAAAAACAGTCAATCTCTTGATGGACATTTTTCAGTTTTAGAGTACAGAGCATTCAGAAAGTATTCAGACCTTCACTTTTCACCTGACTCCTTCACCTTTGATTTTATTATGTTTTATTATGTGTACTTACTCAGCAATTACAGCCTTGAGTCTTTTTGGGTTGACTGGGGAATTTTCGGCCATTTTTTGCAAATCTTCAAGCTCGGTCAGGTTGGGTGGGGACCATCGGTGGAGAGCTATTCCCAAGTCTCTCTAGAAAATTACAATAACTTTCTAGTCAAGGCTTTGGACATTCACAGAGTTGTCCCTAAACCACTACTGTTTTCTTGGCTATGTGCTTAAGGTCATTGTCATGTTGGAAGGTGAACCTTTGGCCCAGTCTGAGGTCCTGAGTACTGTTGAATAGGTTTTCAGTGAGGATATCTTTGCTCCATTCAGCTTTCCCTCATCCCTGACCAGTCTCCCATGCCTTGCTGCTGATAAACACCCCCACACAATGCTGCCACCACCACTGTTGGGATGGTATTGGGTAGGTGATGAGCGGTGCCTGGTAGTCTTCCAGAAATAATATTTAGAATTAAGCTCAAACAGTTCTTGGTATCATCAGCCAAGAGAATCTTGTTCCTTACCATTTGAAAGTCCTTCAGGTGCTTTCTTTGCAATTTCTTGTAGCCTTCCCCAGACTGGTGCTTTACCACAATCCTGTCTCTGAGATTTGCAGGCAGTTCCATTGACCTCATTTCTTGGTTTATGCTCTGATATGCATTGTCAGCTGTGAGGCCTTTTATAGAGAGGTGTGCCTTTCCAAATCATCTGTTCACTTACCACAGGGGGACTCCAAACAGTGTAGAAACATTTCAGCAATGATCAACAGAAATGAGAAGCACCTGAGCTAAATTTTAGGTGTTGCTGCAAAGGGTCTAAATATGTAAATATGATATTTCAGTTTTTTATTTTTAATAAATTTACTGATATTTCTAAACTTTTGTTGTCATTATGAGGTACTGACTGTGAATGAATAAAAAATGAATTTAAATGATTGTTGCAGTCTGATACTACATAACAAAACTGAAGAAAGTGAAGGGGATCTCAATACCTTCTGAATGCATTGTATATGTATATTTGAGAATATTCAACTACTCTTTTATTTCTATCAGGTTTAATGAGACTTTTTCCAACATTAAGATTTTGTTAAGAAAAACAAACATACAGTCAGGTATGTTGGCTCCTTATTCTCTAGTACACACTGAACAAGAAAACAGGATGCATCTACAGAAGTCTTTCTTATGCTGAGTTAAAGAAAAAAACAGGTTAAAATATAGTTCAAGTCGACAATACCATGGCAATTCTCACAAGATGAGATTGACAGTTGTTACTTCACTATTTCAGTGAAGCTGGCCAAACTGAACACTGTCAATTCCAATTCAGACAATAGTAGCACTCTGTAAGGCCTCATTTTATCATCCCACAATTATCACTGTGCCTACAACACACATCAGATGCTGACTGTCCTTTGAGTAAACAGAGATTAGCCACAGACAGGACAGAGATGGATGGAGGGATCATGTAAAGGATGTGGCAGAGGGAAAGGACAAAGAGACTTAAATGGGGTTCTCTTTCATCATCTCGTGTTCAAGATCCACCTATGGGAAGGGCATCCGACCTGGCCTTGGCAGAAGCATCCAAGTCTGGCTTGACAGACAGTAGCTCGTGCCCCATGTAAGGCCCACCGCCTTACCTGATGCATAAAGACCCGTACGCTCCACCCATCCTCAGTTGACATTCGTTTCTCGCGACCTCTGGATTACTCTGACAGTTTGCTGTTTTTGGACTTCACTTTAGCCTATAGGAGGACATATCTTTGGATCAGCATCCGTCGGATGTAATTGTCTTTTGATTGTCTTTCGCTCGCTCTATTCGTCAGGCTGCCCGCCATTCTCCGTCTTTTCCTCCCCATGCCGTTTTCCATTTCTGCACTGGCTACACCCAGGGATAACCAGTTGCGTGCCTGCCCGGGCGCATGTGGTGCCCTTATCGCAGCAAGGAATACCCATTCTTTCTGTGTGGTATGCATGGGCCTCAAACACGCTCATGAAGTGGTCAATTTCCCCGACAACTGCAGCCACTGTCTGGCGCTCCCAGCTAAACTATGGCACTGCAGACTTAAAGTGGTTGTGATACAGAGTGTCGAGTTGGGCTTGTCCGACTCTGATGGGGAGAAAAGCAATGCCAGTGCGTGCCCAGGGACCACCCGTGGTGCAACCTCTTTGAGCTGGGCTGACCGTTGCGACCCAGTGCTTGTTGAAGATGCTTTGTTGGCTGAACCCTACCCTTACGAGCCGCCCAGCTCCGGTGATGAGGATGATACAGGCCTCCTCGGTTCGGATGATGAGGAGATCATCCCGCCATCTGCAAACCCTCAAAACATGGTTTCACGGGACTTGAGGTGAAGGATATGGACCCCGTCATCGAGCCATCTATTGCCAGACACCTCAACCCATCTCAAGGCAAGATGCTCGCTCCTCCCCCGCAACCAATTCTTCCTGCAATGGATCGTTTCTCCACGTCCATTCAGCAGGCCTCTTATAAAGCCACAGCTTTGATCGTAAGAGCTCTAAATGTGTCCTCTCTGCTATCGGCCTACCAGGACAAGCTACTGGAGAACATGGGACAACAGCTGGAGAAGGGGACTCCTCAGTTAATGATCTCGTCCTTCACAATGCCCGCCAGGCTGTCCAGGCTAGCGGGCAATCTATGACTCTCTCGGTGGTTGGAGAGTGCACACTGTGGCCTAATCTGTCGGGGCTTCCCGACAATGAAAAACGATGCATCCCTAGAGTGCTGACTGAGCCTGGCCAGGCCCTTTCTGGTCCTGCCGTCGCTTTAATGCAGCACAGATGCACCCACCCAGTAGAATAACGCAAGTCTGAACCGAAACGCAAGTCTGAACCGAAAACGCAAGTCTGAACCGAAAACGCAAGTGGCCGGCCTGATGCTTGGAGAGAGGGGGTTTCGAGTCCAAGTTCACGGGCTGCCAGCCTTTTGGACTCTTGTTCTGCCCTTCTTAATTCTCTGTTCAAGAAGTGAAGGGTTTTTGTTTACAGGGTCAGCCCTTCTTCTGGCCATAGGTGCCCACTAAGTGTTTGGACGGGCTTCACTGTTCATTGTGTTGCCCAGCATGAGTCCCCCCCTCTGAACATGTCGGGGGTTTGAGCTGTCCGCTTTTCACCCACCTCCTTTATCCTTGACCGAGGATCAAAGGCTGAATGCTCTTTGTCCTGTACGTGCCCTGCGGGTCCAGGACCAGTTTTTTTTTAGAAGGAGTGACCAGCTCTTTATATCTTGGGTCCCTCCTCACACAGGGAATCACATTTCTAAACAACGCCTGTCTCATTGGCTTGTGGAAGCTATATCTTTGGTATATGAATCTAAGAGGTTGCAGCCCCCAGGGGACCTCAGACCTCACTCTACCAGAGGCATGGCTGCCTCTTGGGCTCTGTTTAGGGGATTTTCCCTGCAAGACAGTTGCTCCGCTCCAAGCTGGGCATCTCCCCATTCATTTGCCAGATACTACTGGCTGGATGTTACCAGGACCCCGGTAGCACATTCTGTCCTAGGAGTGGACTCCTCATAGCCTTATTCTCCTAGGCCCCCTATCCCTACATGCATGTCACTAAGCACGTTCTTCACCTAGCAACATTATTTCACTGTGCGCGCGTTGTCAGGCTTATGTATGCTGCATGTTACCACGGTTTCATACAGTTTCTGGGGTAGGTCCTTTGCCATGTGTGTGGGTTGTTACTTTGTGACATGTCATCCACCACCTTTTCAGGTGACCGTCCTCTTGCATGTCAGAGCCTCACGTTGACCAGGGAGCCCTTCCTATAGGTGGATCTCTCCACTCTATGTGGAACCGGGGTTTCAAAGAACCGGGGTTACAGACAGTAACCTATTGTTTTCTAATCTCCAAATGGTTAATTGAGGATCACCATAGTGCTGGGTTGTTTCCGTGTAACACAGTTCAAGCTAGTAAGGATTCAGGTTTTTAGATTTCATTGTGTACATTTGAAAAAGCACTGCCTATAAGATTGATAACACTGCACGAATACAGATTATTAATGTCCTGTTTTAAAACAGAAATACACAACACTTTTTCCTCTAGATAGTGTGTCTGTGTCAATAAGATCATTTTCTGTCAGACACTCTATAATTTCACACTATAATTTCTGCATAATTATACAACGAGGTAAGCCATGTCTGGTTTATAATTGTCTTTTGCTACACAGCTCACTGCAACATCCTACAACTATATGCATTTACAATGTTTGAAACGTTTAATAGTGTTAACATAGTGTTAAGTGTTAGTAACAAATAGAACAAAAAAATAAACAAAAACACTCTAAATCAACAACATGTATCCTTGATCCTATACCTACAGATGCTGAACCTCTACATAGTATTTCTTCCAAGGGTTTTTTTTTTTTGGTTAAACCGCACAGGCATGGTTCACAATGATCACACTGGCCAAGCAAACCAGGCTTTGAGGGTTAAACGTGCCCAGGTGCTGTTCAGAGTGTCTAGTGTGAATACACCCTAAGAAAATTACAGCCATAACCTGGATCACTAAAAAGCAGTGGGGATATGATGGACTTTATTAAACTTCTTAATATTTACCTACTTCCAGCTTAGTTAGATTCTACATTTTTGCTCCCTGTTTAGTCAAAGCAGTGTGATGTTATAGCTGCAATTAGTAACATTGTTTCTTCCAAGGTTTTTTTTTTTTTGGTTCCTTGCCACTGTCGGCCTGTTAGCTCTACTAACAGACTCTACTATTTCGCCATTTCATTTTCTCCCATTCTCTTTCATTATGCTGTGTTCAGATATTTTATGGTATTATTGCAAATCCCTTGTACTCCTGTCCTATAAAATTATTTTCTAAGCGCCATCTCCATGTAAGCTGGAACAGCATATCTTGTTTAATCATCTATCATGTTAATTGACTAAATGTCGCACAGTCTCAAAAGTATGTACTGTTTTAGTTGGCAGTCTGAATATATGACCCTCTCATAGAGATATGGGTCTTAGCATGCAATGACAGGTATGTCTAATGCACGTCCATTTACTTAAATGGTCCAAATGTTGTAGTTATCATCAGTTCAGTCAACTCTGTATTCACAAACCAAATACAGTATCCTAATTAGTTTTACTAATATACATCTTATAATGACCAATTCAGTTTGCAATAAAACCATGTGTTCTGTGTTATACACGTTTGATAATTTTTCTGTTTTCTGTGTTTTATTTTTATTATAAGTAAAGCTGCCCTGAAACAATGCAACATTGTAAAAAGCTCAACATAAATAAAATTGAACTGAGACTCAATAAGCTTGACCATGCATTGACTATGGGATTGCATTAATTCTCTGCAAACGATACATGCACACCGCTTTAAGACTAAGACATACATTTTTGCTTGCCGTTACATTTTGTGCATAGCCAAGCAGTCAAGCTTTTATGAGACTATTTACTTTACATACAGATGGATGTGTACGACCTAGCAGAACCTTCTACTGGTGCATTTAATACCAAGCACATGTATGCATCTGCAGACTTTGCAAATGGCAATATTTACAACATGCACATTCTGCACAAGATGTGGCAGATGACGCTCAACCAAAGCATACTTTTTCTTCGGTATTCTTTAGAAACATTCTCACAAATGGCATAAGTCCTTTGCTGACATGAGACGCAGGTTTAAGAAAGTGTTTCTCCAAAAGGTGTAGGACATTCTGAACACTGACAAAACAGCACTAATTAAAAACATATTTACACTGTTTTCACTATACAAACAGCTGATAATTAGTACACACACACTACTCCATGAAGACCTTTACTGCAGCTTTTATGTATATATGGGCCTGTGTTTTTATGTCTACTGTATGTGTGGTTGGGTAGGTATAAATAAAAAAGCCGGAGGGATGAAAAATCATAAACGTAAATGTTTTTATATGAGTATGATAACAAGGATTCAAATTACCTCATGACCTCTCATCCTCTGGAAGTGGCTGATGGTGTCGCTAATGGTGTATACCCTGACGTGACCCATGTGCAGATGACCCGAGGGGTATGGGAACATGGAGAGAACATAGAATTTTGTCCGGGAGCTCTGAGCATAAAAACATAAAAGAGTTTCTATAACAACATGCTGAAACCCCTTTTACCATGGTAAAATAACAATAATGTAATTATATAATTATCAGGTATGAAATACGAGACATTCAGAACACTTGTTTAAACTGAGTCTGTTGACCTCTCAGACCTGGTTAGGCTCATACACACAGTTACACACTCAGTGGTTTAAATCATTTATGGTGCTTTGAAGAATCTGGGCATACTGGGCAGCATTAATTAGAGCAGGTCAGAAAGGGGCTAAATTATTCATGCAGATGAAAGAGGAAAGACCACACACTTCTGAATCATCTCTCCACCAAACTGCATCATCAGGTGTCTATGTAACACTAACACATTTGGTACACATTAGGTAAACATTTTGATCTAAGAGAGTCATACTTGCTGAAATAAACGCACATTAAGGAAGCACATTTATTTATTTAGAGAGCTTCTATTGTACAAGAAACCCTTTATACACTCAGAAGATGTGAAAAATTGATAGTGTGAGATGTACAGTAGACAGAATAGTTAGTAAAACACAATGTGGAAGTGGAGTAGAGGGCATATGGAGGAAAAGTTGCTGCACACATGTCTGGGGAATGAAAGCATAAGGTTTAAAATTGTCTTGCACAGTATCTGGCTGCCAACCCTCAAACTAAAGCAGGAGAAAGTATAACCATGATATTCACCATATTTTCATGATGTGAGGCCAGTTTGAGTAACGTTAATCATGTTATGGGTACATTTGACCCATGTGTTGTTTAAAGAAATCTTCAATCCAATCCTCTGGGACATTATTTAAAAGTGAATGAGAGAGCTACTGTAACCAAATGGGACAGAGATCATCGAAGCATCAATTACGCCGAAATCTGATCCCCATCCAAATTTAGAAATAAGAATAACAAAAAACATTTAGTGTCTAAATAGTGTAAGAGAAAGTAACAGGCTTTCAAACTAACAGTCAAGGGTTATTATGGACAGACATTCTCCTGTGCATCTTAATTTTGGTTGTGGGGAATCACAGTACAAAAATTCTCTTTTATCAGCTTGTTAGCAGACATCTACATCAATTAAAGTTTGAGTGTCAAGTGAAGGTGTGTGTGCACGCTCACTCTTTGTCAAAAATAATCTTAGTCACAGAGAACTTTGTCTATTAACTGATAACATTTCCTTCAAGATGAAACCCACCTACACCAGAGATCTTCAAATCCAGCTCCTAGAGGTCACTGACTATCCTATAGAGTTCAGCAGAGTTTGACTCTAAACAAACATACATGAACCAGCTGGTCAGGTCTGTAGGGTTACTTGAAAAGTACAGGTGGGTGTGTTTGATTAAGATTGGAGACGACTGATTTACACCATTATGTATACATGTAGTGTGTCCACTGACCACTGAACTAGTCATCACAGCCTGACTCACCTGGTTCACCTCATCTCTCTGCCACTGTTCCTGGAAGCGTCCATGCCACCATTGTTCTACTCTGCGTCGGGTTTCAGCCCTGTAGTCCCGCTCCCACACACCTGTTTCACTAAACACACTGCGGACGCTGGCCCTGCTCAGCTGGGCAGCCCACACCTGCCTCAGCGGGAACACCCTCAAAACCGTCCAAACAGATGTCAGCATCACTCTGGGACCTGTATGGAAACAGCTTGAGAGTAATTTAAACAAAACTCTCCAATACACAATCAAAAACCCAATGCCAATACATTCACCATCTCAGTATATATAATGTAGTGCCTTATATTAAACAAATGTGTATACAGTGTGTTTTGCTGAACCATTCTGTTAGCAAAATATCAGCAGACTTGGCCAACAGACTGATAAGCTGTACCATAACTATGGCAACACGGGACACTGTAAAGTGGCAATAAACCCATCACCTTGCAAACAAATGTTTCAAAAACTATAAAAACTTCTAAAGTGGTTGTGTTAAACAAACAACGAATGTAGAAGGTTTTTTTAAAATGATCAAATTAATAAAGAAGAAGAGATATGGTCCTTTTCATTTTGTTGTGATAAACCATTGGACCATGTCAATTTGTCAAAAAGTCAATGTGTGTCGCTCACATATCTATGTGTACAAAATGACTTGATGAAAATCACATATCAGATTCACCATAAGGACTGTTTCATTTTCAGTGTCCCCTGTATCAGCATGTTATGACTCAAACTAAATAAATGAAATACCCAAGTATTTTTTTTTGTTGTAGACATAATGTTGTTGTGTTCCTAGGTCATGTGCCAACTTGTTAGAATCATATTTTTTCTCTTTTTTTAAAGTAATTGATGCATCACATAATTCAACTACACATGATATCAATTATATTATCATCCTGCTTTGTCATTCAAATATATTATCCAAAATCAAGTAGTTTAGACAATAAAATTATTTTTATTTTATGGTTGTGCTCAACTGTCAATTTGGAATCATAAATTTTCATCCCTGTTACTATGATTTTACTTGAATTTATTTGGCAGACACTTTTATCCAAATGACTTACAGTAAATTCACACTATACACTTTTCACATGTATAGTGAATCCATGACCTTGGGGACACTACTGCCATGCTCTACCTGATGAGCTACAAGAAAGCGTTTGCATAGCAAACAATTAAAAATTTAAAAGTAGATATTTTATCAACAATTAGTCTTTTTATAGTAAGTTGAGCAATGAGGCTTGTATTGGCAAACTAAACTGTAAAATTGTCAGCCCTGTTACCTGTCCAAAAAGATCAAATATATTTCACAAATCAGACTCACAGATTACTTCATGTAGAAGTAAATGTTCATGTCTTTGACCATATCAAACCCTTCTTCTGGAGGGCAGGGCCACTGTCCTGCAAAGTTCCATTCCAACCCTCATCAAACACACCTGCCTGTAATTTTCAAGTAATTCTGAAAGCCTTGATGAGTATGTCAAGGTGCTTTTGACAAGGGCTCGAACTAGAATCCACAGGATGATGTCCCTCCAAATGAAAGGCCCCTAAATATATTTAACAACAGGTTTAGCTTGAGAATTAAGATAATTTTATTAATACCTAATGCATTTTATTAATACCTAAAACAGTTTATCAGATAAAATGTTACCAGTCTTGCAGAAAAGTACTTCAACTAGAAAATGCACCTATTTTACAAAATGACTGAGTTACCAAACATCTGCTGAGCACTGACGTACACAAGTCCATTGAAAAACGTTGTGTGTCTGCATTAGATGTTTAGAGGACAAGTGTTTCTCTGACAGTCGCCCACCAGCTCACACAAACTCAAGGTCTTAAGTTTGTGGAGAGGAACTGAGGGACAAAGTGTCATGTTGCTATGGTTAATTATGATCCTGTACTTAAATATTAGAGATAACAATAGGATGACCGTTAAACATGCCACACCAGCACATGTAGATATATACAAGTTCGGTCAGCTATAGTTGGATGTGTGATGCAAACTTATGTTACAAAACCCAGTACTGACCAACGTGTAGACATAAACTGTCAAATGGTTGTAATAAAAAACAACACATAGATCACATCCCAGTTACTTACAGAAGGATCATCGACACAGACTCGGACGGATACAGATATAATGTGATCTTTACGTGTGATCGATATTGTACACGTATTAGCTCAAAATTTCATTATGATGCTTTCAAAACACCGACACGCTAAAGAGTCACACCGCACACAAGGGCGCCGCCATATTGTTCAAACAGCTCAAACTTTATTCTAAGAATGATTTGGGCATGACAGTCTAGAGAAGTCTAAAATCCTGATATATTATATATATCCATAATAATAATTTAATCGGTAAATCATTTTATATATATATAGGACCGAAATAATTAAATCGGTAAATTATTTATTACACCAATATTTAAATATACTTTGGAATAATTAAATAATTAAACTGGTATTATCTGAACCAGTCTGAAGATAAGCAGAATATTTCTAAACTATTCTAGAAACCATCATTCAAACCATCAAATCAGCATTCAGAACCCCTTCAACAAGAGAATTTATTTTAAATAACCAGTCTTACTATGAGAACACTACAACAGCACACAGCTGTAACCTGCAGATAATCAAAGTGTTAGGGGTCTGACAGTTTAAAAACCAGAACATTTGGTTTTGGACAGCAGATTGCATTGTGATGTTCAGGCCTAATCAATTTAAAACTCCAACAGCCATGAACACACTTTAGTATATTATGTAACATGCATTAATTTAATTATATTAAAATTGTGGTTTTCTTTGTAAACTTTGAAACCAACCTTCAACATTTAATGACAGCTGCCAGACATGACAATTCAGCATTATATGTTTTTGCCTGTTACCTTAGCAACACTTTATTTCTGAATAGCAGATTGTTTTCAGTTGAAGGATTTAGATTTGTGAAATTGAAAGTGACACATACAAGCTTCATTTCACATCCAATGAATTAAACAGAAAATTAACCTCTCTACTGACATTCCACGTTTTCAGTCCTAAAGGCACTGAGATTTGTTCTTCAAAACACCTAACTGTCATTTAAACCTGATGATTTGATATGTTTTGTTTATAATAACGGTGTCTACTTATGGATTCTCTAAAATAGTACTCAACTCATAACTAGGCCACCATGGAAATTGCACCCATAGATTTTTGCAGAATTTTTTTGCACAGTCTTATGTGTTTGTTATAGCTATAAGCTTTAAATATAATCTGAGGTCATTCTCCACAGGCATAAAATGGAAAGAAGGACAAAAATCCTAAAGCCCTAAAAGTCAAGAGAAGACTGTTGTTCATTTTATTGGTGGTGTGTGCTAAGGCAAGCACTTGCATTGAGTTTTGATTTGAAGTGAGTTGATTTATGAATTAAACTGGGAAACATTTCTGAACCTAACACTGTGTGAAATCCAGCTTCCATCTGCATTCATGTACTTACGAAAAGTGTTTCTTCTGCACTATTTGTGGCAATTTTGGCAAACATGAAAGCAATTGGTATTATAATTGACATGGCTAGCATTATGGAAATAGCCAGGCCGATATGTAAAGACCAGAATATCAAAGAAATGGGGTGAGATTTCAACCTTACCACATCCTAGCAACCATCTTAGCATGATGGCAGCATCTTGCTGAACACTGAATGTACAAGTACAACAAATCTGTCAATGCTCAGGTCTCATTAGATATACTACCACAATGATTCTCAACTCTGATCCTTGGGAGCCACAGCAATGCATGTTGTATGTCTCTGTATGACAGTTCAATTATGGATTTCTCTGCTAACAAGCTTATGACTAAAATCAGATGTGTTAGATTTGGAAACCTACAAAATATGCTGAGCTGCTTTTCCCCAGTTATGGGCATATTTTATTTGTTTCACACATCTGCATAAATCTTGACATATCAGGGAGAGTAGAGAGATGCTTGTTTGAAACTGTGGCTGTTTTTAGCTGACCACAGAATTCTCTAAAGATATAGTGATGTACAAGAATAGTGATGTACAAATAGAGCCAAACAGGACAAATAAAATATGCTGGAAATAAGTAAGGAAGATTAAATCCTAGATTCTGCAGAGCCTGAAGCACACCTTGAAGATCATTCATCAGACTGAAAGTCACACAGATCGCCTGGGTTCAACAGGAAAAGGAAATGAGGGACCAGAATAGAGAAATGAGAATTTGACAATTATAACCAGTTAACTTCCTGACTGAAAAACCTTCATAACAATGAGGCAGAAGGGGATGAGGTCATAACTAACCACGCTTGTAGAACATGCACATGGTGATGTTTCCTTTTTTAAACTTAATTCTCAGTTAATGCAATTTTAACAGGAGACAAAAATGTTTTTATTTATCATGTTCAAAACATTGCTGTTGTGCCACCAGTTGATACCACTAGAAATATTATAGAAAATATTTGGTAGAACTATATGTGTTGTGGGTTGTTGTCATATCTTTATATCTAAATCTTGTATTTAGTTTTAACGGTTATGTCATCATTGCTCAGTTGTAAACATATTCATGTTCTTTTGTAGTAGTATCACTTGTATGCAGGTGTTCATTGTTTTCCTTGATTATTATATGTATATCATAATAAATGTATATGCATATTATGTGTATATACCTTAGTGCAGGGGTGCCCAAGCCTGCTCCTGGAGGGGCAGTGTCCTGCAGAG
This sequence comes from Chromobotia macracanthus, assembly GCA_036877525.1. Classification (NCBI taxonomy): domain Eukaryota; kingdom Metazoa; phylum Chordata; class Actinopteri; order Cypriniformes; family Botiidae; genus Chromobotia; species Chromobotia macracanthus. The sequence continues at coordinate 2,009,970 of JAZGTH010000074.1, read as the reverse complement.
TTCAGCTGCAGGACGCTGAGTTCAGCTAGTATTGTTTAGATTGTTTTCTATAGAAATCAGGTTCCCTTCGCAAATTAAGTGTAGAGTTTTGTAGGGTCCCTTCCATTTCTCCTATTTCCAATTCACAAATTTACATTTATGCATTTGGCAGATGTAATCGAATGGAATTTACAGTGCATTTAAGGTACACATTTTATCAGTAACCCAGCCTTTGTAACCCAGCCCCCTACTAACTCTAACCCCATAAATAATAGATTTGTCTTAAGCAGTTATATTATTGCATTTTTTTTCTGCTTAATTTATTGATAGCACTGGGGTCAGATGTTTTTACCTGTCAGACCAGCCCATAAGACATTTATTCAGCAGCCTATTGGTTATTTTCTTAATTGACATTGGGCTGGCCCAATCACATCTTCAAACAACTCCCCATTGTTGTTTAAGACAAGGAAGTGAGTGCTGAGTCTGTGGTAAGCAGAACTGCTTTCAAAACATGCTACGTAATGAGTAGACACCCCTTGATAAAACTGAGCCAAAACCCCAAAAGTATGGTGATAACACAACACTGCAACAGCATAATTGCACGCTTTGTTCTACGACTGTGAGTTTGGCTTGTTACATTTATGAGCATCAGTGTAGTTAGCTACCATATAGCTAGACTATAATGTCTCAGTGTTACCATAAGGTGGTTCGAATGACTAGTTTACACATTGGGCACACTGGCTAAGACAAATAGCAGATCTTTAAGCTAGCTTTTGTTGTTTCCCAGGGCTAAAAGTCTCACCAATACATTGCTTTATTTAAATTGAGGACATTAACTTAATGATCTTTGGGCGTCAAAATAATGAAGCAATTTTCAGTAAAGCTTTGTGAAGCTTTTGGCTCAGAAACAAATGGTTAAAGATCCAAATGCAGCATTATTGAATGCAACTCACAGACATAATCCATGAAACAAGTAAGAGATCAAAAACCAAAAAAACGAGCCAAACCAAACAATCGGGTCTTAACCACAAAGCCATAGGGAAACCATCAAAACACATTAATTAACACAACAGCCCACTCACAACTGCAGTGTAACACTTGACAAGACTTCACAAAGAATGACATGAGGTTTTATATAGGGGAGTTAATGGGTAAATGAGATACAGCTGAACGCAATCAGACAGAGACTTATGGGAAATGTTGTCCTTGAAGAGTAGCATTGATTTTTGGGGAGTGCCCTCTGGTGGATATCCAGGGCACTCCAGCTGGTGATCGTAACTGCCACAGCTCCAAAATAATCAATAAAAGCTTTTAAGCAGGCATTACAGCCTGTTAGCTAGGTAGACTTAATTTGCAGGGGGGACCCGATTATTCACAACACCAAGTAACTAGTTGGGTGAGGATGGGTAGGGTAGGTATGCCTTTATTTATACATATAAATATATAAGGTTTATACATTATTGTTAAAATTCTATTACCTTATTGAGAAATTGAATGGGACTTGTACTTCTGCAATCTGACTTGCGCTCTGTTTGCTGATTTTAACTAGCTGTGCTAGTTGTTTCAGAGCAGCTTTACAGAAAAATACTACATGACCAATATTTTAAATTCCATAAGGTCCTTATTGGTACTTCCAATTACAGCATCAAAGCTTCATATATGTATATTAAAACAACTCAGAAACAAATAACGAAAAAGGCTGATATAACTTTTTAAAGCCCTTTCCTAAAGCCCCGTCCTACCTTACTGTGTTTTCTCTGCAGGTGATTGTTGTGTGTGATGTATAATCAGTGGTTTTGATGTTTTCTGTCGCTATTCCTGTAGTTTATCACACAGACAGCTCCATCATCCCCTTGCGAACACAGCGCATCACTCTCATCTCTCTACCCTTTTCCCCTTCCTGCTTCTCATTAATGACTATTACTAATTAGCGTCCTTATCATTTGGTTGCTTCCGAAATGTGGGATTGACTGGCGTACACAGAAAGATGTGTCCCAAGGTCATACATGATCCTGCCTGTCTCATCTTCCAGAGTCCAGTTATTTAATTTACACAGCAAGCACTATCATTTCAGCACTGTAATTACTGCTGAAGTGTCTTCTTTTTTATGTTAAAATACTTTGCTCCCAGTTAAAGTCATTTATGAAACACTGTTTGCACCCCATTTTACAGTAATATGAAGTTGTGAAATGGAATATTAGTGAAAAAATGTAGGATGGAACATATTTGGCTGGATTTTATCCACTGGTTTGTCAAAGATGGACATTACATTTTGATGCGTCAAATGGTCAAATAAATAAAAAATCTCTCCGAGTTGCATTAATGGAGTTAGCTGAAGAAAATGCAAGAATTTAAATGAGAAAAACTTCCAGAGCCAAATTTACATAGGACCTTGAACAGGGAGAAAAAAAGAGTTGACAGCACATACCTAATTACATTAAGTCAGGTATAGATGTGTTTCACTGTTTTTAAAGTAAAAAAGAGGGTGTTCATCAGACAGCCAGACGAAAACCCACTCTAATGTCTTTTTCTGAATCTTTTTCTGAAATATACTGAATCTTTCATACATTTTTCTTTGACACAAGAGGTTTTATCTTGGTCCCATTAGCATTTTTGACACTAAAGCAATTTACATTTTTATAGCATAATTAATGAACAAGAAAGTCGAGCATGTTTTACTTCAGGGGCCAGTATTTGGGAATTTAGATTGTGTGTATGAAGAAAAGGGAATGGTAGGGTAAGAGGTTGAGTAATCAGTCCTGCTTTGAAAACCAGCATGGCAGGGGAGACAGGAGTTGATCTTTCAGGTGCAAATCGAAGGCTAATGTTATGTAATGTGTGTATGGCACGTCCGCTGGCTCTTGCATTAAATGGGAGGAAAGCTCCAGCATTAAAAAACACGTTAATATGTTATATTTATTAATATAAATGTTGTGATATTCCTTCAAATATAACAACATAATTCTGCTATATTTTAGCATGTATAATAATTTATTAGTGTATATTAATTATTAAATGTTTTATTTTAGTATGTATAATGATAGTAATGTTAACAATTAAATTGTAAAGATGTTCATTGTAAAGTTTATTGTAATATAAAACAGTGTTACCTGTAAATTTCACAGGGCCATTTTTATTACTCATATGACAGGTCCATAAATACATAAATATCTAGTTAGATTTTCCCTGTAGGACACCATTTCCCCAGATGGGTCTTATCTGGCTCCAGGTAGGTGTCAGATGTAAGACAAACAGTTTTAATTAAGGCACAGACCTAAAATGACATAAATCTTCAATCTCCATTTTTAGCAAACTCAGTCTTGCATGCTCATCTTCTCATCTTCCATTATTTAAACAATACTTTCTTACAATGTTAAAATACTTTCACAACAGGATAAAAGTAAATGTGAAATGCTATTGGCAACTCATTTTAATTAAAATAAAAATAATTTTAATTCTTCAATTAAAAAAATGTTGGGTGGGAATTATTTTTATCTACTGGAATTGATTTGATCATTAATTCAAAGTGGCTGTTACATAACAGAATGGAGCCAGATGGTTGATGTGGAGGAATTTGCATAGTAAATGTGATTTAAAAAAGAATGATGCAGAGAAAGTTATTGCATTTTAATGAAAGATTACAAAAACAAACAGGATTATTTACTTGGAAAAGCATGAACAGATAATGACGTTATTTATTGTATAATATAAACTATAAGAAAACCATTTTGTAAGTTCATCATAAGCACTATCACTGCTTACAAATATATTTACTTTCCAACTGTAGGCCATAGTGTGCAAAAATCTGATTCTACACAAAGTGATTAATTCTGTATGTTTAAATCTTCAGTTTCTAAAAACAGCAGGTGATAGTAAAGTGTACATTGGTTGGACAGTTGCCGTTCTATAAGACCACTGACATAGGAGCTGAGAAAGCACCAGTTATTTTATTTTCTGTTATTTTAGGTTATATTAATTATATTTTATGAGGTTACTTGTTTAACAACACCTAAGTAAATTCGTTTACAGTTGTTTTTATTAATCATTTACAAACACATAGAATTACCTAAATAACATAATATAGAGACTGTGTCCCCCAAACTGTAAGTACAAAAAACTCTGTAAACAATTCAACAAAACAAGACAGCAGATCTCTCAGAACTTATTGGGGAACAGTTGTAAGCGTTTTCAGTCACATAATGTTTATTTATGTTTCTTCCATGTTTCTATTATGTTGCACGATCACAGAAATACCAGAAATAAACATATATATAAGTTCAATTTCAACTCACATTTATTTGAATAGCACTTTTCACAATACATATCTTCTTTATATATAGCCTATAGTTTGTATGAAACGGAGGCAAAAGCATTTTTCAAAATTCCAAATTTAAGAATGCATGTAACAGGTTTATAAATATTTTTATATATATATATATATAAAATAAATAAATATATATATATTTTTTTTATAAAGCTGCACAAAATGTCACGTGACATTGATAACCCTCAAAGCTTTATGCGTCTCCATAGTAACTGGAATGTGATTCATTGCAGAATAATGGTCTTGATGGATGCTCTATACAGCCTGCTTCATCAGCTAAGAATGGGTATCCTATATTTGATTGCAATTTATGAAAAACACATTTCCAATATTTGTAACACTGTTTTTTATCTTAAACATATATCAAAACTACGACACATGCACTATGTCAAACACAGAAAAGTTAATTAATGCATTTATGATGTCAAGACTTAATTATTGCAATGCCTTACTGGGTGGCTGCCTTGCAGATTTTGTACAAAAACTCCAAATGGTTCAAAAGTCAGCAGCCAGAGTTTCTACACAAACTAACAAGTATGACCATATAAGCCCAGTTCTGTCAACACTGCACTGGATGCCTATCAAGCATCATATAAACTTAAAAATTCTGCTGATTACTGACAAGGCCCTGAATGGATTATCTCCTCAGTACCTGGTAAACCAGAACCAGGGTGACAGAGAACAGATTACAGCCATAACCTGGATCACCCTTCTTTGTTTGTAACATTTCTCATAAAATCAGACATGTTTTTAAATCAATATTAAATTATAAATTAGTATTTTATAAGCTCACCGTATTTTAACCACAAGTTACGAATTGGAGCTTTAATGTGCCAGAGAAGAACCTTCCCTCCCAGTTGAGCCTGGTTTCTCCCAAAGTTTTTTCTCCATCTACACATCATTGGAGTTTTGGTTCTTTCCCACTGTTGCCCTGTTGGCTTGCTTACTGGGAAACTGCTGACATTTAGCCTGGCGTGGGGTTTTGTAAATTGTTAATATTGCTTATAGCATAATAATCTAACTACAGTACAAAACTCTCTACTACTTCATTGTGTCTTTTTCTCCCATTTTCTTTCAATGTCTAGTGTTGAGATATTTTATAGAATTATTGCAAATCCCTTATACTACTGTCATATGTAATTTTATCTTCTAAGTGCCATCTCCATCTAAGCTAGAAGGGCATACCTTGCTTAATATGATACCTGTCGTCTATCATATAATTGACTAAATGTCGCATAGTCTTAAAAGTACATACTGTTTTAGTAGGTTGAGTACATTACCCTCTCATAGCACAATGAGATAGGTTTGAGCCTTCCCATGCAAAGCCAGGTATTGCTAACGCACATCCATTTATTTAAATGGTCCAAATGTGTTGTAGTTATCATCAGTTTAGTCAACTCTGTATTCATAAACCAATTACAATCTTAGTGTCCCTAATATACTTTGGACATGGCACACCTAAATTGCCAAAAGAATGTCATCCAACATCCAATGGGATAGCCTCTAGCCACTCCAAACCGGTCCCATATAAGCTGGACAACTTGGTGGAGTCGCCATTCTCCACAGATTCTCACCCATCGTGGGAGTGTATCCACTCCACGATTAAGGTTGCCCAGGATATGAGTGGCTCGCAGAGACTTCAGACTTCAACAGTCTTCAGCAGAGACTGCTGCATGTGTACCCCAGCTTGCAGGAATTTTCGATCTGACCACGAGACACATCAAAGTAATAGTCACCAGATATGTGCCATGCTGCCATGCCCACATCGGGTTTCTGTTCTGTAACCAATGTTAAAGCAGTCTCATATGCATCAACCCAAGAGGCACTACTGCTGACGAGAATGTAATATGCTCCAGAAGCCTCTAAAAATATTTCAGTGGTACCACCATCTTGCCTCTGAAAAAACTGAGGCAATTCAATGTTAATTGAATGTGCTCCTCTGTAAGGTGTGCTGTCATACCGACTCCATGCAGAGAAAAGAGATGCTCTACAGCGGGAAGAACTTGGTCTTTTCCCAATTGACCCAAAGCCCCATTTAATCCAGGTGGTTGAGAACAAAGTCCCTGTGTGCACACAACTGTTCTTGAAAGTGAGCCAATATGAGCCAGTCGTTGAGGTAGTTGAGAATGCATATGACCTTTGTGCCTTTGGTACAGATGCAGGGGGGACAGTCAAGTCAAGTCAAGTCAAGTTGAGCTTTATTGTCATTCCGCTATATGTGGGGACATACAGTGGAACGAAATGTCATGCCTCACAGGACCACGGTGCTACATAAATACAGACATACAACAATGACGTGAAACAGTATAAATCTAAACACAAATACTAACAGAATTAGATTATAAATATACTATATATAAAGTTGCCTATACATAACTAGAGAATACAAACTATACAAATGTTTCACATAAATATTGCACATGAGGAAAAAGAAAGTCAAGCACTGTTCCTGGCTGGAGAATAGTACAAGATGATCTGTAGTGCATGGGCTTGAAAACATACATATGTTATGAGTCTTTTTTGTGGGATTATGTACCCTCGGTTGTAAAAAGTGTCTAGTGCACATAGAGGAAAGTGTGTTACTACAGGTGGTCTGTGCGGCCTACTCACCTGTGTGTAGCACACTCAGAATTGCACAAGGGAGAATATATATATATATATATTTTATATATATATATTTAAGAGGTATGAGGTTTTTCAGAGGGGGGCCGTGCTTGAGTTCAGGGCTCTCACAGCCTGGGGGAAAAAGCTGTTGAGCAGTCTGGCAGTGCGGGCTCTGATGCTCCGGTACCGTTTTCCTGACGGCAGGAGCTGGAAGAGACTGTGTGAGGGATGGGTGGGGTCCTTTACGATGCTGGTGGCTTTATTGGAGCATTGTGAAAGGAAAATGTCCAGGATGGAGGGAAGAGCGGCACCGATGATCTTTGCAGCTGTGTTCACTGTCCGCTGGAGGGTCTTGCGGTCTGCGGCGCTGCAGTTCCCATACCAGACAGTGATGCAGCAGCTCAAAACAAACCGAAGAAAAGGTCTGTGTCAAGGTAAAATCGAGACACGAAGGTATGAGTCCTTCAGGTCTATAGCCATAAACCAATCTAGTTGCTGCACACACATCAGAATGTGTTTCTGCGTGAGCAACCTGAAGGGGAGTCTGTAAAGAGTCAGATTCAGGACATTCAGATCATTGTAACCCACCTCCTTTCTTGGGCACAATGAAGTAAGGGCTGTAAAAATCCTGCCTCCATCTCGGCTTGTGGAACAGACTCAATCGCATTCTTTGCCAGAAGAACCATGATCTGCGCATGCAAGACTGCTGCACTTACTTCTACCAAGGAGAAGAGGATGCTGCAGAACCTGGGCAGGCGCTTGGTGAACTGAATTGCATAGCCAAGCTGAATTGTCCTGATAAGCCAGTGCAACAATTTGGGGACGGTGAGCCACTCCCTCACACACTGTCAGGGGCTGCAATGGAATGATTTGTGTGCCCAAGACAGTGGGTGCACTGTATTCTCTACACTTATTTGTGAGAGACTGAGAAAAGTGAGACTGCTGGAAGGCATTGTAAATACAGTCAATAGCAAGGCGACGCAAAGCATGCAAACACAGATCAGGGTGGAGACTGGCATGCAAATTTCACTCGCCAATTCCTATTGCCACTTATTTTTTAAGCGCAAATGTCATATGCAGTTTATATAAAAAGAAAAGCAATTGAAACTCTAGTGTCACTACATCAATACAATGTTAAGTGAGTGACACAAAGGAAAAAATAAAAATTTGCAATAATACCATGTATTCTGTGTTATACATGTTTGATAATTTAAATATTTTCTGTGTTTTTATTTTCAATTTATGTAAAGCTGCTTTGAAACAATGCAACATTGTAAAACATTCTAAAATAAAATTTAATTGAACAAACAGAGCACATGACAATGAAAACATGGCAGGTTGTAGTATGTCCGGATAATGTTTTAAATAATAAATTTTAATCAGCAACATAATCTGTTTTGATTACGTATTTTAAGAAATCTAATCTGAAACTCATGGAATACTTGTTTATTATTTGGTTGCAGAGTAAAAGAAACATGCTTAAAGGATCATTATGTATGTAGGGTCATTATGTAGACCAACGCAACTTGTTATCTGATGAAAGACAACAGTCTCATTCACAAGCCAAATGGCTTAGTTTTAAATGATTAATAGTTTGAATAAATAATAAGTACTAAATGAAATGAAATAAAATTAAATGATGAATATATTTTTTCAATCCTGGCATATTTATTGACTCATACATTGACATCTTATAAAATTATGAAATAATTACAACTGAGTATGTTTTCAGGGCACCAATACAATGTGTGCAGTTATCTTCCTGATAGCCAAGATCCGTTATCAAAGAACACCAGCGAATCTGGTCACACTAATCATGTTTCATACTCGTTCTTTCACTGCGGTCATCACGCTAACAGAAAAAGCAGAAATCTGACTGTCACGCTGAGGACGCACAGCCTGAAGTGAAGCGGTGACGCGCCACTGCGCGTTTGGTCACTTCTATCTCTCTTCATGTAGAGACAGCACGTCTAGAGAAACGCACAGTGTAGAAGAACAGACGAAGGGTGTAACTGATGGACTATATATGACGAAATGTTCAGGAAGGACGACGCGTTTAAAATCCTGAAACTGGCAGAACAAAAGCGGGCGTGAGATGACCATGAGACTGTGTGAACCGCGCGCTCTGCCATGCTGAGCATCTCCATCACGTTCCTTTTGGCTCTGACCGCTCCTGTGAGCTGCTCCCATAGCTGGAGCGACGAAGATCTCCTGCTTCCACCCATCAACTCAACATCAACGTTCCTACCCAGCCTGGAGGTGGATGTCAGCTACTCGAAAAGATCCGTGGAGGAGGCAGATGCCGCGTCGCAGTGCAATGTGAGCGTGGAAAGACTCCCCACCAAACTCGTGGCGCGCTGGGACAGCAACTTCGGTTTTCAGTGCGACGTTCTAATTTACACCACTAACAATCATGGCAAGGCGTTCTTCTCCGCCGCCTTCAACAGGGCGATTTCCCCGGTGTACATCGAACATCTGGGAGTCACGGGTGGCCAGCAGGAGTTTAGATTGTGCGTTGGATGCGGTTTGTCTAGGCACAGGAGGTTCAGGCGAGGCAGGTCAGAAGGTCAACCGATGAGCGACTCTGTCCATTTCTGCTGTCTGGATTTCGCTCTGGATGAGCTGAAGGGCGACAGGGGCTGGAGACTGAACCGCAAACCCATCGAATCGACTCTGGTGGCTTGTTTCATGACTTTGGTCATAATAATATGGAGCGTCGCTGCCCTCATATGGCCGGTTCCCATTATCGCGGGATTTCTTCCGAATGGAATGGAGCAGAGAAGGCCGAGGTAATAGGATAGAGTAGAACAGAATCTTTATCCTAATCCTTAAACCTAAAACAATTCTATTTCCTAAAATAGTGGATTGGCATATTATGCTTAGTGCCGTTGCTAAATCGGTGAAATATGTAGGTAATACTTTTGCTTATATGTTATGTTTCCTGGGTGGATTGAGATATTTTTTTTACATTATATGTGGTATTCAAATGTAATTTCAAAAGTTTGTAATGTTTTGTCTTGTTTAATTTACTTGTATAAAAAATAATTTATCTCATTTCTAGCGTTTATAACATTCGTCTCAGGAACAAAACAAGCTCTTTTAGATATGAAATGTAAAGACATTTTGCTTTACTTTTGCCTTACTTTTGACTCTTAGTTGGTATATTATTGAGAAAACAATGTTTCTAAAAATTGTCACGAAACTTTCAAATGTTTAGAGACAATGTTTGTATTTGTTTGTATAAGCTAATAATTATTTAAAAGTATACCTAAAATGTAAAAGTATTTAGACATTTATTATAAAGAAAACTTTATCATAGCTCTAGTTTAGTTTGAGCCACAAGCCTATGACATAGCTTGTTTGTAAAATAGTGTGAACTAATTAACTTTGTAAGGTTTATACTTTGAAGCTATGTATTGATGGTGTTATTTGCAGCATCCTACATCCTACAATACATTTTGGAGGGTTTGTTACTGAAAACTGAATAAAATTAATTAGATAATTGAGCAAAACTGTTCAGATATTTTAATGTGGTAATGACCAACTACAGAATACATGGATGTACACCAGAGTATAGATGATAACTTTTCAACTGATGATATTAGATAATGAAATATTTACAATTTACATTTATTTTCTATTGAGCAGCCCATAACTGCCCCTTTTTTAATGCAGACAACACTTTACCAACTAAACATTATTAACCTAAGATAAACTATATTTCAATGCAATACCTTGAACTACACAAAGTGACTACAAATGTATTAAACCAACGAAAATTTGATGGTTGTGAACAGTTCTGAAGTTCTTTTAGGACAAATACTAATACTTTTCCGGTTCCATGTCAAAAAGTTCTTGAGGTCACAATAAAAGAGCAGAGCTGTGTCCAAAATCACTCCATTCACTGTTCTCTGTAAACTGGATCACATAAAATACACTGATCGAGGGGAAAATGTAAATGAATAAACCATCATACACCAGAAAAGGCATTTCAAACATGTATTTGCATAAGTGTGTCATTCATATATATATATATATATATATATATATATATATATATATATATATATATATATATATATATATATATATGAGTAATAGACTGGAAACTACTGTCATCTTCAGCAGAGCCACCAGAATTCATTCTAATACTTTTTAACCTAAACTCTTAATGTTTTAAGAACACATTTTATGTCAGTCAAACTCTTTGTGTAGTTTCAGAGCTTTTTCTACTGAAGATGGCACGACCATCCACATTAATATTAGTGCGAGCAAGTCAGAGTGAAGTTTGTACAGGACATGACCAGCGATTGTTGTGCCAGCCTTCTGTGGTCCTCTTCTGTGGATTTCGGCCATTCCCAGCCAAAGAATGTATTTACCATGCACATTATCAGAGAGCTTGGTAAGAACTGTCAGTTGTATACTGACAATGAAACATTATCTCTGCCATTTCTTCATGTAATGTATTAGTTTACAGCAGCCTCTCCAAGCTCTCCTGGTTTGCAGGGTTGTGTTATGGTACTTCTTTACTACAGAGGACACATTTGGTGAATTTGTACTTTAGTAACTATTGGTATACACTTACTCAATGATTACTACTTTTACTTAAAGGAATAGTTCATTATTAAATAAAAAAAAAGCTAATCATTCACTCACCCCCTTGCATCTTACATGTGCAGTATACTATATGACATTCTTTCTTGAGCTCAACACAAAGATTTTTAATTAAATTGTGACACCTCTGTATGTTTAATTAATTGGGAGAAAACAGGATCTAAAATGTTGACAATCCAAAAAGCACATAGAGCCATCATAAAAGCAACCCAGACAACTCTGATAAATAAATGTCTTGAAGGGAAACAATATGTGAGTTTAAAAAACTAATATTTTAAATGTGTTTAGCAAATATTATCACTTAAATCAGGCACAGATAACCAAAAATCTCATTAGTTCTTGCATGTTTTGTGACTAAAATACACACTCACCAGCCACTTTTACATGCATCTTGCTAGAACTAGGTTGGGCCACTTTGCCTTCATAACTGCCCTATTTTTTTGTGGCACAAATTCAATAGGGTGCTGTAAACATTCCTCTGAGATTTTTGTCCATATTGATATAATTACATCACGCAGTTGCTGCTTAATTGTCAGCTGAATAATCATAATGCAAACTGGTGTGATGTGGTCGTAAAGGGGTGGCCATGGTCAAAACTCAATACTCAGTAAGTTTAAACTGCTCAATTAGTACACAAGAATGCCCAAAGTGTGCCAAAAAATATTGTGTATATTGTGGTGGTGTTTACTCCACCAGAAGCCTGAACCACTTATACAAGAGAGGATGGATCCATTCGTTCATGTTGTGTATATCAAATTCTGACCTGAGAATTAAGACTTATCAGACCCATCCAATTTTTGTGAGATCATGCCAACTGTTCAGCTTCAGTGTTTTGTTCTTGATGACAGGACAGGCATCTGGTGTGGTCTTCTGCTGCTGTAGCCCATCCAATCAAGGTTCTACATTGGTATCAGGTAGTTATTTGAGTTACTGCTATCCCTTCCATCAGCTTGAACCATTTGGTCATGGCCATTTGTCCTTATGAATAGACTTTGACCTAAACCAATGTGTTTTAATCACATAACCATTGCTAAAGGCAGTCAAACCAAAGTTTTGTCATCACAGTCAATGATTATTCTGTGAAAGCAAAAGCCATGTGCTCAAAACAGAAAACACAACACAACATTGAATGTAGGAGCCAGGATTCCAATCACAAGGCAAAACAGTGTTTTTTTCTCATTTCGAATTTGTGCATCCTTGTTTCCTTTCCTTGCTTCTTTTTCTTTTAGCTCCACCCCCTTAGGATGCAAGGATGGGAGATGGGTAAAACACATAGGATACATCTGTGTTTGCTTACTCATGCCTCCTCAGGAATCTTTCTCACTCCTTGTTCCTTGCCTCCTCACAGTTCAATTAAACAACTGAAATGTTCTTCAAGCTGACTTTGATCGGTTTCTGGGTCACAGGCTGGAGGACAGAGGAGTGAGGAAATGAGGAAGCATGAATTTGCATATTGAGAAGCATCCAATGCCCAGCTAGAACTGGTGGAATCCAGACCCCATGCTTCAAAACAAAACACCACAACACACAAGCCTGCTGGGAGAATGGATGGCACAGAGAATATCAAAGGCCATGTGCTTACACCAAACTCAAGAGACAAGACACAGTGCATGACCAATACAAGAACATTTGCATTTATTCATTTAGCAGATGATTTTATTCAAAGCGACTTACAAATCAGGAAGCATTTAACATTGTGTCATAAGAGTCAATAAAGCTAGGCTACAAAGGCTACAAAGCTACCTATTTTTTTAAATATGTTTTATAATATGGTTAGTATAGTATAATAAATGAGTAAAATATTAAGCTAAACTTTTCTTCAATCACCTGAGATAGGAACCAGGCAGAAATTCAGTTGCAGGTTATTAAAGCTTATTGACAGAATGAAAAAAAATCAACAAACTGAAACTATGAAATAGTCCAACACATAATGATTTGGATCAGCATGCCGGCAGAGAAATGGGAGATGAGAGACCAGATGGTAGATGGTAGCAGCGGGCAAACCAGAAGGGAAAAGAGCAGGGCAGTAAAATCAGAAAAACCGGCTGGGTGGCGGGTTTGGAGGGCTAACTGGGAAAACAGGAGAGCAGGAGGGTGGTGGGCCCATAGGAAGCAGGACAGAGGGAAACAGCGGCTGATGAGAGCAGGAGACCTAGGTTGGAATGCAGGAAAATGGTGATGGAAAACCAGAGTAGCAACTGAGGGGGAAAACAGAAAAAGAATAAAACAAGATACAGAGACAAGCCAGGAGTCTAAATGCTTCATGCGGACTAAACTTGACAAGTCAAGAACAGTCAAGATAGCTGGCATAACCAAAACAATCACAAGACAACAAACACAAGGAGGCTATAAAGGTAGAAAATGAGGGAGAACAGGTGAGGAGAATGAATAAACAAGGTAACAATGTGACAATGACAGCTGAGCACATGGTGAGCTGTCAAAACAAAGCCATATGTGCTCAAACACAACAAAACACATAGACAATTCACAAAGACAACAAAACCTGGGCTGATCAGACCAAGGACATAACACTATTATTCAGCACTGGGATCTTGCTGTCCAATAGACTTTCTATTGGACGACAAACAGTGCAAAAATTCTACTGTTGTCAGTTTTGGTTTAATGCATATCTTTCACAGAATGGATGCACAAAATCAACATTTAGCCCAAAGAATACCCTGTCCTTCAAGAGTTTTCTTTACAGACAGGTAATCTAGTCTTTAGTTACCTTAGCTTCAGGGAACCATTTTGACCTTTTTTTTCACTTGGGGTACACTGCTGAATCTTTTTTCTTGGTCTGTCAAAAATGGCCTGTTGAGTTTTGGTGTAGCCCCTCCTTCTACAGAAAGTATGGAATGGGCTCTAATTGGTTAGCTGGGCAAGTGTGTTGTGCGTTCCAGAAACCTCAGTCCTTGTTAGAGCGTGCATCTCCCATACCGGAACAATCAACAATTCACTTAGCATTTGGATAACATAAACAGTTAAGTAACAACAGCGTCACTTTTGCGCTTGAGCCCAGTTTAAAAAATCAAACATGCAGATTCCAAAAAGCACCTTTGCAAGCACTATTTAAACAGGACATTTTACAGAGGTTTGTTTAAATTTCATCATACATTTCAGATGCAATGTTAAAAACCATTAAAAAATAAGGTTCACGCATGTACCTAATATCTGTGTTTTACACAAAATAAGAATAGTAAGCAGAGGCTTACAAAAGTGAAAGTGAGCGCACAGCTCAGTCAACATTATTCTGTCTTTGGAAGGCTGAACAAAAGGGTTTTGGTATGGGATGGAAAACAGTGTCTCTTCAACATGGCAAACAGCAACATTACACACTGACTAACATTTAGTCAAGTGAAAATGTATAATAGCTCCCCTATACCTTTATATTTTTCTATCAACAGAATGTAAGGAGTGGCAGAACTGTACAAACACTCCATTCCCTCTAAATTTCTTTTATGAGCAACAGTGTATCCCTGGGTTTGTGAAGATGATTACCTGGCACCGTAATGATCCATAGAACAGTTCAGTGGAGCTACTGTCTCCTACAGGCGGCTTGTTCTACTTTCTGCCTGAACAGTAATGTAACAGCAATATCCTGCTAGCTGTGTCACATGTTACCCATGGTGTTACTATAGGGCAGTTTTGTCCAATGGGAACAATTCAGAATATCAAGTTTCAGGAATCCATAATTGCAGTTTCCGTCACACCTGGCAGTGGTCAATCAACTACTCCTATCTTAAACTATTTATTTATGAAAGAAATGTAAAAACAACAAAGGAACACAGGAATTTTATATTTAGGTTGAATATTAAATGGAATTTATTGCTGTGTCACAACCCCATCTCATTGCCTAATGCATTCCTGAGGCCACAGATGAGCTGATAGAAAAAAGGATATTAGCTGGGATGTTTGTGTTGTAAGCATGGGGTCCAGTATAATGGGGGTCTTCTGATTGTTCACTTTGATTGTTCATTGGTTGGTTTCAGCCACATGGTCAAGAAAAGGATAAAAAGGGAATGTAAGGTATGCCTCTTTCTTTGCACTTCTTTTCCCTTGCACTCTGCTTCTGTACACTCTTCTTTCTCATCTTTCTTTCTCTATCTTCTATTCTTTTTATAAGGTAATATTCTTCACATACATTGTTTAAAATTTAATTGTATATGTTATTAACTATTATATGCATCTTTATTCCAACCATATCATGTATATCTTCAGGCAGTAATGTTAATGAATTCTTTCACGTATAAATTCTGTACCAACTAATTTGTATTCATTGTTAATAATTAAAGGTACCTATTGCAATACAATATAGTCATTATAGCAATGCTCTCCCACATTTAGCTATCCTAACTGCACTTATGAGCTATGAAATCAGACTGTGTGTTACAGAAGACCAAATGTAGGCCAGTTTATGAAGCAAACAAATCTAGACAAAAGACAAATGAAAACATGAGGGCTGTAAATACACAAAAAAATAAATGTACATAAAATAATGTACATTCACATAAACAAAAATACCATACAAAAATATTCAATGTCCAGGGGTGGGATGGGTGGTCCAGGATCATTGTGCAGAGGAACCGGACCAGAGGGTGTGATGGTGGTTGGTGACCATGGCAGGCTGGGATGTGGTGGGCCATGGCAGAGCAGTCTCGGTGCACTAGACATTGGTGTATGCTCTGGAGGCTCAAGAGACTCTG
The DNA here is from genome assembly GCA_036877525.1 of Chromobotia macracanthus. NCBI lineage: Eukaryota > Metazoa > Chordata > Actinopteri > Cypriniformes > Botiidae > Chromobotia > Chromobotia macracanthus. The sequence continues at coordinate 1,993,746 of JAZGTH010000074.1, read as the reverse complement.
GACATGGGTCATCATGGTTCAGGCATGGCCCGGGGGCCAGAGAGAAGCAGGCTTGGTTATAGGCCAGGAAAGCACTTGACATGGTGTGGGCACTGGAAACTCTGAATGTTGCTTGGGCTTTATGAAATTGGACTCTGTGGTGAAAACTGTAGTGGTGCCTGTAGGGCACCTCACTGGCATCGGTGCTCTTGTTCCCAGCTTCACTGCTGATCTGGATTCTAGTGTTTTTAGGGATGCCCAGCCCCATTGACCTCGGGGCTCTGGTATAGTGGCCGTGATGTAAAGAGGCACTGATGTAAATGAGGCTCCATTTCCACAGTTTCCACAGTGAAAGAGTACTCGCTTAGCAAAAAACTTGATTGATATATTCCGCTCATGTCCAACTGGTTAGTCCACTTGGCATTATGAGACCAGCTGGCCCATACAGACCAGCATGGAAAATGTCTTTAAGGGCCATGTCATTAAAATCCACCATGTGACACAGACTACAAAACATTTAAGACCCACAGATTTATTTATTTAACATTAACTTGTCTAATGTAAAATTTTCAACTAAGGTTCCAACTAACCTTATTGCTTTTTTGTGTGACCAGGCAGCTCAGAGTGAATCTGTGTGTACTAAATGCACTTCCACAATAATTTCTGTAGGTGTGGTTCTTGGGTTACTATACCATGTATGGAAAATACAAAGAACGGCAATTTAATTTTTTTCTTATTTGCGTAATTTTAAGCATTTTTATGGACAGAAGCATTTCACCAGATTTGTAATGAGAAACTTCATTTAATTTGGGGCAGTGGTGGCCTACTGGTAAGTGACTTGGGCTTGTGATCAGAAGGATGCTGGTTCAATTCCAGCACTGGCAGGTAGCAACTGAAGTGCGTGCGTGCGTGCGTGCGTGAAAAATATGTCACTTTCAATAATTGCTTAAAGTGTTCATCTAAAATTGACCAAACTCAACCAAGAAGACAAGACTTAATTTTGAAAGACGTGTTTATTTCTACAAAGCCCATCCTTCCAAAAAGCGCTCCGTACTCTGATTGACCAACTGACTCAGTCAGTTATGATTGGCTGAATAGCTCATGGTGGAGCATATGGTGGAAATATTATGGCCCTTACCATAATTTCAGCTTCCAAAGCCATTATAAAGACAAATAATGTTGTCGGTTTTACCACATCAGTTGAGAAAATGCAGATGACCAAGCCAATCAGAACCAATGTTGCAAGCCCCAGTGAAACAGAACAAGTAGTGCATCTATGTGTAATTGGGGAAAAAATAACCTGATATGTAAATGTCTACCCAGATAGCAAACTGACTATGTTGATTCTACTAACTGTTGATTCAATGTCTATTTTTAGTTGTAAAGGTCAGCATGAATCATCAACCAACTATCAATGTTGAGTCAACATTCACTATTAGGTTGGTTCATAAAAGTGTTAAAAGGTTGAAAATAAAATATATTATACAATAATATAATATTCAATGTTGAAATGAGGTTGATTTATCAACATATTACAGTCGAGTCAGTTGGTCGAGATTATGTTGTTCCAACGTTGAAACTAAGTTGGAGAAAACACCAAAACACCAAATCTTGATGACCAACTGCCACTTGCTGACAAAACTGTGGGCAAGTAAAACTTTTATATTGGCTGTACATAGTATTTGCAACATTTAATGTTTAATCACTTTAGAGTTGTGATTTTAAAGCTCTTGAAACGTTCTTGCCTCATAATGTTTTAATTGATTGTCTTGTTTGCCTACAGTCTTCTGTAATAAACAGCAGGTAAATTGAAGTAAATATTAAAACCATTTAGGCTGTTTAAATTGTCAACATACAGCTGTACATTAATTCATATTATAACTTTATTATTTTCTGAATTTTTTAAGGTAGCTAAGCATCTGGTTATTTTGACTGGAAATCTGGAACCTCTCTGATGCTCCATGAGGCTATGATGGTGTGATACAAAGAAGCACTGACAACTAGGAGTTTGTGAGCAAACTTTATGTTGGCCTGAGAAAGCCTAGTCTAAAAGTTAAAAATAGTATAAAGAGTTTTAAGAATTAAGATTGTAGTAGTTCTTAAAACTTTAAAGTTTAAGGATTTAAAGGGATTGAATCCTTAAACTTTAAAGTTTTAAGAATATTTAAAAGTTTAAGGTTAAACTTACACCACTCCCCCCTTGTGGGGGAGTGGTGCTAGGGCCAAAGATCCTTGGTTGAAGAGCAGAAGAGACCAAGAGCAAGAACTTAGAGATAAGAGAAGAGAGTGTAAGAGTTGACGGTCATTTTTAATTTCACACCAGTCACGCCCAGTGAAACCAAAACCACCTTGCATGTTTTATGGCCGGATATCACATTTGCAAATATTAATCCAGGTTATTGTAGAAAGACTATCATGTCTCTTATGGTTACACAACATAAATAGTCTGATTGGAAATCAGAAGACGATCTGTTAGATACTAAAAATGACAGAGTGTGAAATACATTAGGTTGTGATTCATCCTAATGCAAGAATACAAACAGAACATCAATTCAAACTGGCATAACTATCTACAGAGTTACAGTTAGAATACATAGTATGGTTAGCATTTAGCATTTTTATGATTGATTTGGATTTGGTATTTTATGATCCATACATGATCCAAATGTTAGGCCATGCCAGACACTACATAAGTATTTGTAAAATTCTTTCAGTGTAAGTTAATGGCAAATTGGACCTGTTCAGAAGCCCGTTATGAAAATTCTGAAAGTCCGATCTGTTAGAAAAGATATAGCAACCCGAGTGATCCTGAAGGTCTGTGGAAAATTTGGTGGAAGTAGCTTGAAAGCTGTAGGAGTTACAGTCAAATAATAATAATTAAATAATAAATAATAATACAGAAAAATAACAATAACTACATAGTAAAGTTTAAAGATACACCTGACAATGTTGGTTTGACAAACAGTCCAGCCTGGAAAGTGTATAATGGTTTATACTTTAGATCTGACATTCTCTAACACGGTGGTAACAAGTTTAACATGATTTAGTATGTTGTTAACATTTTAACAATAGACAGGTGTGTGCGAATCAAAAGTACCAAAAAACAACAACTCCTATGTCTCTTTGATGTTCTGGTTATATAGCTAATTATATAGATATAGCTAATGTTGGTTGCTAGGGTGCTCTAAATGGTTGCTAGGGCATGGCTGGACAGTTTTAATAGTAATAATTAAAAACTACTTGCCAGTCTGAGTCACTTGTCTCTACGATGTTCTGATGCCTCTCACCGTTTTATGTCAATGGGGTGGTTGCTAGGGTACTGTAACTGGTTTCTAGGGTGTGGCTATAAAGTTGAATTTTCACCATTCTTACTAAGCTGAGCAAAATGAGCCCACCCCCAAGTCTTTACAACATTCTGATGTGGAGCTATGACATCACAAAGATCTGTCCAATGTTACATCTATTGGATTTTTTTCAATGGAAGTCTAGGGAGTTGCTAGGGTACTGTAACTGGTTGCCAGGGGGTGACTATGAAGTTGTAATGTCATTATTTGTTGCTGCTTCCTAGGCATTGTACACCTGATTGCTTAGTCATAGCAAGTCATAGCATACCTCTTCCCAAAAAGCCAATTGACCCCCCATACCATGAGACTACAACAAAACGTGCAGGACGAGTTACGCACCAAAGTTTTGTCCAGGAAAAGAAGAAGTATGCAAGAGAGTAATAGTGATGCTTTGCTTCACAAGCACCACTAAAAAGTAGAGCCACAACAGTTATCATGATAAGGCCTCTGCCTTATCATGTGACAAAACGTGTGACAAAAAGTTAAAAGACCCATATCACTGCTGCCTTTATACAAAGGGTGCCTCATCCCACATTATTCTGATTGTTCTTTGCTGTGCAAGCCTTTCCTAGCAGGGCAATGAAGGTGGCAATCAGGAAGTGTTGCATTTTTGTTTGGATTGTCCTGTTAATCTGTGGTGGATGACGGTAGAGGACTATGTGCAACTATTCCCATAATTTTACGAGACATCTACATCCCGACAAAACATCTTAAACACTGCATAACTTAGTTACAATATTACAGTTCTGACGCCATCTTTTCTTTGCTTTCACTGCCAAAACAGGTATGCTGCTAACTAATTCTCAAATTAACAAACTATCATATTTAATAACTATCCAGTGGGAATAGGAATTTAACCACATTCTTGAGTATTTTTGTCTGTCCTTTGCTTTTACTTTGAGCCACATGTCAGGTTACATCGATTTGAATTTAAAAGTGGTGAAAGGTGTAAGAGGTGATTCTTGTCCCTGGTGTACAACAACAGCTACTACATCATGCCATTTTGAAGTAAAGGCTTTGGATATAAACATTATTTTAGAAATGGGTAAGTATTGTAGTACTGGTCACCTAACTTTGTATGCGTTTTCACTGAGTTGTCTCTACATGTTGTTACAGTTTCTGCTATTTTAATGACCTCTGGCATTGTTTCATCCTTATGTATTTTGTCTGCATTATTTTAAGATAAAGAAAAGCTTTGGCAACAAACCTGTATCTTTTTTTAATCTGATATGAACAACATATGTGACCTGAAGCACAGCTGTTGCCTCTTTGTTGTGGGTTTAACATCCCAGTGGAATTGTGGTTGAGAAGGTAAATGTTACTTTCTTGTTTCTTGGTTGTTCAGCACAGTTTAAAAATAGAACACAGTAGTCTTGAGCAAAATAGCAAATGTTACATAATAAATAAATAACATGCATATTAGACAGAAAGGTAACAGCTTTTCAAATGTGCACAAATTTTATGTTACTATGGTAATTTTATGCAATTTTAATTTTATGGCAGTTTTAAAAAATCATAACCCATGAACAATTTTGCCTCTCCCACAAGCAACCTGTGAGGCTGCAGAGTTTATGAGTGTTTATGAACTTTGAGTGATGGAGGGTATAAGAGGTCATTTGGTGTGATGACTGCACAAGTGCAACAACCACTTCGCAATCATTTTTAGACCAAAGCCACTGGATCTTCAAATAATGTTCAATGTTAGAAAGATGAAACAAATGCTTAGCAAACTAAAGAAAGTGATTATATGAAAGAATACTTGATCTTCTGTGTCCTGAGATGTATGGTTTTTTGTTTGTTTTTGTGAATAATGTATATGGCCTTATATGTGCAACTGTGTATGTTTTATTTTTAGGGGTGTAAAGGCCACTACTGTACTACTGTCTGTTTTTTATTTTGGTCTTTTATTCTTAAATTAATTGTTTTTCTAATTTTGTAATTTCATAACTTGGAGACTAAAAACCAATTCTTATTTTTGTTTCTTAACATTGTTATCTTATTTTGTAACCATACATCCACATCCACAAACACATATTCATCCCCAAGAAGTGGATTACCCATTGCTACTTGCATTGTTTATTGTTATTCTGATTGTTTGCTGCCTGCTCTGACTTTGGATTGTTTATCGTTACTCTGATTGTTTGCTGCCTGTGCCGACTTTGGATTGTTTTTTACCTTGATTGTTAGCCGACTGCCTTTGACCACTGCCTGTTTACTGTTGCTGATTAGCCTAGCCCCTGCTACACCTGTTACTGTTGCCTGACTCTGCCTGTTTGATTACTCTTAATAAACTGCTGCGAATGGATCCAACCGTCTCTGTCCCATTGTTACAGAAGACTTCAACAACAGAGGATCCAGTGGCCATTTCCCGATTAACCTCTGAGTTAACCACCCAGGCTTCACAGTTGAGTATGCATCACCACCAGCTTGTTTCATTAACTACACTCACTGATGAGCTTGTAAAGACTCTTCAGGGAATGCAACTACCTCTGAGAGATACTATGGTGACGCCACAGGCAACTCCCAACGTTCCAACAGCACCAGCCGCTCATGTAAGTCCCAGACTGGCTTTCCCTGACAAATTTGATGGAAATGCTTCAAGATGTTAGGGATTTCTATTGCAATGCTCTTTATTTGTGGAACAACAACCTGTATTATATCCCACTGACTCCAGTTGTATTGCTTTTGTTTGCTCCTTGCTAGCCGGAAGAACGCTGGATTGGGCTACTGCTGTCTGGAAATCCGATAAGTCAAATTTTCCAATGTTCGAGAGGTTTTGACAACTTTTCCGAGAGGTTTTGATCACCCGGCTGACTCCCAGCGAGCAACTCCTCACAATTAATGAGGGTAAACTAACTACTGCTGAATTCACTCAATTTTCGTACCCTTGCAGCCCAGACTGATTGGAAGACCAGAACTACAAGCAGAGTTGGCATGCTGTGATGAAGGGAAGAACTCTCCATCCAGATAGATAACCTCATCCGCTATCGCCGAACCTCCCCTGTTCTGTATCATGTAACACCCGCAATGCCAACCAACGTCAAACCTATGCAGCAGGGTTACACCTATCTCCTGAAGAACGCCAATGCCATATAAAGCATCGCTTATGCCTTTACTGTGGTCAGCCCGGTCACATGAAATCCATCTGCCCAGTTAAACCCTTCACTCAGCAACCTCCAGTGAGTGAAATTACTGTCCCAAGTGCTCTGAAAACTAACTGTGAACTATCTGTAGAAATCACCTTAGCCAAACGATCTATTAGAACCACTGCATTAATTGATTCAGAGTCAGCTGGGAATTTCATATTTCACGAGTTTACTCAGCAGCATCAACTCAAATTATTGTCCTGCAATTCCTCTCTAGACGGACGACCTCTAGGAAATGGTCGCATCCTACAGACAACAGAGAGGATTAAGTTACGTGTTAGATGATTACATTCAGAGACCATTCAATTCTATGTTATACCCTCTTCCAAGTATGCTGTCATTCTGGGATTGCCCTGGTTACGCTTACAAAATCATGAAGGTTTTTCATGTCACGATTCCTGTCTGGCCAAACTGCAAAGCTCTGACACAAGTTCAACCAGCATCCCGGTTCAACCTGTCTCTACCCCAGGTGTCCCATCTGAATACCCAGACCTACTCGAAGCTTTTAGTAAGAAGAAGGCATTCCAACTACCTCCTCACTGATCCATTGACTGTGCCATTAATCTCATTCCTGGAGCCACGCCTCCTAAAGGTCGGATCTTCCCGTTGTCACAACCCTCTAAACTACCCTTAGTGACAGACTGGCTACAACAAAGTGTAAAATGTAAAAATCTTGACTTCTCTTGAAGGGCGTGTCCGTGGTGGCCTTACAAAGTTTGATGTTTCTCCACAGGTAGTTGTTCTAACTCAAACATGAAATGTCCAAACTGCCCCAAACTTCACATTTGATAAGAACCATGGGCTGAAGATATTTCAAAGCCAATAATTAGTTGTAGTCATAGCACTACCAGCTGGTAACAGGAAATGTGGCATATAGAAATTACTTTGATAAAGTCCTCTTATATACCTTACTTAAATGCTTATTGCCCACAGTTCACTGTTTTCCAAGAGACACCAGGTGGTGGTGGCACTAATGGGAGGGTCTGATCAATGCTGCTTGAAGATTTAATTCATATTCGTATCACTGTATTATGATTGTCTTGAGGGAACATTGCAGTGTGAATGCCTTTTAATGTATTTTGTTTATTCATTCAATTTTAAAACTCCTTTTTTCTACTTTGAGTCATCACCGTCATGCTCAAGAATTTGGTGGATAGGTTCTTTTAGGACAACTGATGTAAAAAAAAACAGATTTTTGTCATTGTCGTTTGGTAAAATAATATTTTACCAAAGGACATATTTATTATTTCACTCAGCGTATTTGCATGTATCTGGACTGTCACTTTCAAAAACAGTTAATCCACTCAGTGGCCATATTTGCAACACCTCTGTGCAGTCGATCATATAAGACCAAGTCCTGTCTATTTAAACTGGGGAAGACTAAAATCTCTAAAACAAACTTGTTAAGGTCACAATAAAACAAAATATGCCCAACCAGCAAATACGCCTGATATTAACCGTATCATAAATTCTATTTCTTAAGCCTAAATTGCTCCAACTGTTGCACATGCACAAATATATGAACAGAGCACCTCCTGGGAATCAACAGTGTCTATATTGTGTTACACATTTCAACTCTCTTGGTATATCTATAGTCCTGGCATATTCTTACATGGTTTGACTCTGAAGTCATTTCATTTCGAACTTCAAATGAAACATATTTAGTATAAATAAATGTGGCAAATCTAAAACACAGTTTAATATTTTTAAGCTGATTTGGCTTAGTTTATTGTTTGTAAATGTATTAATAACAAGAAATCATGATTCTTCTATTTTATGTGTTAAAAAAGGTGTTTTAATTATCCCTATTCATTTTGCTTTATTGTTCTCTATTACGTCACAAACTGTAATTCCTGTATATGTATCACGAGAAATGTATTTTTGTTGACCGTTGGGGACTTTTATATTGAAATGGCGCGGACATGACACCGCTTTGCGCTTTGGCGTCAATACCATGACAACAGTGTGAAGGCGAGAGATCTCGAGCTGCGTGTTGTCGATACTATTAATTAAAAACATCTTACTGCTCATACTAAAGGTAGACAATTTACAGTTTTTTCTATTTATTAAACCTGTACTGGAAAATGCAATCTCAATGTAAACAATATAAATGAACTGAATCAGTGTGGACAGCTAGCACGACAATAAAATCCAGTATATTATATGCACAGGGACAACTGTTTGTGTTGTTAGCTTACACAGCATTTATCTGATGTCGCAATGTTGATTAATGACTCTGCACGCAAACTGCTGTTTAATTCAGTGTTTGGGGTTGAACTGTATATTTCAACTCTGTATTTATACTGATCTCTAGTAAAGCTGTTGTATGTTTAAAGTGCAGAATATTCTTCTATAAAGGCGACGTATAGGATGATGATAAGTGAAGGCACAGAAATGCAACTGTTGTTTCCATTCCCTGTCTCTGCTGTGTATGTGGATTAGCTCAGTTAAGCAGTCAGCAGTTGGTCTGGAAAGCAGCTTGTGTCTCAGCTAATGAAATCTGGTCATGTGATCATATGTCATGTTCTTCTCAGTTGTTTTATTTCTGACAGCTCCAAATATTAACATGGTCACTTGTTATGTTCTTTAGAGGCTTCAATTAATCTATGACTACTTGAAACAAAGTGATAAAGATGAGAACATTTCTAGCTGAATACCTGAGAGCTTGTTGCAGCTGGTTGTTGGTGTTGCTGAAAATACCTGCAGTTCATTGCCAACAACATCATGCACAACTGAACTTGGCAAAACAGCTACGGACCAACCAAGCATATCTAGGGCACTGCTGGATGATGTAAAATATTCCGCCCTGACAACTGATGTGGTCCAGCTGCAACGATGCGTTATATGTCAGTGAGCACATAATGTCCCCAAAGTGTGGTCACTGGAATGAAAATGCTTACAAACAAGTTTCATGCTGGAAAGCCATACAGCCAACAGCCTGGAAGAGGTATTGCAGAAGAGTATACATGACTGAAAAATAGAAAAAAAGAAAAATCTCCTGCATAACTAGTGATAATGGTGACAATGTTGTTGTGTCCATCAGACAATTAAAATGGCCGTGGTTGTGTTGGTCACAACCTGAACATTGCAATAAACAACTCACTTAAGCAGCAGAATGCCAGCACTAATTGGGCATTCGGGGTTTGCCGGGCAATCAACACTGCTTTTTCCCACAGCTGGTGGAGGAGACATGAGCTGAGAAAAGCTAAAACTCCCTCAGATCAATGCTTGACCATGGTAATTTTTAAAAGTGTGGGGCGATTCTTTTTACCTAATTGGAATTATTTAATGTGTTCCATATAAAATAATATAAAACATATAAAACCATAAATTTGCATATAGGCCTACTAAATAGCTATAAGCCTAACAAATGAAGCTATTTAAATGATACAAGTCTATTACCCTACACCAGTGCAAGCGTGGGAGCAGATGCACGGACAAACATGAATGACTTGCATAATCCATGTATCATCATCCACAATCGGAAAAAAGAAAAACAATTTATTCCATAATTTCTTTACAAAACCTAAACAAATAAAAAACACTTGATATTCATATTTTCGTTTGTATGCAGATTCAAATTAAAAATGGGAAATAAGAGTATAAATATCAAATCGTTATTTGTTTTGTTTTTGTAAAGAAAAAGTGAAATGTTGTTTATCGTTTTTCCGATTAGTGCATTTTTTATTAAAAATTTATTTAACGAATGATACACTGATTTTGCATAACTAAGTGTATATGTTGAGCTGATTTGACCTTGTGGCTTTGTACCTGTTTGTCAGCCGTGACTAGAAAAACATAAATCTGTGCATTGTAAATAGCCTATTGATGGGGAAATACGATGCCGGCTCAACACTCTGATGTCTGTCAGCCATCGGAGATGGATCATCTATTGGCCCAACCCTAATATCTCAAACAGTGTTGACATGGTGAGGCAATTAATTTATGGCATAACTGGAACAGAAAATGTCTCATCTTCTGCATGCATTGAGTGATCTACATCAAACTTGGGAAATATGATTGGTATTGTTGGCTGATCACAATGATGTGGCTATTGTGAATCACAGTTATAGTGCCACCAATTGGCAGCAGGAAGTGCCACTTAAAATGGACTTTAAAAACTACACTTTTTTTTAACAAGTTAAACGAAAATGCCAACTATGAATTGCTTTTAAAGAAGCTTCTTGGGGCGATGACTTGCATACATATTATGCAGAAAAATGCATTAATTCATTGTATTCTACGTGTTGAATATATGTTATTCTTTTCCTTTTCAGTGTTTTCTTTTATAATATTAAATCTTTTATCACATTTGCACAACTGCATTGTGAAAAGCGCTGTATAAATAAATTTGAATTTAATTAGCCTTGTGTGAAAGTTTTAAACAATTTAAATGTTTGAAATGTTAACATTTTAAGGGTTGTTGGGTGTTGTAGGGACAGTGAGTAATTAAGGCTCTTATCTGTTTTACAGGATGTCTCTGTTCAAGGCGCGTGAATGGTGGGTGTCAGTGCTGGGGGAGGGGGAGGAGTTTGATCAGGGCTGCATGTGTGTTGGAGATGTGGATAACAGTGGCACTGGATATGGTGAGTGCACAAGCACATTTGCACATAATCTCTGTGTAACATACACGTTCAAACTGTCACCCTGTCAAACTAAAGAGAAATGTGTGTAAATTTGTTGCTGTCAGCTATTTTTGATATGTATTTAAAGTTTAAGATACATATTGTGCTCATATATTGTGTTTTTTTCAGAAGTATAGAAGGTCTGATCTCATTTTAAGTAATTGAAGAAAATTGTGTCTTTGTCACAAAAAGGTATCCTGCAGAACAGTAAAAGAAATGAAACTTGTGAACTCGTTCACTATTACAAGGTAGCACAGTGTTAATGCATTTTAGCAAAATAAAATGTGTTTGTTCAAATCTACATTCATATAGGTGTTGTTCATAAACAATTTGATTACATCAAGTAATTAAATAGAATTTGATGTTTTTATGAACCAAGCCATACATTTTATTGTTTTTTTGTCAGGTCCATAAATGTGATTTTGACTTTCCCAAAAAGCAACATTTGGAAATAATTAAAAGTTAATTTGTTGCATCAAATCTAGGCAAGTCTAAGATTAGAGTTTGGTTTAATGTGTGCAAATAGGTTCAAGGTTACTTATTACAGTTTCACTGTATACTGTACATATGTTTAGCAGGCATTATAGCAGACAGCAGTTGGACTGCAGTGATGAAGACAGGGTAGCATTGGTGGGGCCCTCTGGTGCCCCAATCAGTCCAGGTAAAACAAATGTGCTGTAGCTAATGCAGTGTTTATTTTCATGTCTGATCCAGATAAGATTGTAGTGGGCAGTTATATGGGGATGTTACGCATCTTTTCACCACACCTTGCTAAAACAGACGAGCCAGCGGAGGCTGATACTCAACTGCTGGAGGTACAGCTACCTGAGCCGATCATCCAGGTGGCGATGGGCAAGTTTGTCTCGTAAGTCTGATAGATGCTACATTTCAGCCATTGGGAGTGTTTGTTAACTCAGTGTAATGTGTTCTCTGATTCATCTTAAAACAGCTGCACAATAGAACACATCATTGCTAATGTTATACATCTCTACAAACCATAATCAACACTATCATGCATGCATGATATCATTTGCTGTCATGTTTGTACTCTTTACATTCAGAACATTGCCAAAATTATTTTGAAAGTAAAATCACCTTTATTTATGTAGTGCTTTATACAATCCATATTGCTTCAAATCAACTTCACAGTAATAACCAGAAAAATATCAATTAATGGTGCACACTTCATCAAATATAATAGAAGTCCAATTTCTGGACTTATCTGGTCATCTGGAGGAAAGGCAATTGTGTTCTTATTCAGCTCAAGTCAGTTCAGTGTTAATTCATTTCAGTTCTAACTGTGTAAAATGAATCAATTATGAAATGAGTTTAGGGGTGTGTGATGTCAATACTAAATCAACAATTAAAATGTCTCCACAATCTGCCTTTACAGAGAAATTGTTAGCATGCTACAGTGCATGGTTCTATAATGCTGTAAAGATAGTTTGGCCGTAATTCCACAATACTGTACTATACACGTTACAGTACAATTTTGCATTCTGTTCATCATGATTGTGAATTCATGTGATGTGGTTCCTTCATCCCGGTTTCCTTTTTTTATTATCGCTATTATTATTATTATTAAGTCTTTCTTTTGTAAGGCATGTAACACAAAGAGCTGAACATCTAAAAGACTGAAACAACTGCCACCTTGCCCAGTTTGATTTGTGAAATTTTTTCACGCAAAGTCTTTGTCTAACCTTGTTGGTAAATGTGGAAGGTCAATAATACATGGTCTGCACAAATCCGACAAATCTGATAACCGCATCCAAATCGTTCTACAAAAATTGTTCCACACCACTAATGTGTAGTCTGGGAGCTATCCATCAAAATCTCACTAGCCAAAGAGAGTAAGTAACAGTAGTAGTAAATGCGGTACAATGTGTCAAAATGATTGATGATAACCTTTGACCCCCGGGGGTTGACCTTTTCCAAATGATTGGTGGTGACCTTGGTAATTTATTTGATCATGTGAACAACTTTTTAAGGACTACCTTTATTTTGAAATGTTTCATCGAATGGTGATGACATATGGAATTATGCGACCCTGGACATGTTTCTTACATACCTCCTTTAATTATTAAAATACGCAGATTTGTCACAACTCCGGCTTTTAATTTATTGGTCATTATAACATCTCAAACAACGGGCCGTGATTTGTTTAATGTGACTTTTAAGAAATTTAATCGGTTTAAACCAAATAGCATGTTTTCCAGACTCCAGACATGTGGTTCTGACGATACACCATGTGCAGATATTTGTCTTGGACCAGCGACTGTGACGGGGAACTCTCCGCGATAGGCCAATAAACACCATTCGCTTTTCAGGTTTCATTACAAGAAGACAACAATTCTCTCTCTAGCGATGATGCACTAAACGAAAATAGCTATCTGATTCATGAAATCATTAACAGATTTGAAACTTGGTGTGAAGAACTTGTCTCTCTACTTGTCTCTGCAAGGTTCACGAGTAGATGGGCACACAGTACACAGAGATAAGAGGTATTTTATACCTTGCACAAGCAGTTGAGAGAAAGATGTCTACTCAAAAGATAGTCAAACTCCTCTGTACTATAAACGCTGAGATATTTCCTAGACTCTCTCAGACCTATTACAGAATGCAATCGGAATTCACACAGAAACCCCCTATCATATGTGCGATAGATTACAATGACTGTTAAATACACATCCCTATTCTGAAGAAACTTAATATTGTTCCATTGCAACAGATTTCTTATTTGGATCAGTTGAAAGCAGAGATACATTAATGCCATTATATTCATTTGTGCTTGCGACTACAAAAAATATTAAATCCTTGAAACACAGTCATAGTGCAAGAAGCCTGTGGTTACAATAACATGGCTGATAAAAACCAGCCAAAGTTTGATGCTTGGTACAGCACTGTGTCAGGTAAAGTGTTCTGCTTCAGGAATGAGTTATAGGATGAACAACGTTGTCTTATTACGTGAAGCTTGTATGAAATACTGTGAGGCATTCATAGAGTGTACCAAACTCGACCCATTCAGCTTTACCACGCTCGCTAGTTGCTGTATGATCATCTTTAAAACTCTTATCTCAAAAGACTCATGTTGGTTCTAAAACATAATAAAGCATAAGTCCAAACGAGCAAGACTTAAACGTTTTAATCGAATGGCTTGAGTACGTAAAAAAGTCGCAAAATGTAGACTTTCACCACGCCGTGAATCAAGTCTCGATTGGCAGAACGAATGCCTATAAACTTTAACACAAAATGGTTCAAGGTGAAAAAATAAGCTATTTAGATTTCACCAGCTTGTACCCATTCTGTCAGGCTAGGAAAAATCTGATCGGTCACCCCCAAACCATTTTCAACAATTTCAAAATGATTGAGAATTATTATGGACACATCAAGACCACCGTGTACCCTCCCCACAAATTACTACATCTTGTACTCCCTTACAGATGTGGAGGAAAACTCATGTTCCCGTTATGTCGATCATTCGTGCACTCTCAAAACCAGACAATGAGCTGCAGTCATACAGATGAAGAGAGTATGACTAAGAGAACTTTTATAAGCCGTTGAGAAGGGCTATGTGGTAACCAGAGATAATGAAAACATCTGCAATCGATACATTTTTGGAAAATCTCCCCTCCCCCTACACGTTTCAAACTGCATGCTCAGGAACTGTCGACACTCCCACAGACAATATCACATGCTCTGCAGGGACCCACAGAGACACGGTGGATTTTTTTTTACAAAACCAGGTAGCAACTCAAGCAACTCTTTTTTAGCGTCAATATTCTGACTTTGGTAATAGCTTTGTAAAGAGCACGAAGACATGCGGGAAATAGATATATTTATTGTGACCATGTTTTACTTAATGAGGCTTAATCGTTTACTTAATCATTATTCGCTAGTCTTGTTTAACTAGTTCGTTCCCTCATTTCACTTAATTTAAAACAAGGGAACGAATTAATAAAATAAGGAACTGAATTATTAATTGACCACGAGGTATTTTTTCTGCATGTCATGTCTGGAGCTCATAGCTTTGGATATATGTCAGTTAGAAAAACAAAGACTACTAACTTTAGCTAAGGTTAGCGTACTATTTGTTTTAATTTACTTAGCAGCAGATATGAGTATCCAGAGATACTTTAAGAAAATGAGGAAGGAGAATAAGGAAGGGACAACAGCACCAAAGGTAACTTAGGCAACGTAAGCATTTAGCGTGAAATAGCAGGAAATAAATGTTAAAGCCTTAATTAGAATTGTGTCATACTTAATTTGACGTGAAATTACAATAGCAGTCAACAATGAAACAAAATGCACTATGAACTATGATTCAGGCTTATTTTCAGTTCCAGCTGGTCAGTTGCCTAAGTAGTGACTTGGTGGCATGTCTACGAATTTCAGTTTGTTCAAGTTCAAGTTTTCAAACACCAAAGTTTCAATTTCTTGGTTAACATCCACCGGTCGCATTTTAATATTCCTGTGATAACTGGTGTTGTATCCTTGCATAAAACATCTATGCATCGTTGGGAATTAGCAGCCGTTAAACATCTGTACATCTGACTTTTCAAAATTCGATTAAAACACTTGACAATGCTTGCTTTCAAATTAGCGGCAGTTATCAAAATAATAACTGTTATGTTTCTCATCAAATCTTGAAAATGCTTGTTAAAAAAATCCCTTATCCCAGTCCCTCTGCAATTTCTGCAGGACACATCCTGCTCTTATTCTTTATTACAGGAGACGTCTATACAGGTCAGTAAATATCTATTATTATCATTTTCCTTGGAATAAGCAGACATGTTGACAAGATCTGCCTGGAGCTGACTATCCAGGCTGTACACTACAACTCTATTCCGATTGTATTTTATAGGTGCGGTTCAATGCAATGTGTAAGCGTCGTCCCCAGCCAGCCATTCTGAAACTTGTTGATCTCTTAGCCGGATACCACTGTCCTTTAACACTGCATCTTTTAAGCATTTTTTCTGCCTAAACAGAAAACAGGGTTGGATGGTGTGTAATAAGCTTTTTCATAAGTTCATGTTAAGTTCATGTTAATGCTTTGACTCTCCACAAAAGAATGACTAGCAAAAGTTGTACGATACAGAATAATTGTTTTTTTTATTTTCACACTATGAAACAGAATAAACATGCTAATAAAATTGATCATATGATATGATTACATAGTGACTAAAAAACAATACAAAAATGTATTCACACTATAAAATAGAATAAACATGCTGATAAAATTGGTCACATAATATGATTACATAGTGACTAAAATAATACAAAATAAGAACATTGATATGGTTTTATATATTATAAAAAGAAAAAAAAGAAATTTTTCGCACCCTATTCTGTTCTCTGCATGCATGTACGTTGAGCATGCATATACAGATAGCCAAACATTGTAAAGAGATGAAGAGGCTTCAATGATCACTTAGATGATTAAGTAAATTTTCTCTTTACTCGACTTTGTTATTACATTTAGACACTGTATGCAAAACGTTTCTAACTCTTGCAGAGACCGGCTCTCTGTTGTTAATGTGGAAGCTAGTCATATCGTCCCAGGCATTTGACAGTCCTCTTATGACAGCCAGTTGTTTCTTGAGATTTGATAGATGCATGCTTCTCACTACACATCACTATCATTTTTTGATTCACACAATGCGTTGATTATCTTATGCATCAACCCCACCATTTGACCTCTGTAATGTTGTTTAAATATGGAGGCTCTTTTTCCAGGTCCAGGTGCACCCAGTGGCACTG
Source organism: Chromobotia macracanthus (assembly GCA_036877525.1). NCBI lineage: Eukaryota > Metazoa > Chordata > Actinopteri > Cypriniformes > Botiidae > Chromobotia > Chromobotia macracanthus. Next base: position 1,976,895 of record JAZGTH010000074.1, on the reverse strand, counting down.
GGTACATGGTGCACTGGGTACATGGTGCACTGACCCCAGTGAACCAGAGGCTGAGGTGTAAAATGTGATACCAGAGGTTGGCAACCGTCAGTGCTAAAACAATCCCTACAAGTGTCTGCTTTGTTTGCTGCTACTGGTAAAAAGAGCTCCCTGGCTTGGTTTGCTGAGGAACTCAGGTTCAAGTACACAGTGAACCTTCCACAGCCCCAGTCTCCAGCTGCCTAAGGCTGCCCTATTGGCCCATCCACTGCACTGTACGCATTAACTCCCTTGCATTGAGTGACTGCTTCAGGTCTGCTCCTAATGATGGACCAAAAACCTGCCCTAGTTCCACTGGGGCAGCCACCACTGCTCCACAGTCCTGGTCAGAAATGCTTGCTTGTGACATCCAAATTACAGCCTGCTTAAACTGAACATGTACAGCCCTGCAGCCCTTGATTAGATGGGTTATGTCTAGCAGTCTACATATCAGATGTAGTCCCCACCAGAAACACTGCAGCAAGTCCACAGCTGTATGCAGCAAACACAATAGCTAACTGTATTTTGGGTAAGAAGCTAATGGTAGATGTCTTTTAGGAAAACTGCCAAAAAATCAGGATAGGTCGACAATCCTTTGGGTTTCCAATGATGAGAGCCTCTATCAAAACAGATGTCCATGCTACTGCCAAAACCAGGACCTGAGCTTGTTGTACTGGGAACTAGGTTACTAAGCATAGCTCATCAGGGTTGAGATGAGCACGCTTTGCAGCTGACTTTCCTGTATCCAACAAACCAGTTGGCAACTGTCATGCATGCAACATCCTCTGCAGCAGGAGAAAATGTAGCAAAAATGTTTTTAAGGGAAATTAATACTGAGGCTTGTTCAACGATAGTTATGTCAAATATGAACAAGTTCACTCAAAGTTAATATTAATAATTATTAATATTATTAATTAATAAGAATATATTATTAATATATTCTCCACCATTCCCTGTGTAAGGGAAACATTTAGGGACAGAATTAGGGACTCCAGATTATAAACATGAACCAGCACCAGAAACAGTCTTTAAATGACATACATTAAATTTACCCATGTCGCTTCAAACTTGGTTAGTTAAAAAGAAGAGTGTTGTTTGGTGTTGTGGGCTTATGTCAATGGTGTGACTACTGTGAGTCACATTTATAGTGCCACCAACTTGCAGCACAAAGTGTGTCACTTACAACATACTTACTTAGAACAGACTTTAAAATAGTCCTCAGCTATTTTCAGAATTAAGTGCATGTGACAACCATGCTTCGTTGTCAGAGAAGCAACAGTTGGTGATGGCGCTGTACTGTTTGGGCCAGTCATCCCTTCTTGCAGCTTTATATTTTAAATTTGCTGCCTGCTAATAAACAAAGTAAAGATGTCAAATTAAATGAGACATACAGTTTTTAAGTTACTACACAAATTGTAAATTCATGACATTGACTGTAAACTCCTGAGTTAAATAAAACTCGAGTCATATTACCTTGCTTTTTCTTTGAAGAAATTTACAAATGTAACCTAACACTAAATTTAATTTGTATTGATTGTATTACAAAATTGAAAATTGTATTACATTATACAAAAACAAATTAAAAAATGCACTTTTTTAAAAATGCACTTTTTAACTATTCTGCAGCTGGTTGATGCTGACTGTACAGAATTGCCTAACCTTTATATATATATTAAAGGTTTAGCTTTAGTATAATAAAAATTGTATAACAAAAATATATTACAATAGAATTTTTTATTGTTAAAGGCGTTGAAGTCATATGTACAATACATTTGTATTGTACAACAAAACACTGCTTTTATTATATTTCAGATTTGATAACGTAAGTTTTAGAAGTTTTACTCAACTTCATTTCCTTGTCTATTTCTAAATGTGTATTTCTGTCTTTATCTCCTGTCATTATCATTGTGATAATGAGCATAAACATTTTTTAATTGGTTTGTTCTGATCGCAAAAACAGGCTGATTCAGCATCAAAATTACTACACACTCACACCTGTTCAATTGCTTGGTAACGCAAAGTACTAATCAGCCAATCACATGGCAGCAACTCAATGCATTTAGGCATCTAGATGTGGTGAAGACGACTTGCTTAAGTTCAAACCGAGCATCAGAATGGGGAAGAAAGGGGATTTAAGTGACTTTAAATGTGGAATGGTTGTTGGTGCCAGATGGGCTGGTCTGAGTATTTCAAAAACTGCTGATCTACTGGGATTTTCATGCACAACCATCTCTAGGGTTTACAAAGAATGGTCAGAAAAAAGAGAAAATATCCAGCAGCAGTTTTGTGGACGAAAATGCATTGTTGAGGTCAGAGGTCAGAGGTCAATGGGCAGACTGGTTAGAGATGATAGAAAGGCAACAGTAACTCAAATAACCTCTCATTACAACCAAGCTATGCAGATGAGCTACAGCAGCAGAAGACAAAAACTGGGTTCCGCTCCTGTCAGCTAAGAACAGAAAACGGAGGCTACAATTTGCACAGGCTCACCAAAATTGGACAATAGAAGATTGGAAAAACGTTGCCTGGTCTGATGTGTCTCGATTTCTGCTGATGGTAGGGTCAGAATTTGGCATTAAGAACATGAAAGCATGGATACATCCTGCCTTGTCTCAACAGTTCAGGCTGGTGGTGGTGGTGTAATGATGTGGGGGATATTTTCTTGGCACACTTTGGGCCCCTTAGTACCAGTTGAGCATTGTTTAAACACCACAGCCTACCTGAGTATTGTTGCTGACCATGTCCATCCCTTTATGGCTACTTCCAGCAGGAAAATGCACCATGTCACAAAGCTCAAATCATCTCAGACTGGTTTCTTGAACATGACAATGAGTTCACTTTACTCACATGGCCTCCACAGTCACCATATCTCAATCCATTAGAGCACCTTTGGGATGTGGTGGAATGGGAGATTTGCGTCATGGATGTGCAGCTGACAAATCTGCAGCAACTGCGTGATGCTATCATGTCAATATGGACCAAAATCTCTGAGGAATGTTTCCAACACTTTTTTGAATCTATGCCATGAAGAATTAAGGCAGTTCTAAAGGCAAAAGGGTACTAGCAAGGTGTACGTAATAAAGCAGCCGGTGAGTGTATGTTATGGGCATGTGTGTGTATTCTTTATTTATTCTGTTTTTTCTGTTTGTGTGTGTGTGTGTGATGTATTTCTTTAGTTGTTCAGAGCTGCTTCATCTGGCCGTGCTTCACCCCAGGAAGCTATCTGTCTATGCTGTGTCAGGTTGGTTCTCAACACATTCACACCTTTCTCACAAAGGATGCTAAACCTTAGAAATTCCAAGACATCTATTTTAAAGTTTTTTCTGAATAGAAACAATGTATCAAAGTATTATATAATAATAATGTCATTTTGTAAAACATTTCTGTGTAGTCCAGAACCTCTGTCAGTATGGATGATCTGTCAGATATGATGTTTATTAATGGATTTTTTCAGGCACTGCTGGTAATGTTGAACATGGTGACCAGTACCAGCTTCGTTTGGTTTATGAACACAATCTACAGAGAACAGCCTGCAATATGACGTATGGCCCCTTTGGAGGCGTCACAGGTAATCTTTATAATCTATTAACTATGCACAATGTTAACTGTAAATTATAATACTTTTGATGGTTTGTTTGTTTCTTTGTTTGTGGCTCTTCCTGGTGGCATAGAACCACAAACAAAGAAACAAACAAACAGTCATTGGGATATACAGTCAAATTAAACATCCTGTTTGTCTCCTTGTGATTGTTAGTATGATAAATTCAACTTAGTTCAGGTGTCCGAAATACTTTTCCTTGTTTTCTTATGGATGCACTCATTTGTTCAACTTGATTTCAATAGCTACTTTAAAGTTTAACTTTAATAGTTTAGTGGTTTAGTAGCAAAGCAAACAAAAGAGCATTGAAGGTTACACTTTATTTCAACAGTTTAGACATTCTACTATATTCAGCTATAAAAAAACTTTGTAACTGCTTGTCAAATAGAAGTCATCACAGTGTTAGCTTAATATTTGCTAACAGACATTATACTGACTATAAGTAACGTTGCAAATAAACGTAAGCTTAATCTGTTTGCCCTAACCTAACAGTCTACTAATAGTCTAATGACATGTAGTTGAAAATGAATGCATTATTTGACATGTATTTACTTTAATAGTTTAATAGTTAGGGTTATATAAGTAATAAGTACATGTGGTTACTCAAAGTTACTTATAGTTATAATGTCTGGGGTAAAAATGGACTATCAAAATATAAAGTATAACCTTAAAATATTTTTGTTTGCTTAAAGAAAGCTGATGCTGGGCCCATTTATAATGGGCCCACTATAAATAAAATAGTGGCACACATCTCTTTAATAGGATTATAGACTTTGCTCCTATTTGTGAAGTTCTCTTGTAGACCACAGGAGGACATTTGTTCTGGAAACACCTGTCCTGATGACCTGATGGCTGATTCCATTTTTTGCACCTTTCTGCATCGTTTTCAATAATTGACAGCAGAAGTTAATTAAAAAAAAGATTTGCTTTCATTTTCCTATGTGAAGTATGTGTACAATTTGTTCCAATAAATTTGTATTAGAAATATAGACTTTATTACCAATTTTTAATGCCTAGTTACATGAAACACATTGCTCTGATATCTTGGTTTAGAAGCTGTCATTCTAGATCTCTTGTTGTGTTGTGCAGGTCATCACTTCATCTGCATCCAGTCTATGGACGGCATGCTGATGTTTTTTGAACAGGAGAGTTATGCTTTCGGCCGCTTCCTGCCGGGCTTCCTGTTGCCTGGTCCTCTAAGCTACTGCAGCCGCACAGACTCCTTCATCACTGTCTCCTCCACACGACAGGTGGAGTGCTACAGGTGAGACACCCTCTGGTCCTGATCAGTCATGAGCTTGGTTGTCTCACTACAACCAAGGACACTGCAATTTTTAACATATACAATTGTATGATCACATATGTTACACACTATTAGCTGTTGAACCATTGAGAATGCCTTTTAAGGCTAATTCAGACTGATCTGATAAACACCAACAAAAACAGACTATTATAAATTTACATTATATTCCTGTCATTTCTACCCATCAACATGTTAACATCCGCATAATATACAGCTTTGGAAAAAATGAAGAGACCATTGCAAAACATGCTTGTTTTGTTCTATAAACAGCTTTCATGTGTCTTGGCATGCTCTCCACCAGTCTTTCACATTGCTGTTGGGTGACTTTATTCCACACCTGTAGCAAAAATTCAAGCAACTCGGCTTGAATTGGGGAATATTGTCAGAGCTTTAGGAAGCTTTAGGAAGAAGTTTTCTTCTAGGACAACGTTGTATGTGACTTGATTCATGTGCCCTTCACAAAGACAAATTTGCTGAAGCACCCCCAGATCATCACAAATCCTCCACCAGATTTTACAGTGGATGCAAGCTACTATGGCTTGTAAGCCTTTCCAGGTCTCCGTCTAACCATTAGATGACTCTAATTTTCTCTAATTTTACTCTTTTGGCATGGTCAGCAGTTATTATTTGATTACACTAATTTTTGAGGTTCTGTTAGCGCCATTTTTGCCATCCAGCTGGTTGTATTGCAAGAGGATAGTGATGACCACAGCCATCACTGTTTAAGTGCTGTGATGTTTTCTATACTTTCCTTTGTTAAATCATATTTGGTTCAGGCGATCACTTAATTAGTACTTTATTATGCAGAATGAGATGTGCCTGTGTTGGAATTCAACATACACTGGAATGGAATGGCTTCCATAAATGTAGAGATGGGGATTTAAGAAAAATTTGGAGTGGTCTCTTTTTTTCTCTTTTTTCCAGAACTGTATGTTGTATTTACAGAAACATTTGATGACAATCTAACGATTATTTTACACGATTACTCACTGAATTTGGAAATATGTTGCATTTATTGAACAAAACAATGAATTCTCCTTAAAATACACAATGTTGCGTCTACGTGGTGTATTGTTAAGCTAATGCATGACTCCATTTTGTTGTGGTGGCAAGGTACTCTGCTTTGACACTTCATTGGCCACTTGCATTTTCGGAATTTTTCATATAAAGCAGGCAGAGCAACTCATGAAATATGGGCAAAGCATAAAGTTTGTCCAACTAATAGGGCTCGTCTTTGGCTATGAAGTATGCAACCGCATCTGTTTTTATCCGAGCATCTGTTTGCCTTTCCGAACTGGATGGAGTTGCACTGAAGAGTGTCTTCAATGGATAACTGCATGCAGATGACGTTGTGGGGGTTGTTCTTTGTTTCTTTATTATTAGTTGGTTATAGGTTGGTCTTTGTTTAAATTTTAAATGGTTAAAAGATTTGTGGTGTTACCAAGTGGTGCAGACACCACCATGTAGCAAATCTTGCATGTAATGTTTTTGATCCATGCCCGCTTCTTTGAAACCAAACTGTTCCCAAATAGTTGAGTTGCTTTTACATTCACAACGGCATCTGTGGCTAATCTGTTTCTGCCATCTTGTCTCGTACTGATTTTTAAATGCCACCAGATAATATACACGCATGACTTGTTTACTGACAGTATAGGCTGAGAGTTCAGGTCTAGGAAGTGGAAAAGTGCGTGTGCGCATTATCCAGAACTCAGGCCAAAATAATATCCAAAATGAAATGTGAATATTACACATATTACATAATATTATATATTTTTTCATTTATCATCCATAATTGTCTAATTTTTACCCCGATTTTTAAGTTAGTAATAATTTATGTAATGTTATCTAAAAACAGCGTGGTGCTGTGCGGCAGCTTTGATGGCTGTGTGAGACTTTTTTGCAGTAATGAACAGTAAGATCACCTTCCTCGGGTCTGCACGTGTTTTATTCATGCATTAAGGCTTTAAATATTACTATTGAAGAGAGAGAGCTCAAGCACAGCATCCATCACCAGTGTGTGTGTTTGTGTGTATGAAATGTATGTGTGATTAGATTGTGTGCAGTAGTATTTCCACAGCTAACTGTAGATATAGGCGTGCTGAGTGAATGTTTTTACATCCTAATGAAATTTTCATCTATTGATTGCAGTTGTTTATTTTTACAGCAATGCTTGTCTCTCTATGGCTCATTTTTCTTTTGCAGATGTGTGTACGATTTCAGAATCAGTGGAATAGAGGATCTGAGGTGCTTGTTATGTCAGCATAGATGCTTCATACTTCACTCACATGATCATTTTCTGTTGGTTATTCTGTGAGATCTGGGCAGGTGATAAATAGTAGCTTAGTCCTGGTGAACTTAAAGACCCACTGACGTGCTTTGTATGCGCAGCTTTGAACAATGTATCAATGTAATGCATTTGATTGGTCAGAAAAATCTGATAAGAAGCTAAAGTGTAGAATGGTGTCAAAAATCGTTTATTCGTATAGCAGCAATTGCATTTGTATGTATTGCATGTATATAAGCAGCAAGGGATTAGTTGTAAAACATCTGGACGATAGTTCTGTCTGCCTGCACCTGTCCATTACATAAATCACTGACATCCAGTTTCTACTGAATTCCACTAAACTTAACCTGTAATGTTTCTGGGTTTTGAATGGTTAGCAGGAGATTTGACTTTTGTGGTGTTTAGTCCATGTCTGTAAACTTTGAGGTCATCTATATTCTAGAATATGTTAAAAAAATAAATTTTCAACATATTTCCCATTTTTAATAGGACATACGTCAATATGACAAAGAAAATTGCATTTGTATTGATACTTTGGAGCTGCTATTAGTAAGCCACTGTACATAAAATACAAAGTAGAGTAGGAAGGAAACAATCGTTTTTCTTTTCTCATAACTCAATTTTCTCTGCAAGTCCACTGCAATGATTTTTTTAAGTGCTGCACAACTGTAGAATATGGCTCCTTTAGTGTAGCAGGTTATAGGTGAAGTGAATATGGAGGCATTGAGTAAAATCTGTCTCTTTGTGATGTTTGATGCATGCTGTCTTCTAAACACAGGTATGAGACACTTGCTGTGGCCACAGATGCCGACACCAGACAAGATTGTGATCAGCAGAGCAAGACATCTAGGAAGAGACTGACGGTCAGTTTTCTGCTTTTTGAATGCGATAATGGCTCTGTCTCAAAGGTCACACTTGGTGTGCACTTGCAGTCTTGTTGATATTCGTTTGCCACGAAATACACAGGAGCACCGGGTGTCCAATATGTAATTTTTGGTTTCAGACCTAAAAGACTAAATAGTGTATGCATAACATCACATAAGTGTGGTTGGGGAAAGATCAAGGTCTTAGAGTGCTGATGGGCACAGAGACAATATTACAAAAGCAGGTGTGCTGTTGTTGTCCTGTCAGATTAGAGGAACAGAACTAACTGTTGTATAAAACAACAATATTGTGACAATATTGTGTGTGTTGTGTGTGTCTCAGGCTGACTGGACACTGGTGTTAGGAGAAGAGGCTCTAGACATCTGTGTTCCCAATATGTCTCCAGTGTTGTCCTCCATTTTTGTGCTGGGGGAAAGAAATCTGTTTTGTCTAAAGGACAATGGTCAGATCCGCTTTATGAAGAAACTGGAGTTCAACCCCAGCTGTTTCCTGCCCTATGGATCAGGTGAATCACCCAGGACATAAAATCAAAAGTTTTATCATCTAGTGGGAAACATCCTCCCTGAATCACCCTCAGGTGTTACCTTAAAACATGTTAACATTTTATTATTTGCTAAATTTTGGAAGGTTTGATTATTTTAAAACTAACTATGTTAATCACAGAATGCGTGATTTGAACAAACCCTAACTCTTTTAATTACTATTATACTTGAGTGTAGTTTAATTTTTATACAAATGTTCACATAGTTTACCTTATGATTGAGTTTATGCTGTAGTCGAATGAAGAACCCCTTTAGAAATGAACATAGAAGCATACACTGCTGTGAAAGGTCAATGTGAGTACCTGTTACAATGTAAAAGCAAATATTGGAAGACTGACTCTAATGGAAGACTAAAAGTGTTGCTGTAGGTTCCCCCTTTTACTTTAATAAAAATCTAGTTTTATTTCTAAGCTCTCATTTTACCCATAAAACTCACAAAACATACTAAGACTTATGCTTTAAAAATGTTTGTTGGCCATTAAACTGTCTTTTTAAAAGAATGCTATTAGCTTTTTGGTCATTGTGTTAAAATTGTGTCCCATGGAAAAGTGTTAAATCACTCAATTTCTACATATGCTTTAAAGAACGTTGGTGTTTGGCCACATAAGTGGAGGCCTGTGTGTCTTTACAGTTTATAGGAATAAACATCTGGTGACGGTTTAGAAATGGCACTCTATCATTTAACTTGCCTCTTCTGCTAGACCCTGACACTCCAGGTGAGACCCAGAAATCATGAGATCATCTGAACATGCTCAGTCCTCCTGTCTTTGGTTGTGTCCTCAGTTTCCGAGAGTTCCACCAACATCCTGATGGGTAACCATAACAACATGCTTCTGGTGTACCAGGATGTAATGCTGAAGTGGGCAGCCCAGCTGTCCTGTGTCCCTGTGGCCATACGTGTTGCTAACTTTGAGTAAGTGAACTCTGCTTCTGTGCACATTCAACACCACCTGTCTGTCCTTCATCTCTGGCAACATCACAAACCCATCAGTACTGTCTACCTCAAACTGGGCTGAGTCTGAGCTGCCTGTGGTAGATGGTACTGGTGTCAAGTGTGTTCTGTATGTATCTCTGCGGCCTCTGAGAGTTTGTGGGAAGGTTTGCTAAGAGCGGTTTTCTTTTGCTGAGGTAACGGATATGTTTGTAATAAAAGCAGACGATTAATATTGTTTAAGTTAGTTATTATTGTTAAATATTGTTTAAAATAAGTTTACTCAAAATTGTTAATAGATCTATTCTCCACCATTTCTGTGTAAGATAAACAAATACTATTCCAAATGGAAAATATTAATAATTGATTAGTTGATATTCAGTAGATCAACAGCCTGAACGAACCATCAGTTTCCTAATTCCAACACACCTCAGTGAAAGGGCTAATGATAGTTAATAGTCTACAATCCTTTGGGTTTTAAAACAGTCTTATCTATGCGTTCCTATGGTCACCGGAGACCTGGTTCTGCATCTGGGTGCTAATTGCAGTTTGTGGGTAGCTCTTTAGAATATAAGCAATACAAGTAAAATGTGCTTTTTTACTTCAGCACAAGTTTTATTTTCATTTTTCATGTACAAATCTTATTTTTGAAAATACTCTTCTAATTCCTTTTAGCCAAACTCATGATTCAAACATGGACTTTGTCCATGGCAATTCAATTTGTGAAATGACTCCACTCATCTGTCCATGGTGTTGCCATGTCTATGGGTTGCCTTTATTTGGCTTAGAGTCATCTTTAATGAAAAACATCTAATATTTATCTAATAGTTTAATCATATAGTGTATCTTGGGTGTTTTTAGGGAGCTGAGGGGTTTGGTGGTAACTCTGAGCTCTGATGGGCATCTCCAGTGTTCTTACATGGGCACTGACCCCTCATTCTTCACTGCACCCAAAGTGGATGCCCGAGAGGTCAACTATACTGAGGTCGACAAGGAGATGAAAATGTTACAAAAGGTTATTCACGAGGCCACCAAAACCCAAGGTGTGACACACAGAATTTAGCACAAATAAATGATGCACACTGTACAATTACCTGTTGTCCATGATTGAACTGAGACGAAGATGATGTGTGGACTGGACCTTTAACTTTGTATATGTGTGATATGTCTTTCCCCAGACATTCTGCCAAAGGCAGAGACAGAAGAAGAGCTTGCTCTGACTGCCATAGTCTTATCTAACCTGGATGAAGTCTCGGTACCACACTTTTCTTAATAATAGTAACTCACTATACCCCCCAACCCTACAAAAAGCCAACCTTGATAGAACCTTCTTGACATTAATTAGATTAAAAAGCAAAACATGATATGGTAATTTTCTGAGACTTTTAAGTGTTTTGAATATAATAGTATATAGTATAATAGAATATAATAGTAAATATTTAAATAGTTGAATATATTCATGGGGACAGTTTAAAAAATTTGCCCATGAAATAAAGTTGCAAAAACTTTTTAAAAACGTTTTAAAATATTTTCTGAACACTCCCCCATCTGTCGTTGGTCAAACATACAGTTAATCCTGCTCCAAACTCATACAATTAAAGTTAAACACAGCAATATTTCAAAGCCTCGCAATAGTTGACTCTGCATATTAAGCTGAAATATCACAAAGTATAGGACACTTCCTACAAACCCAAAAGATGTACCCCAAAAGTAAATTTAACAAGTGTTATTTATTGTATTTATAGTTCTTTAACCTTTGAGTACCTGAACAAATGTCAGAATTAGCTCTCATCAGATGTGATTTTGTCCTCAAAGCTAAATAAAGCACCCTCCACACACATTCTACATAAATTTGAACACAGTGTGTAATGGTATTGCAATAATGTCTATGTCACAGTGTGCTGTTATACCGGAGATGAATGGGATGCCCGTCCCTTCTGTCACAGTGAAGGTGAGCTCACCTTCTCTCAGTTTGTCTGCACTGCTGTTTGAAGCTGAGGTGATTTGTGATGAATGTGTTGTATATAATTAGGTAAAAGTGAGGAGTTGTGCCATGGTGCGGAGCCCAAGGATGACCGTGTGTGTTCAGCCTCCTCTAGCGGTCACGCAGGACCAGTTTAAAATGGATTCCATGGGTATTCGCTTTTTTTCTTCACACTGCTGCTCTCAAATTGACTGGAATTTTAATATAAACACACATGTGGCTTCAGGCATAATGCTCCGAAATTCAGATATGCTTCACATCATCTGTGTTGATAACTTGTTGACTTGTAGATTAAAAAGTTTAAAGAAATGTTTAAAACAAAAGGTTTAAGAAACCTAACAATAAAAACTGAGGGCTTTCTGAACTTAAGAATTTTGCTCAGATTTCCCCACTTTTGTCAAAGCAAACAAGACAACATGCTTTTTGGAACATGCATAAACATTTTTTGCCCATGCCAGCTCAGATGCATGCTACTATTTAAAGGATTAAAATGAAAATGCTCTCATAATTTTATCACCCTCTTTTATCACTCACACCTTTTTGTATATACTTTTTCAGTTGAACACAATCTGAGTTATATTAAATAACATCCTGGCTCTTCCCAGCTTTTTAATAGCTATAAATAGTGCCCAAGATTTTTGCTCCAAAAAAACTTCATTGTAATCCAGTGCTTGAATTGGATAATACATGCCTTCTGAATTGAAACAACACATTTGTGAAAAAAAGCAATTAATATTTAAACTTATTAAGTGATCAATACATCACATATATATTTGCCTTTGTACAGTCATGTGAAAAAATTAGGACACCCTATGAAAGCCTGTGTATTTTTGTAACATTTTTGCAACATTTTGGATATATGGATATTTAATCTCAATTTTAACAATACAGAGAGATTAAAATAATATATCTAAGCAAATAAAACTGAAGAGGGGATTTTCTGTAAAATGTAATTCCACAAAATGAGGCAAAAGTTAGGACACCCTCACATGTATTCCCTCTTAAAATGGCCCAAATCACACAGAGGTGTATCACACCAGGTTTACATAATAGTAGATCGTTACTCAGCTTGAATGAGACTTGTCCTATCTAAACCTCAGACATTTAGTTTGGTGTGCTCCTGACTATTGAAGTGAAAGTGAGCACCATGGTGAGAGCAAAAGAGCTGTCAGAGGCCTTCAGAAAACAAATTGTAGCATCCTATGAGTCTGGTAAGGGATTTTAAAAGATCTCAAAAGATTTTGTAATCAGCCATTCCTTTTAAAAACAACTGCCAACATGCCCAGCTCTGGTCGCCCCAGCAAGTTCACCCCAAAAGCAGACCGCAAGATGCTAAAAGAGGTCTCCAAAAACCCTAAAATGTCATCTCGGGGCCTATAGCAGGCTCTAGCTACTGTTGATGTAAAAATGCATGCCTCTACGATCAGAAAGAGACTTTTTTTGCACAAGTTTAACTTGCATGGGAGGTGTGCAAGGAGGAAACCTTTGCTCTCTGAGAGAAATATCAAGGCCAGACTGACATTTGCCAGAGAGAATGTTGACAAAGACCAGGACTTCTGGAATAATGTTCTTTTTGACCAAAATTGAATTATTTGGACACCAGAGCAGAGGACATGTTTGGCGTAAACCAAAGACAGCATTCCAGAAAAAAAACCTCATACCAACTGTGAAGCATGGGGGTGGATGTGTCATGGTTTGGGGCTGCTTTGCTGCAGCAGAACCTGGTCATCTCATCATCATAGAATCCACCATGAATTCTACTGTGTATCAGAAGGTGCTTGAAGAACATGTGAGACCATCTGTTAGAAAATTAAAGCTGAAGCGGAACTGGACCATGCAACATGACAATGACCCAAAACATACTAGTAAATCAACCAAAGACTGGCTGAAAAGGCAGAAATGGAGAGTCCTGGAATGGCCGAGTCAAAGTCCAGATCTGAATTCCATTGAGATGCTGTGGGGTGACTTGAAAAGGGCTGTACATGCAAGAAACCCCTCAAACATCTCACAGCTGAAAAAAATCTGCATTGAGGAGTGGGGTAAAATTTTGTCAGACCAATGTCAGAGACTGGTAGATGGCTACAAGAAGCATCTCACTGCAGTTATTTCAGCCAAAGGAGGTAACACTAGCTATTAGGTGCTAGGGTGTCCTATCTTTTTCCTCAGTTAACCAGTTAGCACAGCGTAAAGCTTTACGGCTTTTAAAAAGCTTTACGAGCCACAGGCATGTATTTGTTGCATTTGTGAGTTGCTGAATTTTCTGATGGAAACTGCCTGGAGGAAGAGATTTTAGGGCTGACTCACTTCAGTCAGCTCAGGAATGTAAATACAGAGGACCACAAGATATGTTTGAATATGTTTCACAGTGAAGCATGTGGTTTCGTTTAGCTGCTTCTGTTTGTTGAATTTGTTTGATTTCTTATCCCATATAGGCATTTTCTATCCACTGTCAATTGAATTACTTTTATGATGAGTGTGCAGTATGTGCTTTTTGCATTGGCAATATTGTTGGTTTCGTTCATCTGCTCCCATTGTAGGGACATGACAAATTTGATAAAACAAACTTTGTGTTCAGTTGAAGAAAGGAATTCATATACAATGGATGCAAATTAAATTAAAATAACAGATGAAAAAACAGATCATTTTAGTTTTGGGATTAACTATTCCTTTAATATCCCTTAACATTGTTCTGTCATATCTTAGCAATATAACATGACAGTCAGTTTGCTTACTGGGTGCTACAGACAAAGAAATCATTTTCTTAAAGCTTTAATTGGAACTGCTTAATAATATATAAACAAAAATAACATATTGTATTAGAATGTCTTGGTATGGTTCATTAATAAACCAGCCAATTAATCAAGTCTGACTGAAAGCGTCAGACAAAGAGGCCTATGCACAGATATCGAGGAATAAGGTAACAAAAGGTCCACATTTATTAATAAAAAAGGTTTTAATAAATGCAATAGTTTTAATAAATGCAGTAAATAAGTCAGTTGCAAAGATTTGATTCAATGTGATAACACAATTATATAAAATGGCAAAGCACGCTATACACTCGGGAGTGCCATCATCGCCTACCTTCATCTTTAGACTGGGGAGCCCCTTTTCAGTCCGGGCAGGAGACTAATACTTTGTCCGAGAATGCCGGGTGATGCACGCTTATCCCACGGCTAAACTCCTGCTCGTACTGGGGTTTTCCCCTCCATTTATACTCAAAAACTAGGTGCCTTCTGACAGCCTTCTGAGTGAGAGAAAGAGAAAGCTGGCCAGGCTTACCCCCCCTCCCAAACACTGCACTTCTCATATTATGTTTAACAACAGCTCTGATTTCGGCGTGGCTTCTTGCAAAATAGCTGATACAAGTTTAATTTAACTGCTTTAGAAAAATAAGTGTATATTTCACTCTTTATCAGTATGAGAATATGAAGCCCTCCACCTGCCTGAGCAAGGTACCCAGAACATGTGGGTCAAAACACACACAATCTCCTCTCTACTGCATATACATATAATACACATATCTATAATATATCTGCTCTGTAATGTTCTAATATGGAGCTTAAAACATTGTACTGTTATAGATGTTATGTACATTGGGAAAAGCTTGGACAGTTGGTCTGACAGATTATTCTGCCCTAAACTTGCACCCCAGTTAGCTGAGCTAATTTTGTTATAAATAGAATTCTATCTAGTGCTGTTAGTGGCACAGATGTCATACTTTACCTTTAACATTGATAGAAATAATGAATAAATAATTACCAATTTGCTTAAAGTATCTGAAATGTTCAGCCATTAGGAGCATTTGTTTCTTATTTCACCAGCATTGGACTTGACCTCTCTGGTGTCACAATAGATTCCAATAGTCTTGTTATTAGCATGTTGCTAATGATGTGATGCTCTAATCAGCCAAAAAAGGATTGTTGTTATTGTTGTTCTATCTGAATGCAGATTTTTGAAAGCCACTTTGTTGTAACATCTATGTATTGATGGCATTGGGCCCTTACAGAAAAAAGAAATTGTAACACTGATTGTGTGGCAAAAATTTTAATGGGTTAAATCATTGTAACAATGTGTCAATTTAGGCAATAATATATTTTTAAAAAGCCCTAATATTTTTATGTATTTTTTAAATAATTTGACATGGCCCTCTTTTTTGTTATTCTTATATTATCAGAAGGCAATAACAGTTCCCCTTCAGTCAGTCACGTTCGACGTTACGTCAACGTACTGATGTATGGGGGGGTCTCGCTTGGGAACCCTATCACCTTCGAGTAGTAGAAAACGCGTCAATGAACATCGGCCCGAGAGGACAGAGCCAGTGAGCATTGGGGCAAAAGATTTGCGTGCCAAGGCACGCCCACCCGGAAGCGGGTATAAAGCCGGCCGCAACTCACTTTCATTCAGATTTTGCTTCGGAGCCGAGTGTGCACTATTCGCGTTTACTCGACTATCACTTTTGGAGTTCCCCAGCGTCTGCTGCGTGTGACGGCGCAATCAGCAGTTTTCACTCGCTCCGGTGGCGGACCGCTCGGCGCTTCGGCAGACCTGGTTATAGGAGGGTGAGTATCTAAAGAGTGAATTTCCTTTCTAAGAGAGTTCCTACGAACGACAGGCGTCTTTTTAAAGACGTTTTCCATCCGTGTGTTTCTGGATGCAGTCATGTCCCGTCCTCGTCTGATGGCCATGATCGCTGCATCACATGCCTGGGCAAGCATGCTGGCCCAAGCATGATGTGGGACACTGACAAAGTTCTCTTTCTTGATGCCCCCATCTTCCAAGGTGGCCTTTTTCGGCGATGGTGTCGAGGGCTGTGCCCAGGAGTTCTCCGCAGTTCAGAGGCAGACGGAGGTTGCCAGGTGCGTTCTACACCTCCATGCAGCCTGACCCCCATCTGTTTATCACAGTGGGCGCCCCCTTGCTGCACTGGCTCCGTCGCGGACTGAGGCTGCCCCTCATCCCTGTTGTAGAGCCGGGCGCAGGAAGTAGACGCCCGCTCTTTAGGTCCCTGATAAGCCCTCCAGAGGGATGGCTAAGCAGCCCTGAGAGAACTGGCCTGGGCACTGGCCTGGGCTGCAGTCCTTCCCCCAGACGAGGGCCGGGGGGAGGGTCTTAGGTTGTTCCGCCGCCAGGCCATCGCCTAGCGGTACCCCCATTCTCAAGGACAGTTCCCTCCAGTCCACGCCTAAGTGGACATTGCCCGACAGTGAGAAATGCATCGTTTCCTCACTCCCGAGCATGTCTTTTTATTTCGCCAGGGCAGGTGAGGCTGCGTTTGAAGGATGCATTGCCTCCTCACGCGCCTCCCGGCGGGGACTGAGACCCGCATGCAGGAAGCCACGCGCCCGGCTTAAGCCCTGTGCTGGCATCTCTCCGGGCACATCTCTCGCCCCCTGGTGCCGCTTGCACTGAGTCTGGGGGCCTGGCTAGCACTCCCCAGCCTGTCTCATTGGCTCCTCCGGACGTTTACGCTCGGCTACGCGATTCAGTTCGCCAGGCTCCCGGCCAGGTTCAAAGGCATCTTTTCTACCCTGGTGGTAGAAAGCGATGCTTCGGTCCTGCGAGCAGAGATTGCAGTCCTCCTGGCGAAGGATGCAATAGAGCCTGTCCCTCCAGCCGAGATAAAGTCCGGGTTTTACAGCCCGTACTTCATTGTGCCCAAAAGAGGAGGTGGGCTGCAGCCAATCTTGGATCTGCGTGTCTTGAATTGGTCCGTGTATGGCTCATTTTGGCCCACTCTCGAGAGCAGTTGTGTGAACACAGGGACCTGGTGCTTCGGCACCTCAGCCACCTGGGGTTTCGGGTCAGCTGGGAAAAGAGCGAGCTCTCCCCAACACAGAGCATCTCTTTTCTCGGTGTGGAGCTGGACTCATTCGCTACGGTGGCGCGTCTCTCAGTCGAGCGCGCGCAGTCACTGCTGCGTTGCCTGAACACGTTCAGGGCTAAGACAGCGGCCCCACTGAAACTCTTTCAGAGGATCCTGGGGCATATGGCATCTATGGTCTCGGTCACCCCGCTCGACCTAATGCATATGGGACCGCTGCACACATCGGGTGTTTGTCACACCGTCCAGTCACTGAACCTTTAGCCCTTGGTCGGACATTGCCTTTCTCGGGCTGGGGTGCCCTTAGAACAACTTTCTGGGCACGTTACTATGACAACAGATGCCTTCAAGATAGGCTGTGTGCAGTGAGCAGGCGTCTTTGGGCTCCTGGACAGGATCTTGATGCCTGTGCACATCAGTTGTCTCGAGTTGTTGACAGTGCTTTTGGCCCTGCGCCGGTTTCTTCCGTTGCTGCAGGGTAGGCACGTGCTGGTCCATACGGACATCACTGCGACAGTGGCGTACATCAACCGCCAAGGCAGTCTACGCTCACGTCGCATGTCTCAACTTGCCCGCCATCTCCTCCTCTGGAACCAGTGGAGGAGAGTGAAGCCCAAGAGAGTGAAGCCTCCATCCCCAGACAGTCCAGCTGATCTGGAGTCGATTTGGGGAGGTACAGGTTGATCTGTTTGCCTTCCACGAGTCCTCCCATTGCCTGCTGTTTTACACCCTGTCCGAGGCTCCCTCGGCACGGACGTGTTGGCACCCAGCTGGCACTGGGGCCCATGCAAATACGTGTTTTTTCCAGTGAGCCTCCTTGTGCAAACTCTGCGCAAGATCAGGGAGGAC
The DNA here is from genome assembly GCA_036877525.1 of Chromobotia macracanthus. Taxonomy (NCBI): domain Eukaryota; kingdom Metazoa; phylum Chordata; class Actinopteri; order Cypriniformes; family Botiidae; genus Chromobotia; species Chromobotia macracanthus. The sequence continues at coordinate 1,958,680 of JAZGTH010000074.1, read as the reverse complement.
GGGGAGCTGGTCTTGCTGGTTGCGCCATGTTGGCCCACCCGGACCTGGTTTTCAGACTTGGTGCTCCTCGTGACAACCCCTCCCTGGAAGATTCCTCTGAGGAAGGACCTTCTGTCTCAGGGATGAGGCACTTTTTGGCACCCGCGGTGGCCCTTGGATGGGACGCGGAGGACTTGTGTGACTTACCCCCGGGTGTGGTGGATACCATCACTCAAGTGAGGACCCCTTCCACCAGGCAGACTTACGCCTGGAAGTGGAGCCTCCTTGCTGACTGGTGGTCTTCCCGTGGAGAAGACCCCCGCATGTGCCCTATCAGCCCTGTGCTTTCCTTTCAGGAAGGGCTGGAACGGAGGTTGTCCCCTTCCGCCCTGAAGGTGTACGTGGCCGTTATCTCGGCCCATCACTTAGCAGTAGAAGGTAAGTATTTAGGGAAACATGAGCTGGTCATCAGGTTCCTGAGGGGCGCCTGGAGACTGAACCTCCCGTGGCTGCCCCTCTTGGGACCTTCTTGAGCCGCTTGATTCGGTAGAGCGCTCCTGACCGCACTCACCTCAATCATGAGGGTTGGGGGACCTGCAGGCACTGTCAGTCAGCGACTCAGTCAGCGACCCTGCAAGCGCTGCCCATGGAGGAGGCAGACCCAGCCCTTACTTGTGTTCCGTTCGCGCCTGCGCATGTATGTGGACCGTACACGAAGCTTTAGATGCTCCAATCAGCTCTTTGTCTGCTTTGGAGGTTGTCAGAAGGGAAAGGCCCTCCCAACAGAGGTTGGCCCACTCCCAACAGTGGTTGGATAGTGGAAGCTGTTGCCTTGGGGTACACTCCCAAGGTTTGCTGTGCCCCGTTGGAGTGGGGGCTCACTCGATTCCGAGTGTTGCCTCCTCCGGGGCTTTGGCGCATGGCACCCCTCTATCAGACATTCGCAGAGCTGTGGGCTGGGCGACACCTACACCCTTGTGAGGTTTAACGATCTCAGGGTGGAGCCCGTGTCCTCCCGTGTGTTGGGGCCCACTAAGTAGTGGGCGGGAGGATGTGCGTGGTGTCCTTGCTTGCGTTGCCTCCCTCCTGGGATGGGGGAAATAGGCATCTTTACTCCTTCGCAACAGTTCCCCACTGGTGAACCTTGTGTTGCGATTCCTCCAGCACCTGTTGTACTGCCTTGTCAGTCTAGACCTCATCTCCACGCGTTACCTCCTTTTAGCAGGGTGTGGTCTCCGCAGCACCCTTTCCCTCGTAGGGGGCGCTTTCCCCAGTGTTCTCGTGGCATCTCAGGAGAGGAAGGAGACCCGTGCACTGAGGTGCCTTCTCCTGGGGGGATAGGAATGGCTGTCAAGATCTCTCCGCGTCCAGGCTCCGCACCCAGTGGGGTTGCGATGGCTGCCTGCACGGAGCACTGGGTAGGTTACGGAGGCAGGGGAGCTGTCGTACAGAGGCACGCCTTGCCTGCCAGTACTGGCATTCCTAGCCCGTAACGTGGGTCGGCTTGCGGCGTTTTCCACAGGGACCACATATGTCAGTACATTGACGTAACGTTGAACGTGACTGACTGAAGGGAAACGCCTTGGTTACGTATGTAACTCTCGTTCCCTGAAGGAGGGAACAGAGACGTTACATCCCCTTGCCGCAAACCCGATTTACCGCTGATTGGCCGGGACACATCTCGGCTCCTCAGCACAATCTGAATGAAAGTGAGTTGCGGTTTTAGCTTTATACCCGCTAAAGTTTTAAAAGTTTTAGCTTTATACCCGCTTCCGGGTGGGCACACCTCGCCACGCAAATCCTTTGCCCCAATGCTCATTGGCTCTGTCCTCTCGGGCCGATGTTCATTGGCACGTTTTCTATTACTCAAAGGTGATAGGGCTCCCAAGCGAGACCCCCCATACGTCAGTACGTTGACGTAACGTCTCCGTTCCCTCCTTCAGGGACATAACCAAGACGTTTTCTTTACAGACCTGGACACACACCACAGACTTTTGTTCTTCATGAGCACTTCAGAGTGATGTGTTCAGGGCATAGTAGTTACTGTACTGTGAATTTTAGTGCAGCCAGACACTGTTTTGTATAAGTTGGTATTTAGGACCTCAATGGAGCACAAGCACTGCTTATTATCAGCACTTACTGTGAAGTCATTGTCAACAGAGTGAATGTATGCAGAAATGATAATGTAAATAATCCCCTGATGAAGTACACGAGTGATGTGTTTCCTGATGTTTTCCTGACAGGAAGTGGCTGTGAAGTGGTGGTAAAGTTCTCAGCATTTCTGAACGGTCACTATCTTCCTGCAGACCTGTGTGGAGATGTTGTTGTGTCCTACAGCTCAGCTACAGGTATGGGCAGGCCCACACAGAATCTATGCCCATGGATATCCACAGAAAACTTTGCAGATATCTGCAGAATGCAGTCCCACCATTGACGAGTTTACACACCCATTGAATCTGCATGTGTTTGTGAGGACTAAGCTGTGCTATTTGCTGTGACGGTATTCTAATTAAGGGAGCACTAACAATTAATAGCCTATGGGATATTTGAAATGTTTAAAATAACTAATTGCGGATGATAAATACTCATCTGATCCCAGTTGTTTGGACTAACCATGGTTGTTTCAGATAACTGCAATTACTTGCACCTTTAGCGTTATGTCCACTGTAAGACATATTGATTTAATTTAAAAAGACATTAATTTAAAAAGACATAAAAAGACTTGATGAACAGATTTAATTTGGGCATTTATTCACATATTAACATTAATCAATTCACGTCAAACACGCATTCAGAATCAAAAGCATTTAAGCCACACAGAATGGAAAACCACTTAAAAAGCAGACCGAACATATAGTTCGTACCTCAGTTGCTTCCTGCCAGCTGTGGGAATCAAACCTGCAACCTTTAGTTTACAAGTCAGACTCTATAACCATTAGGTCACAACTGCCCCAGTTGAGCGTCAAACTGTTTGAGCGTCAAAGTCTGTCCCAATTGGGGTTCCTGGTTTCTCCTCTAGAAGTGTCTTCTTCTGAAATGATTTCACCCAGCCGATGGATTCTCTAGCATGACCACCCAGAGCTCCTCCCAGTCATCATCTGACTCAGACTCTATCTGTGTCACACTTGTATTGACTTTGTACCTTGATGCTCTCCTTGATGGGCTCTTTCTGCAATGGCCCACACCAGCGTAATTATGCACATTCTTTGGTGGCTGTGATTGATCCACATGCGAAACCTTATACACGGTATTGTCTGGATCTACTTTTTTAAATATGCAGTGAGGCAAATTCTCCCAAACATCCTGGATTTTATTTCTTCCCCTCACTCTCGATTACACACGAAATCACCTGGATTTAAATTGGCATCTCACTAGCCTCACTGGCCAAATCCAAGGTAGAAAATTAACAAGCTCCACTTGCGGAGCAAATAGTTACCTCTGCGTATTGACAAACAGGAGTATCATCTAACAATGGAATCTGATGTTCAGTCAAATCGATATACCCCAAAATCCACATCTACTTCAACAAAAACAGAGACATATTGGTCCAATAACCCTGACCTTCCTATCCTGTTCTGCTTGCAACTGAGAAAAGTGTCCTAACTTGCTGGGCTACCTTTGTCTCTGACTGTGCAACATTAGATTAATACAAACAGTACAATTTTGTTCTTCCTGCACTTAAATATATTTTGTCTAATTGTCCCCTTCCCCTTTCAAAATTACATCACTAGCCCCACATTCATTACTGGATCCAGCAATTGTCCCTTTTCTGGCGAAACTATTGAACCTACCATTAAAAGGTCTACTGGTAAACTCCCCTCATTTTCCATCAGAAGAGCAATGATTCATTTGGCATGAGCCTAGTATAACCACTCATTGCCTAAACTAACTGACAAGTGACAACCTGCAACCACCTTTACTGGACCTCACATTGCTGTATCATGAGTTTTTTTAATACAGGGACCCAAACTGATGCTTAAAAAGATCCTGATAATTTTGTATTATATTCATACCTATTAAACCTTGAACCAGTGTCTTTCACCACCAACGCCCCCTGCTTTGTTAGGACTTGGTCAAGGGTTACTGCATCTAACTCTATATAACCTACATGTAGCATCTGGTCTGATCAAAGGTTACAGTTGGATTGTAAAATACCAGAAGAATAGGACTCTGAGTGGAAGACTGGAATCCCACCTACCACCCATGGTTTTATGGCCAACCAGAACACCTCTGGCCTTTTGTTTTCCTCTTACCCTTGACAGAGGAATGCCCAAAAGGTGGGAAGATTGGGAAAAACCAGGTGACTGAAGAGACTGAAGGACTTTCAATACACATCAGGGAGAACTTTTGTCTCAACTCAGCCACAAAAAGAGCTATACAAAGTGTATGTATATATATGTTATGTTCCTAATTGTATGTGTCTCCCCATATTAACCTCCACCATCTATTGCCTTGGCATATATATAGAGTCTGACAAGTATTCTACCTATACACATATTTTCAAGGTGAATTGCATTTTAACGTGTGTCAAACCTGGTCATGTTTACATTCTAAATGATCCTCTCTGGGTGTGCTGACCAATGCAGTATAAGGTATGAATGTATCTGGCCTCATATACTTATTATTTTAGATTCAGTTAAAGGGCACAAACTTTCCAACAACATGAGGAACATGTAAATAAGGTCTTAAGCAGGACAAAGAAACTCTTTTCCCACCTCAGTATACACCTCATTATTGGTCTGTCAGCCCTCAAGGGGTGTGTTACACCCAAGGTTAAAAGTCCACCACACAGAGCAAACTTCGCTCACTCTCTCCCTCACCCACTCGCTGCACATCCTCGCAAGCCTTGCCTCACTCTTCGAGACAGCCTTTCCGGCAGTGTTTACTTCGGCTCAATTCGTCTACCTTCGCTGACCAATCCGACGTCGGGAAGGACCCAACGAACTGCCGCTCACTTCGAACACATCAGGACCTGCAACATCCCTGCGCACACCCGGACTCTTGCTTCAGCACACCTGAGTTCAATGCAAGTATCCGATTCGCTGCGTTTAAGTTTTACCCCTTTTAAGGTGATTTAACTGATGGTTCATGCAGAAGTGGTTAGCCGATTTAATCCTGCCATTCTTTACTCCTCTTTTTTCACTGTTTATGTTTTATGTATTCATTTGTTTAGTGTATGTTTATTTGTTTAGCGTAGTCAATAAACCCGGTTTTTATTTCAGAGAATTGTTTCTGTGTTTATTGCTCACATATTAACGTCACTTAAACTGCCTTGATTTCGTTACCTGCTCTGAAGTAGTACTGTATTACAGTAAGAAGGTTATCTTTTCAAGGCCAGAACAGTAACATTTCTTAGAGTTGATGCGTGATCCGCTGAATACCTGGTGGACGAGTAATTCAGTCTGTCGCGAATGTTAACTCTACTACATCAGGTAAAATCTATAAAACACGTACGATTAATAACATTAAATCGTGTGTGATTCTTCCCTTTGGGTTAATCATCTAGTGTTACAAATACACTACATATTTTGGTGGAGAATGCGCGGGCAGTTTTAAACATTGTTTGTGAGCAAAATCCAGTTTCAATTCATTTGTGTCTTTTGTAATGCGCACTTAGTGTGAACGACCCGGTCTTGTGTGAATGAAATGTGTGAAGTGCCTTAACAGCCACTGAGTTTCGACCCAAGAAACCCAGTCACTGTTAATGACCACAGTAAAACTGCAGTCGTAGACCCTATAAGAACGAAGAAATCTTTTTATAGTCCATCTTGATATTATATCATATACCGCCTAATTTGAGCGAAGAAATAGAGCGTATTCCTCATCTTGTTGGTTACCGGCTAATTCGAGCGAAGAAATCCTCGGTTAGTTCGAAGAAGATTGGGCAAGCGTATTCCTTGTTCGTCTTGTAAGGCCTTTATTTTAACTGGAGATAGACTGATGCCACTGTGTGTTCCAGGGCCTCTCAGCTATTCTCACTCCCTGGGGGTAACCGTTAGAGTAGCTAACTAATGCGTGCCCCCTCGCTCATTGAGTGGATAGTAAGATACTGCAGGACGGTAGATGATTGCTATTTAAGTGGAGTCTGTAAACCTTGATCAAGTAGTAATTTATGTGCAACAGCGAAAAATCATGTTGTGTTGTCTGTGTCGTAGTTGTAGTAGTGTGCAGCAAGCCTGCAGCAAGCCTGCACCAACCCCTTAGATCTGCCAAGATCTATTTATTGTACTGTTAAAATAGCTCAGAAAATCTTGCAGAGCTAGAACACTCCCACATCAATAGATGTGTTGCCTCCAACTAACTCTAGAGGGCAGTGTGTAAGTGTCTAACCCTCTTGTGACTCCACCTCTTCCTCTTGACCTCAACCACTCAACAACTGCGGGACTTAGCCCATAAAGCCTACTCCAAACAAAAGGGTACCTGTGAATAGACTGTCAAAGATCCGGTCATCCTCCCTGTCTCTGAATACTATCCAGAGCTACCACTGAGGAGCACTAACAGCCATCGGCAATTACGATCCAACCGACCATCCAACTAGCCATCATCCGCCCAAGCTTCTACCTGAACCCTGACGTCCGAAAGGGGGGAATGTAGCATCTGGTCTGACCAAAGGTTACAGTTGGATCGTAAAATACCAGAAAAATAGGACTCCAAGTGGGGGGCTGAGATTGATTATTGCCCAACGGCACCAGGAAGTCTGTAATTCCACCTACCACCCATGGTTTTATGGCAAACCAGAACACCTCTGGCCTTTTTTTCTCCTCTTACCCCTGACAGAGGAATGCCCAAAAGGTGGGAAGATAGCTCTGCTCACGAAAGTGAGAAAAACCAGGTGACTGAAGAGACTGAAGGACTTTCAATACACATCAGGGAGAACTTTTGTCTCAACTCAGCCACAAAAAGAGCTATACAAAGTGTATGTATATATATATGTTATGTTCCTGATTGTATGTGTCTCCCCATATTAACCTCCACCATCTATTGCCTTGGCATATATATAGAGTCTGACAAGTATTCTACCTATACGCATATTTTCAAGGTGAATTGCATTTTAACGTGTGTCAAACCTGGTCATGTTTACATTCTAAATGATCCTCTCTGGATGTGCTGACCAATGCAGTATAAGGTATGAATGTATCTGGCCTCATATACTTATTATTTTAGATTTAGTTAAAGGGCACAAACTTTCCAACAACATGAGGAACATGTAAATGAGGTCTTAAGCAGGACAAAGAAACTCTTTTCCCGCCTCAGTATACACCTCATTATTGGTCTGTCAGCCCTCAAGGGGTGTGTTACACCCAAGGTTAAAAGTCCACCACACAGAGCAAACTTCGCTCGCTCTCTCCCTCACCCACTCGCTGCACATCCTCTCGAGCCCTGCCTCACTCTTCGAGACAGCCTTTCCGGCAGTGTTTACTTCGGCTCAATTCGTCTACCTTCGCTGACCAATCTGACGTCGAGAAGGACCCAACGAACTGCCGCTCTCTTCGAACACATCAGGACCTGCAACATCCCTGCGCACACCCGGACTCTTGCTTCAGCACACCTGAGTTCAATGCAAGTATCCGATTCGCTGCGTTTAAGTTTTACCCCTTTTAAGGTGATTTAACTGATGGTTCATGCAGAAGTGGTTAGCCGATTTAATCCTGCCATTCTTTACTCCTCCTCCTTTCCCACTGTTTATGTTTTATGTATTCATTTTTTTAGTGTATGTTTATTTGTTTAGCGTAGTCAATAAACCCCATTTTTATCAGAGAATTGTTTCTGTGTTTATTGCTCACATATTAACGTCACTTAAACTGCCTTGATTTCGTTACCTGCTCTGAAGTAGTACTGTATTACAGTAAGAAGGTTATCTTTTTAAGGCCAGAAAAGTAACATTTCTTAGAGTTGATGCGCGATCCGCTGAATACCCGGTGGATGAGTAATTCAGTCTGTCGCCAATGTTAACTCTACTACAACAGGTAAAATCTATAAAACACATACGATTAATAGCATTAAATCGTGTGTGATTTTTCCCTTTGGGTTAATCATCTAGTGTTACAAATACACTACATACATATGGAATATCTAGGCCATCAACCTGCCACAATTTTTCAATGCATCTACACTCTTTTCCCCAATATGTTGTTTGAAAAAACTCTGTTACCATGGAAACCATAGAGCCATTATCAATCAAACTATTTATTTAAACAACCCCCATTTTCACCAGTTACTGGACACATTACAGCCAGGTAACACCTTATCAGCTGTGTGATTCTCCACAGCAAGGGGTAATGATCTGATAACCCAGATTCTTAAACATGAGAAACAGAAACATTTTCCTTAGAGTGTCTATGCTGCCCCTTACTTGAATAGGGTTCGCACTGGGGATCTCACTACAATAGCAAATAAAATGTCCCACTTTCTGACACTTGAAACATAAAAGCCGTCCTGAGGGATCAAAAGAATGCTATCTTTGTGACACTCCCTGTGGATGCCTAGTAACAACTCCCAATGGCTGCCTATTAACCTATTATTATATCTTGCAGACTGGCCATGTTTTTGTCTTATCACTTAATTGCTTTTGTTAAAATTTACAAAAATTTAGAGCTGTTGTAAAATTTACATTTTACATACTATTTACATTGGGTCTGAACTTTGTGAACTATCTATAGCACTGAAACTCTCAGAATTGTAGAGGTGAGGCAATAAATCTCACCTCTACAATTCGCATCTGTAACTTACACCGCTATTAAAATACTAATGTAATGTATTATGGTATTACTATTGTATTTTTGGAGTTGCATCAGAATACAATGGCACATTAATTGAAGTCCCATGTTATTACTGTAGTTGTACCACATTACTCGTACTAGGGTGAAAACATCTTACTGTACTAGTACTAAGAGTGATGTCAGGTTGATTTTTAGTGGATGTACGATGTATGATATTCTAGCATTGTGCTAAAATTAGTTACTGTTAAAATTACATTTTGCATAAAGTGTCACTGTACAGTTACACTGTGTTGTATTTGTGTGTTAAGCACGTTCATCACCTGTTCCTGCAGAAAGTGTAAAACATTCCAGCTAATTTTGTGTCTATTAATCATATGCATTCTTCACCCTTTGTATGTTTATTAAATATTTTGCTGTTTTGATGATGCTTTCAGCTACCAAGAGTGTAGCTACTCTTACTAATAATTAATGTGTTTTACCATGTTTTCCATTAAGTAGATTTTCAAAAAAGAAAGTGTAATAAACTTCACAGATGAGTGTGTGTCTGTTGCTGCAGCAGTATTTGTGGAGTAACAGTGCCAGTATGTATTTGGAGCATGTGCAGCATGTTTATGCAAGTGTGTTTTGGATGACAATGTAGCCACTGCTTAAAGTTTCCTTTAAGGACTGTAAGATAAACAGATCTAACAAGGAAGATGGAGGTTATCTGGTTAGGTAGAGCTTTAACCTGAGTTGTTGGTGATGTTTACACAGAGATAACTCAAGCCTTTCACAAATGAGGGGCAACTAATGCCTCATTTAGACCTGAAGGCAGAGATATAACTCAATCATGTTCAGCTCCAGAACTTAGTGTGCTACTGGCCATACATGTGTATTGTAACTACAATGAATCTCAGTTTAGAAAATACAAGAAATTAGTAAGAACTTCATATGAATCAAACTGAAACATTTTCAGATGAGCATTCACACCAAGCAATGCAGAGCACTCTCGAAGAAAAAAATTACAATAAACAATACAACCTAGTCAAAGCAGTATCAGTTGTATCAGTTCTCATGCGCACCTGATTTCCTGTAGTGTGAACCGTTTGTGTAAAAGCCTGTTTACATCAAAAACAACTATAAATATTTGCATATAAACTATAAATATCAGTATCCACACCAACAGACGATTTAAGTATTTAAGTGCATTTGATAGTCTTTTATCTTTCATCAGCTGGTTATTTCAATGACATTGTTCTGTGTATCTGTATTGTTATAGTTGTGGTATGGACTGTGCCATTCTTTTACATTCAGAACAATTCTTAAAACTTTATAGTTGTTGTCCATAGGGTGAATGCCCCTTAACTCTGTTTTAAAGTGTTTCTTCCTTCCTTCTTGCTGCTGGCCACGAGCAGAGCTCAACCCTGCAGGTGAGTAACAGGAAGACTCTTGATTGATTTCAGTTATTCAGTTCTGTTAACATTCTCTCATTGACCATTTGTTCATATTACATATTTATGTCAATGAGTCGTTAAATTGATGGATTAAAATTTACTGAGCATTTTCTTTACAAATGACAACCAATCAAATAAAATTTTCCATCGCTGTGTGAACTACTGAGCACAACTTTATCAAACTATACAAAAACAGATGGTTTCAGTTTCAGGTCTTTTGTAAATGTGTTCGGTCATGTACATTGTACATGTTTGGACACAGTTTGACTAATGTCTCTGTCATATCCTGTCTTTTAGAGACAAAGTTATGAGACAAACTGCTCACAGTAAAACAAGTGTTCGTAGAAGGTTCATGTTCTCACTGAGAGAACATGATCCATCAGGATGTTGTGGCCTTGGGTGTCTTTCCTCTTTAAGAAGCAAAGAACCACTTTGGTTGCTGAGAGCAATTCTGCAATTCTGTTGCGCCTTCACACAGTTCTGTTGCGCCTTCACACAGTGAAGGTGTCAGCAAACCCTGAAGGTAATTTGGAGGAAACAATGGACAAGTTTCTTCTTAGTAAAACCCCATAGAATGTTCATTTCACAGCATGCTTGTCTGGGCTGGTCAAGTTTCCAGATGGAGATGTGTGAGCCGCCTTATGGCAGCTCCACTGTCACGCTTGGGACTTGAGAAGAGGTTGAGCTATCGATCACAGCATTGCGAATCCGAATGACTCAGGGACACTGAGATCCTCAGGTACATTTGCACTTTCCGAGGCAGACAGAGCTGTTGATTGTGCTTTTCCGGGCTGCCGTGAACATTGGGTTAGAGTGGAACCCTCCTTACTGCGTCCGCGGCTGGACAATTGGTTCTTGGGAATGGGGCATGACTCTCAGCTGTGTCATGCCCGATTGCTTTCTTCCTGTAGGTGCACAGTAAGCTCACAAGGTACCTCCATTTCAGAATGCCATTGTGGTGCATTTATGCCTGCTTGGTGCTTCCTCTTGGAAAAACCATCCCAGTTGTTTGCCCTTCCCAACTTGTGTCATCCTTTTCTCCTGGGTTTAAGCAGAGAGTGCAGCAGTCCTAAGTGTGGAGATCGAGGCCCTTCTGGTGAAGACTGCAATCAAGCCTGTTCCAACAGCCGAGATGGAGGCAGGGTTTTACAGCCCTTACTTCATTGTGTACAGATGGTGGGCTTGGACCAATTCTAGTTCTGCGTATCTTAAATTGCTGAAATGCTAAATTGCCTCCATCACTTCAAAGGCAAGATGGCGGTCCTACTGAAGTATTTTCAGAGGCTACTGGGGCATATGGCATTCTTGATGGCAGTAGTGCCCCTCGGATTGATGCATATGAGACCACATATGAGTCCTGAGGTGGGCTTGGTGCCATGACACATATCGGGTGACTGTCACTCCAATGTGTCATCATTCTTTCAGCCCATGGTCAGATCAATAGTTCCTATGTGCTGCGGTCCATGCAACAGGTCTCGAGACACGTTGTAATGACAGATGCGTCCAACATAGGGTTGGGCCACCGTATGCAATGAGCATGTTGTGTTGGGTTCCTGGACACATTCTTGCCTGCATTGGCACATTAACTGCCTGAAGCTGCTGGCAGTTTTGCTTGTCCTGTAAAGGTTTTGACCGATGATCCATGGCAAGCATGTGTTACTAGGTGATAAACACTTAGGCTATAGCCTAAGAATTGATAAATCACTTAGGCTAGAGCCACCTCTACCAGCAGCTCTATGCCTTTTGTGGACTGGTGTTCTTCCTGTGAAGAAGATCCGCAGACAGGCCCCATCCGATTTGTGCTGACTTTCCTACACTGGGTAGGAAATTAGGTAGGCACAACACTAGGAAGTTGAACTACATGCCTAAGGTTCCCATGACTCCCTTTAGGAACCAAGTGGTGAACATGCAGACCTTCCCACAGTTGGTGGAGGACCCAGCCCTCTCCCTGTTGTGTCCAGTATGCGCTCAGCTAAAGGGGAAGACTGTCTCCAAACAGAGGCTATCCCATTGCATTGTGTATGCCATTCTGTTAGCTTTCTGATCACATGGTGTGACTTGTCTCCTGGAGGTACATAATCTGTACTAGATGCATAACCTCATCTTGGGCAATTGCAAACGATGCTCCTTTACTGAACATTTGTAGAGTTGTGGGTTGGGCCACACCCAATACTTTTGCAATACTTTTGTAACCCCAGGATAGATTCGGTTTCATTCACTGTGGGAACCAATAGGATGTCAAGCCTGCTACACTACATTCCCCCGGAGGTGATAACAAGTGCTCTTTTACCCTTGTGAGTTTCCCTTTGGTGAACTCTGGACATTGTGTTTTATTTGGCCTAGGACTCTGCAACGGATCTGCCATTTGTGGCTACCCGATATCTTAGCTTGTTGACAGATCTCATAGCTAGCTCATTGACAGATCATTGTATGCCATGTGTAGTCCCTTTTAGGCGTAACTTGATGTGGTACTTCCCTTGAAGTCCATCTGTTTCCCCATATCACCTCCCCTTCCCTCACCTGTGGTTTCCACAGTGTCTTCTCCTCTCGAGTAGAGGTTCACTGTCCCAAAGCATTTCACAACAGACTCATTCTTCAATGACCTATATTCCGTCCCTTCGGTAGCTGCGCCACTTGAGTCCATAATGTGGTTCAGCAGTTGTGGACAAAAAGGGACCGTCTCGATTATATAATATATATAATAACCTCCGTTCCTTGGCATGCAAATCCCACTCTCCAATTCTTGATGATGATTATTTTTAAGGCCAATTTTCAAAATGTACATTTTCTAATAAAAAGCACTTAGAAGCACAAGACTGATTTGACGTCCAGTGTTCAACCCTAGTGTCACTACATCAACACGTCTCGTAATGGAGGTTACACACATAACCCAGACATTTTTATGTGATATGAGCTTAGGTCATGAAACCACTGTTTTCAGATGTTATTCATCATTTAAAATATGTTTCTGGAATGCTGCTTAGGTGAACCAGATGATTTTTGGTATTTTCCTCCAAGTGGATAGGAGTTGTGCTTGTATGGCTATTAATAGCTGCCCAGGGACACTGTAAACATGGCCAATGAGTAAACTAACTTGCTATAAAAGGATTTTCCTCTCTCTGCTTTCAAAACAGCATGAGCTCAGACATCTACTACATAAAAATTCACAAGCTGTCAATGTTATACCGTCAAAACTCCTCTGCAACACATGAAAAGCATCTTAAGAGTTAGTATGTGTGGATGTTTGCCTTTGTGCTTTCATTTAAATGACTCATTCAGGTTTAAAGTTGAATGTAGATTTGGGTGGTTTCTGCATCGTCCTGACTAAATGTTGAACGTTGAAGTAATAATGTGTCATTGTATTTGTGTTCACACTGTCAGGAGTCCCACGAGTATTGCAGTGTAAATTCACACTGCCTCTTTGGTTAGTGTGCTACCCCTCCTCACCCAGCAAAAACGCCAAGTACAAGATCACTGTGGATTCCAACAAACCTGTCAACCTGACTGAAGTTTTTCCAGGTATAGTATTATCACAAAATACATCTTTCATGATTACAATTCATTCCAGCCATCTCTGGAGATGATGTCTATATTATACCACAATACATCAAAGTAAACTACAGAGAACTCAGGTTGAAGAGTGATAAATGTTTAGTAGAGAAAGTTCAGTTAGGTCCTATTCCACACTTTTAAAAATAAAGTGGCTAAGAAGGGTGTGACGTGAGCCCTGAAGTGAATCCACACACACTCCTCCTGATCTCACTACACTGGCTACATGTGGCGCCAGCGTTAAATTTAAATCTCTAACCCTAGTCTTCAGGACAGTCATCAGAACTTCACCCTCCTACCTCAACTCACTCACTCAGATATACGTCCCCTCCCGCCAACTACTGTCAGGTTTCTGTGTTTTGGTTCTTATGTAATGTCTTTTATTTTAAAGTTTTTGTTCTGTAGTTCATGTCTATGATCTGTGTAGTTCCCTTATGTGTCTTGTTCTTTTAACACCCTGTAAGACCTTTGTTTATCTTCGGAACACAAATGAAGATATTTTTCTTGAAATCTGAGGGCATCAGTATCATGTGCTCCCTGGGAATCGAACCAACAACTGAGCTATATTAATGGCATCTTTTTGGACATCTTAGGACCATAAAATTCTGTGAAGTACTATGGTTATAGACGGAATACCTGGGGGGAATGTAATGATACATATGCTTTAAATAAATGTTTACTGTGTAAGTAGTAAAAAAATACAAAAAATGTGTTTTAAGTATAGATCCCCCCTCTCTTGCCTCAAAGTGCTTTGGTTCACTGCCTTCTTTCCCCTTCTTTCCCTCACCTTCACACACAATTCTGGTGGAAGAGAACAAATTCCTTTAATTCAGATTATGCTATTTATTAATAAATCATTAATAAATGAGAGTCACTAATAAATTAGTCATGATAAAAAATATGGTAACTCATGTATTTTTCAATGAGTGCTCTGTGTGTGTGGTAGCTTGTTTAACACAGAAGCTTGTTGGATAGTAAGTCACCCCACTACAACTAACATAGTTGTAGATAAGCCTATGTGTGAACTGATATTAGGCTAATATTGTAGATCTACAATATTGCTACAAAAATGGCTTTTGCTGCAGATGAATATCTAAGAGACTTTTTTTTGCCCCAGGTTTAACCTAAAATGCAGTGCGGAGGGTGCAAGATAATTTAATAATTATATGACCGCATGGTAAACCTATGAACCTAACTCATATTTAAACAACTATCACTGTGGTGTTGGCTAGATAAAATGACAGAAAAAAGAAAAACAGACATTTAATCACTTTTCAGTGCACCAAAATGGCAAGTAAGTATAAAAAGTTACCATATTAAGACAATTTGGTCTTAATTAAGGCAAACATCTTTATAAGAATGGGTGCTTAAATGATTTTAAAGGATATTTGTATATTTGTATATATATTTGTTAAATTTAGTCAGCTTTTCATTAAACCAAAGAGAAACTTTAAGAATAAGAATAATATCCTGATCCCCACGCTACGCTTAAAACAGTAGTAAGCGTTCCTATGTGTACACATATCCTTACAATTACAATTTTAGCTGTATTATTTGTGTCCCCTTCAAAACTTGCTCAAGAATGTTCACATTTATTGTCCCCCCAAACTGTTAGATGAAATTTACACCCAAGAACACGGTATATGAAGAGTGTACTCAGTCAGTACTAGGGCATTACCATCTGATGGTACTGCCACAGTATCAGAACCATGATGCTCTGTTTCTGGTTTCCAGATTTCTCAGAGAAGTTGGAGAATAAGGACAGCAATGCTTTGGCCTTCCAGCTTATCACTGGCTCCAGGGTGACTGTCCTCGCCTCCAAAACATCCCGTGAGTTCTCACATACCAACAAAAGCATGAAACACTACACCAGTGATGCTTAACACATTGTACATTGAACATTCTTTTTGTAACGTATAGCTACAAACTGCATTAATTTTTTTTTTTATGCTGATCTGATGGAGGGTTTTATTTGTTTATTTGCAAGCTTGCACTGACATTTTTAATGCCATTTGTGTATAAAAAAACAGAAAATAAAGCAGTGAATCAATGGGAAAAAGCCCTTACACAAACACTGACACAGCCTTTCTGATAAGGCTGTAGAGATATATCACATAATTGTTGGGAAACACCACTTGAACTTAGAATATGACCACTTTATTTCAATTTACCAAAATTTTAAAAAAGTACAGCTCATTCTAGAATCTGAAAGAATAAGTAAAACAAATATAGAACACAAAAACACATGTAACTATGTTTCTAAAAAGCTCAAACAGCTTTTTAACCTTTTGCTTTTTATATCACTTCCCACAATAGTGTGCTTCAGGTATTTGTTTTTGTTCCACACTGCTGAAAATTATTTAGTCACTGTTATATTATATGGAAACACAAAGCAGACATTGTAACTTTCGAAAGAAGAATAGCAATCCACAACATGAGCAATTTATGGCATGACAGGGAACCATGAAACCACATGTAATGATAGACAATAACCAACAAACACACACAGGAAACACTAGGATTTAAATACACAGATTAATCAATGAAAAGAAGGATCGCCTAGATACACTGGGTGGGGAAACACAAACACACCACATTAACCACTATGCAAACAAACTACAAGGGACAGACTACAAAACACAACTTTAAAATTAAAGACTATGAAACAGACAACCTAAATGGACAGATACATTACACTTATGTAGACACCCATTGATGGTGATGCTTATATCTTGTCAAGCCATGCTTGTTTTGGAATGAACAATGCACTTTAATTAAACATGAACAGTGCAGAACTGCGACGTGTTTCACACAGTTAGCATTTGACTTTCAGCAAAAGCATGTTTAAATATTTTTTCTTAAATTATCCTATTCTATTATGTGGTGTATGTGGCTGCAATCATTCTCTCCTGTGCTAGTTCAGTGAATGAACCACAGCTCTACATGAAAACAAATCCAACAAAAGGATTAAACTAATCAAAGGTATATAAGCTACATCAGTAGTAAATAAAGCTTCTTGCAGAGGTTTTGCACTAAAATAAATGCAAGCTTGCGATTGCTGTATTTGCAGTACACAAAAAAGTTGCGCTAAAAATGTGTCTAGTGTGAAATCGGCGTCAGTTCACACAAACAAGCGACTCTCTGTCTTGTATGCAAAACTGTTGCACAAGTGCTACTGTGGTAAACTCATTAATTGCTCTGCAGATTTCTTCATAACTGTAACCCTGCAACACATCTTTTCTGTACAGCTCAATGCAATGAAAGGCTAATTGATTGTATCATTTTTGTGACATCTGTTCCGGCAGTTTGGCTCAGTTTCATAATGATTTTGATACTAAATATTGGACTGATGGATCTCTAGTCTTTGGTGTTTTCAAGCGCAATTTTGTGACACCTGAGTAAGCATTCATTGCCCTTAGTTCTTTGATGTCACTTTGGTGTGTCATATGTGACAGTAACTAGGAAAATGTATTAGATAGAAAAACTCATTGGGAGAAACCACAGCCGTGTGGAACAGACCAATTCTTTTCTGGCCTAGTAAAATAAAAAATTAAAAACACCCTACCTGTAAGTTTTTGTTTGTAGCTAAAAGGTTGTCCCAGTCTGATTCCACAGTTTTTAAAATGATGACAATTTTAAATGTGATAAAATGATGGTGATACTTGCTTTGGGAATTCAAAGAAAGAGCCACCATGATTGAGTATTTTCACAGCAAAGGTATCAGTCACATCCCATAATGAAAGTTTCGTTGTGGTGCAGTCTGCATGGATGTGTCTTTCTCTTTTCTCTGTCTTCAATCTGTCTTTCATGAACACAGCCACCCCCCACGCTTCATTAATGCTTGCATTCATCACGCCAGGAAGCCCTGTGATCTATTTTAGCTTGTTGTATTTTCGTGTGTGTGTATCAACTGCAGAGCGTTACAGGATCCAGAGCGAGAGCTTTGAGGATATCTGGCTGGTTGCCAAGGAGCTGTTGCAACGTTTTAACCAGCACTTTTCCTCACTTGGAGTTAAAGATTTTCGAAACAGCTTTACTGGACCGGTTCCACTTTCTGAGTACTTTGAGACGGTAGACCACCACTTCAAGGTGCAAAGTTTGTTAATGTAAAAAACATTCAAGAAAGTGTTAATGTGGGTATTGTTTTCTAATTGTCAAGAGTATATTTATAGCTCCGTGTGAATGCACAGAATTATCAGGATCTGCTGTCAGAAAGAACGGTCCAGTTCAGGGCCATCCAGCGGCGTTTGCTGACCCGATTTAAAGATAAATCCCCAGGCCCACTTCAAAATCTAGACACACTGATGGAAGGAACCTACCATCAAGTAAGTGCACTTAACACAAATGCACACGCACATCAGAAGTGTATTGCACGCTTAATGGCTCTGTAAATGTTTTATTTTCCTAAAAGTCTAAAATTTATTAGAATTTTTAGATCTATTTATATCTAATTTAAAATATGTAGTACTTTATGCTGACAAGAAGCTAATATTATGCATTGCGTCTTAAAGTGCTCCTATTATGCCCATTTATGCCCATTAAAGTCTTGGTTTTGTTTTTGGGGTGTACTAGAGAAGGTTTTGAATGTCTTGAACTGGATTTCAAGTTGTGCTTGATTTGTTTCAAAGATTTGTTCTTATTTTGTCTTATACATTTCAGATGAAATGTTATAAACTTCTAAGAAATAAGGTTAACATACACACCCAATATCTGTGATAAGATTAGTAAACAGAGGCTTACAAATATAAAAATGAGCATGCAGCTCTGTGAACATTTGTCCGTCTTAGGAAGTCTGAAAAATAGTGTTTTAGTATTGCAGTGGAAAGCAGTGTCTCTCTATTATCACAACATACAAAAGCAGCGAAACCAGGCCTGCCTTTCATTTGCGTATTGTGGGGGTTTCCTGGGTGTTGTGACACCCAGGAAAAAGTGAGCTTTTTGTTAAAGACAGTCTTTCATTACAATAAAGTTTGAGCATTGTAGGTTTTCTTTTAAATGCTTAAATAGCAACATTACACCCTAACTAATTGTGAAAAATGTTACATTGATACAAACATTACTAAATGGCATCAAATGCCATTGCAGATGCATTTGATACAGTGAGGCTTTCTTTCCAGTGGTGGAAAGATTCGCCTATTTCTCAAGGCGGCCTGTTTGGTGACATTGTTAAAGAGGAGCTTGGGTTCCCATGTAGCAAGTTTCAAAGTCTGTTATATTGTCATTATGACAGATGCCTCTAGCACGGGCTGGGCACCGTATACAAATGGGCACATCAACTGCCTGGAGCTTTTGACAGTCCTGCTTGCCCTGCAGAGACTGTGTTCGTTGATCCAGGGCAAGCATGTGTTGATCCGGACTGACAACATGGCAACAGTGCCGTATATAAATCGCCAGGGTGATACTCACATGTCTTAGCTCACCCGTCACCTCCTCCTATGTAGTCAGCAAAGGTGGAAGTCTCTCCAAACCACTCATATCTCGGGTAACCTCATTTGCGCAGCAGTTGTGCTCTTGGGACATGATGCTCCACAGAGAGTGGCAATTCCAACTCCAATTGAGCATCTTTCATGGACTAGTGTTCTTCCTGGGGAAAGAATCTGTGCTTACCTTTCTACAAGAGAGGTTGAAGAGACAGCTGTCTCCTTTCACCCTGAAGGTGTATTTGGCTGCTATTGCAGCACATCATGTTACACTGGATGGGAAATTCTTAGAAAGGCACAATCTGATAATCAGATTCCTCAGAGGTTCTAGGAGGCTGAAGCCTCTGAGGACGCTCCTAATACAATCTTGGTATCTCTCCTTGGTCCTTATGGTCCTTAGGAGTCTTCCTTTTGAGCCCCTAGAGTTATTCAAGTTTAGTGCCTTCTCTCAGAAGATGGTTTTATCAAGAGGGTTGGGGATCTGCAGGAACTGTCTGTGTCCAATGAGTACCTCCAGTTCAGACTAGGATTTTCTCACATTATTCTGAGGTTCCCATGACTCCTTTCAGAGACCAAGTGGTAAACCTGCAGGCCTCCCCACAGATCTAGGAGGAGTTTAGATGATCTGAGCAGCTCTTTCAGATACTGAAAGATACTCTTTCTCTCAGATACTGCTTTTGTTTGTTTAGACCAAGAATGGGTGTGGGCTGTGACCAATCCTGGATCTGCGACTGGCTCATTCTGGGCCACTCGCGAGATTTGTTGTGCGAACACAGGGACCTAGTGCTACGGCACCTAGGCCAATTGGGACTTCAGGTAAACTGTGAAAAAAGCATGCTCTCCCCAGCGCAGATACTATCACTCAGGTTAAAACTCATGCGATACTATCATTCTATGGCCTAAAGTGGTGTCTTTTCGCAGACTGGTGTTTCTCCTGTCGGGAGGACCCACAGAAGTGGCAGATCAGTGTTGTGCTGTCTTCAAGGAGACATCTGTCTTCCTCCACACTTAAGGTCTACGTGGCGGCCATTTCTGCTCGGCACGACACCATTACGGGTAGGCTCTATAAGGTTCTTTAGAGGTGTTAGGAAGTTATAACCTCCTAGACCTCGTTTCATCCCCTCCTGGGATCCCCCCTTCAAGTCCCTAGAGAAAGCTGATCTCAGCATTCGCATGCTGAGGACAGCTGTTCAAGTGGTGCTCACTTCCATCAAAAGGGTTGGGGACCTGCATGCCTTCTCTGTGGCCAGTGACTGCCTGGAGTTTGGGCCGGACTTCTCCCATGTGGTTCTGGGATCCCCACCTGGCTACATGCCCAGAGTTCCCACCACTTCCTGCTGTGTCCAATGAGGGCATTATGTGTTTACCTGGAAAGCACAGAGAGCCTTAGGTGCTCTGACCAGCTCTTTGTCTGCTTCGGGGGTCAGCAGAAAGGGAAGGTCATCTCCACTCAGAGGTTAGCCCATTGGATTGTGGAGCCCATTGCTATGGCCTGCCAATCACAGGTACAACAGAGCCCCCTGCATATCAGGGCGCGTTCCACAAGTGGTGTTGCGTCCCCCTGAGCTCTGGCTAGGAGCTCCTCACTAGTGGACATATGTAGAGCTGTGGGCTGGGCTACACCCAATGAGCTTCACCCAACACCTTCACAAGGTTTAATGACCTTTGCATGGACCTGGTCGCGTCCCATATACTTCAGGATAATTAAACATAAAACCGGGTGGGTGTGTTGCTTGCTCCTGTGTCCTTCCTCTCTTTTGAGGTGATAATGTGAGCCATTCAGTACAATCCAGCATAGAGGACACCTTGAGGGTTTTTCCTAGCACCTCTGGTGAGCAACTTGGCTGAGGAGTTGTGCATGGCCCTCATCATGGGTGAGCCTGAAAATCAATCAGTTCCAGGTAGTTAAAAAAAATCACATCTGTAATATGGGTTTTTGTGTTATAGTGGTCTCCTGTTTTTAAAAAATGTGATTTTGCAATACAAATGTGGAATATATTTCCTGTAGTGCTCTTTTGCAATAAAGCTTTAACTCCTACTGCCATGAAATAGGATTATCTGTTTAAATTATTGGAATGACTAGCTTGAAAAGGTGTCTGTGCTTGTCAAATTTGAATTACTTTATCCATTTATTATTTATCATTTATCAGTGTGGGAGATGTTCGCCTATGGCAATATAAGACATGACAGCTTTTGAGGTTTTGGGTTACATTTGGTGTTAAGCAAAGTTCCAGTTAGGGTCTTCTTGAGTTAGTAGAGCACCTGCCAGATTTTGTGTCCTAAGGTTGTACCCAGTGTTGCTCACATCTCACATCTTTTATATATGGAACCATGAGTAACCTGGACATGGGTACACAAACAGCCATCTATCACTGGGGATCTGCCCAGATGTTTGTCTTTTGTAATGTATCTTTGCTTTTCTTGTAATCTAAACATTTTACAATAAAAGGTCACATTCAAAAATTTTCTCTTTATCTTTCATCTCTTATAACACAGGTTAAAGTTCTCCTAAGTTCTTTTACAACTTCCAGTAGAGAAATACTCAGAGAATGGTGTTACTATGCAATTCTGTTGTATACATGTGTTGGTACATATATACAACATATATACGGCGTATATATACAATATGTTGTGGTTAAACAGGAATGGAACCACAACAGTTTCTTGGGGTATTGCAGTGGGTGTACCTACAGAATTATGAATGCAGACTGTGACCTGTGGTCCAGGAGACTATGGTGGCATCCACCTGCATTGGAGGTGTTGAAGGGTGTTGACATGTTTTTGATAATGTAGTGAATATTATGTGCTTCGTTTGTTGTCTTTGCACTAATAATGAGACATTTTTTCCATGGAGGCATAGAGTGGCATTCATCATGTCAGAGCCAGCTGATAAAGCATCTTAGTTGTCTCTATGGGTTGCCAGATGATATCATGCTCACAGTCTTACTCAACTCTCTTCAATGGACAAGTTTATTAACAAGAATTGTCTTTTCCACCATCTCTATACCCATGTTTGTATTATCTCTGTGGGTTGACTAAATATAACAGCTGTAATGGTCTAGGATCATTTGCTGGTACAGATGTGGATCTCTGTTATCAACCATCCAACATGCCCTCTGCACTTTTTGAGCCTCTCTTATACACACAGACATAAAATTACCAACCATGTATATTTATAGATGCAATGCTGGCACGTTTTAATTTCTTGTCTATAGTGAAAGCTAAAAATGTAGACATTCAGAAAAATGTGTCAGTCAAAAGCTCTTATATACACTTGTGATAATGACTGGTTTAAATCTGGCCCTTCTTTAGATGTGTGCATTGTTGTCTATGGTAACAAGGTGTTCCAATTAGTGTTGAAAAGACAATTAGTGTAAATTTTAGTGTAAATAAATTTTTCATTGTGTGTCAATTAACCCTGTCTGTAGTAATGGATGTGGTCATTGTCTTTAGCGGTTCTAATGTGATATTAGTGTCTTCATAAAGAAACTGTCTTTATTTAGCTTCTATATGCTTGAATTGCCAAAATCAGATGACATGTGTTATACTTAATGAGTTATGGTATACTGTTGTGGCAGGAGTATACAGGACACACAGAAACACACAGAAAACAGGAAAATTGTCAATTATGTACAACATGAAAACAGAATACACGGTAGTATTGCAAATTTTTATGGTTCATTAAAAGATGCATATTAATAAAACTAATTAGGGATATTAGGTTTGTAGTTGGTTTATGAATAAAGAGTTGACTGACGCAACTACCACGCATTTGGACCATTATAAATGGACATGCATTAAATGGACAAATACATTTGGACCAAATAAATGGACATGCATTAAAAATATGTGCAAAGGCTCATACCACTCTCAGTGGTCACTGAGAGGGTAATGTATTCAGACTGCCTACTAAAACAGTATGTATTTCTGAGACTGTGACATTTAGTCAATAAACATGATAGATGATAGGTATATTAAGCAAGATATGCCATTCCATGTCATGGAGATGGTGAACAGAAAGATAACATTTTATGGGACGGTATAAGGGATTTGCACTAACACCAAAAAAATACCTGAACATTACGCAGTGAAGGAGAATAGGAGACAAAGACATGGTGAAATAGTCTTTAGTAATGTAATTAGATCATTATGCTAGAAGCAATATTAACAATTTACAAAACCCTAAGCTAAATTTAATGTCAGCAGTCTCCCAGTAAGCAAGCCAACAGAGCAACAGTGGCAAGGAACCAAAACTCCAATGATGGAGAGAAAAAAAAGTAGAAACCAGGCTCAACCAGGAGGGCCAATTTTTTCTCTGGCACATTAGAGCTGCAATTTGTAACTTTCTTGAATATAAATGAAGAGCTGATAATACTGATTTATAATTATATATTGAATTAAAAACTGCCGGGTCTGATTTTGTGACAATATGTCAAGCACTGAGAAATGTTACAAACAGAGATGGTAACAGAGGCATAATGTTACTTATTGCAGCAGCAGCTTATATCACACCTCTGTGACTAGGCAGGAAACAAAAATATAGAATCTAAGTAGGCTGGAGGTAAGTAGATAATGGGTAGTTCCCACTGATTTGTCTCAGGGGTCATCCTATCCTGTCTCCCCACCATCTGGTCTGGATAATATCCAGATCCATCTGACTAAAGACAGCTGACTGCAGACTAAAATTAAAGACAGAAATGTACTGGGGATCCAGTACATTTGTTCTTATGGGAAGTGTCCCTGGTTCCGGTTTCCCTAATTAATGCAGCCTAATAAATGCAGAGGTGGTCTTTAATCTTTAAATTGACATAGTGCATCTGCTTCCCGGACAACACTGGGAAGATGTTGTATAGCTTGGGTGCCAAATATGAAAAGGGATCTATCCCTTGATTTTGAAATTCTGGGTATTATTTACGGGCCAGAATTTTCAGATCGCAGTGAGCATGAAATTCCTGACTGGAAATTCTTGCAGATACCGTTTCTTTGCAGGAATGAACATATCTGTGATGAAACCACCTGTTTCTGTATTTTTTAAATACAGGTAAATTTGAGATGGGTCTGTAATTTACTAGTTCCCTGTCAGCATGTATGCAAGGGAAACAAGGTTATTCTAAATACTGCAAGTTTATTCTATAAACATTCAATAAACAGCAATAACTCATCCACAAGAGATTCAGAATAAATGTAACAGTAAACAATCAACCAATGTTTACGAAATAGAAAGATAGCTGAGAACGATTAGCCAAACAGCTCTTTAGCTTAAACAGAGTTTAGAGTCCATTCAAAGTATTAAAGGTCCAGGTAAAACTGGAGAACACAGAAGATAATCCAACCAGGAGAACATAGGAAAAGAGTCCAGGTAGGTAAACAATGATGAAAAAAACAGGTAAGTCCATGTAGTTTACAAGTAGACTGGATGCTGGAGTGAGGTATTTATAGTGATCGTGATTAGCGGAAACAGGTGAGAGTGATTAGAAGTCAGGTCACTGGGAATGGGTAGGCGTGGTTGGCATAGTGGTAGGCTGAGGGAATGAATCACTGACATTCTCTGGGATCAAGTTGTGCTTTTTAATAAGAGGTAACAGCCAGCTTGTAAGATGTCTGCCTATACTTCATCTACTCATCTTTTCTCAAGGGTGTTTTACCTGTCCCTGTCTTTCTTGTTTTAATATGTTCTGTGGTGCTGGGTTTGTTTAGTTCGGCCATTTTGGCCTATTTATCAAGACACACTGATCTTTAATAGCAGATGTTTCTCTCAAACACTGTTTCGTTGTGTTTTGTGCTCTCTGCTGTGCATTTTTTGGGGGGTCAGATATGAGTGACGTGACTAACTGACGTGACAATTGCAATATTTTCAGTATCTAGTAAATTATTTATACATGTTGGTACAGTAAAGTGAGAATTACAAGTACAACATCCAGACATATTAATGAGAATCTGTGGGGGAATTTACTTGATTGTCATAAAATTAATTTCACAAGCAAAACATTATAATGGTTCAAAAAATGCTTTGTGCTCAGTAAAGTTTCATCAATGTTTATTTTGACCAGTTCTTCTCTTTCTATCCCTCTTTGTCTTTCTGTCAGGTTATAGCATTGGCAGATGCAGCAGAAGACAACCGGGAGTGTCTAATCCAAGCATCTGCACGTTTAAGGAGCGCCAGTCACCTGCTGATCCTGCTGCTATCTCTGTGGCAAGGGCTAAGCTCAGAGCAGACTGCCATCCTAGAGGCCACACTGCTACCGCTGCTACAAGACACATCACAGCTTGTAGGAGAACACACACACACACACATTTTATGGGGACATTCCATAGACATAATTGTTTTAATACTCTGCAAACTGTATATTAACTGTACACTAACCCTATCCATAAACTTAGACAGGAAACCTTCTGCTATTTTAGATTTTCATTCTGTATGATTTTTAAGCTTTTTTCCTCATGGGGATCAAAAAATGTCTCAGCAAGGTCAAAATGTATTAATTTACTATTATTATACTTGTGTGGACATTTGGTCCTCATAATGTAGGAAGCACCAGGACCACTCGCTCTCTTTCTCACACACACACACACACACACACACATTGAGCACATCCTAGAATAAGCAGCCAGTGTGTAGCTAACCTGAGTTCAGGGCATGTGGGAGTCTGTCTACATGCATTGGAGGACATGGATGAAACTGTAAGTGACTGTGTCTGTGATTCACTCTCACACATAAACAAACAAGTAGCAAACATCTGTTCTCTGATCCCCAATACACACTCACTACACAGACAAAACTCACTCTGACTTCCAAAACTCTGCTCTCTTAAAGCCATTGGTCTATAACATTTAATCAAAGTTTTACTTTTAATTTTATTTCCAAAGATGTTAGTTGTTTGACGTTTAATCTTTAAGATGGTCTTAAAAATTAATGAAAGTACTTGGAAATAAACCTTGGGAGGTTTTCTGGTTTGTCTTTTATTGTTTATGATAAGTTAAAATGCATCTTATTTAGTATATGTAGGATCAGGCTCGATTCATGAGAGTGAAAATGCAGTTAAAATTACAGGTAGGAGTGTCAGTTGATTTGTCAGTTTGATGATGTTTAAACCTAACAGTCTAGCAGTGCTTCAGTGGGGCTTCTGCATTGACAGATGCTTGAATTGATGAACCGATAAATTGAATGGCAGGAAAACATATTATGGAAGTCACATACAGCTTGTCAGACACAATTAATTGCAATAAGCAATTAATTGCAATTAATCATGTTAGTTTTGGTAATTCATCTCATTAAATCAATGTGTTACATTGACAGTTCTAGTCCAAATCCATCACACTAGCAGTCTGTAGTAATCAGAAAATGCCAAGAATGTACTTGAGTACAGAGTATAGTGTTCACATATATTTGTTGTACACTGACCGTTCATAGGGACTACGGTCTATTAGGCTCTAAAAACAGTTAAGGCACCCTAAAATATCAGATTAGTCCTTACATTGTTCTATACATTGGTCTATACAAGTAGTCTATACACTGGTGTATATTATATTACATGTTCTGAAGGTGAAGCTTTATATGAGAACCTGACTGGAATTTATTTGTTAACTCTGCACCAGAGTTGCACTCAAATCTCCTTCACAAGTGTATTCAGACATGCTGCATCACTACAGGAAATCGTTCAGAATAACATTATACAGATTACACAGATAAATGACTTGCAGCCCCCATAAATAAACTAATTGAGTAATATGGAAATTGTACAAGCTGTTGAATTAGACACCGTGTGAAACACAGTGTGTGTGTGAAAAAGAGACTTTATGTGACCACATTGCAATGTGATCAGGGAATAAAAGGAAACAGAGAAGGGAAAAAATAGTAATAATAATAAAAATCCAGAGTTACACAAAAAGACCACTTGACATCACAAGTGTTTAAAATTAAACCTCCACTGTAAATCTCCAGAGTGCTTGGGTAAGGGGCTCTTATAGAAAAGCCTCTGATGTCTTCAAAGTAAACCACTTTTACACATATCAGATATAACTCCTTTTCAGTGGCTGCCTGGAAGTCATGCTCTTGCAGCTATGTAGATCTCAGCAGTTTCCTTTATGATCATCATCTGAGCAAACTTTGGGTGACACAAACAAATTAGAAAAAGAACACTGTAGGACACCCAGAAACACTTTACAAACTCAGAAGAGTGTAGGGGAAAGGGCTGCTTTCAGCCCACCTATGAGCTGCTCTATCATCCTCACAAATCTAAAACCTGTCTGTTTACAAATGTCAACCACAGACCTCATTCTTATAGAGGAAACATCATTAACTTTGGTTAATCCTTTTTCTATTAAAGTTTTAACCATTATATTACATGTGCAAAAATTACCACCTAACAGTTACTACCAGCACAGTACAGTGATTCATCAGGGCCAAAGTGATGGTTTTGTTGTCTAAGTAACTTAAAAACTGTCCAAGAGTTTAAAACCGTAGCCTAGAAATTAACCTCAGCAGTGGAACTTCCACCATACAAAGACATCAACAACAGTTGCTTGTCAAGACAAAGCCCACCAAAGGTTCTAAGCAAAGCCAGACCAAAAGACACCACTGGCTTGCATTGCTTAGGATAAAGTAAGATTTGGGCAGTCTTTAACCTCATTGCTTTAATCTTGGCTGCTAAATCAATTAGTCTTTAACCCCCTTTTTCAACTGGCAAATAAAGAATTGCAGGAGGGAGCCAGTGATAACTATCCAAAAAGAAATCAACACAAATTCTTTGGTAGACAATGCAACAAATCTTTTTGTGGGTCAAGCACATTTAGGTGATGCCACATAATAGAGGCTGCTAAATTATTAACAATAAGCACCTTTCCCCTGTATGACAACTGAGGCAGAATCCATCTCTGTAAGTGCTCAGAGACACTTCTACATAAACCGATCTGTCCCAAGGAAAACTTTTAGCACTTTAAAACCCTCCAAACTCCAGGAGCAGTGTAAGGAGATTTTGGAGGGTCTCCATCTTCCCATTCACCCATCAGAAAAGAGGCACCCCTTTGCCAGTTTATTCGAGAGGAAGAAGCTTTCTGTTACACCTCAAGAGATTCTTTTCAGTTCTTAACATCCTCATTTGATCTAATAATCACTGTAACATTCAAGATCACCCTTCTTTGGGAGCAAGGTTATCACAGCTTATTTTTGGGTTCCTTAGCTAGGCACAGAAGCAAAATTGTTCATTGGCAGTGCTTACATTCAAAGCTCATTTGACTTGTGAGAACAAGCTCATTTGTTCTTGTGACTTGTGCTAAATCCTGCAATTGACCCTACCTCATTCCTTAGTCGGCCTTCTTTGGCCCAGTGGTAATTACTGGGATCTGGTTCTGAGAAGGCAGGATGAAGTTGAAGGAATTGTGAAGTGTTCTGATGTTGTCAAATTTTGCCTCAGTCAGAATTTGCATTTTGTGGAATTACATTTTACAGAAAATCCCCTCTTCAGTTTTAATTGCTTAGATATATTACTTTAATCTCTCTGTATTGAGATTAAATATCTATATATCCAAAATGTTGCAAAAATAAACAGGCTTTCATAGGGTGTCCTAATTTTTTCACATGACTGTATTTGTTGGATGTGTCACTATGGAAAATGACCACGAAAATACCACTGACACTGTTATGTGTTGCAGAAAGGCAGACCAATTACAGTTTTGCTGTTATACCATTAAAAGGAATTCCTGATCCCAATGAAGACTTGTTTTTAGCACCTCTTCTGCACCTACTGTATTCAGCAGGTTCAATTCAATAATTTACATGATTTTCTGTGTTTTATTAAATATTTCTTCTTTGCTTTTAGTAATGCAGCACAATATAAATAGTGGTTTCCTTCTGGGGTTACTAACTTGTCAAGGCCAATGAGCATGTTCCTTTCATATAATTGTGGGATTTACCTCATGGTATGCAGTGGCTGTATCCAGGATCTTCCTGAATGGGATTAAGGGTTTCTTGTTCATTCATTGCTGTATGTGAATTTATGATCCGATCGTCATCTGATATGCAATACATGCATGAGTGTAAGACGTGCCCAGACATCCCCAGCAGATGCACAGAACTGTGGGCCAGAACTGTGTTCCCACAATCTCATGGCCCTTATCCCCACCACAGAGGAGGGGATTGGTGACAGGAATTTAGACTTTCAAACTTCAGGGTTTAAAGTCTGGCAGGACAACCACAGCTTTAGCTGTTCATAGTATGCAGTCTTTTGTGGCTGCCACTCTAAATCATGGCCTGTCAACCCTCTAGCTAAAGGGAGAGGACACCTGATGATGCTGGAAAAGGTGGCTACTTTTAAGAAGTTAAGAATGTTTTTAAACATTCTTAAACAAATCTGAAACGTGACTTTTTCATTTTTCATGACATGTTTTTACATTTTTTCACAAATCTGAAAAATGTAATATTTTATGTGTGTTTTTCAGGGTTGGGAGGAGGGCGTGGATGCAGCTGTGTTGCACCTCTTAAAAACATGTTTATCACGAAGCCCGAAGGATCAGGCCATCAGTTTCAGCACAGGTCCACTGAACATGCCCAAAGACACAGCACGGCTAAAAAAACACATCACTCTGCTCTGTGACCGCTTGGGCAAGGGTGGTCGTCTTTCTCTCTGCTCAGAGACCAGAGTCCCTACAACTGTCATAATGCAAGGTCAGAAACTTCACAGTCTGTGCACTGTCAAATTAGGCTTATACTAATATTTGTTTTAAAAATATTACTTTTTGGGATTATATTGATTGAGACATGACAAATAGAAAGAAGAAAAGAAGAAAAAAAATTACTTTCAACAGTGTGACTGACATTTAAATTACAAGCATTACAAATGCCATTGTTCCCTTTCAGTCAGTCATGTTTGACGTTACTTCAACGTACTGATGTATGGGGTCTTGCTTGAGAGCCCTATCACCTTTGAGTAGTTGAAAAACACACCAATAAACATTGGCCCGAGAGGAAAGAGCCAATGAGCATGTGGGCAAAGGATTTGCGTGCTAAGTCACGCCCGCCCGGAAGTGGGTATAAAGCCGGCCGCAACTCACTTTCATTCAGATTTTTGCTTCGGAGCCTAGTGTGCGCTACTCGTGTTTTACTCGACTATCGCCTTTTGAGTTTCCCAGCGTCCGCTGCGTTACGGCGCAATCAGTGGTTCTTGCTCGCTTCCGGTGGTGGTCCACTTGGTGCTTTGGCAGACCTGGTTATAAAAGGGTGAGTATCTAAAGAGTGAATTTCCACTCTTAAAAAATTATTTTTCCATTCTGAAAGAGTTCCTACGGACGATGGGCATCTTTTTAAACACGTTTTCCATTGTGTTTCTGGATGCAGTTCTCGTCTGATGGCCATAATTGCTGCATCACATGCCTGGGCAAGCATGTTGAGGCAGTGTTCATGGTCAGGTTGTGCTCTTATTATAAGAGCATGGCCATCTTGACACTGCGGTCACCACGGTCATTCTGTTGCTCTGGGTACACGCCTGAAGGCGACAGACTTGGTTAGCACTTTGGGAGATCTCAGAGTGATGGTGGAGACACTCCTGCCGGGTCAGTCCCTGTGGACCTCCCAGTCCTCTGCAGTGTCGATCAGAGCTGCCGGGTGACAGCGTTGTTCCCCCGAGGACCCGCTGTCACTTTTGGTGCTACAGAAGAGGACCGGATGCCGATTGCTGCATTGGAGAGTGGGCTGCTCTTCTCTGAGGATGAGGCAGAACTTCCTCCTTCGGGCTGGGTTGTTCCTGCTGAGTCAGACTCGGAGCTGACAGCTGTGCTTGCCCAGGCAGCTGTGCCTTTGGACTAGAATGGAACATTCCGGTAGTACATGAGGAGGTTGTAAGTAGTGGAAGGCATCTTTTTCTGCCTGAAGCTGCTTTTCCTCCTCCACTCTCACTACCCTTGATAGGGGGGCTGTCAAGGGGTGTGTGCAGATCCCTCTGGTGGAGTGTGCAATTACGGTGCACCTGTGCCATAAAATGCTGACACCTGGAGGAGTCGCCCGTGTCTCCCGTCCAAGGCTGTAAGACTGCGGAAGCTCTTGCTGCCAAAGCTTACAGCATGCTGGACAGGCAGCCTCCGCCTTGCATGCCATGGCCATCCATCCCAAAGTTTGCTTTCTTGATGCCCCCATCTTCCAAGGTGGCCTTTTCGGCAATGTTGTCGAGGGCTCTACCCAGCAGTTCTAGGCAGTCCGGAAGCAGACGAAGGCTATCAGGAACATCCTCCCCAGGCGTGACTCCACCTCCACGCCACAGCCTCGCCGCCAGTCTGTTTATCGCTAGGGCGTTCCCCTGCTGCACTGGCTCCATCGCAGATGGAGGCTGTCCTTCATCCCAGTCGTAGAGAATGAAATGCATTCACGCAGAAATGCATTGTTTTGTGCATTTGTCCCAACGGTTGGTTTGCAGCAATTGACCTGAAGGACACCTACTTTCCTGTCTTGATCTCGCCTTGACACAAGCCGTTCCTTCGGTTTGCAGTCGAGGATCGGGCATATTAGTACATGGGCCTCCCCTTCAGGCTGTCCCTGTCTCTCTGTGTCTTTACCAAAGTTGCAGAGGCCCCCCTTTCGCCATTATGGGAAGTGGGCATTTGCATCCTCGACTACCTCGATGACTGGCTCAATTTGGCCACTCTCGAGAGCAGTTGTGCGAACACGGGGATCTGATGCTCTGGCACCTCAGCCACTGGGGACTTTGGGTCAACTGGGAAAAGAGCAAGCTCTCCCCAACATAGGGCATCTCTTTTCTCGGTATGGAGCTGGACTCAGTCACTATGGTGGAGTGCCTCTCCGACGAGCATGCGCAGTCACTGCTGCTGTGCCTGAACCTGTTCAGAGCCAAGACAGCAGTCCCACTGAAACTTTTCAGAGGCTTCTGGGGCATATGGGATCCATGGCTGCAGTCACACCACTTGGCCTGATGCATATGAGACCTATGCAGCACTGGCAACACGACAGAGTCCCGAGATGGGCATGGCGCCACGGCACACAGTGTGTGATTGTCACACTGTCCTGCCATTGATTCTTCAGCCCTTGGTTGGACATTGTCTTTCTACGGGCCGGGATGCCCTTAGAACAATTGTCCAGGCGCATTGTTGTAACAGTAGATGCCTCCAAGACAAGCTGAGGCACTGTGTGCAATAGGCAGGTGACTCTGGGCTCCTGGACAGGACCCAGATGCCTGTGGCATGCCAATTGCCTTGAGTTGTTAGTTAGCTAGTCTGCACGGGCAGCATGGCAACTGTGGCGTACATCTACGCTTATGTTGCATGTCTCAACTCACCCGCCATCTCCTCCTGATGCTCCTCATGACAACCCCTCTCTGGTGGATTCCCCTGATGAAGGACTTTCTTTCTCAGAGATGGGGCACTATCTGGCACCCATGCCAATTCGGAACCTCCATGTGTGGTCCTTGGACGGGACGTGGAGAACCTGAGTGATCTATCCCCAGATGTGATGGACACTATCACTCAGACAAGGGCTCCTACCTGTATGCTACGCCGTAGTAAGTACAGCCTCTTCGCTGACTGGTGTTACTCCTGGGGTAAAGACCCCCGCATTGCCCGATCAGCTCTATGCTTTCCTTTCTGTGGGACTGAACCCCCCGAGGCTGCCCCTTTTTCCTCTTGGTACCTTTCTGTAGTCCTTCCCACTCAACTGGCTCAACTGACTCAAGGTTGAGCCGGTTTAGCCAGAAGGACTCTCTGAAGAGTCAGTCCCTCAAGACAGTAAGTCAACCTTAATTTGCTGTGTACCGTTCGCACCCTGAGTATTTATGTGGATCGTACTCGGAGCTTCGGAAACTCCAATCAGCTCTTTGTCTGCTTCAGAGCTCGGCAGAAGGGAAAGGCTCTCTTCAAATAGAAGTTGGCCCACTGAATAGTGGAAGCAATTGCTTGGTGTACCACTCCAAAGGCATGCTGTGCCCCCTTGGAGTGAGGACTCACTCGACTAGAAGTGTTGCCTCCTCTTGGGCGTTGACGCATGGCACCCCTCTAGCAGACATTTGCAGAGCTGTGGGCTGGCCGACACCTAACACCCTTGTGAGGTTTAACGTTGCCTCCCCCCTGGGATGGGAGAAAAAGGCATTTATACTATACTGTAGCGGTTTCCCACTGGTTAACCCTGTGTTGCGATTCCTCCAACACCCATCGGTGGGCAGGCTCCGTGGAGGAGCCTCACGCCAGGCCCAGTACTTGTGTGCATGCCACAGTCAGCCATTGTACTGGGCTAGGTGCCCCATATGTAGTGATTCCATATTGGTATTCCCATGTGTGTATTCTCCACGATAATATGGTTTCCCTGTCGTTTAACCTGTGTCTTTCCCTTGGCATTTACTGCTGTCAATCTCTGTTGACAGTAGTGCCGTCCCAGTAGGTATGACCTGCACAGAGACCTCTCCGCGTCCAGGCTCTGCACCCTGTGGGGCAGCAACGGTTGCCTTCACGGAGCACTGGTAGGTTACGGAGGCAGGGAAGCTGTCATACAGAGGCATGCCTCACCTGCCAGTACTTACATTCCTAGCCTGTAACGTGGGCTTGCGGCATTTTCCACAAGGACCCCATACATCAGTACGTCCCCTACATATGTAGGAGACATTACATCTCCTACATATGTAGGAGACGATATGATTGGCCGGGACACATATCGACTCCTCAGCACAAACCTGAATAAAAGTGAGTTGCGGCCAGCTTTAAACCCACTTTCGAGTGGGCGTGACTCGGCACGCAAATCCTTTGCCCAAATGCTCATTGGCTCTTTAAAGTAATGAGCTTTTAGTTGACTAGTCTTGGACGCTGCTCTACAGGATTTCTTTTGTCTGTTGGGATTTCTATTGGAATGGTTTTAGTCTCTCTAGGGACATGTGGTGTTACTCCTGCCCATGGAATTCCTTTGAAGCTTGGGCAGGGTGTCATAAACTGCCCTGTTGGTGTCAAAGGTGCTGATAGCCATCTGGAGAAGTCTGCCTCCAGACTCTTTGCAGCCTGGGGTCTTTTACCCCACTGGGTTTGGAAGTCTTGAATAAAGAGGGTATTTTATGTTCCCTACATGATCCAAGTATTAGGCCATGCCAGACACATCACACTCCAGGTCTTCCCTAATGTATCTTTTTACTTGTCTCTCTCTCTCCCTGTCTGTCTTACTCTCTTCCTCCAGTTTGGACACTGTGGTTATAGACAAAAACTTTTAATCAGTTAAGACAGTTTACAGAAGACAAAGGATGTTCCATTCTCAATTTCAATAGCCAAAGGTCAAAGCTTAATCTTACATTCAGAAAAACTTTCTTCTAAAAGTTTTTCTGACTTTTGTGTTCCACAGAAGAAAAGATTCTTCTGTTATGGAGATAAGTCCCATTCTGCTTATACAGGCATGACAGAAGAAATCATAAAGTTGTCAGATTAACATTAGAAATTAAACCATCTTCTTAACTTGTTGTAACATATTCTTAACATTGGATTGTATTAAAGGGATAATTCACCCAACAATGAAATTATTTAATCAGCTTCATGTCATTCCAAACTTGTATGACATTTTACTTCTGTGGAACACAAAAGTCGATATTTTGAGAAATGTCTTAGTGGAATACAATAGGCGCCGTGGTTGTTTGGATACCAAGATACTTCAAAATATCTTCTTTTGTGTTCCTCGGGTTTAGAATGAGATGACGGTAAGTAAATGATGGAAACATTTTCATTTTTGAGTGACCTGTCTCTGACCTAATGTTTCATTTAGATTTCTCAAATAAGAGTAGTTTGAGGATCATTGTGCAATCTCTTTTTTGTCTCTTTTTGTCTGTCTGATGTGTTTAGATACAGTAAAATGCTGATAACTATTGCCCTATTATAAAAAACTGTTCTAATGTTTAATATGACAATTAATAAAGTGCCAATTTAATGTTTAAAGTTACACAATTACGCATCCTTAGAATGACCAAAAATGTCTAGGAAACATTAACATTTGCTCTTAACAACAAACAATTTTGCCAGTTTTATTCTTTAATTGTGTGTTTAGGAAAAAATGCCAGCTATAAAATTATCCATAGCTAGACAATGGAGTTGGCCAGTCATTTAAGAAAGGACTGGAAAAATGATGGAAAATGGTTGTCATTTCCACCACAGAACCATATTAAAATATTGCACCATTTGAGATAAGATTGTGGAAATAAAACTAGAAAAGTTTAATGACTTTCAGAAAAAAAGACAGAATATTCCAGTAATGATATATTGATCACTGTTTGAGAGTGTTAATGTGTTGTAAAAGAGTTTGATTTCTAAATGTCCAATGTCCACAAGTTTATAGACAAAACATCCAGCTATGGGTCATAAATGTGATTGTAAGCACAAACATATATCTTTGTAATCAGATCCCAATCTCATCTTGTATGTAAAGATGGTTTATGGATGTATGGTATTCTTTCCAGGGGAAAGTCAGCAGTCACACCAGATTTGACTATTTGGGATATGTGAAATGAAAAGGGTGTGGAAAGAAAAACAAACCAAATGGGATTGTGGGTAGGTCAACTACAGAGGGACTCAACATCAGTTCAAAGCTCCTGAACTGGTTGATCCTCAGCTCTGAACCTAAAAGCAAGTGTGCTCTCCCTGCGTTTGGAGGTGTTTTGGATGGAGGCAAGCTAAACATTTACTAAGTTTGTACCAGTGATGCAATGTTTAGCATTTACATCTACAGCGTATGAATAACAATGATTTCTCCACAATGATGAATGAATAGTTGAATAGCACATGACTGCTCGGTTTAAAAACAGTACTGAGTGCTTTAATACTAACCAGTAACTCAGTATGTCTGTGTTGTCCTGCAGCTGGATGTGAGCCCATGCCTGAGCCAATAGTGGAGCAGAAGGAGGAACCAGCCCTGCAGGATTCAGCCAAGTACATTAAAAAGAAACAGTCATCCAAAAGAGTCAAGAGCAAGACAGGTAGGACATACAGCAGCGCAGCACACCACAAATCCTCAGTGCTTAAGTCCGAACAACACATTCAGATCACATGAGGTAATCCAGACATGCCCTGTCAACTCTGTTAGAACGTCAGTACCAGTCAAACCTCCTAAAAAATGTCTGTGTCTGTACAGAGAAAAATGTTGCCCTTTCATTAAAGAATGCAGGTTAAAGGTACATTTTTCCCCAAAAATTAAAATTCTGTCATCATTTATTCTGCCTCAAGTGATTGAAAACCTGTATAGGTCTTTTTATTCCAAAATACATAAAGCAGATGTTTAATACAATGTTCAAGCGCCCAAACACCACAACAAAGTAGTCCAAGTCTTTTGAAGCCATATGATAGCTTTGTGTGAAGAACAGATTGAAATGTAAGTGGTTATTCACTGACAATCTGTCACATGAATAATCAAAGAGATTTGAAATATAGCGTGTGAGAAAAGCTCTTAAAATTGAAAGAATGGCTTGGCCGCAATAGTGTGTATGCAGTGGTATTTATTAATGGTGCAAAAAGACTAATTATATACAAAGTGAACAGAAAAACATAAAAAAGTTTTAAAATTAATAATTGGAGAATTGATCACATAGCTGTATTGCTGTGGTGCTTCAAAGTTCCATTTTCAACACTGACTTTGAATCTCTAACATTCACAATTCCTGTGTTAACCCAGTTATCTAAATCAGGGTTCAAAAGTAATACAAAAAACATTTAAAACAAAAACATGCCCTGAAGGTGAGTTAAAAATCTGATTAGTATTGGAATGTGTGAAATCATTGACTAGTTATGTGTAATAGACTGGAATACAAACTTGACCACCCCAATTATTATAAGCAATCATGTACCATCTGTGGAATTTTAAATAATCCCGTCTGTTTTACATATCTCAGCTCAGCTGACCTGAGCCCTGCACCTTTGGCTCCAGTGGCTACATCTGTCAGTCACCCCCATGGTATCATCGTCCCATTGTCCATTATGGACACTCAACTCCACCCTGGGGCCCATCCTGGCTGGTCTCTGGACCACCACATGGCTCCTCCTTCTGCACCTGGCTTCCCCCTGGCTCCCCACACCTTCCACTCCCCAAGAACTGTATTGTTTGTCATGGACTTTTTGTTTATCTTTTTCCATGTCCCCCTCCAAAGGCCCCAGTCTCCTTCCTTAGTTGTTGTACAGCGGGACACAGTTTGAGGGAGTGAACTTACATAAATGTCCTGTTTGTTAGTACTTTTGGTTAAGTACTGTGACCTAGTTTCTCCTTGTTAGTCTCATTGTGTTCACATGTTGTCACCCAATTAACTCATTAGTTCCTCATTTGCTTGTGTGTATATACTTCCTGTGTTCCTCAGTTAATTTGTCCTGTCTCACATCAATGTTAAGGTGTGTTTCCCTGTTTCCGCTGTGTTATATGGATTAGAAGACTCTTTGTTCTCAGTGGCAATTGGTTGGTGGTATTAACAAAAGAACTCCAGGACAAAAAAATCATATTATCCATGAGACTGAAATGTCAAAATGAGGCTTTTACTTAACACCCTCATCCTATTCTTAATATGGTATGACATTTATCTTAAATGTGTGAGATTTCTGTAAAAATAGTAATAAACCCCCCCAAATGTTATGGAGTTAATAAGTGGGCAGCAGGCTAAAAGTCCTTCACCTTCTTAGTGTATGGCTGTGCTTGACATGGAACAGTAAGTAATACAGCGTATTGCTGAGTATTCTATCAGATGAACAGCTAAAGTGGGGGGGACTTCCCCATGTTTTCCAGGCCTCACTGTGAAAAGTACTATGTGCTATTTACCTAAAGTTAACAATACATGTAGATTTCATTAGGCAACATTTGCTTAAATTTTGTAAAACAACAAAAATTACACTGTAAAATGTACTATGTGTCATCAAAAAGCATAAGGTAACCACTCTTTACCACAGTGGTAATGCCTAAATCTGTAAACATAACATGCATTTATAAATAAGTGTTCCTAAAAGGTTTTTTTGTTGGTTTGTTTGAACCTTTACCAGAACATTTCTGTGGCACAAAAGGTTCTTTTGATGTAAGAAAGGTAAAACTGTAAGACATGGTACTTTTTAGAAACTTTTGGTTAAAAGGGTCTTGCAGCAATGAACAGTAAAATACGCCTTTCCTGAGTCCAGCTGTGAACTGCCCTACACATGCTATCAGAGCATCAATGACTAACATGTGTTCTTCATGCCTCAGTTATGACTTCCCCAGCTCATTGAAATGCATGCTGATCATAGTGTGTGTGTGTTGTGAAGTGTTTTGAATGTGAATGTGAATGTATGAGTTATGATTTTGCTATGGTAATGCAAAGTAGTCATGAGTAACCAATTACTCATGGTAAGTCCCCAGTTCAGTCAGGGATCATAAGGAAAAGGTCTCACAGAAGCTAAAGTATCTTATTTCTCTTTTTCCCAAGAGTGCATTGATAAACACCAGCCAGCACATACACATGTAGTTGGTGTTCTTCATTAAACTGAAAAAACTGGGATGTGTTCCAGCTTAAATATTGATGGATGGAAATTAGATACATTTCCACGTTGCCTTTATTAGATAAAAATAAAAAATAAAATTGTTGATGGCAAAGCTATGGACAGATTTTCCACAAATATTGTCTTATTTTAGATAAAATTTAGTAACTAATCTAAACATGTTAGTAGACAAAATTAAAGCTGTTGTGTGTAATTTATGAACCACCTGCAAAAAGAATTTTAAAAACTGAGCTTTAAATTTTCTGGAAAAAAATTAGACTGTATGTGCAGAATACACTTCCATAATGCATTACTTGGTAGGTGCTAGAGTTTTAGCTCATAGGTTCAGGGTAAAAGAGCCCATCCAAGGTAATATTCTGATATCTAAATATGGCTTGGGTTTCTCCTCCAATGTCTGTAGGATTTGTTTCCCCTATTTTATTTTCTGCCAGGCAGAAATTGTAAGTCAAGTTTAGAAACAAGTATTCACATCAAAATCCACAGCAAGTTCATGATTGGCGGCATCACTTGCAAATACTGTATAGTATAAACTGTTACTCTTCCAAAGTCTAATTCTTAAGGTACTCTTGTTCAAAAAACTCTTCTTCAAAAAATCTAACTATTTGCATTAAAGTATAGGTGGACCCCCAGGTCACGCCCAACTATTATGTAATCATCTTGGACCAATGGCAGTACAAGGCAATCCTGAAAATGTAAATTCACCAAAACAAACTTAAAACACTGTCAGGAACACAATAGAGATCCAACAGCGGTTAACAGCCTTTTTTCAGACAGAGAGTGTTCAATACAGATGGTAAGTAAACAGAAACAGATGCAGGGCGGCTCTGGCGCAGGCGGTGGGGGAGAGAGCGGGGCAGCAGGAACAGGGAGGGTAATGGGCGGAGCAGGAGGGAGGCTGGACGGTGGATGGGCGGTGAAGCTGACGGTCGGGCAGGGAGAGCAGGAGCGGCACTGCAGGGTCCAGGGAGGGAGAGAGAGAGATGATGAGAGCAACCGGGAAGCAAATCTGAAACAGAGGCTGGGGAAAACAGAGGGAACAACAAAAACACGACAAGGCTTGGGTCTCAGGCAAAACAACGACAAGACAAGAGGTCAGGTAGCGGTATCAACCGGGACGATCTGACAACGGACGCACTACGAGAGGGGAATATAAAGGGGACGAAATCAATGGGGAACAGGTGTGGGAAGTAATGAGGAAACAAGGAGGGCGGGGGAAACGCGGACGCAGGGACACGTGGAACTTGGATTCTGGGATGTCAGGCAGCGGAGGGTCATCTTGAGGTCCTGGTTGGCGCGCTCGCATTGCCCGTTGGTCTGTGGATGGAATCGATGTGTCCCCGATCTGTCGACAGAACTCCTGCCAGAACCGGGAGATAAACTATGGGCCCCTGTCGGACACAACATCAGTGGGCAAACCGTGCAACTGAAAGACGTGGTCGACCATAACTTGAGCAGTCTCCCGGGCTGAGGGAAGCTTGCCTTGAGTGCAGATGGGACAGGC
This sequence comes from Chromobotia macracanthus, assembly GCA_036877525.1. Classification (NCBI taxonomy): domain Eukaryota; kingdom Metazoa; phylum Chordata; class Actinopteri; order Cypriniformes; family Botiidae; genus Chromobotia; species Chromobotia macracanthus. The sequence goes on along the minus strand of JAZGTH010000074.1, from coordinate 1,918,618 downwards.
CAACACGAACTGCCTGACATCCGCTCCCATAGAGGGCCACCAAAATCGTCGGTGGATGGCAGCCAACGACCTCTGAATCCCCGGATGGTAAGTCAGCTTGGCTGAATGACCCCACTGAAGGACATCAGGACGCAGCGCAACCAGCACAAACAAACGGCCCTCGGGACACCCTTCTGGGACTTCGACTCCCCGACCGGCCTGCCGCACTCGCCACTCGTTCCCCTAGGTAAACGACCCTACCACCACGCCTGGGTTCAGGATGGCTTCGGCCAGAGCACGCCCCCCAGAGGACTCAAAGGTGCGCGAGGGCATCGGGCTTAGTATTCTTGGAGCCTGGCCGGTAGGAGAGAGCGAAGTTGAAGCGCCCAAAGAAGAGCGCCCACTGGGTCTGGTGTGAGCTCAGCCTCTTGGCTGAACGGATGTACTCCAAATTCTTGTGGTCCGTCCAGACCAAGAATGGCTGCACTGCTCCCTCCAACCAATGGTGCCACTCTTCCAAGGCCAGCTTGACCGCCAAAAGCTCTCTGTTGCCGACGTCATAATTGCATTTTGCAGGGCTCAGCCGATGGGAGAAGAAGGCATAGGGATGAACCTTCCCATCACTGGCGGACCGTTGGCACAGAATGGCACCGACTCCCACTTTGTGCGGCATCTACCTCCACAATGAATTGCCGAACGGGATCTGGAAAACAAAGGACAGGAGCTGAGACAAAATGGGACTTAAATTCATCAAAGGCCTCCTGAGCCTGAAGATTCCACCCGAACGGCCGCTTGGTGGAGGTAAGAGACGTGAGGGGAGCAGCTACAGCACTATAGTTCTGGATGAAATGCCAGTAGAAATTGGCGAACCCCAGGAGCTGCTGTAGCACCTTGCGGGAGTCCGGAACCGGCCATTCTGCGATGGCCCTTACCTTGGCTGGGTCAGGACTGACCCCCTGGGCTGAAATTATATGGCCAAGGAACACTACCGACTTGGCATGGAACTCACACTTCTCCGCCTTGACGTAGAGTTGATTGGCCAGTAAACGTTCAAGAACCCTCTGGACGTGCTGAGTGTGGACCTGGACAGAGGATGAGAAAATAAGAATGTCATCAAGATACACAAAGACAAACTGGTTTACCATATTCCTCAGTATGTCATTAATGAGGGCCTGGAAGACAGCGGGGCGTTGGTCAGCCCGAAGGGCATGACACAATATTCAAAGTGTCCCGTGGGAGTATTAAATGCTGTCTTCCACTCACCCCCCTTTCAGATGCAAATGAGGTGGTAGGCGTTGCGGAAGTCTAACTTAGTGAAGACCCGAGCTCCCTGCAAAAGCTTGAAGGCTGACGACATCAACGGCAGGGGAAACCGATTCTTTACGGTGATGTCGTTCAAGCCTCGATAATCAATACAGGGACGCAGGGAGCCGTCCTTTTTCTGGACGAAGAGGAACCCCGCGCCAGCCGGGAAAGAGGAGGGATGGATAAAGCCGGCCTTGAGGGACTCGTTAATATACTTGTCTATAGCCTCCTGCTCTTTACCAGACAGGGAATAAAGATCCCCGGGGCGGAGAAGTGCCTGGGAGGTCTATGGCACAGTCGTAGTGCCGGTGAGGTGGGAGTGATGTAGCCCGGTACTTGCTGAAGACCAACTGCAAATCACGATACTCTGCCGGGACCCCGGTGAGATCTGCTGCCTCGACCTGCGGAACAGAGGAAATAGAGACGGGGGAGAGGCAGCTCCCAGACCGGACGCCAGACAAGACGGACTCCAAGCCACTAAGGATCATCTCACCCAATCAATGTGAGGGTTGTGCTGCTGCAGCCAAAGGAGGCCCAAAAATACAGGTGCATTGGGGGATTCTATGAGAAGCAGCACAATCTCCTCACGGTGGTTGCCTGAGACAATCAGACTCACCGGGGGGGGGGTGGGGGATGGGCGGTGGAATGGGTGATGGTGGCTAGGGGACGGTCCGCCAAGGACCAGGCGGGAAGAGGTTCAGAGAGATTCCCCACCTGGCGGCAAACCGGACGTCGATAAAGTTGCCCTCTGCCCCAGAGTCCAGAAGAGCCTGTGCTGGAACGGAGGAGCCCTGAAACAACATAAGCATCAAGAAACACAAAGAAGACGGAGAGGTTTGGAAAGCCCCGCCCATCAGGCCTTGAGGTCCTTGGGCGGCTCACGGATGGTGATCTCATCCTGGGTGTCCTCCTCCAGCCTGTCCAGGAAGCGAGCACGCAGGGCGGAATCGTTCCAGCCACAGGAGGCTGCCAGGGTACTGAACTCAATGGCATAGTCTGTGGTGGAGCAACCGCCTCGTCACCCCAGGCCGACTGATCAAACAGCTCGACCATTTCCTGCTTAAACATCGAGAAGTTCTCACAGCATGGCGCTCTTGAGTCCCAGACGGCTGTCCCCCACTCGCGTGCACAGCCAGTGAGGAGCGTGATGACGTAGGCGATCTTACGATTCCCTGTGGCAAACCGGCTAAGGCTGGAGGGCAAAAACCAAGGAACACTGCAACAGGAATGCCCGGCAGGAGTGAGGGTCACCTTTGTAAGGCGGAGGGTTGTTCACGTGCGACTCAGGATCTCCCAGAGAGCGAGCGGGGGAAACGATCGATCGGCCTGCCGTGGTCTCCTGCTGCAGGTCGTCAAGGGTGATCTGGAGCTCCGCCATGCCAGCGGAGAGGTGCTCGATCTCCCAGGACGCCGCATCGAACTGAGGAGAGTGCTGACCCAAAAGAGCTCCCTGTTGCAGAACGAAGAGCATGAGGTTCCGCTGGATCCATGTTGGTCAGATCATTCTGTCAGGAACACAACAGAGATCCAAAAGCGTTTAACAAGCGGGCGGTGAAGTGAACGGTCAGGCAGGGAGAGCAGGAGTAGCACTGCAGGGTCCAGGAAGACGATCTGACAATGGATGCACTACAAGAGGGGAATATAAAGGGGAAGAAATCAACAGGCAACAGGTGTGGGAAGTAACGAAGAAACAAGGAAATGAGGAAACAAGGAGGGCGGGGGAAACACGGACGCTGAGACACGTGGCACACCGCCAAACAATGCCGCGTGCCCCGACAGAAACAACAACAACACGAGGAACAAACACGGACTGGGACAATCACACCGTGGACCTGACAAACACATCTTTGTGGCCAGATTTTCTTCAAACAGAAATTTTGCTTTGAGTAGACACTGACCAGCCACAACAATAAAGCCACTTGCCTTATATTGTGTCCCATTTGTGCTGCCAAAAGTCCTGCAAGTTGCGTGGTGGGTTCCTTATTGAATCAGATATAATAGACCAGCTCGTCCTATAGTTGCTCAATTGGATTGAGTTCTGGGAAATTTTGAGATCAAGGTAACTTCTTGAACTCTTTACCATGTTCCTCAAACCATTCCTGAACCATCTGTGCAGTGTGGCAGGGTGCATTATCCTGCTAAAAGAGGCCATTGCCATCAGGGAATGCCATTGCCAAGAAGGAGTGTACATGGTTTGCAACAATCTTTTTGGGGTGGTACATATATACGTAAGTAAAATCCAGATGAATGCCAGGACCCAAGGTTTCCTAGCAGAATATTGTCTAGATTATGACACTGCCTCCACTGGCCTGCCTTCTTATAGTGCATCCTGCTGACATCTCTTCCCCATGTGAACAATACATACACACCTGGCCATCCACCTGATCTAAAGGAAAGCGTAGTTCATCAGACCAGGCAATGATCTTCCATTGCTCCATGGTTGAGTTCTGATGCTCACATGCCCATTGTAGTTGCTTTCAGTGGTGGACAGGGATCACCATAAGCACTCTGACCAGTCTGTGGCCAGACAGCAAACTGTGATGCGCTGTGTGTTCTAACACCTTTCTGTCATGGGATTGAAGTTTTTTTTAGCAGTTTCAGCTACAGTAGTTCCTCTGTGTGATGGGACCAGGTGGGCTAGACTTCGCTGCTTCTGGAATGAAGCACAATGATGACCCTGGCTTCAGTTCACCAGTTATCCTTCTTGCACCACTTTTGGTAGGTAATAACCACTGCATACCTTGAACGCAAGACTTTCTGCTTTGGAGATGCTCTAACCCAGTTGTCTAGCCGTCACTATTTGGTCAAAGTCACACAGATCTATAAATAACAGCTACTGGTCATTCAGAACTCAATACTGTAACAATCTGTGCACGCAAAATCACGTAAGCTTGCGTTATTTTTTTGTGCTGTTCAAAATAGCCAAGAGCATGGTTTAGTCATGTTCTTTAAAAAGAAGAGAACAGAAGGTATATTTCTTTTATACGAGTTTAAGGATATCCCCCCATGTAAAATTAGAAAGAATAACAAACATAGCTAAGGATCTTTGATTTAGTAAATGTGCTGATGCAATAAATTATGTATCATTATGTGTCAAAGATGCAATAAATTATTAAAAGTGAATGCAGTCACTGAAGTGGTAATACACGTGCATATGTTAGCTAAATGTACACATTTGTTTATTTATTTAAATAGTGTTATGAGCTATGCTACCACGTAATAAGGGATTAATGCATCATTAAATAAGCCCTTGTGATTTATACATGATAAGAATCGGCAGGCCCGCACTGGTCAGATGTAAGTAGTTATTTGTTTACATATACTTTTTATATATGTATAAATATACTTTTTAATTGATCCCTTTTGTTTTTATTTGACTCCAATATCATAGAGGCTGTTTAAGGTCAGGGCTTATAGTTGCACTTCCTGAAGCTTTTACAGGAACATTGGGTGCGTAACAGGGAGCATTTTATTTTATTTTTTATTCTGCATTTTATTTTTATTCTGCATTTTATGTTATTTATACTGTAATGTAATCGGTTTAAATGTCCAATCCGAATGAAAATGCTCCACGTAAACACCTCAGAATAAAAATACCACCCAGAATAAAAAGGCCCAAACCAATAAAATTTAATTAAATTAATCAGTTTGAAAGGGGTGGGATAAACCTTTTTTAAATCAATCAAACTAAACATTCTACTATGTAAACAAGTTAAACTGACTACTTTGCATCTATGTCCTTCTGTGTCTGTGTCCTTCTATTTAAGGAGAGGTCTGCAATTTCCTGTGAACCTCTCAGACTTTTTGTACTTGAACTTTATTTTATTTATTTATTGTGTGGTAGCAGGCGGTCTGACAATAACTGCTAAATATGAGCAAGATGGCAAAAGAATGTGCGTTATATCCCAGCCGTTATGGGTGGATTTTAGAAGAGACACTTATGTATTGAAGCACAACATCCTATCAATGTAATAGTTAACTAAAACTAACAAAATTTCTAAAAACAACGTTAATGGAATGAAATTCAAACTAAAACTAAAATTTTCCCAAAAAACACTAAAACAAAACTAAATAAGAATTGGAAATTCAAAGCATAACAAAAATTAAAACTACATTTAAAATCCAAAACTATAATAAACTTGCATCTTATTAATGCATGGCTGTTTTAAATAGCTTGTTTTATTTCATGTTACAGTACAGTAAGCTAACTAAAGTTTTAGTTTGTTTGAGTGACAGAGGGCATATTGTGTTTTTGACAAAAATTAAAATATTAAATACAATTATTGTGTACTCTTGTAAGAGTAACTCTTGTACTCTTGTAATTGTGTACTCCTTCTTGTAAGAGTCTCGATGATGTATGCATTTCACAGAGTTATTCCAACTGAAAGCATCGGTACATTAAACACCAGATCTGATTAGATAATACCTCATGGAAACAGTCCACCCCTATCATTGCCAAGTGCTTTGAGAGACTGGTTCTAGCCCACCTTAAATCCTGTCTCCCTGCTACCTTGGACCCACATCAGTTTGCTTATCGCTGCAACAGATCAATGAAGGATGCAATTGTCACAACACTGTACTCTACCCTAACCCACCTGGATAGTCACAACTCGCATGTTAGAATGCTGTTCCTTGACTTCGGCTCTGCATTCAACACTATATAAGGCAGGTCATGAGTTTTGGGTTCCATTTTGTGGGGAATCTCTCTATTGTTACTGTCGAAGTGAGCATAGAAATGGTTGAGCTCATCAGGAAGGAAAGCAGAGCTGGAGGGAGTCACAGTGCTAGGTGGTTTATAATCTGTGATAGACTGTATGCCTTGCCACATATGCCAAGGGTCTGAAGAGTTGAACTATTCCTCGATTTTTTGTTTAAATGCAATTTTGGCCTGGCAGATGCCCTTCTTTAGACTGGTTCTGGCTGAGCCGCAGTGATCTCTGTAGCTCCGGTGAGAGTTCGCCGAAATCAAAAGGGTAGTCCAGAACTATGTTGGAGCACTGATTGTTTATGTCCAAAAGTAACTATCTGCCGTAGGTGTAGTTTGCATAACTGAATCGAGCGAACATGCAGGAAATAACCAGGTAAATTAACACTGTTTTCCGAAATCTGGGAAGACGCTGAGCCACGCGATACACACGCACCGCCATCTTGCGTCATCTTGCCTCATCATGATATGTCTCTGTCTACATATAGAAACACATTTTAAAAAATGATGCATGGGAAAACGTGTCAGGTCCTGTCCAGTCTGAAGTACTGCTGAAACCCGACTTCATCCAGCCACAGCTCCTGCACCAGCCGGTGGTACTTACCATGCTGACACCGAGCCTGAGTGGTTTTGTGAACCCAGACAGACCGGTATTTGCACTTTCAACAAAGATATATAGGCTTAATGGCAGAAAGTGCACGTTGTCCCTTGTTCATATTAAGCAATTTATGTTCGGGTTCCATTTATCTGAAGCCTTTTCCCTACAAAATGTTTGTTTTTTTAGTAGAATAAGGGGCGCTACAGAGCCCAAATAATCCCTTTGAGGTTGATGCAATGCATCTTTATGTGGCATGTTTGAATTGAGGGCAATTAATGACCTAAAATCATGAAAGTAAACAGTGACAGAATGTTTAGTCTTTGTGAACAAACCCTTTTATTATTTGTACTCATTAGCACTCATTCAGTCTGCATACCATAAAAGAGATGGTGCGGAGTGTCAGGACACTGATATGTCATCTCAGTGATAACTGAAAGGTTCTTCCAGTGAATTTTACCAGGATTCAGTGCTGAAATGTTTCATAAGTTTGCCATGAGCTGTATCATTTATTCATCTTCCACTCTAGGTTGCCACTAGTAACAAAGTAACACAGTAAAACATCAAGATTTTCAGTGAGATCTCATAACTGTGGCTGCCCAGTTTTTGAATTTGGAATGCATATAACAAACATTTAGAAAATGGGCATATCAAAGTGTACCAATAAGTCTATATTTTCTAAACAAAACATCAGAATACCATGAAACTAAGTGAGCTCATACATTGTGATTTTAAAGAAGCATGCAAAACTGTGTGTTGGTCGGGTAATAGGTGGTTTTAAAAGTTAAAAAACTATATTTCTGTAATGGTAATATTATATAATATTTCTATCATTTCTATAATGGCAATTTAACAGAATTTATTCAAAGTTGTCATTTTCATTTCTGTTTTACATGCTTACGGATACGCTAAATAATACAAATTTAATTTAAACTTACTATATTTAAATCATGATATCATGCATTAAATGATCCTGAAGTGCATAAACCCTGATAATGTCTATACTGTGAGTAAAATGTCTGTATTTTATGGGAATATACACATGGGAATATGTGGAAAACAGGCCAATCTGAGGTAACATGCCAAGTTTCACCAGTGTCTGAAGAAACAGGACTAATAGTTAATTTTCAATGATCAAACATTTTATCTCCTATGCCATATGACAATTTGAACGACATTTTAATGCATGTCATTATGGGGTATGAAATCACTGTTATGTAATAATATTCTTTTGCACATGTAGTCAAAGGTCTTAAAGCCAGACAATTGTTGCTTGCAGCTATATTTATTAGGAGCCAAATCCCAAAGGGGCGAAGACCCCTATTGTATCCATTAGTGTTCTTATTCCTCCTCTTCTTCAGTTTTTGTGTTGTTCACTGTTTTAAGTTTCACTCATGTTTATGCTCATAATTTATTACTTTTTTATTAAATAACTTCTGACTTGTAAGTCCTAGAAACAAAATTATTTTTGCATCTAATTCCTTGGCTCATGATGATTCGAATGCACCTTAAGATATGATAAATTAATCATGATAATGATTAATGATAAACCTGACTGGTCTCAAATAATGTGCAAATGGATTTGATGAAAAGCATGTGTAAATGGACGTGAGGCTTTATTTTCACAACGCTTTGTGTATTAAGATAAACTTGGTATATCCACATACCTGCATCCAGCCTTGTTAGTTTCTATATTTTTGTTAGTTTTGTTTTTGAATTGTGTTCGTGAATTGTGCCCACCTGTACCATTCATTGTGAAGTGCCATATCCAACAGTCTTTCATATTGTGGTGAGTCATCATAGTACTTTCACTCCATGGGCCATTCAAGTACTGAGAAGTCAATGGTCTGCAGATGGGGGTACTCATGGGGTTGCCCTGGGCTTGCAGCTGATTCTGGAGTTGGTTCAGTAGGACCAATATGTAGAACAGAATTATCTTTAGCTCTCTCCAGGCTGCGTCATTGTTCGCCCTCCCCCCTGTCAATCTGCATCTGTAATTTTTCCTTAGTATAGCAGTTAGTTGTTGCATGTAATTTCTCAGTTCAATTTGAAGTTGTCCCATGGAAGGTCCCTCCTTAGGACCTTTTAAAAATGGTACTGCATGGTGGATGGATGATAAACACATCCCAGTCTCTTTTTTATCCTCAACAGCTGCAGCACAGTTTTTACTGTCTTTTGAATAAATGCTGATCCATTATCAGAACTGATCTGTGATGGTATTCCAAATCTAGGGATCACTTCGCTCATTAAAAATTGAATCACAGTTCCAGCTCCCTGGTCTGCTGAGGGAACTGCATCCACCCATCTGCTGAATCTCTGTCTATTATCACCAACAGGTATCTCTTTCCCCTGACTGACTTTATCATGTCCACATAATCCATAACCAAATGTTTAAAAGGTCCCTCAGGCACAGATATGTGTCCTATAGGTGTAGTTGTTCCCTTTCTGACATTATTCTGCACACTAATGTCACATCTTGCCAAAAATTCATCCAGCATTGCTTGCAAATAGGGAGACCAGTATCCTTGTTACTTTATCTTTCTTAATATTTCTCCTCTACCACAATGATCAAATCCATGTGCATGAGAAATCAATACAGCAAAAAGTTTAGTTAGAGCAAGTGTATATCCTTCATGTGATCACCATATTCCACTAATGTCTCTAGTTGCCCCGTCTTTGTTGCCATACTAAACACTTGCTTGTTGTTGAATACGAGCAAGATCATCAATCTGTGGTTGGGGCTGTATGAGCACCACAGGTGCCGTGACAGCAGTGTGACACCCAGAGGCTTTCTTGCCTTTAAATCTGCTGCATTATTGCCTCATATTACAAAATTATTGCCTTTCTTGTGCACCTGACATTTAATAATTGCTAGTCATTTTGGTTGCGTCATAGCTGATATTATCTGTACAATTTGCACAAAATCATTTCCCTCTCTCCTAACTACAGAGAAACCAGAATGATTTCCAGAAAAGTCTCTGAAACAAGATACATCAACAAAATAGTCTGCAATTGCATCTTGTATTGGTGTGGATTCTAAATCAGGTCTAAGGCTAGTGAAAGCTAATGATTCAGCTTGTTTTTTCCAAAACTCCAGCTGTCATCAGTCCCTCAGTTGTACTTTTGATACCCTGTACTGCTTCTGGGGGCAATGGATATTGTTGTTTTCTGGACAATTTGGCTCCTGGTATATATAGGGCTAGCTGATTTTATAAGCCCACATCTGACCATAGTTCATAAGGAACTTGTTGTTCCATTTCTCTCAGGAGCTCTGTGTTATCTGTTTGAGTTTCTGGGACGGTTGCCAAATTCATTTCTCACCTGTCTACAATGACCACCTCCCTAGGAATCCCAGTCATAATGGTTGCACAACAAGGAGAGACAAATTTATAAATTAGAACCTTAACACTCATCGACAGCGTTTCCAATATTGAGTGTGGTTTGTGGATTGTAATTATAAGAGCATACTTCATCTAAATATTCCTCCAGCATTCTTACTTTACAACACTTTTTCACTATTCTATGTATGGCCACTCTTTTTCCACTTCTCTTAAATTCTGCACTTCTGCCAACTGTGATAAATACCAATCTTTTCTTTCATCTGTTAACTCATACTTTATTCCTGTAGCACCTACATAAAAAGACTCTTTCCAGAAATGATTACTGATCATTCTTGTTTCTGTTAATATCTTAACAGACAAAATTTCAAACCATTATCCTGCAATAAAATAAAAACAAAGAGATAGAAATAAAGATTAGAATTTTAGAGTTAGATTCACAAAAATTGAGCTCTTACAAAAATCTCTCACTCAGCCGGCTTCTTCACACACCCACACAACTCTTATCTTCTCACACACAGCCACACACTCTCCTTTCACTCGGTGAAGCTTCACACATCCACATCATCACGTTAACTTGGGCTCATTCACAAACTCAATCAACTTAATTTTCATCAGCACAGTTCAACAACATAAATTTAACACGTAAACTTCAAACACGACGAACAGCACATACACGCCTCATGCGTGACCTCATGCGTGACACGCCTCATGCGTGATAGTCAACACAGAACCTAATCAAGCCGTCCGTCTTAGGAACCAAAACTATCTGGCTGGACCAGTCACTGTGCGACTCTTCTATCATGCCCATTTGTAGCATCGCCTCTAATTCGTCCCAAACTACTTTTTTCTTATGTTCAGGTAAATGATAGGGCCTGGAACGTACCATGACCCCTGGAGACGTCTCAATGTGGTGTTCTATGAGGTGGGTCCGCCCGGGCAGAAGGGAGTACATCGGCAAATTCCACCAGTACATCGGCAAATTCCCGCTGTAAATTTTGGACCTCTGTCAGCTTGGATGACGAGAGGTGAGCTCCACATGGCAACTTTGGATTTTAAGTCTAGCTCCAGTCCGAGCTCCTCCTTCTCTTTTATGGTCGTCACCAGCTGCACAGAGACCTCCTCCCTCCAAGGTTTAAGGAGGTTGAGGTGGTAAATTTGCTGTGTGCCCCCTGGTCCGGATGTTCGATGTAGTCCTCGTAGTCTACGTCTCCAACCCGCTGTGTGACCACAAATGGTCCTTGACTCTTGGCGAGTAATTTAGAGCTAGATGTGGGCAGTAACACATGTACTTTCTCTCCCGGAGTGAATTCGCAAAGTTGGGTTCCCCTGTTGTAATTGCGTGCTTGTCGTTCTTTAGCCTGGAGCAAATTCTCCAACTTGAGCTGCCCCAGTGTATGGAGGTCAAGTACATACTGAATTTGATTTTTTGCCGAAGTAGGTTCCTCCTCCCAAGCTTCTCTAAGAACATCAAGCACACCATGTGGCGAATCATGTTTTTAATGGTCTGGTTACATCGTTCGACTAGCCCGTCCATTTGGGGGTGGTACATGCTGATTCTAATCGATTTTAAACCCAGTAATTCGTAAAGTTTGCATAAGGTGCGTGACATAAACGTTGTGCCTTGGTCAGTTAGGATCTCCTTCGGGATCCCCTCCCTGGAGATAATGCGAAACAGGGCGTCCACCACACTCTTTGCCGAGATGTTGCGGAAGCCACTGCTTCCAGATATTGCGTTGCATAATCGACCACGACTAATGCAAAGTGATGCCCGCATGCTGACCGTTCTAATGGCCCGACGAGGTCCATGATAATTCTTTCAAAGGGAACATTGATTAATGGTAGAGGGCACAATGGAGCTTTTGGGACAGATTCACAAACTGACATTCGCGGCATGCTGCACACCACCGGCGCACATCCCCGTGAATGCCCGGCCAACAGAAATGGCACTAAAATAAGCAATTTTACATTTTTGCTAATAACGGTGTAATTGTGTGTGATAAAATCAAACTTTTTGTTTCTTCAGAATCCTAGTTTAAGCATTAGTGTATATCTCATTTTTATGTTTAGCCAGACAGTTTTTCCACAGTTCTACTTTTTGAAGAAAATACTTTTTCAAACTTGTCCCAGCCTGTTTATCCGATGGGCATCCATCATCCCCAGCCCAATGACAAAACGTTAACAAAATAATGTTGATGGGTTGATTCATTTAGCACATGATTTTTGTTTTTATCAGGTGTGGCACATTATGACTAAAATGCCTATATTTTGTGTATACAAAAGTTTAGGTTCACTACATTTTTATGAAAGGGGGGCTCCCAGCAGTTTTTTATTGATCAGTCATTTTAACTTCTAGATGAAGGCTGTAGATGAAGGCTGTAGCTGTAGTTTTATCTACTAGAGAATAGACTATAGAGTAACAGGATAATAAAATAAGTACAACTCTGCCATCAGTGTTTCAAAAAGTCACCATTTCATCACTGGCCTGTTCCACGTTGTATCAGACCTCTTGGTTCCTGATAATAGCCACTTGTGACTATATTTTATTTATTGTTTTCCTCTTTTTTGCTTGTTGGGATAGAGGAATTTGAGTATAATCCTCAAATTATAAACAGTTGATCTATTTATCGTTGTTTGTTGTGTGAACTTTTCCATTGCAGGTCGCTGTGGCGCTTCCTTTTTTTATTTATTTAGGTTTTTTAAGAGCTTTTAAAGAGCAAATGTTTGTCTCTCTCACTTACCATAACAAATTAGTGCAAATGATGGAAAATCTTTTATAATTTTTAATATGTTATTAGAAATAAAGATGCAGATTACAGGCCAAGAATGACAGTTCCAGGATAAAAAGTATATTTAATTGAATTAAGCATCTTCAGTGATGATTTTGGGAAAGAAGTTATTTAATTGCTTGCCAATCGGTTGGGTTGTGGCGGAATTTATATAGGGTGTTGTACAGAGAATGACACAAAGACAGGTTTATTTATTTGATATATAGTTTGATATTTTCTGCCAAAAACAAAGGTCTACACTCTGAAACATTCATTTTTGGATGTTTATTGGGTCATAACAGACTTAAACAGTTGAATAGACGTTTCAGCTAACATCCTTCAATAGTGTCATGCTACAGAAAATGACTGACCCAGGAATCCTGTTTGGCCCAGGGCTCAGGACTTTAGAAACCTAATTATTAGCAAAGTTTTATGGGGACTTTATGATTTCATAACCAGTAAATTCCCAAACTGCTCAGGTATTCTCAGAATATGGTAGTGGTGACAAAATTTCAGTAGCCCTATGTATTGTTAGTGTTAGGTCATGAATGAAGAGACGTCCAGGGTGGAGATGAGGTTTTTATTAAAGAAACTTACTGTTCAAGTGTCAGCTTAGAAAGAGGGTGAGTACACAGAAATCACAACTACATATATTTCTCTGCCTGCTCAAGCATTTGGCATACTTCCCAGTTCTAAACAGAAACATAGGAGGTAGTTCAGCCTTGCATAAAGCTTTGATTTTATGTTACACAGCATGAAAAGAATGGAAATTTATATGTCCCTTCATTCCCCCCATTTAATCATATAAAATATTTAATTAAATAGAATGGTTAAATGCAAACAAAGAATGCTTTAAATATATATTTCCATGTCCAGTTATCATGCAGAGATCTCAGCTTGACGCCCATTACTTTGGTCATCTCCTGCTGTATACAGGAGATGCATGGTCCAAAAAGACAAAAGAGGAGCAATATAAACAAAACAGGCACAAACATTGAGATCAAACTACCCCATCCTCCAAGGACGCCATCAAATAACCCTGAGAGGGTCCATTCCTTGCTTATATTGTTATACAGATCTCCTTGCAGATTGTGTAACTTTGTCATAACTTTTGTAAAATTTCTGTCTGGGCCAGTTCCCATGGGGATATAGCTACAGCAAGTATCATTGATCTTTATACAGACACTTACCATACAGTCATTCTGCTGGTAGCGTCTATTTGTCCTCTCAATACTTGTAAGGCCTTATTGGTATAATTAGTAATTGTAAACATTGTAATGTAGATCATTTATCCATTCAGTATTTTTGTTTGGTGTAATCCATACTAAAATAGACTCGAACCCACTTGCAATTTCATTCATATCTGAGTTGTTCACTGCTGTCGCACCATCTCTCTCCTGTAACGAATCTAAACTACTGAGCGTACTGGTCCATTGATAAAATAATGAAAGATATTCGTGTCGCAGGTTACATTAAACACATATATATAAACATATATTGTCTCTCATATAAGTGTCTCTCTCACTTATAAACACAATGTCTGTCCCACAAATGCTAAGGAGAGAGAGATTGTATGTGTTCCTGGTCTCTCTCTGTAGGATTGGTGGTATGTAGTTTCATTAGAAGACTAAGTAAATAGTGTGTGATGATTTGTTTGGCTGTTTTACTCCATGTTGATGCACATAATCATCTCACTATACTTTGCTGGGTGGGGCCCGTTCAGATGACCACAAGTTCTGCACACTAGACAATGGCCTCCGTGAAACCCAATCCAGTGAAGGATTGGGTTTCCTCTTCCCTTGACTCTGAAAATAGCCAAAGTTATGTTTCTTAAAATGTATTTCTTAGTATTTGCTGAGACATAAATGATGCATTAATGCTTGCCAGAAAGGAATATTTAACAAAAACCTTCGTTTTGGACAAATTTTGTTTGAGCTGACCTCAAAGCAATACAATATGATTTTGCCTGAAGTACTTAGGGCTTTGTTTGAATGTGTTGGAGATGTTGATTGTCTTCAGAGGTGTTGAGAGTTGGTTCCACCACTGAGGAAAAAATAGTGAGCAGTTAAGGGGTTATGGGCAATAATGATACCTACAAAGATAAGAGAGTGTAAGAGAATGGCACAGTCCACAACACAGCTATAAAGATAGGAGATATAAGGACCAATATCATTAGGATCACTTTGTCAAGCTGATAAATGAAAACATTGACAGCCAATCAAATTCATTCAAATTTCAAAGGCTCACACATTTACTGTAGTGTGCGAGCATAGAATAAACATAGCATTACTGTGCATTAGTGTGGGTGCTAATATACATTTACATTTATTCATTTAGCAGACACTTTTATTTAAAGCAACTTACAAAGAGAGAGAGCATTTAACACTTTGTCTAAATAATATAATAAAATATAATATTATATAATTATAACTATATATTATATATTATTTATATTAAAGTTATTGTCAGGGCAGGACTGGGGCCCTACACAATTGCATGCTGTGCATGGTGGGTAAACACGCTACTGATTATGATTATTAACAATTTAATAAAATAATCGACTCACTGGCCCACACACCCCACGGCTCACCAGGAATGTCACGGTAATCCCAATGGCTAGTACATGCCTGATTATCGTTATAATTATCTTTATATTTATTGGGCAGTTGTGGCCTACTAGTTAGTGAGTTGGGCTTGTAATCAGATGGTTGCTGGTTCGATTTTGTTTTAGCACTGGTAGGTAGCAACTGAAGTGCCCTTGAGCAAGGCTCCTAACACCTGATTGCTCCCCGGGTGCAGTAGTGTGCTGCCCACTGCTCTGAGTGTGTGTGTTCACTCCTCACCAGTGATGGGTTAAATGCAGGTCACATTTCGGCTATGGACTACCATAGCTGACAAAAATATGTCACTTTCATTTTCTGAACGGTCCTTTACCCAATTTGGATGGGTTATGTAGAGAGTTGAGTAACCAGAAGTGAGTAAATGTGACTGAGGGCCTGGGGTGTGTTGTTTTACAGAGGACTCATTGGCAACAGTGTAAGAAACAGTGCCTTAAACAGCAATTAAACTTGATCAAGGATTAAGAATGCAGGTAGCTGCAACAGTCCAACCACAGGATTACCCTAATCTAGGATCTGCTCAATGTGCAGGTAAACAGAGGGTCTTATGCAGTTATCATTTTGTGTGGCTCAAAGGAGAGTTGTTTGAAAAACCCAGAAAGTGCCTGTGCTGATTGGCTGTCTCTGCCTGTATGGAAGTCAAAGTGCATGAGTCACAGGAAGTAGTATGAGTGATGTATATGGTTCCTAAGTAGCTTTATAGAACAATGTCTTACAAACACCATTGAGCAAACCAAAGATTACAGTGGCAAGAACAAACTAAATATTTAATGGATTTCTCAAGATTAAATAACATTTCAAAATATCTGTCTAATGGAGATCTCTGTTGTCTACTACCTACCAAGAGACATTCACAAAAGCAAACAAATATTTTGTAAAGTAGGTCAAATAATTGGACCATCCAGCATACATTCATACTGAAGCATTTGGCAAGCGTTTTTAGCCGAGTCACTTTTAAATGAATTAGTCTGTTCTCTGGGAATCTAATTCATGATCATTGTTTGCTCCATGCTCCATTTAAAGTTTTTTTTGTCATTGGCAACAGGATAATAACTGTATTTCTACAGTTTATAACTATATTCAGCCTGGCATGTTGTCTTACTCATCTCTGGATCTGTTGCAGTAAAATTCTTTACTTAATCTGCTTGCAGAAGTTTGTAATCACTGTATTTGTCTGGGTATTGCTCATAATCCTTGTTACATTCAGTGTGGATCACAGGGCGTGCCCAGGAGCATGGGGCGGTAGTTTAGCCATTTGTACTAGGTGTAAATTTCTGCCTGATGGTGTGTGAAAAGTTTTGAGCTCCAACTTTTAATAATTGGTTTGTACTAGTAAATGGGCCTGTACTTTGTGTAGTATACAGACCTCCTGAGTACAAAAAAGTTTTTATCCAGTAGTTTATGCTGGACTCAATGTCTCGTTGTGACAGTCTGTTAATTTTAAATGATCAGAACGTTCATGTTTGCTGTCCATCCCAACCCCTAATTTATAATATTTTATGATTTGTGAATTCAGACTGTTCTCTTAGACTGTGCTCATGACACTAAGTAGCTGGTTAAAGCTTTTAAAGGTACATGCTCTGTTTCTCTGGACACTCCACTCAAATCAAGAAGCCAATTCAGGTTTAAGACCATCCTAAACAGACTTAAAGTACTTTTTAACCCAATTGATTCAATTCTTATTGGATCAGTTCCTGTGGTGTGTGTTAATCCCATTACCTCTCCTTGAACAGTTGAACAGTCTCCTTCACACAGTTATTGTGTCATTACAATCCCTCCTGGCTGTTTAACTCAGTTTAACTCAGTTCTTTCTTATACCATCATCTCAATTTTCATAATCTTACACATAACCAATACGCAAACCTTTGGTAAAGATACAGCTAATTTCCATTTTATATGCTTGCCATCAAATTCATTGACATGGTTTAAGAGACTAATTTGAAGAATCAACATGAATTACATTTTGTTGTGTGGTCTCTTGATGCTATATACAAAGTTCTATGCAAATCTGACAAACACTGTGGGAGGAGCTCTAAAAAGTAGGTTTTCTATATAATTCAAAATGGCAGACAGGAAGTAGCATTGACTAGGACAAATTTGGTATTGTAGGATTCAGCCTGACCCAAAGAATCTAAACAAAAAAGTTGTATGACAATCTGTTATTTTAGCCAAATAAGCATTTTAATTAATTTGGTTATCTCTTTTGACCACTATGTAGCGCTGCCCCAGGTCGCCTCAGATTATAGTGATGATGAGCCATACCAAGTTTCGTAACAATATTCAATGATTCAATGTGAAGTTTAAAGTTTGAAGTTTAAACACAATAGGGGTCTTCGCCCCTTCTGCTCTTGAGCCCTTATAATAATAATCCTAAAGAAAAAAATAGGGCTCCTCACACTTTCACTGCTTGGGCCCTTATAATCCCAAGGAAAACAGTCAGGCCCTTTGCACTCTGAGTTCTTGGGCCCTGATAACCACTTGTTTCAACTGAGGTATGCATAAGAGCATCTGTGAACACATCTGTTGAACCTTGAGCAGATGATATACAGTAGAGGACCTAGACCTCGCAGAACAGGTGTCGCACAAATGGAACAGCAGGGTACTCGATGCTGTTACTCAGCTCGTCATGGCAATACATTTGATCCTATTTATCTTTATTTATATGTATATTTAAAATGAAATGAAATATGATATAAATGCTGCTTCATTTCAAAATATTAACATGTGGTTTGTGCAACACCTGCCTACCCTGATAATCATCATTGTATTTATATTTATAATAAAGTGAAATATGATGTATAAGAAAAGGTTGTGTTTTACAAGTGTTTTTACAATACAAAATAAAGACAAGTAAAACATTGTGTCAAAAGTACAAAGGCAGCACTCCAGTACAAGGTAAAATTCAATTAAAAAGAGGTTTATGAAACTTAACTTTTGCTCTCACCCAAAAGAGTTTGCCTAGGGACAAATAATAGATTTATTATTTGCAAAGATTCCCCAGTAGATATACCCAAAATGAATTATATTTCATATTTAACCACAGAGAGACATCAGAGCCAGCGGCAAATTTCAGAAGGACTTGCCAACGTAAGGCTGTTCTCAGCCAGGTTCATGAGTGCTGACCATCCAGCAGTTGCCTGGAACTCACACCTCCTAAAACATTGGAGCAAATTTTAAATTAGACACTATTTTTATAAATTAAATTTAAACAACCATATTCTCACCTAAACAACTTAAAATCAATCTTAAAATTACATTTTGTGACACAAAAGTAGTATTTTTAAACATTATGTGGGTTTTCTCCTCAATAATGGTTGAGGCAAAATGCATTTTGGGATACTAGGCTGTCTCAAGTCCACACAAGTCACCCCACGATGCATCCCCAATAACACAGGTAGAGCAAGAACACATCTGGGGTTAAACGTAACTTTGGCTAGATGTGAACTTTACCCCTAAGAGAGCTGCATGTAACCGACAGTGAGAGAAATGTAAAAAAGTGAACAGAATTCAGCCTCAGCAAAAAAACACACAAGGAATGAAACGGATGAGTGTTTATCTTTGCGTTAGTGGTTTGGTGCTGGATTGGTTGATGAGAGCTTGTGTGGCTGGTGGTTGAGCAGATGCATATTCTTACAGTTCCTGTGGATTTTGGCTGTCCCCGGCCCGCACCTGTACAATTTGCCTGAGTGTCACCTGCTTTTGTGTGTGGGCTATTTATACATAAAAGCTTTACAGCTGTCATAGTTTTTGGATCTTATTTATTTGTGTGAGTAGCTCTGGGGAAAGGTTTGTGAGTCTGTTTATGTTTGGAGAGACAAAGCCTGATAACTCTAATTGCATCTCTCAGATGTGTCTCAGCTGTACTCAGATGTGGCTCAGTGCAGACTTTGCAAGCAGTTCCAAACAGAAGACGTGCTATCTCTCTCTAGCTCTCTCTCTTTCTCTCCTTTGATAACAGTGTACAAGTTCTCTACAGTGGATGATTTTACATCATTAGATCATACGCAGCCAGGTTCACCAGGTTCAGATGTCTCTCTGTCCATGTGTTTCTGCATGTGGTCACTTCCTGACCTCATCTGATGGCCATGATCACTGCGTCACATGCTTGGGCAATAAGCATACTGAGGCAGCGTTCAGGGTGGGGTCGTGCTGTCATTGTGAGAGCATGCCCATCTCAACACTGCAGTCACAGTGGAAAATCGAGCCTCCTCTGCTGTTACCCATTTAGCATATCATTAGCACTTTGGGAGACCTCAGAGTGACAGTAGAGACTCCTCCAGTGGGTCAGTCCCCGCAGACCTCCCAGTCCTCTGCAGTGTCGGGATCAGAGCTGCCGGGTGATGTTGCAGTGATGAGCATCCCCCTGCAACTCCTACACTGGCTCCACCTTGGACTAAGGCTGTTCCTCTTCCCCATCATAAAGCCAGCCGCAGGAAGTTGACACCTGCGCCTCAGGTCCCTGATAAGCCTTCCAAGAGCATGGCTAAGGGACCCTGAGATAAGTGGCCCAGTTTGCAGAGTGACTGTTTTCAGGAGGTGGTGACTGCACTACTCCTTTCCCTGGATGAGGACTAGGTGGAGAATCTTTTGTTTTCTTTTGTTCTGTCATCAGGCCATCACCTAAGTTTCCTCACACTCTGGGCCAAAGTGGATGCTGCCCGACAGTGAGAGACCCATTGCTTCCTCACTCCCAAGCTCGTCCTTTTACTTCGCCAAGGCAGGTGAGGCTGCATTTGCAGGATGCATTGTCTCCTCGCACGCCTCCCGTCATCTCCCTGCTGGGGCTGGGAACTCAGCCCTGCTCCAGGCACGTCTGGCACTCCCCCTAGCTAGCATTCCCCAGCCGTCCATAGGCTCCTGAGGATAATCAGACTCGGCTACGCGATTCAGTTTGCCAGGCGCCCACCCTAGTTCAGGGCTATTCCTGTCTTCCTGCGTATTTACCAAAGTCACGGAGGCCGCCCTTGCCCCGCTGAGGGAAGAGGATGCTCGCATCCTCAACTACCTCAATAATTGCCTCATTCTGTCCCACTCTTGAGAGCAGTTGTGCAGACACAGGGACTTGGTTCTCCGGCACCTTAGCCATCTGGGGTTTTGAGAAAAGAGCAAGCTCTCCCCAACACAGGTCATCTCTTTTCTTGGTATGGAGTTCAGGGTCACTATGGTGGCATGCCTTTTTGACACCCCAACCTCTGAAACCTCCATGTGTGCTCCTTGGACGGGACACAGAGGACCTGAGTGATCTACCCCCGGCTGTGGTGGACACTATCAGTCAGGCAAGGTCTCCTTCTAGCAGATGGGCTTACACCTTGAAGTGGAGCCTTTCCATATGTTCTAGATGTTCTAGTGATGACACAAACCAAGTTTTGTGTCAATACACTAAAAGTTTTGTGAAGATACAGCCTGAAGTCCTATTGGTGTGCTGGTGTGCAAATTCATTGGTGTGGTATATGAGTACTATTTGTTCAATATAATGATGTAAGTTAAATGACAATATGTTGAATTTATCATGTTATAAGCATTTTCAAGACTTTAGGTCAAAGCATTTAAGTTATAAGCAAAAATAATACATTTTTCCTGTGCATGTCACCTCAGGTCAAGACTGGTATGACTGGTATAAGTTTCAATACACAAACGTTTGATGAAGATATAGTCTCAAATCTATTTTTGTGTGCACATTGTCTAATTCGTTCACAAACTATTTGGAGTGTAGATGCTTATATAGATGCTATATAGTAGATGCTATATACCAAATTTCGTACAAATCGGACTAATGCCCAGGAAGAGTTCGAAACAGTAGGTTATTTGAAAAATTCAAAATGGCAGGAAAATTTTCATGATGGAAAATGTCATCAAAGAGTGTGTTGTAATTTTGTTTCTAGACTCAGAAGTTATGAGCACAATAATGTTTAAGTTAGAAACTCCAAATTTGGTCCAGTAACATTTTAGACTGTCCTCTGTCTGTGTGCCAGATTTCATAACTTTCCTATGTTTGGTTCTATGGGCTGCCACAGATGCAATGGTGGAACAAAAACTAACAAATACAATAGGGGTTGTTGCCAGGTTTACTATATACTAAACCTGACCTAAATGTTAAAAGAACACAATTTTCATATTATTTTTTACTGTTTTGAATAAGATGAACGTTTTCACTTGTTTAGCATTTGTTTTGGTTACTACATAACTCCATTTGTGTTATTTCACTGATTGGATGTGTTTACTGTTATTCCAAAATATAGTAGTAATAAAGAACATACACACAAACTAGTCTTGCATTAAAACAAACACAAAATACTGTGTGCTGTACAGCACTATCATAGAGATTCCGTGTGTTTGGCTGAATTTTGGGAAATTACATTCTATACAACAAAAGTTAGGTCCAGTTCTGCAATCTGATTGGATTGAGAGGTGTTCCAAGAGTCCTGATATAACACCAGAACAGCCACTTACTGTGTCCTCATATACTAAATTGTCTAAAAACATACTAGTGAATTTTTGTTTATTTAAAAAATGGCAAAAGTTTTCTGTGAAGGTAGGGTTAGGGGATAGACTATACAGTTTGTACAGTATAAAAACCTGTTTATGGAAAAGCCTTATAAACCACATATACTAACATTTGTGTGTGTGTGTGTGTGTGTCTGAGCAAAACCTCCTTTTGGGTATGTCCAAATTTGTAAAAATGTCATAAAAAATGAGTAAATAAAGTTTATAGTAAATATAATAATATAATAGTAATATATAATTTATATAATTAGGAAGTTGGTTAGGTTATATTGTTTATTATTAGTTGTGTATAAAATCAATAGAGGTCTATGGAACGTCCCCATATAGATAGATAAGTAAACGTGAGTGGGTGGGCAGCTCTTTTTTTTTTTGAGTGCCAGGTGCCATTGTCGCTTAGTGTCAGTCATCTGAGGGGGTGATCTAAACACACACAGACATCATTGCCTACTAAAGTCCACCAAACGTTCTCTTGTGTGTTGCCACCTTGATTCCAGCAGAGTCTGATATCAATAACAACAAACACTCAATACTGTAATTATTGATTTTTAATGCTTAAAAAGCAGCATAATTATCCATTTAAAAGAGCCTGTGTGTGAAGTGTGTTCAGTAGGTTTTGGAACAGAACAATGGCTATTGTTATATTCTTTTGAATACTGATGCAAAAATATCTGTTTTATCCACAACAGATTCAGCTAAAGAAACTTCCAAAGAGAAGACAGAGAAAGAGTCAGGAAGAGAATCCACGAAAGAGAGCAACAAAGAGAAAGAGTCAAAGGTGTCATCTAAAGAGTCTTCAAAAGAGTCGACGAAGGGGGCCAAAAAAGACTCAAAAGAACCAGAGAAGGACAAGGAGGCACTAAGAGAAAAGGATTCTGGGAAGGAGAGGACTAAGGTGTCCAGGAAGTCCTCAGTGAAGGTCAAAGAAAAGAAGTCCGAGGCAGGAGACGGTTAAACACAGCTGCCGCAGTTATGCATCTCATATTCTCTAGCTCTTTATTAAGCAGTGTGACTATGTAGAGGCCCATCTTTCATTCTGTTGTTTTTGCTGTAATTTTAGAATTGATAGCACAGTGGAAATAAAACCATTCAAAAAGTGCGTTTTGCACCTTCTTTGAGGCAAACTATGTATGGGAGGGGTTTATACGTAGTCAGTTGTCTGCCACTGTAGTCTGTGTCTATCGTCTCTTACAGCTCGCACAGCCCCACGTGATGTCTGATAACAGACACCACACACCACCACTGTGTGGAGACATCCAAGATGTGTGTGTTCACTGCAGGGTTAAATTCAGAGTTCTCGTTTCAAGTATATTTCAAGCATTTCAAATTCGTAAAATGAATTAAGGTAGGAAACAAGATGCAAGACTATAATTTAAATAGACTGATTATTTTTGCTTTCAAAAATACATTAAATTCAGTTTATATAAAAACATGTTTTCAGTTTGTACAACATAATGTAATGCTTAAACTCAAAAAAGGTGGTGAATTGATTATAAAAAATGTGGGCATACATTTGTTACATATACGCGTCTTCTTTTTAAAAAATGTAGTAAAGCTTTTTTTAAAATAATCAATAAAGAATCATCATTTAAATCATCTGATCAGTGTATTATACCAAACAAATGTGATCCCATGATCCTTCATTAACCAACATTCATGTAGCTGTTTTGGTAATGTGTAACTACAGGTGAAATGAATAATGGATCTCTAACAAACATATGAATATTTGTGAATAAAACATTATATTAGTAAAGAATCATTTTGTACACTCAACCACATAGGTGAAAGGTAGGCATTTAAATATTTTTTTGTAATACACCCATACACACACAAACACACCCACATACACACAGAACTCAGGATAAAATCAGGATAGCTCATTTGAGTGACGCACACAGGAAGTCAGTTATAAGAATTATAAGGCTTTATTTCCTATTACAGCTTGACAAATTCACAATATATCTAATATCAACAAAAAGAGTTGTGAAAGAAAATTTATGGAAGTGCAAAGTTTTTCAAGAGTTTGACCTCCCAAGGGCTATTAACATGATGGTCTTGTCAATTATTTATAAGCTTATTGCTCTGATAGCATAAAGCTGAATCCACTGACACCTGCATGTTACTATTACACAATCCCATGGGAAAACTGGTCATTGTGATGGTCAGTTCTGTCATTCAGTGATCGTTTCAGTTTCACTTTCACTTTAAGTATTTATTTTAAAAATGAATAAATAAATAGTCGTAATAATAAAACACGGATATCATGAACCCTTCACTCAAAAATTCACAAATTAACATAAGCATGCAATCATGTTTACAGTGACTTTGCTCACTCTGCCGGTAATCTTTGTAAATGCTGACCAAACACTGGAGCTCCTGGTTGAAAATAGATCTTTTTAAGATTTTCATTATTTTCTTTTCACAATTTAGTTTTTTAAAAATTAAGAATGAGAAATAAAATAGAGAAAATGTATAAAAACAGAAAAAAGTAACAATTTATTTGACATTTTGTTAAGGAAATTAAAATTAAAAACCAATTGGTTATTAGTTTTCCGCTTTTTAAATTGAAAGCAAATATGAAATGAACAGAGGATACACAGATTCATTCCCCATGTTATACGAGTTGAAAATTTGGCTCACAATGTATGTTTGCGTAAACGAAAATGCAAACAATCTGCCTTTCCATGTGAACTGTGTCTAAACTGTTACACCCATAAATAGTAAACGCAATTGCAGTTGCTTTTTAAAATTATCCTCTAAAACACTGATATTAGGCAAATATTGTACAACTACAATATTGCTACAAAAATGACTTGTTTCAGTTGAATACCTGAGAGAAATTCTCTGTCCCAGATGAAACCTAATATATAGTGTGGCGATAACTATTGGTGCTTGTGAAGCAAAGTATCACTGTTACTCTCTTGCATCATCTTTTTCTGGACAAAACTTCGATATGTAACTCGTCCGGCACGCTTTGTCGTGGAACTATGAATAAGGAGTAAATCCAGATTTTTGGGGAGAGGTGTGCTATGACTTTTGTAAGTGAATGGTGTAAGATGTTTTTAGGGCATACGAAAAAGGGGGCGAAAAATTCCATTGACTTAACATTGGGATGAATTTTGTGACATTATAGCTCTGCATCAGAATGTCATAAAGACTTGGGGGTGGGCTCATATTGCTCAGTTTAGCAAGCAGCAACAAATGGTAACATTACAACTTCATAGCCACACCCTGGCAACCAGTTACAGTACCTCAGCCACCGCCCCATTAGACCAACCATTTAGAGCACCGTAGCAACCATGTAATGAAATGAATAAGCCATGTCTCAGCATTTGAACATAGAAGAGAGTGGGAGTGGGCTTATTTGACTGGGGCTGTCAGTGGGCTTTTGGTATTGTCCTGGCAACTTCCTCGCCACACATTACCAACCATATAGAGAACCATAGAAACTAGAAATGCCTAACATTAAGAATAAGCAGATATATTGAGTATTTCAATATATCAATCATGCTAAATCACGCTAGTTTACATGTTAAATCAAACTAGCATCATGCTAACTATTAATGATAATAGTTGCCGCTCTGTCTGTTGTCTGGCTATAATAGGAAGTACCCTCTGTATGTATCTGAAAACCAGCTGTAGCTTTTCTGTGTGTATCTGATAATCTTTTATTTTCAGATAGATTGTGAGTATGTAATCCCTCTAAAATACAGGTAAGCAGCAAAATGTATTTACATTTATGGGTTTCTAAGAACTCCTACATCTAGCTTAAATTCAGGTTTTACACATGACTAAGAAAGTGACTACAGCATACAGGAAAATCTGCAACTTCTGCAGAAAATAACTTTATCTTCTGAAGTATTGTGAATGGGTTGTCAATGTTTAGAATATAATCTTCCAGAGCTACTAAGACATGTTTTATGTTTTCAGCTCTTAGAAAGCTCCTGATTTAAAGGTAACATGGATCGTTATCCCAAGTCTTAGTTATATAATTCAAACAAACACTTTTTATGTTTTCAGTCTTTATCTCAGGGATTCTTGATTCTTGAGCACTGTCAAACATACATATTCTCTTTTGCATTCATCTTAGGTCTTTCATTGGAGTAGAATGAAAGGCAATTTGCATCAACATGAAAAGGTAGGTGGGTGGGTGGGTGGGTGGGTGGGTGGGTGGGTGGGTGGGTGTGTGTGTGTGTGTGTGTGTGTGTGTGTGTGTGTGTGTGTGTGTGTGTGTGTGTAATTCTACGCAGTCAACAACAGTTCTTCATAAAGGTAAACTCTGCTGTATTTCCACTAATTAAAACAGTGTGTTTTAGGGTAGTTTTCTTTTAAGAACATTATCTCCTGGCAAAAACATACATTTATAAAATCATACAAACATGTTACATCTAAAAGCCCTATGCTAAGTGCTGGTTTCATAAGGTTACAAGAATTACGCCAGCACAACGTTTCTTTCTGTTTGTATGTGCATGTAGGTGTTGTATCTATATAGTGCGGACTGAAAGATGATAACTTAATGTTGATATCAAGCAACAAATACTGGCCACAGGGTGATGGTTTGACTGAGCTGATGTGACTATCATTAGTCTAACACAATGTAGGCATGGTTCACATTTTTGCCACGAAAATGACAAGAAAATTTAAAATCCTATCATATTCATGCAGGTTCATAAACCAAGCAAAACTAATTTAAGAACTGATACCACACACCATATTGACCACCCCCCTGCCCAGAAGCTTTACAGTTAGCCACAAACTGTGGCAAATGAAAACAGATAACATTAAACTAGAGCGGTTGGCTCAAGTGTGATCAACACAACAGCTCAATCTAAATGTTAGGAATATCAACTCATTAAGCTCCTCTGAAACTAGACAAAGACACAATGCAGTACCTGTTAGCATCGAATGTAAACAACACTTTTCGCATCAAGGAAAAACATGCTGCTCTTTATAACAATGTATTGTCATCTTAAGGTCTAAAATTCATTTTTCAGTTCTACATTTTCAACTAAATCTACGTACAAGTACAGGTTAGACCATCAGTATTCTCTGTTATGATGTCCCAGCCGGCCTAAAAAAAAAATCATTTGGACAATCATGGAACAATGTTTTTAAGGATTAACAATTTCCAGACATGCATCGACTTAATAAAAAATATTCAACTATTTGGTTATTTTACTTTGTTTATACCGTTAGTTTTGTCCTCACTTCTAGTTTGTCATATTGTGATGACAGTTCATCTTTTAAGTGTTTGTTAATAATTGTAATGGCGATCTATACCTTTCGGTTCTCCACCATTTCCATAGGGGCTTAGCACAAAGGATTTGATGCGTAAAACCACAAACTTGTCATGTAACAGTTTACTTTTCGTTTGTCAGGATACAACAAAAGTAAAAAAATAAAACAAAAACTATTTACACTTCTTCAAGCTTCAATTTAAACATGTTTCAAAGAACGGTCAAAAGACTGTCTAACACCAAGCCCTTTCCTCCTCCTCATCCTTCCTGCGATCGTTACGCATACGTATTATGTAGGACATTGACATTAGCCTATGAAAAGGCATGTACGAAATACAATATCACAAAATATGCAAACTGTATATCAAATAACAACAATCACTCTTACTACAAATAATATAATATTATAGAAAAATATTACACATTTCTTGGTGTTCTATATGGCTCTAACACTAATTGGCCCCTAATTGTCTCTGCCTGAAGCATACTTCTTACTCAAATACTTGAATGGAGACATAAAAATAATTCTCTTTCCTTTAAACAGTCTTACTCTTACTCGTCTGCTGCTTCTTGCAATAAGCAAAGTTTTGTTACAGGTCTTTCCAACTGACAATTTTTTTTCTGAACACAAGCACGTCAGACAATAACAGAAGCATCAGGGTACAGTCTTGAGAATTCTTCCCATAATCCAAGAATTTCTGGGTGCATAATTATCTACAATAAGAACAATGTCTCCGGGTACCACATTTTGTTTCAGTTTCTGCCACTTTTGTCATTCCTGCAGTAGCAGCAGGTATTCCTAAGTCCATCTAGACCAGAAGAGGTCTGCCATGTATTGAATTTGTCTCCCATCTTCTGTGTGAATAACAGTCCTCTTTCAAAGACGCTCCTGGTGGCATGAATGGTTGTTTTTTTCAGGTGCAGAAGATGATTTTGGGTTAAAGGCTCCAAGGTACTTGGGTGATCCAATGCTTTAGTAATCGGTGGGTCATTGATAATGGCTTCAACCTTACAAAAAACAGTGTAAAGCCCTTCATCGTCTAATATCTGTTGATTTAATATGGAGTTCAAAACTTTTCGAACTGTGCGTATTTGTTTTTCCCACAGACAAAATCCACTTAATTCCTATTTGGACAAGGTCTTCAGCTATTTTTGACTGATCAAAGTCTTTTCATAGGTTCTTTAAGCTCTCTTTCAGCCCCAATGAAGTTCATACCGTTGTCTGATCGAATCGTAGACACCTCTCCTGCAGATGAAACGTCGTAAGGCATTTATGCAAGGCTGTTGGCCACCTAAATATGAACTGCTCTTATAGTTAGACACGTAAAGAGCACTCCATACCTCTTCACCAAGCTCTGTTCTCGTTTTATTAAGAAGGGACCAAATAGTCCACACCTGTATATGTAAAGGGAGAATTATCTGGCAAAAGATGATTTCTTGGTAGATCTGCCATTTTCTGATCGCTGACTTTGGCATGTAACCTTCTACACAATGTGCATTTAGAAATCAGCTTTCTTATGACTGTATTAGCAGCTGGAACCAGAATTTACCTCAAAGTTTTGAAAGAATCTGATTTCTGCCACTATGGCCTGTGTTTTTATGTATATTGTTCAGAATCAACAAAGTTATGTGCTGTCTTTTATCAAGGTGTAACCTGTTATACGTAATACCAAATTTGGGTCAACTCTGACAATGGACCAGTTAACTCAAAAGATTCGGCTTGTCCGAGGAGAGAGATGACACGGCAGTAGCGAACAAACTCAAAAGACAAGGTTGAGGTAAGAGCAAAATTTGATTTGTATTACTACAGTGAATAGTAGAAAATAATTACATTCACAAGAGAATTAAATTCAAAAACACAAATGTCTGTACTTGATATTAATACTTTATACCACTTTTCTTCCTTATAGGGTTTATGGCTGTTTCACCTTGTTGGCAAGTTGATATTTCTATCTTCTTTTGACTCTTAATTGATATTTCAGTTAACTGGGAATTGCTTAAAGCTATCTTCTATATTGAAACATCTGATTAACTTTTCTCTTTCCTAAAGTGACCTGTGAACTGACAAAAACAACCCTGAGGAATCAGAAATCTGTTTGGAAATTCAGTCCTACCAGTTAAAGATGTGCAAGTTCAGTTCCTGAGTCTGTCCAACAAGTGGGACTCGCGCAAGAGTCTCAAGTGATTCGCTTACAGGTGGCTCACCAGTCCAACTCCACCACCGCAGATATAGGAAGAGTTGAGACAGTTCAAGATCAATCTGGGAAATATCAGCAAGGAATATGGAACAAAACATGGAACAAAAGCAGAACAAAAAAAACCTGGCCTTGGAGACACAAGGCCACAAAACAAAAACAATTAGTATTTGATAACAAATACACATAAATTAACATTCATTTACACTGTGTGACAAATTGTCTTTATGCATTATTTCTCTTTAACAATAAAGAAACTCTTCCCAATTGTTGTGTACTTTCTTGTATATCTTTTTGTTTGTCATACAATTTAGACTTTTATACTTTCTCAAACAGCACCTTTTTCACACTTCACACATTATGGCATATTTGTCATTAATTCTGCACCATTTGATAAAACACAATTAATTTGGACTGTATTGAGATAAATAAAACAAGGAAGAAAAAACATTAACTCACCAAGAAACTCATATACATGTTCATCAAATGAACTAGAACATTTGCAGATGAACCCCGTTTCAGATGTCACTCTCAACTGCATTCAGCTTTCTCTGACCCTTTTTTTAAAGATATATGCACCACGTTATATGAGCTTTATGCTAACGCGTCATTAACATCGGGATAACACACAACGTGAACGACCATATTAGCCCCGCTTGTTTAACCGCTAACATATTTTTCCACATATATATCGTCATCATCATATGAACAATTCAAAGGCACTTTAAACAACTCTTACTTAATCTCTCTCTTATTTTTGATGCCTCGAATCTTCCAGAACCGCATCTCACGACCCTTCGGATCATGAGCTCACGAGGAAAACAAAGATCTCGAACTCTCGCTCTCTAAAAGTGCCGCGACAGCGGACGTCACGTGATGTCATTCGCTCGCGTTCTCATTCGTAAAATGAAAAGTTACGCTATTGGTCACAATTACAACTTTGATATTTGATATTTTTATATTTTTTTAATTCATTTGCTCACAGTAATATTTATGTTTCAATTTAATTTGATGTTATTTTTGTATCTGTTCATCCACTAGTAATCTGGGTTACACTGGCATTGGAGACTGATTTAAACGACCACCTACTTGTAGGACGCCTACTTGTTGGACTACTGGGTCCAGTTTGTACAGAGGACTACCTCTTTTGACATGGTTACTTCTTTGCAATGACTTGAACTCATCAGGAAATGTCTGTTTTTGGCTGTAGCGGATTAGACTTAATTCAGCATTTTCAATATCTTCAGCTGAAAGAGTTTTTTTTTAGTCAGTGTCTGTTTTAGCTTGGACATTTGAGTTTGCAAATGAGCTTGCTGTTTGTTTGGATCAATTCTGGATTGACTTACGGCAGCTTGAAGTTCTTGTCTTCTGTCTGATAGGTGCTGCATTACTTCCTTCAGCCACAACATCCAAGCAACTGCTCTCTTTAGTCTGTACCATTCTGAGTAATAATCAGTTTATCCAGAGGTTTCCCGTTTCCTGTAGCACTGACACAATTTACCACAGCTGATTTTTTCCCTGGTTCAACCTCCACTTCACCTGCCTGGTCAGGTCGCACTGGCCATTCACTCTTGTGTTTGCAAAGGAATTCTGGACTTTTAAACCAACTTTCATTTTTCAAGAAGTTTTCCACTTTGATGTCTCTGGAAGCCATATCTGCTGGGTTTAATGAAGTGCCAACATATTTCCACTGTGTGGGCTCCGAAGCTTCTCTGATTAAGGAAACCCTATTGGCCACAAACATTTTAAACCGTGAGGCTTCATTCTCAATGCACTGCAGTACTGTGAGGCTATAAGTCCAAAACACAGTCTTCAAGTTGCAGCTGAAGCTCTTGTTTTAACATTCTGTCCGTTTTTGCTGCAACAACTTCTGCAGTCAGCTCCATTCTAGGGATTGTTATCTGTTTCAGTGACGCAACTCTAGATTTACCCATTATGAATGAACAGTGTTTTTCTCCACGCTCATTTCTGAGTAACAGGTAGGAGGCTGTACCATAGCCGTTCTCACTTGCATTGGCGAAATGATGCAATTGAGCAGACATGGTAGGTCCAAAGTTGCCTGGCTTTAAGCATCTACTTACGCTGAAGCTTAACAATTTTTCAAAGTCTTTTTGCCACACAAACCATATTTTTGCTTGTTTTTCTGGAATATTCTGATCCTAGCCCAACTTGTCTTTGCACAGCTGTCTTAGAAGGAGCTTTGCTGGAAGGATACAGGGTGCTACAAGACCAAGAGGATTGTATATGGAGCTCACTACTGAAAGTATTCCTCTTCTGGTAGTAGGTCTTTCTTGTACATTGATGGCAAATCTGAATGTATCTGTTTCTGTGCACCACCGTTTTCCCAGAGCTCTTTCGATTGGCAGATTGCTTTTGTTGAAATCTAAGTCCTTGACTTCTTCGGTTCGTTCCTTTTCTGGCAATGATAATAGGACTGCTCAGCTGTTGCTCACCCACTTTGTCAAGTGGAATCCACCTTTAGAGCACACAGATATTAGATTTTGTGATAGTTTGCTGCATTCTCAGAGGCCACAGATTTTAAGCAATTGTCCATGTAAAAGTTGTATAGAATAGTGTTGGACGCTTCTACTGTTGCCTCCTTTCCATTGCAGTCTTTTGTAACACAAAGCACGCACAACTGGGAGATGAAGTTGCTCCGAACAGGTGCACCGTTATCCTGTATTCTGCTGTGGGCTTACTAAGATCACCTTCGGGCCACCACAAAAATCACAAAAGATCTGCATCAGCTTCTGGGACTCTCACTTGGTAGAACATTGATTCAATATCTGCCTTTATAGCAAGTGGTTCTTGTCTAAAATGATTCAGTACACCAATTAGAGTGTTGGTTAGGTCTGGTCCCTGCATTAGTTGAATATTCAGTGAGAAGTTCTGGTAAGTTGCTGTGCAGTCAAAAACAACTCTAATTTTGTTATTTTTCAGGTGATAAATTCCATGATGCAAAACATACCACACTCTATTTGGGCGTTCTTCACGTTTGGGCGTGAAGGCACTTTTCAGCATAGCCTTTGTCAATTATGTCTGTCATGAAAGCTTTATAGTCTTTGTAAAACTCTGTGTTCTTTCTGAGCTTTCTTTTAAGATAGCTCTTTGTTCTGCTATGCATTTGATGTTGGGAAGCTTGGCAGGATCATTCTTAAATGGTAATCCAATACAGTAATATCCATCTTTATACTGGATTGACTGCTTAACAGATTGCATGAATTTCTGGTCTTCTTGTGACATTTCTGTTTTGTCACAGTAATTGCGTTCAGGGAAGTCTGCATTGAATTGCTCTACCAACAGCATTTCAATGTCTGCAACTGCAATCCTGTTCATAGTGAAACTTGAAGTTCTCACCTGATCTGATTCTGTGCACACATCAGTTCTTGAGGCTCATTAACTATCCATCCTAATGCTGTCCTGATAGCGCAAGGTCAGTTTCCTTCACTATTTATCACTTGCCATGGTTCTATTGCTTCATGCACATTGGCACAAATCAGTACACTTATCTCTGCCTTGAGATGAGGAAGTTTAACCTGATCCAGATAAGGCCATTTTATCAGATCCTTCTGTTGAGGGATATTCTCGTGTTTTACTGGAATCTCTTTCTGGGTGAACACTCTAGGAAGTTCTACGTAGTCTTCACATTCTAAGCCACATATTTCCAAGTCTGACAGAATGTTACTATGCACAGGTTTTTCTTGTTCTATAGTACGAAGAAGAATCTCAGTCTTTCTGCCTTTAAAGTTCAAAATGCACATTAACGCCTCGGTGCAAAACATTGCAGAACTTCCTGGGTCAATGAAGGCATATGTCTTTACTATCTTGTCACACTTCTTAGATTTGATCTTCACTGGGACTATAGCTAAGATACATTCACTGTTTCCGGCCCAAGTGTAGCCACAGGTTTCATGGTCTGCTGAAGCTGTGCTTGTTCTGACTTTTTTTCTGGCACAACTACTGGAAATGGACAGATTTGGAACTGTTCTCCTTCGGAATGTGCAAAACGCTTGGGTGCGTCTTAGAACATTCTTGACAAGTAAGCCTGTAAAGACAAGAAAGACTGTAAAATGTTTAACTAATGTATGCAGTTTAATTTTACACCTGATGCAAAAATGGTCTCACCGGTGGTCTTAATGTTTTTAATCACTTTGGTGCTGTTGAAAGTATTACCTTTCAAATCCTTACCACAAGATCATTAAAAATGCATGTTTCTTAGTGAAAGACCTGTAAGATTATAATTTAGTTTGCTGTGTTTGGAAAACCAGTTTTCTTCAATACCAGATTAATTGGATGTTGTGAGGAGGTACCTTCAGCAGAGCTCTGGAAGCAAGAGACACAGACACTAGAGTGTGGTTGACTCAAGCTTGTTTATTTCCTCAACAGAAGCAGATTATATAGAACATAACAGGATGCACTTAAATCTGTATCAAGCAATCAAATATCTGGATTATATTTTATTACCATATACGGTTAGAAACAACAGCTTCAGGGTGCCTTCTAGACTTCCTTATGCAACAGAGTATATGTCATTCAAAAGGAGATATCAAAACTCATTAACCCTTAAGGGGTGTTGACTATATTCATTAGTGCGGGGAACTAAATAATCTAACATCTGCGAAGCTCTGATGTCTAGGTCTCTGAAAGATACATTTATATTAAAGAGCTGCTTGGCTTTTCACCTTGTTAAAACGCTTATTTTAAGACGTTGACGTCACTTCACGAAACTCAAGACGTTTGGTCGGTCGTTTAATTAGCCTTTCAGTCGACCTGTCGATGGATCGGACGCTGAATTTGAACACGGAGTGCTAAATGCGCCATACTTAGTAAAGTAGGTTCAGCTATCACCTCCCATAGGATCCTCTTGCCGGTGTTATTGCAGTTACCGGCTGCTCTAATTCTAAACAACGTCACCCTCAACGTCATCTCAGTTTTCACGATTTACCGACACAAAAATAACTGAGGAAAGCATGGGTGAACCAAATAATATAATTAAAAATAAAATAATTGCCTTATTCATGTGTTGCATTCATTGGTTCCTTGCCATCTAAACGAGTTGGGGCTTTTATTGTGAAGGCGTTTGCCGTCTAAATGTGTTGGGGCTTTTATTTTGGAAGTGTGTGCTATTTCTGGGTTTCATTTAAAGTGTTCGCTGTAGATGTCTGATCAGTGGAATTTAACGTAATTTGTGTTCGTATTTTCTGTCTGTTGTTGATGTTAGTGAGCAATTGCGGATTTGTTTAGAACGACTCTTTTGTAGCTCAGGTTCTCAGTGTTAAATGTTGTGATCTCAGTGTTAGCTTTATTTAAACACGTATTTGTCATATTTACAGCTTTAGAAAGATGAATAAATAGCACATTCAAAGTTTAAATTACTTTAAATTCAAAGTTGAATCACTTTAAGTCTATCCGAATTCTTCTGTTATTAAACAATAGTTTACATCCTGACAGCAGTTTAATGTTAGAAGGGGTTATCCTTGATTTAATATTTATGTTCTATTTGCCGTTGGTTCCTGTATATTGTTTCTACGTTTTTGTGTTTCTACGTTATCAGAGCTTCTGATAAGTTAAGAAACATGAATCTTTGTTTATTTTGTGTGTTAATCTTTTTATGGTCGTGCATTTCCTGTTCAGGAAATGAAGGTGTCCGGCGGAACTGTCTGTTTTGGAGGACAGTGACAGTGTTCATTAGATTAACAATCATTTGTTCACTTGCAGCGACTGCTTGATATCCTTATGATATTCTTCTCAATCACTGTGTTATGAACAGCCCTAGACCTGAAAACAGTTTATGTGTGACCTGGAGACAATAGACCATGGCAGATGACAAGGATGTGCTAAGAGATGTTTGGTTTGGCAGGATCCCAACCTGCTTTACCCTGTCTTCTGAGGAGACCACAGAGAGAGAAGCTGAACCTTACTATGTAGGTTTAGATGACTTAACTTCCACTGTTCAATTCAGTGTTATTTGTATAGTGTTTTTCACAATGTGCATTGTTACAAAGCAGCTTAAGAGTAACTGAATGTAAAATGTTCCATTTGGTTTAATCTAACCCATATTTTTCCTTTCAAACTTTAGCTCCTGCTTCCACGGGTCAGCTACCTAATGCTTGTTACAGATAAAGTCAGGAAACATTTCCTCAAAGTCATGAAGGTAGAGGATGTAGAGGAGATGTGGTTTGAATATGAGGGGACACCTCTCAAATGGTATGTTTATGTGTGCTGCTGAGATGTGTACTACACACATTTTATTAACTTTTTATCTGAGGTGTCAAAATTCTCAAAAGGTTGGCACATCACAACTGTTTTTTTAACCAAAATGTTTTCTTTTGTATATGCAAGCCTTGTTAATGGCACATTTCTTTATTAATGCAAAACGTTTAAATCACTTGCAGTATCTCTAATTGGTGTACGAGCAGTTGGTGTATTGCTGCATTTTATCACTAGATGGCAGAAAAGATCAAGACAAAGAACTTTGACTACTATGTGTGTTATGTGTTATTTTGAGCTGTAGGGACCCCCATCAACCATGCCAAACATAAACTGTTAGTTCTGCCCATGCCACAGTTTTTTAATTATGATCTCGTGTTTTTAAGGCACTACCCCATTGGTGTGTTGTTTGACCTTCACGCTTCAAGCACAGCTCTGCCCTGGAATGTCACGGTGCACTTTAGGGTGTGTAGGCTGCTCAATTTATTAGTCATTTATCATGAAGAATATTCAAATGCTACAGTTGTAATTTGCTTTGTTTTGTAGAACTTTCCAGAGCATGAATTGCTTCACTGCCCATCAAATTCTGTGATAGAAACACATTTCATGTCTTGCATTAAAGAGGCAGATGCACTCAAACACAAGGGTCAGATCATCAATGACATGCAGAAGAAAGACCATAAACAGCTGTGGATGGGCCTGCAGAATGGTAAGACCTGCTGGCAGGAGCCTTTACCTGCATACTTCATGAAGCAAACATGTTTTGACAATAACTCAGTCACAGTTGTCTGGTACTCGGATAAAAGTATGAGAGAAAAATAGAGTAACAAATTCTACTTGCACATGTGAGAATGCAGCCAGTGAGACTGAACACTTACCTAATGTACCCCACTTACAACTACTTACCTAATGGTAGCTTGTGACAGAAACTTGAAATACTTCTTTGGTGGGGGGGAAATTTGTTGTAACGCCCCTAAAAAAATCTCATGTTCTACAGACTTTTTGGACCCCAGATTCCCTTAATTGCAGCTGCCTAAACGGGTCATGCAGCTGGGCACAAAAAGTTCATGCCAACAATCTTGTACAATAAATGATAATTTAAACATGTTTTAACAACATGGCAATGAAAAATGGTAATATTTATAACTGACATTACTGACAACTAAGCCTATGTAGAGGAAACTTTTTCCCTAGGCATGTAAAGAGTTCACTGAAAAAAGATTGTCATCATTTACTGACCCTGAAGTTACTCCAAACCTGTATAAATGTTTTTGTTCTGCTGAAGACAAAGGAAGATATTTTGAAGAATGTCTGTAAACCAAACAGTTTTGGGGCACCATTGACTATTTTTTTTTATTTTACTTGATGCACAGAAACTGGTTACTGTTACATGTGTGCTCTGATAGAACATGCATTCTGGCTTGTTATCATTGGCTAAATTCTTTCTTTCCTTTAAAGATAAATTTGACCAGTTCTGGGCCATGAATCGTAAACTTATGGAGTACCCCACTGAAGAGGGTGGCTTCCGTTACATTCCCTTTAGAATATATCAGGTATTGAGTGTTTATTCTATATACATTGTATTCATTAAAGAATGAACTGTATTCATATTCCAGCTTGTCAAAAAGTAATTTGGATTTATTGTAATCTAAAATAAATGAACGAGGGATGTTAATGAGATGGTTTTTAGTGTAGGGTTCCTAATATCTTGAAAACACTTCCTTAGTTGTTAACTTTTTAACACGTTTGGATTTAAACATATAATAAATAAATCAAACATCTGATCCTTTCTTTGCTGTATACAGACAGGTTCAGTTGGGTGCTAGTGTAAATGTGCACACATGCTATATCCGCTCTGTAAATGCACCCATGCGCTTTGTTTAAAACCAGAATAAGCGTAGTAAACGCACAGCTTGCACACCGCACAAAATCAGGTGTTAAACAGGCAAAACTGCTAGAAGACACAGCGACATTAATTTGAAGATTTCTGATTCGCTGCTGCATTCAACTTGCAACACCTAGTTTTTCAATTAGTTGTGCAGCCCTTTCTGGAGTTTTTAATTTTTTATGCTTTTAACCATTATTAATTTATTATGTATTAAAAATGTTTAGAATGTTACACTTTGTAGCAAGTTGTTGTGGCAGGAGTGTTTTTACATAGAGTGTGTAATATATGTATGACATTCACACTGAATTCTTCTCAGCACTGTTGGATATGTCTTTGTGATTATGCAATGACATTTTAAGTGATTCTGCCCCTTTGTGGTAAGGGTCGGAGCTGGAATGTTACAGGGACTTAACACTGATCCAATTATTTTATTACTAAACACAGTGTTACAGTGTACTATTGATGTAAAAATTATGTAAAAGGTAACACTTTTACAATAAAGTTCAAATGTTTATTTATTAACATTTATTAATAAATTTTTATCAAAAGTTCTGTCTGTTAGCATTAGTAAATGCACAATGAACTTACATGAACAACTGCATTTGTATTATTTGTGTTGTTTGAATTTTTAATTATTTGCGCTGGCTTTAATATTTGTTTAATTATTTGAAATTATGGTTTCAAGTATTTGTTTAAATATTCAAATTGGCAGTTTAATATTTATATTGATTACTAACTCCCTCTTTTTCTGTCTTGCCTAAATATATGAGGGTACAGGCTTCAAATGCCTGTATTAAAAGGAGTCCATACTCTTGAGATTAGCCTCTGATCATTTTCAGAGACCTTAGAGCTTCTCCTTTCTCTTGCCTCTAGCTTTTGGAGAAAGGATAATGATGTCTGTTCATGATGTGGTTCATGTGCTGCTTTGCCAGCTAGGGTGTCAGGGCAGTTGAAAAGAAAGTGTCGGCACCCAGTGTATCACACTTCTCATAAATATCAGGGGCCTTTTGAATACTGCTAGGGTCAATAATTAATGCTGCCATTTAAAAATGCAACAAAGTTGCTGTCATTTCTCACACTCTCTCCTCTCTGACTTTAGAGCTAATCCTGTTGCAGGTGATCAGTGAGTCAGTTTTTCTGGTAATGTGATCGTAGCGTCCCGAGACACGTTCTCTTCCTGAGACTTGACAGTGTCGATGTCAGCTGCTCTACCTGAGCTGTTGTGTCACTAGTTTTCTTTTCACAGCACCAAGATTGATTCCTATTGTTTGTCAGGTTGCTGTTAGGCATCATGGGTGCAGATCTTAAAGAATGATACCCTGTGTAACCGACCGCCTGCAAGTTGTGGGTGAAAACTGAATCCTGTTCAGTATTTGACACCTTGCCTACTCACTGAAGGTCAAATGAAAGACTAGACTGTTAATCTGGCTGTTAATCCACTTCATCTCATTCAGCAATTCCCAATATTACGCCCAACTAGTGTGGGTTATAAAAACAGCTGCTGAATGCTGACAACATATTAAAGGAAAAGTCCACTCCAGAATAAAAATTCTCATAATTTACTCATTCTCATGCCATCCCAGATTACATTTATGACTTACTTTCTTTAGCGAACACAATTAGAGAGAATTATGTTAAATAATACCCCAACTCTTCCCAGCTTTATAATAGCATTCTGCAATAGTGTTCAGCATTTTGATACTCCAAAAAGCACATTGATCCATCATATCATGACTCCAGTGGAATAATATATCTTCTGAAGCGAAACAATACATTTGTGAGAGACAAAGATTTATATTTTGAGTTACTTAGCAGTCGTTACGTTGCATATTGATATAAACATAAAGATCAGAGTACTACATTTAAATATAAAAGGACAGCATTAACACCACATCTCTTTGGTTGTCGCATATCTTGTGACTGCATATTTTGTTAAAGCATATGACGACTAGTCACAAGACAGGAGAGAACCAATAAGATTCGAAGTTATTGACATGGAGCCGGCATCCTGCCAAACTCTGATTGTATGGGATGGCATGAGGGTAAGTAAATTATGAGAGAATTTTCATCCCCTTTAGTGTTGTTATTGTCCATGATGTATGTGCAGGTTGGATGCAGGTTTTACTGTGTGACACACTGTTGCTGAGAGACATGTTAGTTTTGTAAAGGAATGCTGTTAATGTTTTCAGTTGTTTAAAACAAAATGAAGTTAAGGTTTGCAAAAGATGGTAAGTACAACTGTCATGATGTGAAAAATCAAGAGAAAAAGTGTAGTCACTATTGAGTGTAGGTAGCATAATCATTCTACTATATAGGGTATGCTTGTGTCACAGGGCTTTGCTGGTGGTGCTGTTTATGTCCTGCAGCTTTCCGTTTATATTGTATATCTATCATATGTGATATTTATCAGCTTTTCATTGACTTTCTGTCTTTCCATCAACTATTTCCTGCCTAAAGTACCATTTTTATTGTTTTCAAGGATGAATCTTCTTGTCCAAAACCTCTGGCCCTGTGAAAGTTTTGTAACAATTTTGCCCCTCCCCTTCCATTATTGTTACAGTAATGCCAAAAACGACTGCTTGGCTGAGCCTGATTTAGCCCAGAAATTTGTAATAGCACTGTAGTGTTTTGTGTGATCACTGGCTGGTTACTGATTCTTGTACTAAAATGTTTTCTCTAAAGGTGTAGTGAAAAAATACACATTTAGAAAGTGCTATAGAGAATAAAAATAACTGTCTAAAAAAATAAATAGCTGAATATATGACCTATTATATGACCTGAACAAGTATTTTGTAGAGCTTTACATTGTGACTTTACTCTGCTTTATAAAAGGTTTCATATTTGTCTCATTTTAGACAATGAGTGAGAGACCCTTCATTCAAAAGCTCTTCCGGCCTGTGTCTCCTGAGGGCCACCTGCTCACACTGGGAGACCTGCTGAAGGAGCTGTTTCCTGCTGCCATATCTGCAGAGGGTAGGCCATGACACACAAGATTCTCCGAAATGAAAAAACTTCTTAAAATGATCCAGATAATATTTGAAGACAAAGCATTTGAAGTATGGATTTATCTTTCATAGGAGTTAGGAATCTAAGATTAGAGCAAAAGATAGTAGAAGAAAACACATCTTTTACTTAACAGATTAGAAGGAGAGATGAGTAAAGAGAAGAGAAACAGATCAGTTGTGTCAATGAAATCCACAGACAAAACGGGCGATCTGAGTTTCTCCCAAGAGGAAGTAGATAAGCAGACAGTAGCAGTGACAAACAGAGCACCTGCTGGTTGAGCTGACTACATGGCAGAGCACATCTGTGTGGCTTCCAGCGTGACGCAGTACCTGCTTGCTTTGTCTGAAGGCCCGGTGGTATGTTTAAAGAGAAAATGGCACTCTGTCCTAGTGATGTGTTTGTTATTCCTGTTTTCATATGTATAAGATGTGCTTTGATAACGTATAGCCTGAGTGTACAGGGGAATAAGTTCTCTGATCTCTGCTCCTTTTACTCTGCCTGGGAAATATTCTTAAGATGGCCTCAAATGATCGCAGGGTTTGGTCTGACATTTTTCAATTAAATATGAGGAAAAAAAGCTGTAATTTATAACCTTTCAAAATGTTGTCAGGAAATAATCCTGTGTGTCTTATGAATGGAATAGCTCCTATTTGATGGAGTGATTATAACGTACAGTAGGATTATGGTTGTACATTTACATTTAGGCATTTAGCAGAAGCTTTCATCTAAAGCGACTTACAAGGTGAGGAGCAAGTGATAGCGTGCCCTTTGAAGAGGGTATTACCAAGTGGTGTTCTTTCGCTGAGCTGCTGAGCTGCTGCATTCTGAATTAGTTGTAGTGGTTTGAGTGCTCGTGTCAGAAGGCCGGCCAGCAGAGCATTGCAGTAGTCCAGCCTTTAAATGACAAGGACCTGGACAAGGAGCTGTGTTGCATGTTCAGTGAGGTAGGACCAGATTTTTCTGATGTTATACAAGGCAAATCTACATGAGCGTGTTGTTTTGGCAATGTGGTCAGAAAATGTCAGCTGGTCATCAAAAACTACGCCAAGGTTTCTGGCTGTCCTTGTTAGTGTTAGGGTTGTGGAGCCAAGCTGGACTGTGAAATTGTGTAAGGGAGTCGGTTTACCTGGAAAGATGAGGAGTTCAGTCTTGGTTAGATTGAGTTGTAGGTGGTGTTTTGTCATCCAGGTCGAGATGTCTTCCAGACAGGCGGATATGCGTGCGGTTACTCTGTGGTCATCAGGGTGGAAGGAGAAGAAGATCTGGGTATCATCAGCATAGCAGTGGTAGGAGAAGCCATGTGATTGGATAATAGGACCTAATGATGTGGTGTAAATGGACAACCGAAGAAGTCCAAAGTCCATCTTATTCTTGAGGGACCCCTGTGACCATGTGATGTGGAGAGGTGAGCTGTCCAAATGACGACACCCTGAAGGATGTATCGGAGGGGTAGGACTGAAACCAATTGAGTGCAGATCATTGGATCCCCAGCGAGGACAGAGTGTTAAGGAGGATCTGGTGGTTGACCGTGTCAAAGGCTGCAGGCAGATCAAGTAGCAATAATACGGAGGATTTGCACTCCACTTTAGCTGCCCTCAAGGCTTTGGTGATGGACAGCAGCACAGTCTTGTTGGAGTGGTTGTTCTTGAAGCCAGACTGCATGTTGTCGAGTAGGTTATTCTGTGAAAGATTGAGAACAGCCCGGGTTGAGAACAGCCCGTTTAAGTGTTTTTGCTATGAACAGGAGGAGTGACACAGGTCTGTAGTTGTTGGTAATGGAAGTGTCAGGTGTAGGCTTTTTAAGCAGAGGAGTAACCAGGGCATGCTTAAATGTGGAGGGAAAAGTGCCAGTAAGAAGGGATGAGTTGATGATGTCTGTGAGTGATGGTGTGAGTGAGCTTGATATGGCCTGTATGAGATGGGAGGGGATTGGGTCAGGATAGATAGTTTGGACACCTCTGCTTCACTGAGCCTAGAAAAAGAGGTGAGTAGAGTTTTGGGTGTGGGTGGGTGAGGTGTAGGGATTCCGGAGAGAGTGAAGGTTACGCCTGAATGACACTAACAGAGGTGTGGGTGTGTTGCATGTGGGGAGATTGAGCTTGAATGCAATGGAAAAAGTGATCCGATGTATGAAGAGGGGAACCAGTAATTTTGTATGTGGTGCAGTTGCGTTTAAAAATGAGGTCTAATTGGTTGTCTGATTTATGAGTCCCTGAAGTCTTGAGGAGGGAGAGGTCAAATGAGCCGAGCAGCTCCTGGAAGCCTGCAGCATGGGGTTTCTCTAGGTGGATGTTAAAATCCCCAAAGACTATGAATGGGCTGCCATCCTCAGGAAGGAGGAGAGAAGCATGTTAAGCTCCTCTAGGAAGTTGTGTAGGGGACCTGGGAGATGATAAACTATAACAACATGAATTTGTGAAGGAAAAGTGATTGTAACAGCATGATATTCAAAAGATTGATTAAACGATGGAGCATGGAGTATATTTACAGTTATTCGATATTAGCAAACCTGTTCCTCCACCGCCTGTTTGGCAAAAAGTGGAGTGTAAGAAAAAGAGTAGTTGGTGGAGAGGGCAGAAGGGATTGATGAGTGCTCTGGACGAATCCAGGTCTCAGTAACACCTAATATGTTTATGGTGCAATAGGAGGCGAAAGCAGTCAGCCTTGTTCACTGCTGACTGGCAATTCGAGAGACCAGAGGTGGAGTGGAGAGAGTGGGAGAAATGGGACAAAGGTAGGAGGGGGAGCAATATTTCTTGCGTGCTGGGCGAAGATGACACCTGTTGTGAAGGACAGGAATATACTGGAAGCCCATATTGTAGGTAAAAACACTGAAGAGGAGGAAGTGGGGGTGTAAAAGTACATAAAGTAAATTAGAGATACTTAATTGCCAAGATGGTGTCCTTGCCCGGTGGAGTCGCGCAGGTAGAGTCGCAGGTTTTTACCCGAATAGGTCTTCACACAAGGAAGACTTCACACGAGGGCTGACGCAGTGCTTAAATTTGTAACTACTTTGATAACAATGAGTAAATACAGCTCAACATGCCTTTTTAATTAACAAAACAAAAGGCTATAGTATGTGAATGGCTCGGATCGATACTATGGTAGAGCAGTGCACTGTTTTAAAAGTGTAAATATTTTAACGAGCAACGCATGTATTATCTAATAGGCTCAAGCTTCTTGTTAGTGTAGCAGGGCGAACCGACGTTTTAAACACAGCAAAGCAGTAAACTTCAAACAACTCCAAACTATTAACAGGAATTACTAAGAAATTACTAAAAATAAAAAAAATCTGCAACCAAGAAAGCCTCATTATCAGTAACATGTAAGTTCACTGGTGTGTTGTAGTCATGTTTATCTCTCAGATCCCCTCGTCTTACTACTCCACTCTCACTCAAATATGGTCTAACTTTTCCAGATTTGAAAGTTTTCTTTCTAATGCAATTGCCACACATGAAATCATTGTGAAATCATCCTTTTACCTTTTCCTGTTTATCTGATGTGGAAAAACAAAGGAATATCTCACACCTGCCTTTAGAGACAACTTTAGGGTAAATTGTTCAATTAGTCAATTAGTTTTGGTTCCCTGATACCTATTAAATACCTATTACCTATTAAGAAC
The DNA here is from genome assembly GCA_036877525.1 of Chromobotia macracanthus. Classification (NCBI taxonomy): domain Eukaryota; kingdom Metazoa; phylum Chordata; class Actinopteri; order Cypriniformes; family Botiidae; genus Chromobotia; species Chromobotia macracanthus. The sequence continues at coordinate 1,874,651 of JAZGTH010000074.1, read as the reverse complement.
TGTAATTCTGAAACCTTTCCTCCATTACATGCTTGTGTGTGTGTATGTAAACAATTTTGTATTTTTTTAATGTAAATTTTATATTATATATAATATTATAATAATTTATAATAAATACAACAGTAATTTGTTTTGGGACAATTTTTTTTAAACATGGGGCATTGAGACTAAATTAACTGATATTACAGTTTACAAAAATGTAGTGAGGCACTCGCATTTAAGTCTCCTTTAATATGTTGATTAAACACGTTTTAAAGTTTGGTAGTTTTGCACATCTTTGGAAGTGAATAGGTCTTTAGTATTTGTGGTGTTGTAGTGATTTTGTGCAGCTATATGAAGTATTAAATGCATGCAGTAGAAACATGAGGACTGAACTTTAGACCGACCCATGACTAGGCTTTCCTGTGGGTGTCTGTCATAACTGAAGAAAGAGAGTTCTTTACAACCACTGAACTAAAGTGTTGATTGAATTTCCCTCGCATCATTCTGAGAGTGACACTGGGGATGCACCCATTTTACACCCGTACACACTTCCCCAGGCCAGATACAAACATATAGATCACATGTGTGATGTTCTATGTGTGCCACTGTCAGGACTGTCTAGTTATTTCTGTTGTTTCATTCCTCAACTTGGCGCCATTCAGGTTTTTAGCTGTATTGTATGTAGTTAATGATCATATGTGTGCTTGTGTTCAGACTGAAATGGTTTGTGTGTTTAGTCATATTAGTCTCCTTCTGATATGCTCACTGCTTCCTTGTTCTTCTTGGTATTTGTGGGAGGAGATGAGTAGATGTGAGTCTGAATTTTTCCTGCTGTATAAAAGACCAGTCTGACTTGCCCACACCACAGCCAGCTTTTTGGAAATATCGGTCATATATTATATATAGGTGTCTTTAGCCATGTACTTATGAAAATGATAGTGTAAATCTTGTGTACATTCTATATATGTTGTTTTTAACACTTTGACCTTAACATACCCAGAACAATACGTATGTGCGTGTATGTAGTATTAAATGTACAATGTATTAAATGTTTTCTTGTTTGTAAGTACACAGTATTTAATGACACCTACTTTAAAGTGGCACCAAAATATCTGAATGCAATGATCTTTTGCCAGAAAACTGTTTTCAGTGTTTATTTGTTTTTTTATATTTCTGTAAAATTTTTAGTCAATGTAAAAATAATCTATAACATGAAGAAAACCTTTAACAACAACATAAACACAACATGTTGTCATACAGTAGCAGGATGGGAGTAGTCACAGCAGATATAAAATGATTAGTCTGGTGATTATGTTAATGTACTCAAAAAAAACAAGACACTGGATTGCACTCCAAGACATTCACTTATTCTGTTCCTCTCTGGTGCAATGAGCTGCTAGCCTCAACCTGATCTGCTGAGACCATCACAACCTTCAAAAATTCAACTCAAAACACGCTTGTTCTGCAGACACCTGACTAATACCTAATTTGTCACTGTTTAACTTTGTTAACATATATAAAAACAACCTGTCATCTTACATTGCTCATTCTGTCCTTAGTTTTAGAATATTGCTGCTTGTAGCTTTGTAGACTAGGCTTGTTGGCTGTTATGACAAAGTATTAAATTCTCCCTTATTAGTAAGTCACTTTGGATAAAAGTGTCTGCTAAAATGTAATATTTTTTCTCCATACCTGTAGCTTGGTTAAAAAGTTGGTGGGGCAGATACCCCTTAAAACTTGTTTGCTCAACAAAATGGAACATTGAGAAACACTTTATTGTCAACTAAGCCTAATGAAAGCACACAATACATGAGTGTAGTTAAAGATGATTCAACTGTGAGACTGCAGAGGGAAAGCTGAGGCCATGCTTTTTTAAACCACTCAATAAACAATAGAATGCATTATTAAGGGAAGTTCTTTCCTGCGCCTCATTATCAGCGTCCTCAAACTTTCCAGCCCTTAGCAGCACCTCAGACACCTGATAAATGGAGTGAACCCTGTGGACATCATTCATTCTGTGTGCTGCTGTCCATATCCGTCACTGAAATTGTCTGCATTTATAGAATTTTCTATAAAATTAAAAGTTGGAAGATACTTTGTTTTGTCTAACTGTTTTGTAGGAGGTGAACAAAATGTCCATAAGGTTTTAAAATGCGTAACGTTTTAATCCTGTATCAGTTTGCAAATGATCCAGAAGTTCATGATGGATTCACAAGTGTGAGAAGGTCATCTAGCATACACGCTCATTTCTGTTGTTAAAACACTAACTCTCACCCCAGCTGCATTAAACATTTAATCTCCACCAAAAGGGTAACGTTATGGCCTCTAGTTTTTTCTTCACTTTTTTCAGTTGCAAGTAGCTACACAGTGTAAACTTGGTCAGTGTGTTCTGAGCAGAAAATGATGAAGTGGTTGAGAATAGCAGTAATTTGTCATGCAGTGTTTCCTATAACAGAATAGAATAGAATTTACATCATGTTTGTTTGGTTTTACTACTTTATATGTAATTTATCGGACTTTCTAAGTTTGGCAGCTCACAGGGAGAACAGAATTACACGTGAAGCAAGTTCTCAGTCAAAAAGCATTGAAAGTCATTATTTGCATTTTTTAGAAACAAAAATTTCACACATTAAATTTTATTTGTATGTTAAAACGCTCTGCTGCAGCAGATTAGCTTATTAGGCAGGTTGTTGTTACTGATAGTGTGCAACCATAATCTTAATATATGGTTAAGTATGCAGCCCCTGCATCAATCCTGCATAAAACAATTACCTATAAAAACAGTTTAGTAGAACACCCTTGTTTGTCCTTGTTTAGGAAAGGATGAATTCCCTTATATGTAAAAGTGTATGTGATCACCAACAGTGTCCTTTTCTGTCACACTCAATCTAGATGAGCCAAAGAAATTCCAGGTGATGATTCATGGTATTGAGCCCCTGCTAGAGACACCAATCCAGTGGTTGAGTGAACACTTGAGCCACCCAGACAACTTCCTCCACATCAGCATCATCCCTGCACCCAGTGACTGATCTCAGACGGTCCATCTGAAAAGTGATAGAAAATCCTGGATCAGCAGAGGTGCTCTGATGGCTTCTTTCCCTTCTGTATTCTCATTTTCATTCCTGCAGTGGCCTTATGTTCATCAAACCACAGAATTATGTAACACACTCCAAAGGAGTTGATTTTATTTAATTTGTACTTGCTGCCTTCAAATTATGCAAACTTAATGTTATTGTACTCCCGCTCCCTTCACACTCTATTCACAGCCTCTAATTTGTGAGTAATGCACAACTATGTCATGTTTGGTGTTTGATAAGGCTGCTAAACTGCTGTACAAATTATAACTACAAAAGCCTCAGAGGGTCAGATGAGGTATGAAAAGTAAGGATGGAATTCAGTCATTAAAGGCAGGAAAGATGATGACTTTAGGATTTGAGGGACAAGAAATATGATAAAATGTAGACCCTCTTGATATGATGTGTCAGTTTGTCTGGTTTGAGGAAAACAGTGAGCACAGTGGAGGTGATGATACCATAGAGTGATTAGTCATAGACCCAGTAAAATGTGTTTGTCTGATAATGAATTATAACACAAATCAGACTCTCCTTCCCAGACACCATTAAGGTTATGCTTTACTTTAAGAAGAGGTTTTGCTTGTTTTTAATTATTTTGGGGTTTTGCTTGGAGAATCACTTTGAAATTGTATGGCTTCTGACTGATGTGTCAAACACAATCACACATCACAGTATTTGCAACAGATTTAACAACGTATTTTTTTTTTGACCGTATATTTACAAACTGTAGGCAGACTGGCTGTCTGTGTCGGTGATGTGGGGACTGTAGACAAAATGCAGCTGAGAGTGATTATTGGTTTAAAGAAATCGGTGAGTGTTTTTTCCCAGACTGAGACAGACAGACGGGGGGGGGTGGGGGGTGGGTAAAACCGCAGACCATGCGCCACCACCAAGCGACTCGGCAGACTGTTCCTGAAACAAGCTCTCCAATGTTTGTTGTTCTCAGTACAACACTAAATACCTTTAAGATCCTGCTACTGGTGACTTCTAATAACAGTTAAAATGATGATAACATGGTTTCACTATACATTTTCTTGTTTTGCGAAATTAACTTCAATTAAAGTGCATTTAATAAAAAAAAATTTGTAGCCATGTTGTGTTTTTTCATTATACATTATATTGTTTGTGTGTTTGTTAAATGATTTCAAAGTGCTGTGACATGATCTCAATAATCATGAAATTATAGGATTTCATGATCAGAGTAATTCACAGAAACAAAATAAGGCTGTTTTCAGAACAGAGTACTGTTGCGTTGTATACTGCACAGCAAGCTGTATATTGTCTTCTGTTTTATTATTATTATTGTCAATTAATTTTAGTAGACATTTTACAAGACTATACATATATATACATGTGTACATGTATGTGTATATATTAAAGTCTGGATATATTGTATAAAAACTGATATGAAACAGATATCTGAATATATGGAATAAAAAAAATAATATATGGAATGAAATTCTGAATATATGCATAAACAAAATGGAGTATATGGAATGAACGTGAGAGTACTGAATAAAATCTGATGTCATCAAAGCACCACCTTGTGTTTTTCTTGTGTGTTTGTTCTGTACAGATGTTGCTGCAAAAAGTCCAACTATGAGTGAGGCCAGGCAGTTCCTACTTATCAGACAAACATTAATACAGAAAGTACATCCATATACACTTGTTTGGCAATAATGGAAATATGATCCTCAAGGTGACAGAACGTAGACTACAAACTGATTGTATTGTTTGGAGTATGATCAGCTGTTGCAAGAAGGTTTTGTAGTTCAACAAAATACTGGAAAATTTAAGCCAATGCCATTAACACCATAGAATTCAAACAGCTTTTACTCTGACAAAAAGGGTATAACTAGCTGTAGATTATAAATACTGTCAAATTAGCACATTTTTTTTACATTTTTATTCTATATATTCAGACCTTCATTACATATATTACAAGGTTTCATTACATATATTCATACTTTCATTACATGTATGACAGAGAGAGAGAGAGACAAAAAACAGACTCAAAAAGTTTTTCTTAAATCAGCATCTACATTTTTGACAGTCATTCCATTCCAGTGTCTGTTGAGTTCTAACACAGGTACATCTCATTTTGCTTAATGAAGTACCAAATAATTTGAACCAAAAAATTTTAACAAGGAAAAGTACAGAAAACAGATAGTGGTCATCACTATCCTCTTGCAACAAGACCAGTTGGATGGCAAAAACAGTGCTAGTAGAATCTCAAAAGTAAGTGGAATCAAATAACTATTGACCAAACCAAAAAAGTTGAAAATTAAAGTTCTGAGTGAGGAAAAGAATGGTTCAGTTTTGGTTTTACTATCAGAGGGATACAGTGAGCATCAGGTTGCTTCCATCCTTAAAATTTCAACAACAGTGCTTCATAAGAATAAGGTCAAACTGCAGACATTAGAGACAACAAAACAGTCCGATAAAGGGCAAAAATGAACGGGATGACAACCAACTCATCTGAATGTCAGTCAAAAACCATAGATGATGTCAAGTGAACTACAAACAGAATGGCAAATGGCAGTCGGGGTGAAATGCATGGTGATACCGTTTTGAAACAGCCTCCTAGAGACAGGTCTGAGGTTAGGCAAAGCTAGAAAAAAAAGGCTGCCAGGCTGAGCTTTGCGTGGCATAAAGTCTGGCACAACAGCAATGTGAAAAAACGGTGGCAAGCATGCTAAAAAGCATGAAAGCTGTGATTAAAAACCAGGGTTATTCCCAAGATTGTTTTTTGAACTTTTCTTAAATTAAAACATGTTTTAGTATATAAAATAGTATATTAATATAGTATGTATTAGTAGAACTTGTTTTCTATGCATTATTTAAAGGTCTGAAAACACTGCATAGCTTTTGTTTTGACCAAGTTTATTTTTTGCAGCAAAAATGCTCCAAATGTGTTTCCTAACAACATTGCTCCCAAATTCCAAATAGTTTACAGAATTAAACATGTTAATTTTATTTAAACACATACAGTCATGTGAAAAGATTAGGACACCCTGTGAAAGCATGTGTATTTTATAACATTTTTTAATATATGGTTATTTAGTCTCAAATAACAATACAGAGAGATTAAAGTAATATAACTAAACAATTAAAACTGAAGAAAAGTCTTTTCAAGATCTTCTGTAAATGTAATTCTACAAAATGCCTATTTTAACTGAGGAAAAACACAGGACACCCTAGCCCCTAATAGCTAGTGTTGCCTCCTTTGGTTGAAATAACTGCAGTGAGACGCTTCTTGTAGCCATCTACCAGTCTCTGACATCGGTCTGATGAAATTTGACCCCACTCCTCAACCACTCCTTACTAGTATGTTTTGGGTCATTGTCATGTTGCATGGTCCAGTTCCGCTTCAGCTTTAATTTTCTAACAGATGTTTTGAAAGCCCTCCACTTGTAGATGATCTTCTGGACAGTGAAATGGCTGATTACAAAATCTTTTGAGATCTTTTTAAATCCCTTACCAGACTCATAGGATGCTACAATTGTTTTTCTAAAGGCCTCTGACAGCTCTTTTGCTCTCACCATTGTGCTCACTCTCACTTCAACAGTCAGGAGAACACCAAACGAAATGTCTGAGGTTTAGATAGAGCAAGCCTCATTCAAAAGTAGTTGCTGAGTAACGATCTATTAATTATGTGCACCTGGTGTGATACACCTGTGTGTGATTTGAGCCATTTTAAGAGGGAATACATGTGAGGGTGTCTTAACCTTTGCCTCAGTTAGAATTTGCATTTTGTGGAATTATATTTTACAGAAAATCCCCTCTTCTGTTTTAATTGCTTAGATATATTACTTTAATCTCTCTGTATTGTTAAAACTGAGATTAAATATCTGTATATCCAAAATGTTGCAAAAATGTTACAAAAATACACAGGTGTCCTAATTTATTCACATGACTGTACCTATAAAGAGTAAAGCCAGATAAACTGAATTTTTCAGTGGTCTCTCGTGATTTTTTCTAGAGCTATATATATATATATATATATATTTCATTAAATAAAGGACTATCCTGATCCAACTCTGATTCCAGCCACTAAATTAGACACTAAAGCATCAGAGTGGACACCCACCTCTTGAGTCTTCATGTCTGCTTTAGTTTTTCTGATGCACTCTGTAAGAGCAGTAAGGTAGGACTGGGGTTTTTTTTGAATTTCCTCCATTTCTTGGTTTTCTCCCTGAGAAGTAGTTGAGGATGTGGCTGTTTAAAGGAGCAAACACTCTTTGAAGTAGATTTAATGGGGAAGAGGACATGGTTCATGTCTTTATCAGCTCTTTCATGTTTTACAGACTTTATGCACATTACTCGTGTCATCCATTCCCCCACACTTGTTGACTGGGATATAAAAATAAAACTTCAAGGCCATAACTCAGCCAAGGTCTGTTAAGTTATACGAGGTGTCTGCAGACAACTTTCCCCTCTGTCCGATCAGAAATGCCCTCTTGTACAGAGTCCACCTGGAACTAAGCTGTTGAACTAACAAAACTCTACTCCTGCAGGAAGTTCCTTCTATCAAGTAAACACACATATCCTTCTACAACTCTGATTCAAAAAATGTTGGGACGCTATGTAAAATTTAAATAAAAACAAATCATACAATGATTGGCAAATCTCATATGCCCATATTTTATTCTAGAACATAGACAACATATCAAATGTTGAAAGAGAGACATTTACGATTTAATTTAATATAATAGCTCATTTTTAATTTGATGGCAGCAACACCTCTCAAAAAAAGTTGGGACAAGGGCAACTCCCTCACCTCTGTAGTCCAAAGGACGCAGCGTCCATGATTTCCAAACAGAATTACAAATTTCAATTCGTGTGACCACAGAACAGTTTTCCATTTGGCATTAATCCATTTTAAATGAGCTTTGGCCCAGAGAAGACAGCTGCGTTTCTGGATTGTGTTCACATATGGCTTCTTAGCATGATAAAGCTTTAACCTGCATTTGTGGATGGCATGGCAAACAGTGTTCACAGACAATGATTTGTGATTTCCAAGACAAAATCATGCCTTTTTTAAATGCAGTACCACCTGAGCGCACAAAAATAATGGGCATCCAATATTGACTTTCGGCCTTGTTACATGTGCACAGAGTTTTCTCCAGATTTTCCAATGATATTTTTTTTCAATTTTTTGATATTATGAACTGTAGATGATGGGATATTCAAAGTTATCACAATTTTACATAGAAGAACATTATTCTGAAATTGTTCCACAATTTGTAGATGCAGTTTTTGCAGATTGGGGAACCTCTGCCATCTTCACTTCTGAGAGATTCAGTCTCTCTAAGATGCTCTTTTTATACCCAGTCATGTTACTGACCTGTTGCCAATTAACCTAATTAGTTGCAAAATGCTCCTCCAGCTGTTTCTTATCAGTACCAATTACTTTTTCAGCCTTTTGTTGCTCCTGTTACAACTTTTTGGAGAGGTGTTGCTGCTATTAAATTCAAAATGAGCTAATATTTTGCATGAAATTGTAAAATGTCTTGTTTTCAACATCTGATATGTTGCCTATGTTTTACTGTAAATAAAAATGGGTATATGAGAGTTGCAAATCATTGCATTGTGTTTTTACATTTTACACAGCATCTCAACCTTTTTTGAATTGGGGTTCTAGTTTGTTATGTCTCTTGTTTGATGTTTTGCCCTTTTTCCCCTTTTAATTTGATTATTCCTTTAAATTTTTCTTTTATTTTCCAACATTTTCCAACAGAACATGTTCTGTGCAAGTAGGATGGAGTACAGAAATGATCTGTTTAACGGCACTATTTCTTTATAGCAGGCCTGCTGTGTGGTTTAGGATCTAATTTGTTGCACAAGATTTATTTTAACATTAAAGAATACCAAAATGGTATTTTTTTCATTGTACATCAATTGTCAGTAAAACAATTTGCATGTATTTCACTTTTTCATTTTTTTTAAATATTATTAAAACTGCCTATTCATATTGAGACATTATCAATATATGTATATTTTTTTAACTTGGTCCTTTTTCCCATATTTATACAATATGGCTGTGTCCGCATCGAGCCAATTATCATCCGTAATCCTCAGACTCACATGGGGCCTTTAATTGTACAATATGGGACGAGATGAAAGGAATTCAGTCTGATGTAATTATCGTTCTCAGAACTGGATTATAATGCGAACACGCGTGAACCAGAAGCACATGTGTTACATTACCATCATCTGTTTTACAGCCATAATTATATGTCACTGGATTTGTTTTAAAGCAAGTTATTATATAATTAATGAGCGGTTTTCATCAACAGCACAGTGTTAATCATGCTTAAGGACCTAATGATGATATAATGTTCATTATTTGAAAGTTTGAAAGTGGTTGAATAACAATAAATGGACAAGAAGGTGCTGCATGAGTTGTGTTTGCCCATTGAAGGCCAATTTGATGTGTTATTATTGTAGAAGGATTGTTCATTCTTGAAGACAAGTGTAAAGATTTTGTTGGATGAGTGTTATTGTATCTTAGTATGTGGGACTATTCAAACCGGACATGAAAGTGAAATTGTATGGTTTTGTGATAAAATGTCAGAGAGGTATTTAAGGTATTTATGATTTCATTGAGTATTATTCATACATATTGTTATAGTGACACAGTGTGTATTTATATATTTGTGTATATACAGGCCTGTTGTGGTCATGACTTGTGTGGTGTGAAATTTTACAATTTGGAATTGATAACTGCCTAATCATGTATGCAGATAAAGAAATAAGCTATAGTGACTGTTGTTTTGTAAATGCAAATTTGTTTTAAAGTTTAAAATAAGTTCAGATGGGGTGTGTCAGTGGAATTTTTGTTTGAATTAAAGATTACAGCTGAGTAAGTATAAAATAGTTCTAAAAGTATCAGTAGTGTGTGATGTATGTAAGTGATGCAAAATCTATGGGTAAAGACAGCAAACAACAGACAAATGCATTTGATCAGTAAAGATTTATATTATAATTTACATTTCTGTCAAGCTGTACTGTAGCAATGTAAACCACACTGAAGATGATGAGGGCTAGACTTTGGTCATACTGTTGGACAGAAAATGTTTGAGATTCTACAACCATTATACTGATATACAGTTCTACCAATATCGCTGGACAAAAATACACTGAAGAAAAGGAAAAACATAAGACAAAGGAAAAATAACCAGTGCATACAAAGGCGAGAGTGATGCAGTGTCCACAAACGTCACCACAACCGCAGATCAGATGGCTGGAAAAGCACTACACTACATATGCACACATCCCTCTCTGTAATTCAAACACTGAAATCAGTAATGTGCAACACATAAGAAAGTCAGTCTGTGGCTCATAGCCTGTGTGTGACAGCCAAACAGCCAATCAATTGCTGCTCTTTGGTTCTGCACATTTAGGATGTTTATATTCATATTGAAGTAAAATCAAATAAAAATACGATGTGGACTGACATTTCTCTAAACATAAAAGCACAAACCACAGACACACACACTCCCACATTTTGAGGTAACAGTTGTTGCTAATATATATAAGATGGCCTTTTTTTCAATTCATATTGTGTAAGCTGATGAGAATAAATGTTACATTAAGCACAGATATACAAACCTTGACCCCTCGGAGAGTTAAAAAAGCCTTCAACATAAAGGTATACCTCTGACTTCAGCCTACATTATCTAAATGTGGTAGTCTCTTGCAGTCATACAATATCACAGTGACCTGGGACACTATCTACTGTTTGAAATCCACAAAATAATGTCAATATAGTAGGAAAAGTATATATAAAACAGTAAATTACAATGCATTAACCCGTCATTGTAAGCATTATTTCCATATGTCACTTTCAAAGGATGACATACTGAACAATAAATTAAATAGATTAAGGAACAAACTGAAATAAACACCAAGAACAAATGATAATAATACTAATAACAATAATAAAAACAATAATGTTAATAAAAGAATATGATTGTCTTTTTCATTTGTGTAGGACATACTGGTCCACTGATACCACTGATAGACTTGATCAATGCCTGTTAGCCCTGAGTGTACTTCAAGTCCCTGAATGTAGGCCAAAGCCTAATTAGCAGAAATATCCATCCAGAAAACTAAAATATCATCTAGAAAACTATTAAGGCCTCGAGTTGACTAGTTTCCCTCGAGTTGACTAGTTTCCCGTAGTCTCCACTGTCTCCTTTTTAACTTTGAAGGGGAGGAGTGAGAGAGGGGTGCTGCAATGAATCTTGATGACAGAGGTCTCACTGCCAGGTTCATTCAAATGATACATAGATAATGGAGGTGTTGGGGGATGGAGGTCTCCTACAGTGCTACCTTTGTGGTAAGACGCTTTAAAATCCATCTCCTGCCAGAATAGCCCAAAGATCTGCTTTTCTACCATGCTGTCTATGTCAAATCCTTCCATATCTTCCAACCCATCAGCATTATCACTTATGTCAAAACGTTCAATCTCCTCATTGACACGGTTGAGCTCTTTCAAGCTGCAGTTGGGAGAAGAGGACGATGCTAAGCAGTAGCCTTTGAGGTGGAGCCGCAGGCTGCTGAGGTGGATGTAGTTGCGGTGGCAATGCTGACACTGGTGTGGACGTTCTCGTGTGTGCAGCCGTTTGTGCAGTTTAAGGTGAACAAACTGTGTGAACTTGGCTGGGCAGATCTTGCACTGGTAGGGCTTTTCACCAGAGTGAAGTCGCAAGTGCGTTTTTAAGTTGCTTGTACTGCTAAAGCGCTTGTGACACACCTGTGAAGTAAAACCAGACATTTACCTAATTCTTGTCTGAACTTAAACATTGCATTAAAAACCATGAATGTACTTAGAGGAATTGGTTGTTACTAAAAATGGTGTTACTTACCTGACATTCATGGGGCTTCTCTCCTGTATGGACCAAATAGTGTTTCTGCAGGTGGGCTAGCTGAGTAAAACCTTTATTACAGGTCTGACACTTGAATGGGCGTTCACCGCTATGGACACGCAGGTGCACCTGGGAATAAAGTAAGCTACTAGGTAAGCTAGGAGTACTTCTAGCATATGTAAGGCAGTTCATGAATAATTAAAGGGAATAGAGTCATGGTTCTTCCGCTCACCTTGAGATTAGAAAGCTGACCAAAAGTTTTTCTGCAGACATTGCACTCATATTTGATCTTCCCATTCTGTTTCTTCAATGGGTAATCTAGACTTTTGTAGCCTGCAGAGCCTCGTTTTATGTTGTTGAGGTTGATGACCTCATCCTCTGTGTGAATAGTACCTAAAAGAGCTGAGGTAGGCTTAGTAGGCAGACAACCTGTAGAGGCTGCAGAACCAGCCGGTGGGGAGCCACCAGTGGGAGCATAGGGATGCACATTTCTGTGGAGTGATTTGTCTTTCAGAGAAGTGGCTGAAGAGAAGGCACTGGTGGGTGCTGTGCACAGGATGTCCCTAGGAGCAGGAGAGTCAGGTGGAAGAAGAAATTGTCGGCCACCCTCAGATGGAAGCATGGCGGATGGGAAGGGTACATGAGATGGTACCAAACTGCTGTAAAAGGGGTACATGTGTGGGAATATAGGTGGCCCACTCAAACTGCTAACAGGGTAGTGTGGCATGAGGTAGCGTGAGTAGTGTGGGATAGTGTTAAATGACATAGGGCCTGCTGGTGTGTAGCCTGGGTAATGGCCCAGGCCATGACTATAGAGTGCTGAAGACAAGGCGAGCAGCCTGTCCCTTGGCTCAAGGGATGCTGGTATCGGACTGCTTCCTGGACTGCTCTCAGGACTGCTGTGGGCTGAAGGGCTAGGTGTCGCTGAATACTGTCTATGAGAAAGGGTCTGTACAAATGGTATACTACTCTTTAAGAATTCCTCATTTAGGATGGGACGGAGTGGGTAGACAGCACTGGGGTAAAGAGGTCGGTCTGGGCTGTTGGGGCAGTGGAGATGGGTGGGAAGTCGTCTGTTCGGTTCTTGCAGTACATCCTTTAAAATCTCTAAAACGCTGTGTTCTCTTTTCACTGGGTTCTTGACTTCAGTTTCCTGCTTGACATCAACCAAGCTGTGCTCTGTTCACACACAACAAAATAACATCAACAACAGCAGCATTCCCCATACACTCACTGCTACAGGTAAGCAAGAAGGAGAATCAAATACATCCAATTCCTGTAATTGGTAATTTGAAGGACAAGTAGTTCCTTTGCACCAGAGCACATTGCTCTCTTTAAACCAAGTTTCAACAAAGCACCCATGTGGTTCATTTAGTGTGATAGTTTGACAAATTACCTTATTTTAGGGACTACAGACAGGATGTAGTCCAGTCAGGATGGGGTGGATGCACTGATATTATCTAATGGGGTTCACTGGGTGGCTCTGGGGGGAGTGACGATATCCGGCTAACAGGAATTTATTTAGTGATGGATCTCTCCCTTCAAATGTACTTTGGTATTAGAGTCATAAAGTAATGAAGCATACATAAAGAATAACATTTGGGTTTTAAGATGACTATATGCAACTATTATTCAACACTACCCATCCATCCATTCACATCTGATGCAAGGTTAATTCAAATTACTTTCCCATAAAGCTTATATCTATCCTTTAAAAGGAAGTACACTTAAATAACTTCCTGTTTCTTGGTCACTAAACTTTCACAGGATTACTTGTGTGGAATTCAAGTATGATTATTTCTTGTGGGGATGATAAGTATCCCTCAAAAGATCTATGTCCACTCCCCTATCCATCTGTCTCGGCAGCTACATGTAAACACACCAAGAGGTTATTATTTCTTCCCTCCCACTTCTTCTACAGATAGTACCAGTTCTGTTCCTCCCAAGAGAGCTTGCCAGAAACAAACAGCCGGTGAACACAGAGAGATATTATTATTTCAGCACAACCCAGCTACCAGGAAGTATATCTAGTCAATGGGGATGTTTTATCTCTCTTGTTCTTTCTAGCCTCTCCTCTCTTTTCAAGTAGCAAATAAATAGGGAAGTCCCCAAAAACATCTACCACACCTTTTGATTTAGGACAACAAAGGATTTAAGGATATGCTGTCTGTAGAGTTCCGTTCCCCAGGCTGGGTCAGTAAAACAGACCTGAGATGTGTCAGTCATTTTAGCCTATTCTGTTGGACTGAGTCATGTGCTTGGTTTCTTTGGGACTGCTGCTGTTTGCTGTGAGATACAGAGGCTGTTCTCTTTTTCTTGAATCTCAGGTAGATGGGCTGAAGCCATGAGTTAATAGGTGTAGTTACAAAATTTGCTGTATGTCTATATATGTGTGTTGGGATTAAGGAGTCTGCTGCACCTAGTGGCCCCAGGGCATGTGTATGACTCTAGGGAGAGGAGTCACACTGGCTGGCCTGTTCATGTCTATAATCCCCCCACCCCATGTATCAATCTTTAATCTATCAATCTTGTCACTTTAGCCTTGAGAGTTTTATTGCTACTTTACTTTGTTGGGCAATACAAACACTCAAAGTGCCTTCATAAATGATAACAAAATGTTGCCTGCAAAATTACAATGTTATTTATTGTAATTTGTATGAACATAAACATGGCAGAAATAAAGAAATAAATTCAAAGGTTCAAGTTCAAAAAATTCTGAAAGATGAAAAGTGAAAAGGACATGTCTCTACAATTGGGAAAACATTTTTCTTAAAATAAGACAATAAGGAGCAGAAAAACCTGTCTAGGTCTATGGCACATACAGAATTATCAAATATGTTTAAATATTTTGTACACTTACTGAGTTTTTGCATTATAAGCTCTCCAGAGGCTGGGTAGTTCAAACGCTGGGCAAACTCAGGACAGTACCACACCAGAAGCTCCTGATCAGCAGGAATAGCCTTCACCGTGTAGAAAAAAATGTTCATGCCATTTTGGCAGGCAGCAAGGTTTTGTTCCTGCTGGGAATGAGCTGGATTCACATAACGCATCCAGTTACTCTTCTCCTCATCCAGACCATCCACAAAATGATGGAACTTTCCATTTGAGTATATCTACAAAGTGAACAAAAAGTTTTTATAATAATAATTTTTCCTCTTTGTATTTCTTACAATGTTCTAGTCTCCAATCTGCCAGTGGAGTTTTCATGTCTTTGAAACAGACGAGTGGGGTTAGCTTTTATGAAGTCACACACTGAGTCATCAGACATCCCCCACACTAGTATTCACAGGGTCTAAGTGTGTCTACATCAAGCTCTCTGATGCAGTTTTTGGTCTTGTCTCAGATTTGGCTAGTTGTTTACACTAATCTTGCTAGTTCCAGGAATACATTCAAGACTTTATTAGTTCTCAGCAAGGTTTCCCTCTGAAACGTCAAGACTGTGCTTCCTCTGGTGCTTTAAACTCACCAATTACTCTACATTCATCTATCCACATGGTAAAGCAATGACAGTAACTCAGGAAAGAATGATATCAACAATAGGTAAAGACAAGAGATGTTCCACTTGAGGATCTTCGACTTGGTAGCAGTATGCAAGTAAAAAATTAGTCAATACCAAACAAGAGTGACTCAACTTTGCACCTTCTTTGTGATGACAGCTGTGAACAATACCTAAAAATCACATCAGGGTGAGAGTGATAGAAATGTGTCTATTTAATGATAGTGGCACGTTTTGCTCTATTGTGGTATATTTTCTGTAAATAACTGCATATGTAGCATATTCCTTAAACAAATATATTCAAAGCAGACGAATTGTGGAGTCATTCAGCATTTCCTGTCCCACTCGCTGAGAACTGCACAGTCAAATGAAGATTACACTACACAGAGCAAATCGCCACAGTCTCGTCATTCAGCACCAATGCAGCAATGCAGTTCCCAAAACGGCAGATCTTTACTCAGCAGTTTCTAATCGCTCTGAGAGGGTAAACTTGTTGCTTGTACATAACCCTACCGGCCATAATGTCAGACAGAAAACCAGTCAGTAGAACAGGAAGGTTGTTTTTTATTTTGTCTTGTTTGCTTCCACTTAATTAAAAAAACTTTAATTAAAAAGGACTCACCCTCCAGAAGTACTTTCTGTTAGCATCTTTGGGTACATTTTCTGCACTGTAACTTTCCCCCACAAGGGGGCCAAAGCGGGTGCCTTTGGGGATGTATTCTCTGCTTACTACACCAATAACCTGGTTAAAAAAGGGGAAAATAGGTAGTCAAGAATGTTTACAGCTGAGAAGTTTTCTTTTATTCATATTAGGTTCAGATGGCCATTTCATCAACCATTTAAAACATCACAAAATTAGCATGCTAATTAACAAGACAATATGTGTTTATGTGTGGGAAATTAATTGTGGAAGGAGAATTAATTGTGGAATTAATTGTTAGTTAGCCAGATGAGCAACTTAAAAGAGAGCAAACCCTTTAACACTTCATAAGTATGTACTCATTAAAGGGGCTCACTTTTTTCTCACAGGAAGAGATAAGCCACATAAAGGTGCTGATGAAAAAATCTATAACCTCGTTCCCATTAATCTATAAACACTTTCAAAATAAGAGAGACTAATCTTAATCAAAGCATCGGCCATCATTAGCTGTAGAAAGGTGGAAAGAAGTTTGTGAATTGTCATGGACACAGACACAGCAGTCTGCTGCAGATAAAACAGATTTGATAGATGGCAAAGGACTCGCCTTTCAACTTTTGCACTCTGGCGCTTGAGGAGCTTGTCACATGATGCTCTGATGTATGGGTGTTTGTGTTAGCCGGGTAACAATGTGAACTACAGCTTATTAAACACATTCACACAAATGCACAGAGACATTTTTTTCTACCAAACAAGTTCAAAAAGCTCAGCTGACAGCAAAGATAAAAAGGATTAATACCAGTTGTGTGATGACTAAATGTGGCTTTATGGAGATGCTGTTTAAACACAAATCACAGCTTCCATTGCTTTTAAGTTGTGTTTAAACAACCATTTTTTCAGTTTGATGTTGTGATACTTAAAGGTGGGCCTTAAAGTTTCACTGTAAGAACACTCTTATTGGTAGAAAGCCTGCAGCTATAACCTGATGAATCTGGTGGGATATTTCAACAATGAAATCCTGGAGGCCACAAGTGTATTGTGTGTGGCCACAGAGTATGTGACGGCATACGATCCTTGTGCTGTACCTCTTTGAAGTGTGGCGGATGTTTGAAGGCTAGATTTCTAGGTAAGGACGCCTCAGCCCGGGTGAGGTCCAGGTTCTCTGGAGGACCTTCCCAGGTGTGGTCCTTCACTATGTAGGTGCATTTCTCTTCAAACTCAGCCTCTGTCCATTTTGTCATGTCATCATCCTCTATGTCCATCTTGAGGTCCTCATTGTCAGTGATATAGGATGCTCCCTCAGTAGTCAACATTGCCAAACTGTGATGAGAGGCAGCCTGAGAGAAAAAAAAATATAGTTATATGAGTCTGTGGGAATTAAAAAACACAACCTTAAAGGTAAATATTAAACTCTCTTATAAATTCTCAATTTTTTTCCCCAAAATTTATATTTATACTATACATATTTGTAGTGATACTTTATATATAAATGTACCAAATTCTATTATTTATAATTCTATTATTTCTGTACAGACTAGGAGAAATATTTGGAGTAAATAAAAGACAACAGCCATCCAGACGCTATCATAAGGTCAAGACAGATAAAAATTTCTCTTTCTCAGTTCTGCCTCTCCGTTTCTGTCTTTGTATCTATCTCTTGTAACTCCAAATCCATTCGTCTTGTTTCTCTCCTGGGTAGAAAAATAATCACAAACAGAGGAAAACAGAGGAAGGAAATCCTGTCTGCTTCTGAATGTGGCTAAAATTGGAATCTGAGTGGCTGAGCAACGGAACCATGAAGCCATCCTAGAGAATGAGTATGTGTGCGAGAGAGAGAGACGGAACGGGGGAAAATGTTTTCCACAGGGAGATCTTCAAACATTCACAATACATTAAGGTGAGCCGTTCAAAGCCAAAACTAACCTAATCTGAAAAAGTTTTATTAAACCTGTTCAACTGATTCAATGCGTAATAGTTTAGTTCAAAGCACAATTAAGAAACATAAATACTGCTCTTCATTTTGTGAATCTGAATAAAGTTATTATTCAATAGGTTAAACAAACATGGCCTGTACAAGATAATTAGGGCAGCTGAAGAACCAAAACTAATAATGAAACTAAAAAACATTAACAAACAATATATATAAAATATTTAAAAATATATCAATATATAGATGAAATGTAAAAATGTTTTGTTTAAACAAAAACATTTAAAATGGAATCATTTTAAACTATATGTATAAGTATTTCAGTTTAACCATAAAAGACGTGTATAATTGCAAGAAAGTCCTAACACTGTTTTAACTAAATACAGTTTATACAAATGGCAACACAGTAACAACTTCATACATTTATATTAACACTAAATAAGTAAGCCCCAATTAAACTGTTAATCTACGTTTCAAGAGCAAACCACCACACCACATATAATTAGTAACTAGTTAAATATTTAATGTAAAGAAATTAAACATTTAAAAAGAAGCAATCACTTCCACATGTAAAATCATGTGTAAAAATATAAAATGACAACCGAAATAAACAACACGGACAAATAAATTACAGAATCACAGAAATGTCCCCTTACCAGGAGGCTGTGGTCCCAGCCACACATAGAGACCGTGTGATCTCTCCCCTGAGTGTGTGTGTGGGAGGGACAGGTGCAGATCACGGTTCTTCTGTCCTGTCCCGCTGCTAGTTCAGATGGTAAGTGACTTCTCCTGCAAGTGTCTGAGATTGACTGACTGCCTGAGCATGTTTGTCTGACTTGTTGAAGGGAGTTTGGCTCCGCCCACGACTCCACCCCCAGAGGACAATGATCTAAAAATTACTCCACTGTGACAATCATTTCTCTCTCACACACACAAACACATGCTTTCTTCAAAGACATACTCTATTTACATATGTCCAAAAACAGTTAAATTCTTTTTCAGTTACATTAGAAATGTAAAAGACTATACGTAATAGTAAGCTACCAGTTCCAGAAAGGGCACAGTTTTAATAAAAGGGTTTATTTGAGATAGTGAGAACAGAATGGTTGTGAAAAAATGAAATATGTTTAAAACACCAGACAAAAAAACAACCAAAGCAGTCTTCTGATTATTAAGACACACAAGGGCTGTTTTGACACAAAGACAAAGAGGTAAGGTCTTGTTTGAAGAGAAAATTGAATGTTTGTGTGTTTCCTAATGTTTCCGAATGTTTCCTCTTGCTCTCTTCCTGTAAAGGAAGGATGTCTTGTGATGGTGACTCAATTACTAGTGCAGTTTATTAGTGCCGGAACGACGTGTTCCTCTTCTTACCCCCAAATTCCACGTTCCTTCCCACCTGCTTTCTCTGGTTGCATTGTTCAATCCTAAGAGTGTTCCTACAAACTCCTAATAACATCAGTGCAGCAAGAGAATCTTTATTGTGTCTTTCTATGTAAATCTCCTGTAGCTCAGTGGTAGAGCATTGCGTTAGCAGCGTAAGAGGTTGTGGGTTTGATTCCCAGGGAGTACATGTACTAAGAAAATGTATAACTTCAATGTACCGTAAGTCGCTTTGGGCAAAAGCGTCTGCCAAATGCATAAATGTAAATGTAAATCACTCTTAAAATCAGAGAACCATCTCAACTGTCATAAGTAACTTGTAAGAAATTTGACAAGTTTCTCCCTAATGTAGAGGATGTTTCCAGTACTTTTCTATTTCTAAACACGTCAATTTCCTTTCTTAAACATCTCTCTCAATAGAAAAACAGACTCCATGTCTCTTGCTTGTCCCTCAACACAGACTCAGCATAAGCACTCATTATCCACAATAAAACACTCTCACCCATCCAAAATTCAGTTGGTAACAAATATCTGACCACATTAGTCGCAGCCTGCTATTTCCTACTATTACCCAGAAGATTGTTCTAGCCCCAAGGTCTGCCCAGGAACCACTCTGACCAACACCCACCCCAATCTGCTCCCAAGCTGCTTACATTAACATCAGTCCGACAAGACGTCCAGGAAGGACCAGAACCAAAACACAAACTTTCTAATAAAAAAAGCAAATGGAATGAAGAACTGGTGTATGTTAACCAAGGCCATTGCTGCTAACATCCACCTTAGAAGAAATTAAGCCTATAAATGGTCTGAACTACCCCAGGGCCTGATCAGTCACCTACTTTTTCTCTGAAGCTGAGGCCAGGGGGCAGGGAGGGTCTCTCAACTCTGAAGTCAAATTTAAATAGACCTTTTTACTGTCTATATAAAGGGTTTAATATGGCATGAAAGAAAAGCAGCTAAACAATAGCGGGCATGGGATGAACAACAGCACTGTTAGTTTTACAGAGAGCTCATTACATGCCCACACCACGGGAGAAGAATGGAAAGATAAGTAAGATGAGCCAAAAAGTTTCCAGCATACATTTGAAAATGGGAAAGTTGTGCAATGTAACTGCTTACCTGCCTGTTTACTTTACATTAGCTTTGAGATTACATTTACTTAGCGATACCATGAAGACAAATTTGTAAATATTACTAAAATGGTTGGAATTCATAAATGGTCTGAAACACAGACCTAAGGTCTCTTTTGAAAGAAAAAACATGGCAAATTTTTGCTGGAAAGAATTATGAAAGGTATTTTAGTATTTTAGGTATTTTAGTTAATAAAAGTGTGTGCATTGACTTTCTGTGACAATTACAACTCCTGATATGAATATGAATTGAACTGTTGAGTGTAAAGATTTGATTGTGTGTTTATGTGTATGTGGATGCCCATGTGTGCTTCTGTTCTGTGGATGTTCATGCTCCTAATCCCTCCACTTCTTCAAAGCAGCCACCTGGAGATATCTCTGTGTCCTTACGACGTACACCACATGGGGGGTGGGGAGGGTTGGGGGGGAGAGGCGGGTGGGTGGGGGTGGGGGTAAATGGTTTGGGGGGCAGCATGGGGATTAATACTGTACAAGACAGATACAATCTACACTAGGAGAGGACAATGCCAAATTTGGGACTAGTGTTTAAGTTCTGTTTAACTTCCAGATACATCTAGATTACATAACACAAACCATTTTCAATTACAGTAGTATTTTATTATTTCAACCTCATTAAAGATCATTAAACAAGTTAATTATTATGCCTTTAAAGACCAAAATCTGTAAATGCGTGCTTCACTGTAGACTATTGCATATTAATGAAAACAAAATAGGGCTTGTTCACAGGTTACAGTATTTAAGTAAAAATGATTCTGACCTAAAAGCATTACATTATGTATAGGTATCATGCTATATCAATAATTTAATTAATATAAATAATTAATAATCAGTCATTTCATGTCATTGTTTGACAGTCTATTTGTTAACTTCCTTTTATGAAAGGAAAACAAACAAAAACAATTATATAAAAATAATGTGTTTTTTTTTACTTTACAGATAAGATAAAAAATTTACTTTACAGATAAATTACTGGTAACATTTTCTTACTGGTAAAGAAATCTCAAAACACACACAAACACTCAACTCCACCCAAACCATCCTCATTAGGCATAATAAAGACAATAATTCAGCAAACAGTATCACACAAAAACTTGTCACTCAGGTCCAAAAACATCAGTATCATCAGTGATCCAGTGAGTCTTGTCTGTATTCTGTATAAAAACATTTATCCCCACAACTGCAGTTTAATGCAGAACACAACATCATCTTGGCTGTAGTCCTTTTTGGTGAAATTTGTTGTAAACGAAAACATTCACCCAGGTATTGGATGCAGCTAATGTGAGAGTTTTATGTAAAGTTAATAATATTCCATATATTATTGAGTTTACCCCAGCGGCACATTTCCTCTGCTCTCTGTGTCTCAGATCTTTACATGAAACAGACATAGCATTCCTGGCCACTCCCCCCTACCCCAGAAAACATATCACCCCATTAAAGCAGCAGAGAGAAGTGCGTGGAAAGAACAAAGTCTGTAATACAATGTAAGCACATATGCCCTCACTCCTCTCACTAACACCAGGACACAATACTTTAAACAAATTCTTGCAATGAAAATTATAAAAAAAGATCTGCCTTTATGTCCTAATACACTTGTGAATGTGATGTGTAGGAACCCCTTTGATCCATCAGCACCTTGTGAAGAGTGTGTTCTCAACTAGAGGAAATATTTTGTTTGGAACTCATAAAATTCTTGTGGCAAAACTTTCGCCACCTGCAACATGCCACTAGTGTGTGTGTGTGTGTGTGTGAGTGTGCGCGCACTTGAACATCTGTCTTTGTGAAGACCAGTGAAGACCACCGGAGTGACGACAAAAAGAGTAAAGTGAGACATTGTGGCCAGTTTTTGAATAGTGACTATTCAAATTTGGATTTTCTGACACCTCTTTAAAGAGCTGTTTGGTTTTAGGGTTAAGGTTAGAATTAGGTTGGATCAGGTAAGAGTTAGGCATTTCATAGTAATGGTCAAATTTAGGGTAAGTTGCCCTGGATATTACCCTGGCAACTTCCTGACCACACCCTAGCAACCATTTAGATCACACTAGCAACCTCCTAACATCATGAATAAGCAATTTTTTAGTATATCCATTTGCTTAAACATGTTAACATCATTGACGTATTCTGGCCCAAATTTTGCCACAGCAAGCACCACTCACATTTTCCTCAGAAATAACTAGTTATAGAAAATTGATCTAGTTATTCTTCTTTCGCTCTTGAGCCTATGGCAGCCCATAGAACTGTACATAGGAAAGTTATGAAATTTGGCACACAGATAGAAGACAGTCTGAAATGTATCCATACCAAATTTGGAGACTCTATCTCAAACTCTCTAGCGCCACCAACAGTACTGATTGCTTTGCTCATGGCGATTCAAATACAAAATCTTTTCCTGCCATTTTTATTTTTGTGAAAAAAAAAAACTTTTTCGAACTGCTCCTAGGAGTTTTGTCTGATTTGCACAAAATTTGGTATGCATCATCTACAGACACTCCTGACAAAAAGTTTGACAGTCTGTTCTGGTACAGCACATCAACGAATTAGATGAAGAGCACGCAATAATGGGTATAAGGCTGTATCTTGGCAACACTTTGGTATATTGACATGAAACTTTGTAGGTATTGGTATTGGTATAAATTATAAATCACTTTATTGTGTTCTAATGGGTTTTATGTATGTTTTCTTAAGTGACTTTTTCTAATCATATTTTTCTCAATCTCATAGATGCCAAAAAATGATGCCTTAACCCTGCAATTCCTGCTTGCAGCTATATTTTTCTGTAGTTTCTGTAACGTTAACATTTGTGTCATCTACTGCAGCTGCAGTATCACCTGAAGCAGCAGCTTCAGGGACAGGTTTACGAAAACACTGAGTGTAGTTTGGGTTTGCTTTCATTTTATATTTCCTTTAGTCATTTACATGAGTTAATTTCAAACTTTCAAACCAATGGTCTAAAAGTCTAAAAGCAACACAGATGGGGTGAATTTATGAATGAAAGTGTGAAAGTTCTCACAAAACTATGTTATTACATATCTTCACGCTTTTTTAAGTGAGTGTACTGAAAACCTTGACCTTTCCTAGTAGGTATTCAGTGTATACCTGTGTATCAGAGTATGTAGACTACACCATTGAACTTACAATGTTGATTAAAAAGTTAATTAAAAAGTTGACAAGACATATAAAAAGAAAAGTATCATTCTAGCTGTGTAGCATGTATCATTACATTGAACATACATTTGACACGCAACATTCTGAACATACATTTTGTCAGACAAAAGTAAAGAACACATCAGTAACAGTTGCTTGATTTTTAAACAACTTAAAGTTCATATATGTCTTTATATCTCTTATTAATGTACATTATATAAAATAACAGATGCTCCACGTGGCATAATTCAGCTGGTTTCAGAAATAAACAATGTGGTGTGTGACTTCTAATCATATAGCCATACCAGAGGTTGGATATGTTTCCAGATTATACTTCAGTGTTAGGGTTGGGAATCAAGATGGGAATGAGGGGAGGTTAAAATATAGAACAAGGGGAGGTTAGGGAACAAGAATACCAGCATCACACTGGAAGTGTCTGGACGCCTCAAGGTTGTGTGGTGTGTGCACAAACACTGAGAGAGAGCTCTCAGACCTGACCTTGGGATGTTGACTCAAGAACATGTGAGCCCAGAGTAGCAAGGACTTCCAAACTGTAAAACCTGATAAATGTGTGGCAAGGACCAGGACTTATGTGTGGTGGACATAAATCTGAAGAACATGAACTGGACACAGTAAGTGGAGCCTTTCCTGCTCCAGCATAGCAAATGGTGGAGGACAGAAGGTTTTCGAGAATGACCAAATGACCAGAGGGTGAGGGTGAAGAACAGCTTTGATGTGTCCAGGGGAAAAGTCTAAGCAGGATGGAGAGAGACAAAGAGAGACAGAGAGAGAGAGACAGAGCCTGCAAATCCCCAATTCTTTTTAAAGAGGTAATAGCTGTATGGAAGGCCATTTTTAGAGTCAGGAGCTTGGCAGGCACTCTGATAGGTGTTCTCAGCCACCTAGCTCCACAAATAAAATGGGCAATCAATGGGTGCCTCCCAACTGGGACCTCATCAATCAGATGATCAGATGACCCTTGTAGGTGGACCTTGGCTAGAACACCCAGGAGCAGAGCAACTGAGGAAAAGCATAAAGACCATTCTGGGACCAGTATGAACCATGGCATCCAGGACCAGGGGACCTGGAGGAAACAGGGAAGTAGAAGCAACATTGCACAGTGTCCTAAGATGTACAAAAGTCCACCTCTGCTTGGTAAAACCACTCCCAAATTTGACTGACTATCTCTGGGTGAAGTTTCCACTCCCTATGTGTCACAGCTTGCCTGGACAATAAGTCTGCTTCCACAAAAGAGCAGATCCAGCTGCGTTAACCAGTTCAGGTGGCACAACCATAGTCTGACTTGGCAATTTATATAGGCGACTACCAAGGTGTTGTTCATTTGCACTAGGACATGGCAGCCCCTTAACTGCTGGAGTACTTCAGGGCCAGAAATACAGCCATCAATTCAAGGCAATTGATGTGCCAATCTAACACACACACACACACACACACACACACACACACACACACACACACACATACTGCAGGCTAAACATTAATTTACTCAATAACATGTAACAAAATATAAAATAATACAAAATAATAATAACAAATTACAATGAAAACCAAGGATTTTAATTTCATAAACACTGTAGTCAAAAATACTGTAGTTTTCAAGCTCTGAGCTCTTTTTGGATTTGTTGTATATAGTCTGAATGAGCAAACTTCATGTACATAAAGCCCACTCACTAATTACATGGTGATATCAGAGACACCATAAGTTCAAAGACATTAGTGAGAACACCAGATTCAGTGTCATAATGATAATGACTGCTGTCCTGCTCTGTTGTGTCATCTGACTCTCACAGCTGGACCAAATACAGTGTTGAAACCCTGATGTGTTGAAATGGTAATGTATTCTGCTGGAAAAACATTTAGTTTAGGTCTAATAAGAGCACCTAACATGCGTGATATGCTTCCTTTAGACAATCTTTCCTAAAAGTCAGATCAATGTATAATACCTATTTGTTTAACACTTATCAATGTCTTGGAGGATTTGAACACTTCAAAAGTTAGTGCAGGTCTCATGAGGATGACCAGCTCTGCGGGAACACACACACAGTGTGATATTTTATCTGTTATATACTATATCTGTTTTAAGATGGACTTCATTGCTTCATCAGCAGGCGATGTGTCTGGTGTGGGTGATCAGTTTGGGTCTCTCTAAATGCTCTGTAACGTTGTGTGGTGTTGATTGACCCCCAGTCCACCTCTGGGTGCCCTCTTTATGACCCGACAGGTCAAGCGCAAACATGAGCATCAAGTGGGAAATGGAAGGAAAAGAATTAATGGATCACACACATGCATATAGCAATAGACACTTCTTTTCGCCCAGACTTCTTTCTGTGTTCTAGCTTTAATGCCATGTTTGGTAGAAAGATTTGAAGAATAAACAATAAACATATCATAGGAAATAGATGAACAGCTAGATACATCATCAGGTTTTGCACAAACTTGTTGGGGTTAGGGTTAGAACAAAAGAGAAACTTGGTAATTCAGACATTGTTATACAATTGTTAAATACAATTTTTAAAATGTATTTTTTTAAATACAATTTTTTAAAAATGTCTTGTTATGCTGTAATTTCCAATTGTTTTTATTTTATTACAATAGACAAGAATGTAAAAAAATAAGTAGTCTCAGATTTTTGGACCCCAGTGTATATAGACTACAGCCAGAGATGCAGCACATTACATTCTAAATCTCAAAGGGTAGTTTCCTAATAACTTACTCTAAATAACTGGCACAATGTGTATCAGTTATAACTATTTACATTGGAACTGTTTTATCCATTACAGTATTAACTGTATGAGGTCATAATTAACATCTTTCTCAATATCTAATATTTTTTCTATCCCTGTAAAACTTTTTATCATTTGTTGTATGTGCTTTGATTATCATGCCTTATGTCTCTTTGAAGGGAACTCAATAAGCACTTTATCATGATTATGTTTTAAGGAAAACAGGTTGTGAAGCTCTTCACAATTAAATGGGATTTCTGCAAAGAAGCTGCAGTTTACATCTCTTAGAAGTACAGACAGAATGGCAGCGATATTATCTGCCATCCTCAAACACACTCCTGATAAACCTGCTTGTGTAAAACTCAGAGATGAATCTTTGTCTTATATACTGGCAGTCCAAAATGGCAACTCTCTGGCATACCCTGCTACTCATTTGCCTTAAATTAACCAACAAATTGCAGCAAATAAATATGTTTTTAAGGGAACCCCAGTGACTGAAATGTGTTCTGATCATCCTGTCCTCTCACTGTAAATGAAACTCTGATCATATACTTCCAGTAGAAGGATTTCCACATATTGAACCAACTGCATGTCTGTCTCTCACTGTCATGTTTGTATTTGTGTTAAATTAAATATAACATGACCTTTGACTGAGGTCCATTAATGTACAGTATGTTGTAAGTATATTTGTCATTTTTGATAGACTATATATTTGATAGACTATATCAACTATATCAACTATATCATCAAGTGGAACTCATAGTGAAATAAATACACACTGCACATTGTTCTAATCACCAGTGATGAGTGTGGGCATTTGAAGACTGATCTCCTCAGATTTATTGTCATTTGGATTTAGACAGAATGCACACTTCATACAGTACAACTTTTAATTTCTAAGACTTCTAGAATATAGGATAGAATATAAGCATAGCTAAAAATGTCTGTGTTGTGAGTATGCACAAGTGTGTGCCTGTATATGTGAATGACTATATGTGTGTAAGCGTTAGAGAGAGAGACTTTAATCTCCATAATTTGTTGATGATTGACATTAGACCTAAAAGCTGCAGGCCTGCAGGAGGAGGACGTGTGGATGTGTCTGTCGCTGTCTTTAAAACTTGATAAATCCAACAAACTCAATAACAGTTTAAAATCTCAAGAGAACACACTTAAAACCATACCCAGCACTGTTAAACCTGCATAAACAGACAGCCCTGCATACACTGACAGCTATAAGCATGCAGTTAAAGAGTAAAAAAGAAGTGTAAGCATGTGTATGTGTTAATTGTATTGTTGAAGGACAGCCTTTGACAAACACATGGAGATGGTTTAACTGCCTGCTTGAACTCCCCTGTGTTTAACAGTGACGCCACTCAACTGAGACAAACTGACGACTTACAAACATGACCATGGTTGATACTACTCTGGCCACAACCTAATTACACAGGAAGTCATAGGCGCCAAACTTGTAATTATTAACGCAACTTCTTACAACAAAGCACAGAAGAACGGTGACCTCCAAGACAATATCACAAACATTCAAAAATAAAAACACATGCACACCCTTCTTTACCTGTTATGAGTCAGGAGCTCAAACTTTCAGCAAAGAGTAATGAGTGACGTTTGTGGTTACATACACATAGGAAAAATGTTCCTCTATGGAAGCAGAAAGTATCAGGGTTGAACAGACACCTTTGACCTGGCAGCTTAACTGGTTGTGTACTGATTGTGCATTACTGCTCATTCTGTTCAGATAAAACTCAGGTACCCGTGGGACAAGACCACCAGAAAATGACTGAGCAATGACTGAGCAATATACATGTGAAGTCTATTCATTTATTATTTTTTCATTTATTCATTGATTCGCACATTAACACACATTTGTTTAGTCACAATGTTACAAAGTAAAAGATCTGACTAACCATAAAAATTCTGCATTTTCCTTTACTTTCTTTAAGTTTTTGGCATAAAATATAACAAATATCAACAACACCATTAAAGCACTCACACACAGTAAATTGCCACACACACTGAACACAGTCATTACGTCTTAGAATAACATCAACATGACACACACACACACACAGAGTGAGGGTGTGTGTGCTTGTGTAATGGATGGCAAAATGCCACCAGCAGCTGAATCTGCAAATTAATTCTAATTGACAAACACAGAGACACAAACAAACAGGAACACACAAGTTGAGCAAATACAGAGTTATAGAGAACACACACAAAGATCAATAAAATGAACATGAAACATTTTGAAATATATGCAAAATGAGCTCTGTTTATAACAAACTGATGTGACAATATTGTATATCACCTCACAACAGTCAAACAATCAGCATATTTTTCTGTAATAAAATTCATTGAGATTTTCCTGGCTGAGCAGTACGATACAGCAGTGATAATATTATCACTAGATGCTGTAATATATACTGGATGACTGCCAAACACTGGGGTGTGTGTGTCGAAAGTATGATTTTGCTGTCCTGTACACAACCTAATGCGCAATTAAAATAGAATGCATGTTCTTATGTGAATATTTGTAGTTTTAGCACACATGAGAGTGCTTTTAGAAAGTGTGTGTATGTGTTTTCTGTGGTTCCATCCTTGTGCATGAATCAGTGTGAAAAAAGAGTCAGTCCAGTTATCCCAGACAGGCAAGCAGTAGCCATGTCACCTGTCACCCTGCGGCAGGCAGACAGACAGCTCCAGAGCAGCTGAGGGTCATGGGTTCATTGGGCGTCTGCCACACACTTGCCACATTCCCTTTTAACGACCGCTGTTCTTTTCTTTCCTTGTGTTCTGTAACCAAACTCTCATCTTTTCATTAATCTTTCCTCTCTCTCTCTCTCTCTCTCTCTCTCTCTCTCTCTCTCTCTGCTGTTCTACCTCACACACTCTTTACTGTTATGTGAAAGCTGCTCTCTCTCTCTCTCTCTCTCTCTCTCTCTCAACCATTATCTGCCACAGTAGGAATCAACTTTCAGTTTAGCATGTGCTTTAGTTATCACTGCATTATAAACACGTACACCATACATACACACACACACACAAATCACTAATCACACTAATCTGAGGGCGAGTGGAGATAAATACACTTGTTACAAATATAAAAAATAATACAATAAAATGGAAACTGCTGAGAGGGTTGCTAAAATTACTTTATATAGTCAACATTAATACTATAAAATGTGGCCAGAATGGACGTGCTATTGTTTTTTGAATATTTCGAAGTACCATGTAAAAACCATCATACATAAAGTAATCATTCAGTACCATTGTAGATATTAGCACCACAGTATTAGGAAACATTTTATTTTGATAGTCCACTTTACTGTTTTGTTATTCTTAATTTACTATTCTACTTTACTATTGTGCTAACTATAAGTAACTTTGCAACTACTTGTCAACTACCAGTAATTAGATTATTAGCAGACTGTCTGCTTAATATCTGTTAACACTTTATTTTGATGGTCCCACAACAGACATTCTACTGACTATAAGTAACTTTGCAAGTACACCTCACCTTATTCTACTAACCATAACACTCTAACAGTCTACTACTACTCTAATGAAAGTTAGTTAACATGAATTTTTTAGTTACTTATACTTTCTAACTAAGTAGTAGTGAAGTGGACTATCAAAGTAAAATGTAACCTAGTATGACTATTTGATATCAGTCACCACTCTTACATGTTTTAGTGACACGTTTTTTGTTTTTGTAAGACAACACAGATCATAAGCCTTATATAAATGTTCTGTCAAAAAACATTTCAAGATTGGCATATCATAACTGCTTCGCTCTCTCATTACACCATTTAGAAACCCACTTGCACAATACAATGACAGTACCTGACCCCTGACAGACACTTTATT
This sequence comes from Chromobotia macracanthus, assembly GCA_036877525.1. Lineage (NCBI taxonomy): Eukaryota > Metazoa > Chordata > Actinopteri > Cypriniformes > Botiidae > Chromobotia > Chromobotia macracanthus. Next base: position 1,844,364 of record JAZGTH010000074.1, on the reverse strand, counting down.
CCTACCTCAGGGTTCAAAGGTCACCATACCCTAACACCGCTTTTAGAGGAAATAAAAGCAGACACCAAATCCAAAGCCTATTGTGAAGAAAAAATATGCAAAACAAGACGCAAAGCGACAGAGATAAATGTGGCACTTTAAACATTCAAAAACAGAACTTTAAAAGTTCTGTTTTCTTTTATGACATGCATCTCAGACACCTGTGCTTGTAACAACTGCTGCATAAATCAATCGCTAGTAGTTTGTTAGCATGTGCATGTAAATATATATGTATTTGTGTATGATAGTGTGTGTGTAGTGGGGAGTCTGTGACTCACAGCATTGTTCTTCTGCTTGGTATTTCAGTCCTGATAGAAGCTGCAAACTCTGAAGCAATCCAAACAACTGTTTCAGCAGCAGCAGTGTTTGAGTTTCATACAGCGATTCATTATTCTGTAGTGATGTGTGTATTGGCTCTCTCCTCGCTCTCCATACAGGAACTCTGAAACTATCATGAGAGATGCAGGACATGATAAATGCTTCATCTTTATTGCAGCTGTCAGGAGGAGGTCATATGGACACACACACACTGGCTGTAAAGAATTTGGGGAGGAGAGGATCTGACACTAACTAATATAATCCCTAAATGTAATTTACTCTCAGATAGCAAAACATGAACCTGTCATATTCTATAGGAAATCATCCTCTACACACACACATACACACCCTGAACTTTCTAAATTTGCCGCACTGCTGGGACTGCAGACGTCATACTCAATTACTGCTAATAACCCTAAATAGATAAAGAATCTCACTCTTAATTTTGCAACAGATGAGGCCTCAGTTGTCATGGCCATATTGACTGCTGTGTGTGTATGTCTGTGTTTGGGGGAGGAAGCTCATTGATGCTTTATTTCCCCCCCAAGGAGTTTATCAAGGTAAATATTGCACCCCAGGGAAATCTGTACCCCTTTCTTCTCTTTTCTTCAGTCCTAATGATCCTGTAAAACTTTACAGGAACAGTTTACCCAAACATAAACCTATTCTGTTATCAGTTATTTCACCTCATGTCATTTAATATCTATATGACTCTTTTCTGTTGAACATAAAGAGATATAAGGCAAAAATGGGGAAAAAGTTGGACAAAAGAAATATAGAAAACCAAACAAATATCGTGCACAGATTTAAGTTCCTCATAATCTTGACCGTAGACCCTGAATCTTATTCCCACTTTCTCCTTTTCAAACTTGTCACACCCCTTTTATATTTTTATGGCACTTCTCTTTCTTGACACCCTCTACTTTTGTTATTCATTATTTCATTTCATTTTCATTTCAACATTTACTTTTGTATTAAATTGCTGAAATTGAATTGAATTTACATCATTTCCTGTTTGCTACTGCAGCTTGGTTTGAGTTTGTAGCTCCATGAAGTTGACTCTAAATCCTCTATTTGTATCAACTAAATTTATAACTTGGAATATCTTGGTTTCTACTACTAGCTTATAGCCTGACAGCAACAATAGCCTGTTTCTCACTATCACTCTTCTGTTTTTCTTCTATTTATCCAGTACTCACACAGAATACCATAGTTTATTTTTCTAATGATGGAGGTATCAGATGTGTTTCTGCCTTTGAGTACAAATGAAGACTCCTTTGAGCTGCACACAGTACAGTTGAAGCAGGAGGTCTTGGAGAAGCAGATCAATGACTTACTTGGAAGCAGGCCTGGCGACAAGAGTCGAGAACCGCACTGGAAACATCTTGTGCTTGTGCTCAGATATCCGCTGTAAGTTCTCGGCTCAACACTAACACACCTGCAACCTTTACGCCTTATATTTCTGTGTGCAGAGCCTATGAATGGCACACCAGCAGCAGAAGGCGCAAGCCAGGACCCAGACAAAGACGCTCCCTCTATGCCCCTACCGGTCTTTGAGATCAGCACCCAGTTTGTAAGTGCCTTACAAACCCTCCAGGAAACCAACCATAGGCCTATGTCATACTAAACATTCCCTTCCTCAGGGAACCAAGGTTACTTCCATTGGAAGCTGCTGGCTCAAAAGGGTGCTCCGGCCTCAGAAATGTGAAGCTCCCCTCTGCCAGTCCTTGGGAGGAAGACTTACAAAAAGTTGGCTACAGTCATATATGAAATGGCATATAAATCGCCAAGAGGGCAGAAACTCCCAGAGAAGGGAGTTCTTCTCTGGGAGACCAAACCCAGGTCTCCCAACCGCCCCTGCACTTAAGGCGCTCTTCCATCCAGGAGAACTTTAGGACCTGCTTTCCAAGGGAACCCATACAACGGACACCAAACCAATCCTTGAGGAGAGTTTGTACCAAAAACATGGCCTTTCCCTGTACTAGAGGTAGTCCAAGGTGGGGCTTGAACCCAGGTCTTCCAGTCTTCCGCCAGTTGAGGAAAGCTCGCCAGCGATGAGCTACTAATCAACCCAGGTATTCTCTATAGAGCTTATAGGAGGGACACCTATCAGACAAACCCCAATATCAGAGGCTATTAGAATAGACGGAAACAAGGCCGCCATAGTTATCACTGGCCCAAACCGTCAGGGCCTATTGTGAGTGCTTGTGTGACTGCACAAGACAGGAATATAGGGAGAAAATGAGACAGGCCTGATATTATCAAACTTATCCAAATTGACAGATTGTTTCAAAGATATATTGGATGACCAGAAATGTTCTTCTCTTAAATTCAAATTAACAAAAATTCTACTTATTGGACTATATAAACCTGTAAACAGATAAATACAGAAAAAAACAAGATAAATTGTCTTAAATACAATTGTCAATGGGAAGGATGTTCATCACCACATCCAACAGAGGCAAATACTTGGGTGTTATATTTGAAAACAATTTGTCTTTTGAAAATTATATCTCAAATGTTACAAAAACAACCTTCTTCCACCTGAGAAACATCGCTAAGCTGCAGAATATATTAACCATTTCGGAAGCAGAAAAGCACTTTCATGCATTTATGACCTCCAGGCTGGACTATTTAAATGCACTGCTAGGTGGTTTTTGAGCGTCCTCAAAAAACAAGCTATAGTTTACAACAGAGTTCTTACCAGATTCAGTAAATACTATCATATAACACTACACTGTTGACACACTTGACTTACCTGTCAAGTTATGTATTACATACAAAATGTTGCTACTTACTTACAAGGCCTTAAACGGGTTAGCTCCTGTATATTTAACTGATCTTCTTTCACGCTAACAAACAAACAACAAAGCCAACATGCTCTTTAAGATCACAAAATTCTGGACTTTTGGTAGTACACAGAATCACAAAATCTACTAAAGAAGGTAGAGCATTTTCACATTTGGCTCCAAAACTCCAGAATTGCCTTCCAGACAGTGTTCGGGGCTCAGACAATCTCTCACTATTCCTATCTAGATTAAAGACACATTTTTTGCCCAGCATTCACATAATGCTTCTCATAACTTTGTATTTCTCATTATATCAGAAAAAAATGCTAAAGATTTTCTTGTGTTAAAATGCAGCTATGCTAATTATTCTCTATTTGCCTTCTGTTTCTACCATGGGGATACCTATCACAGCAGATCACGGCAGCTCCAGTATGGTTCCAGCATCTTAGGATGACTTAGGTTTGGCCCAACATAATTTATAGGTGACACCGACCTCTGCAATGATTTGGAACAATCATTATTTTTGCTTAAATGCATACACAATATTAGCCAACTGATTAAAACTAAGAAAATAGAAAATACAATTTCAAAAATACAAAAAGAAGGTAGACATGAAAGGAGAGAAGAGAGTGATGAGTGGAGTCTTGTTGACCTTCAGTTGGACTGAACATTTTCATTAGTGCAAGAGACAACTCAAGGATGGACCACTGAAAAATTAGGACCGGTGGCCACAAATTTGTCCAGGACAAGGCCTTCCCTGATTAAAACTCATCTGAGTAACTTCACCTTCGTAACACCCCAGACAATCTGTCTCCATGCAACACATATGCAACACTCCAGCCTTCATTTCCTTTCCTCTGCAGGTCAACCCCTTCCAACCCCTGCTATTACCCCTTCCTAACATCAGGGAAGTTAACCACATAGCATCATCATGAAAATGCAGAAACTAGCCTGTTTGAAATGTAGACTAATCAGTAAGATTTTTTTCCTCCAATAAAATATCTAAACATTTCATTTGTAAAGTACATTGGTGAATTGCTATAAATTGTTATAAAAAATAATAAAATTTTGTTTATTCATTTATAAAATTGTTGACTCTGCTGCAGATGTTTATTGGTATAAAAGTAAAAATGTGGTTTAATTAAGCACCTGAGGGTTCAGAGTCAGAGGTAGAGGGGTAGGAGGGGAGGATGGTGGGCAGAGGGTGTTGGGGGTGCTTTAGGGCAGCATTGGAGATGTAGTGAAAAGTAAAGCTTTTTGGGAAAGGGTGTGCCAGGAATGAATCATCACAATTACCATAACTTTCTTTGAGGCTGACAGAGTTTTGGCATCTGGTTCCCACGCTCGTTGTTTGTCCTTGTGTGATATTATCTAGCACCAGTTGCTTGTTCCAGCATTTCCTGTTCACATTGCATTAGACCAAGAGGTCAGACTGTTTTTGTTATTTCGGATGTTAAATACTTGAAAAAATGTTGCTGTAAATAGAAAGCAGGTTTAACAGTTTAACATCCAGGTAAGGTAAGGGAACAATTTACATTACAACTGCCAATCTTGGGGTCAATTCTGAGTTCTGGTGGATGCGTGTAGTGTAGTGCACGTTTTACTGTGTCTGTGTTGCATTGCTTTACTGCCGTGATTCAGACACATGCAACTGCTTTTTAAAATGCAGAAAGAACGAGCAAAGTTTACCTGCATCTAAATAAATAGTGCACTATTAATTAGCCAAACATTCACAACATTTTTGTGGACAAAAATGAAGTAACATTATAAGTAGACCTTAAAGTAACAAAAAAGCATCAGATTACTTCTTTAAATACACCTGATTGGAATGCAGGTGGTTGCAGACACAACTGTCTCATAGCCCCTGGAAGACACACAGACAGGATGCTGGTTCTTGAAAAGAGAAAATTCTAATTACCTATTTGTAACACTGGACAAGCCAGATGCTGACCACTATGCAAAACAACCTACTTATGATAGAAAATGACAGAAAATGTCTTCATGCCCTGTGTGTCTGCAGTGATAGATGGCTGGATTACCCATTGAATGATATTGATTGATGCATGACTGATACACAGGTTCTGTCAGCCGTGGTAGACAACAATAATAAAATTAGTGGCAGACAATCACAGGCCTGTGGGAGAGGGTTAACACAGACCTAGTCAAGCTGTTGTCTCAGCGGGGCACAAAGAAGCTCCTGTAAAACCGAATGCCTGCCCTCAAGAGAGAAACAGTGAGAAAAAAAGGGAGGGAGAGAAATGTTGAATTTACCACTCAAACAAAGACAGGAGAGATAAGAGGGGTGAGAGTGGCAAAGAGAACAGTGTGTTTGCATTGAATGGCTCCACTGTAAATACCACAAAAGCTATAAAAGTGTAAAACGCTGCAGCAAGGGCAGCTGCCCAGTGAGAGACAAAGCCAATGAACTCCACCCATTTACCAGTGAATGTTTGGGGCTTTAATTACACACCAGAAGAACAAGGTAATATTTCACTAACACCAGGCCGACACTCACAGCCAGGCTCCTAATGACCTACGAAAATGAAATGGACATTTAGGGTCAAAGTAGCCGAGGCTGCCAACAGGATAGAAACGCCAAAGATTTCTTTAACATCTCAGTTGTTTCTCCTAGATAGTAATGGGTTTAAATAGAGACATTTCCCTAAAGAGAAAGACCCTCAAATTCCCCAGAATTTCATAAGAAATCTCAGCAAAATCAATGTAAACCCAAAACTTTCTAATCAGAAGATTACGTTATTTTAGCTGTGCCACCTGTAAGGGTTATCATAAGCTACCTACCTACAGTTTTCTGCTAAACACGTAAAAAAATAAAGGCTTTATCTGAACTAAAGGCTCAGGACATCTCAGTCACTCTTTTGTGACTGAGACGAATGTCTTTTTATTAGACATTTTGGTTTTGCTTTGCCATCTTACCTTTGACAACAACAGTCGTGCCCCATACGTCATTATACGATTTGTACGTCATTGAACATGCGTAGAACATTCTAGTTTCATTTTCATTTCGATGAATTGTTTACATGTGACTTTTTTATTCTGATTGCGCTTCCAGTCCTATTGTGATCAGATTATTAGGGTCCATGTAAATGCAGCTACTTTGGTCATTTTTATTCTGACTTTTATAGTAATTACAGTCAGAATACAACGCTCCGTGTAAATGCAAAGTGACAAGAAATGTTCACACTTGTTTCTAATGATGTAATTATACCATTATACTGTATAAAAGTTTTCATTGCTTATCACAATTTTCTTCAAAAGTCTAAAAGTTTAAATCCTGGGTGAGCTCCCAGGTAATTATGTATTTTAAATTGGTGTATATTCTGTCACTTTTAGTGTGTATATTCTGTGAATTGACGCACACACAGGTGAGTAGATTGAATCCCAATAAATAAGACTCTTTAAAACCCACTTTTTAGACCCACTTATTCTGACTAAGACAACAAACACATCATCTTGGGGGTAAAATAAGTAACCTGATAAACAGCTAACACTGTAAAGAATTAGCTTTAAACTAATATGAATACATGTTTTTCTATGTGAAGGTGTTCAAGGTGTTAAACACACTGGTTAACAAGTCTAAGAGGATAAAGTTTTTTCTCTCTCTTTCTATCTCTGACTGTCCTGTGCCTGTTGGTGATCATAAAGAGCTATGAGGAGTGACATGCTACTGTTCTTAGCTTAGTGCTGTGTCTCCAGAGAAACATGTTTCAGTGTCTGTAGTCGCACAAATCCCCCTCAAATCTGCCCCCAGAGTCATTCCCAGTTTAAGACCACACTTTTCATTAAAATCAACACTATTAATTAATGGAGAAAAAAGACATTAATGCACACAAACAAACTCACTCTATAGACATGAACAATTATGAGAATCACTTTATCAAATTTTCACTTTATCAAGACAGAATTAAGAAACAGGATTGGGCCATACCAAATGGCACACTATCTAACTAAACACAAACCCTTATGTGTCTCAAATGAGTGAGGAATGAACTCGCTCCCTACATAGAACAACCTCACACATCCAGTCAGGAGACAGAAGGAAAGCAGCAGATAAACATGGTGTGACAGGTGGGCTAAATACTGCAGGAGGGGTCATGGAGATACAAGCAGGTTAAGATAATCAGAGGAACCCCACTGAGCACACAAGGCTGGAGGCTTGACGCAGGGGCTCGATGCCCCCCAGCTTGCCCCTGCCATGCAGTGTAGACAGCCTCACTGAGAGAGAGACACACACAAAAGAGAGGCAACTTAGTGAGGAGCTGAGCACTAAAGAAGGGTTAGCATGACAAAGGCCCTGTAATGGAGTCTACCACACCCCAGCCCTCAGCTAAACAAACAGCCAGTCTCAGATTCCATTAAGATAAGCAGAACACACTCATCTCTACATGACAACTAAAACACTTAGCTACTGCATACAACACATTGGTATATGTAGTTTATGAGAATGTAGACATAATGGACATTAGGTTTTAAATGATGTAAAATGATAAGAAATGTGTTCAAGTTAAGATCATTCATTTAAGATCTTTTGATAGCAGGTATCTTGATTGAATTCTTGACTGAGCGAGAGTGAGAGATTAAGAAACTCCACAGGTCAGTCATGTTTTCCTCAGGTGAAATATGTGAGAACCAGCAGATTTCAATAAAGGTCTTCAATTGCTCAGATTAACCTAATTTCTGTCTGGGAGAAACAATTGTGTTATGTAAAAGATCTCAGTTCTGCTCAGTCAGCTAACAATTCACTTTCACGTAGTTACTATAGGTGAGTTTTCAATCATAAGATTAAATGTATTGATGTGTTTCTTTAATTCAGTGAACACAAGTGCTCTGGGGAAGGTGTTGCACTTTCATTGAGGTGAATTTTTAGGTTTGGGTTGGTCAGTTTTTTTGACCTTCATCCATCTTCTTTGTCCCTGTCATCACATCCACACTAGACAGGCATGAGGAGAGATATCAGGAAGCTGCACAACTGGAAGTTGTGAGGTGGACAGGTGTGAGGTGTCTTTCTCTGTCCTCACTGCTAAATGAACACTAAAGCTGATGGCAAAAATCAAGGAGGAGCAACTTATGGAAGATGCCAGTACACAGATACACATCACAGGAGATGTGTGAATATTTGCATCACAAGTAGGAAGAATTTCAGTTTTCTTTACCGCGAGTGTGAAAGACGGCAAGTGTGAAAGATGGAGGCGCACCTCCATCTAAACAAGGAGATTCTACAGACTCCTATTGTTTATATACACAGCAAGCTATAAAGAATATACCCTAATCCACACTCTAACCTAACCCCAACAGATAACTTTCTCCATTTTTTCAATTTAAAAAAAACAAAAAAAAACACTTTTTTGTCAGGGTCACGAGAAACGAACCCACTAGCAGACAGCGTATGAACAGTTTTTAAAAATAAACACGAACCCACTAGGGAGCATAAACGAGAAACAAAAGTTTTAAATAGAACACAAAACTCTCCAACAACCGGAGAAAACCGCAAAAAAACGAAACAAAACCGGGGCAAAACAGAACAAACACGGAACAAGAAACATGGCAAAAGACCGACAGGAATAACTACAATAACGTTGGCAAATCCAGAGACAAACCACGAAACGAACTGACACGATTCAGAAGACACAAGGGCATTAAATAGGGACAAGACAATGACAAACAGGTGAGAGAAATAAACCCGTAACAAGACAAACAAGGAAACAAGGGGGCGGGGCCAAGACACGCGACCAGAGAGCACATGGCAAATGTAAACAAAACAGAGGCCATGTGCTTTCACAGAAAACAAGGACCCAGAGCATGAGTTTGGGTCCAAGACTCCAAGAAACAAGAACTAAGACTAGGATCCAAGCAAAATTGATGGGCTATTTGAAGTGGTCTTGACTAGTATAGGTTATATAAATTGTTTTATTGTCTGTGTGTGAAATTGATTAGTAATATGTATGTGTAATTAGTAAATAATAATTATTAATAATAATTGAATTGAATTATTGAAATAATTCACTTGTATTATGTTGTCAGTGTAGCAACATGCCTGTTGGACTAGGATGCTGCATAAAGACACATGCATACTTTGTTTTCCACTCCTTTCCACTCCAAGTGTCCTCATGCACAGTTGAGTGTGCAAGTATTTTTAATTGAGGGTGAGCATGGATGCACATCTGAAAGTGTTGCTGCCTTAAGGACCATTCAATCCACAGTCAATCCACTGCACATGTGCTCTTGTCCACAGACAATCTGTGCAGAAAGAAAAATCTGACTTCTGTGGGCACAAATGATATTGTAAACTGTCTGCATACCAGCGAGGAATATGGCAAAATACACTTAAGGACAGGTTGAGGGACATAAATGACTATGAATGTCAGCCATAAAATCAGATCAGATAATGTTGATTTGGGAGGTACAATAGTGTACATAAACTGTGTTTTATCATATTTCTAATGAATTAAAGAAGAGTCGCATTCACATGAAGTACCTGATCTTTAAATTCCTGTGGCATGTTCTCATATACAGTGTAACTTTCCCTTTTGTTTAACATTATGAACTCTTTAGTCAAACATGAGAAACACCTGTTCTCTCCTGTCTCTTTAACCCCTGCAGGCTAAAACTGCAGTATACACACACACACACACACACACACACACACACACTATTAATTTACTTCAATGTTCTCCAGGGCTAAACCTGCACTACTGCAGTACAGTATGCAATGCTAAAATTAGTTAATGAGTGAAGAAAGTTAAGTTCATACACTTTTCAGAGTTGGGGTCTTCAAGTGGACTCAACATAAACAGAATGACATGTCCACTATACAACATAATCTACTCTACTCAAAGATAAACTAAAACCTGATTCACAGGATCACTGAAAAATTTGAAAATCAGTGATAAATCAGTGAAAAATGAATTTATTAATTAATTAATTCCAGGCTAAAACTGATGTACAAACACATTAAATATACATTACATATATGTCACTTTTTGTAAAAAAAGTGCTTTTCTTTCAACACATTTTTGGATTTGTTGGTGGGATGAGTCAAAATGATTTTCTGTGGTAACTCTCAGCTCAACTTCTATTTGCAAAACAGAATATTTTAAACAAAAGGGGGTAATGCTAGAACACCCACTAAACAAGACCCTGTTTAGACACCAGAGACAGCCCTAAAAAAACAACATGTGTCCTGTAACAGCTGACTGTAGCTGTGGTTTTAGAGGTCAGGGGGCAATCCAGACGCTTGCCCCTCGGCTTCCTGGCATTTTGGACATGGCTGCTGTAGCCTCTGTATAAACACATGACAGCGTTTGGGCTTTGCATTGACACCTGGCCTAAGAGCATTCAGCTCCTGTGACCCCACATGCTGCCCCCTGTGTTATGCCAAGACGTGTGTCTGTCAACTGGCTTCTAATCCTCCACAGAAGACAGCAGCAGCAGAGTCTGTGTAAGCATGGAGCCACAAATATCAAGTAAATGTTTCTGTGAGGCGGTGAAACAAAGCTCTCATGGTGACGAGGCATAAGCAACTGGCACAGACACCAAATGTAATGGGAAGAAAAATGAGGGGGGGGATGCACTTTTCAAACATTTTTAAACAGTATGCCTCTGCAAAATGCTGCACAATTTGAGGTTTCAGTCATATTGCATTTTAATATTTATATTGCACAAATATATTTTTAGAGTAAGAATATTTAGAGTTAAAATTGCTCCTCCTTGATTCTTGCCTTCGCAAATATAATTAATAAATCTTGTTTGCTTTATTTGCATTTCTTGCTGATATTAGGAACAGCCTGATTTTTGCTGTTGTAATTGAACATCCTGTTGACTGAGTGATTTAAGGGTTTTCCCTTAAGTTACGATCTCCCACAATCTCAAAATGCAACTTAAAATCACAACGGCCTTAACTTTCCCTATCTTTGTCCCTCTCTCTCTCTCTCTCTCTCACACACACACACACACACACACACACACAGACCATCACTCTTCCCACTCCATATAATAAAAAGCATCTTTGTGACGCCACCACATACATCTCATGTGAAATCAAGCATCTCTCCACTGACTATCTTTTAATGGGCCAGTGAAGACTGAGGCTTGTCACTTTGAAGTCTTCCTCCCTGTCACAATCTCTCTCTTTCTTGTCTGGCATAAAGAGTTGCATTGAGCAGATATGCCGGTTTCCCCGCTGTCCCTGGACTCATGTTTCGCAGCACTCTTTGATCTGTGGCTTCTGTAATAAAGAATTTCTGGAGAAGGCATTGTTTATTGGGTCTAGACAGAAGCAAAAGGAGAAGCTAAGAGAGAGGAAGAAAAGGCTTCCCTATTTCACCAGTGAGGGGAAGTGGTATCGTGGAGGTGACTAGCATTCAGACAGTCAGTTACTCATAGTCCAAGCCACAGACAAAGTTAGAAGAAAGGAAGACTAGATCGGATAAAAACAAGACAAGATGGAAAATGAGTGGTCATTATTTGAGCTATTGATATGCACATATAGCTGCTGAAACTATAGGAACATGTAAAGTGCTATAGAATATGACCCTGCATTCAACAGAGAGCAATAGTAATGTAAGACATGATTTATTTTATTGTTTTTTATTGCCCTGTTGATAATATATGGCTTACTATTGCTAAGGTTGGCAGGTATCATTTTCATAAGTTGTCATATCTGTGAAATTTTGTCAAAAGTAGAGGTGGAGGGTTTGCTTAAGGGTTTATCAAATATTTACTCTTTAAGGACAGCACGTATGGTATAATTTTGTAAGCTTAAAGCCCAAAGTAATTCCCCTCTTTGTAGTCCACGTGAATGCATGGAGGCCTGTTTATCCACACTCATGTTGATAAGAAATACTTTATAAGGCTTTCTGCTCATCTGTGCATTAGCTTTATGAGATTCTTCCAATAAATACACCCAGTTCAGTCTAAATACATACATGCAATATTCTCAATGGCATACTAGCATAATACACTACTACTGCAGTATGCCAGTTTTCAGTATGCATGGAATATCCAGATGACCATTAGTTATTAAATTAGTACATTTGCCAACATCCCAGCTAACAATTTTGAAAGAACGTTTTTGATAACTTTCAGAAAGCTCTTAGCCTGTTTTACACCGCACACGTGTGCAGTACATATACGATGTGCATCCGGCGCATATGCAGAGCAGAGGGCGGGCGTATTTATTGTGCTTTCACACTGGCTGCGTTTGCAGTGTGTAACTGCGCTGCGATTTTTGTAGCAAAAACTATAATGGGAAAGTTCATACTTTTTTTGCAGTATAAAGACTCTGTCCCAAATGGTACTCTTGAAATCTCATTTTCTTTCTCACATACATCCATGAAATCCACAAGACTATTAAATGTCTCAGTTGTAATATGATTCAGAACATTGCTTATGAGTGTACCCAATGTGGTTACATTATTTGACTGGATGTCCAAGTGTTAAAATATTTTACACAAAATTAACAACATGATGTTAATTTTATGGTTATGTGACAGCATTTGAAATGTTTATTGCATAATGTCTGCTTTTCCACATACTATTACAAAAGTAGCAGGCAGCATATACGTTGCAGTATTCACAAAAATAATAGCTAGCATCCTATTATTAACATGGTTTATATTACAAGAGTGTGACTAACTGCGATTGCAAACATATTTTTTTCTCTTTTCATACAGTAACTTCTGGATCTTAGTGAACATCTAAATTAAACACATACACGTGTTTGTTTGCACCTCTGCCTCTCTGTCTTTTGACTCTTTATTGATGAGAAAGCATTATTATGTGTAAGTGAGAAGCTTGAATTTTTTATGAAAGGTTTGTGTGATGGTGTGAGGTGTTGGCTGGCAGGACTGACATCTTTAGTTACTCACACTGTAAGAGAGCAAACTTACAATCAGTTTACATTTAAAGCAGAAGGTCCATCTAGATGTTGTCAGATAACTATTCACTACACCAAGAAAGGCATATTCTTATCTAGTTTTCCAGTAATAATTTGTCCAAATTTATCCCATATTTATCCTCATTTTATCTTCTGAACTGACATGGAGGGCAGGTTTTCATTGAAAAAGTGACTTGTAAACTGAGAGGCAGACAGTATAGCTTGTTACATCCATATCTGTTCCACTGCCTATCTTCATGACTCAAAGCTTAATTAGAGCTGAGAAACTAATAAAGGAAATTTAAACTTGACACGTAACTCTATCAGTATTAGCTTTTGCTTTAAAAACATTTGTCTAATTGAGTCAAATGAACTTTGTGGGGAAAGATAATCTGAGCAAGGAAAAGAAGAGAGAGAGAGAGAGAGAGAGAGAGAGAGAGAGAGAGAGAGAGAGAGAGAGAGAGAGAGAGAGAGATGTGAATAGAGATCACCTTCAGCCTCAACTACAGTCCACATGGCAGACTCCTAAGAACACACAGGAAACATCTATACCTCTAGTGATGTGTGTATAATTAAAGAGTGCAGGCTGAAAGAGTGGGTACACACACACACACACACACACATTACATACCAAAGCACATTTACACACATTTCAATGCTTTGAAAGGAAACCATTTCCAATTCACTGGTGTCAGCCTTATGAACTTTAGTTTTGTGTTTTTGCCGTGTCTTCCTTTGCCCTTGTTTAGTTCATTTCCTTATGTTATCATTAATTAACTCCTCTCACCTGTTTGCCCTTGTTATGTTTTCATTAGTTAATTCCACTCACCTCATTCTCTAAAAGTTCACCCAAATTATCAAAAAACATGTCTGCAGTAATGTTAGCAGAATTTTTTTAAATGTTTTTATGTCCCAATGCATTCGTCCGTACACTATATGGACAAATGCATTGGGACACACCACTTCATGGTTTTATTGAATTCAGGTGTTTCAGACACACCCATGGCCACAAAAAATTAAGCAACTAGTCATGCAGTCTCCATTTACAAACATTTGTGAAACAAAATGGGTCATACTGATTATAGATGCAAACTGATTGCGTGACGTTATACATCAAACTGTTGTTACAGTTGCAAGACGGTACAGTTTGCCCCTCATCATCCTCCCTACTTAAGTTCTCCTTTCTGTCCAGTCCCTGATTGATGTTTACACAAAGTTCCTGTCCGTATGTAGATGTCATGTTTGTTTCATGCTTTGTTGCTTCCCCTGTGCCGTGTGGATTATTATTAAAAACATTTCTGTTGGATTATCTCCATTGCCTTTCATTCCGTTCCTTCCATTCCTCGTTCCAAGCGTGACAGACTAACTGACCCAAAAATTATGAGGTATGAACTCACCTATTAATGTGGCCCCAAGGTCTACTGCTGACAGCCCCTTCGGGGTCAGTATTTATCCGTTTCAGGACACTGGGAGTATTGAGGACTTTGTGCTGAAGTTTGAAGACAAATGCCATCTCGCGGCATGTGATGACCTCACCTTAATGGAGGGATTCTGGCTGGACTAACACGTCCTCTTTGTCATGTCTTCGTAAGACCCCACCCACTGCACCACCGCTGGGGGTGATTATGATCTGGACTCAGAAGATCTCACTGACTTCCATTCAGAAATACCCAACCTTCAATATTCACACAAACTATTACCTTGGGAAGAAATCCCACCCAACCTTTTCTCCTGGAGAAGGGATTCTTCTCCCACCTCCTCTCACCGCCATCCTCTCCGCTTCCTTCCTCATCTCCCATTCTGCCGGTTCCCGTCAGTCCCTCTGCTCACCCTCAGCTCACCATCGGTGTCGTGGGCTTGGCGTGGGTCTGCCTGTCTCCACCTCCAACCTCTGAGTCCCAGACTCTGTCTTGGCCCTGCGACCCTGCAGCTCCACCATGGCTTTGATCTCCCTCATCTCCACCGTCGACCCTCTGTCCACCAGCTCCACCAGGCTCCCCCGTCGCTCTCGCTTTGCCTTGGTCAGTCGTCAACCCGCCATTGCCTCAGTACTCTGCTCCTCCAGATTCACCTTGTTGCTCCATCCCACCAGGTCCACTGGGCTCCTCCAGATGTCTGCACCTCCTTTGCCAAAGCCACTTGCGCAACCTTTGCCCTCCGGATCTCGCCGTCACTCTGGTTTGTCGGCTCTATGTCTCTGGCTCTATCCCCACCTGCTCCGTGCTACCGGCTGACCCTGTGGGGTCGTCAGTCCATCCTCGGCCATGACTCCTCCCTCTGTCGGCTCCATCATGGGCCGCCATCATGGCTGCAGTCTCGGTTTTTCCTGGCTCTTCCTGTTCCAGCTCCCTCCTGTCTCCCTCCTTTCCTGGCTCCTTCTTCTGTCTATTCCTTTATGGTCCCTCATGTCTGTGTCTTGGCACCTCCCTCCGGATTATTATTAAAGACATTTTTGTTGGATTATCTCTGTCTCCATTACCTTTCATTCTGTTCCTTCCATTCCTCATTCCAAGCATGACAACTGGACTGATATTAACAGATGTTGCTATTTACTGTGCTATTTACACTGTGTTCAATTGCCAAATCCCAATAATGTTAATTTCAGTTGTATCATTTCATAATGAATTTAAGATATAACAAGAACACCTATGATGTTCTTGGGAAAAGCTCTGAAAGATGAATGTTACTCTAAATTGAGTTTGTGGTTGACATGAACCTCAATCTCTTAGTTCCCCAGTTTGTATGTTAGTCAATCAACAGCTAATCAATCATGACTTTCAGACATTTGTCAATAACAATCACCATTTGTAAAACGTGCCCCTAGGAAGATATCTTTAGCAATGATAATAGAATTAAATCAGTTCTTACAGTCAAGCTGTCATTTACACAACAAAACCTAAAGCCCAGAGCATTGGGTAAAGGCAACATGTTTTAATCGTCACCGGGTTATAGCCAAATTTATGTACTGCTTATTGTTTTTGTCAGTCATCTTGGTTTCTTAAGATCAATAGTTTCTCTTTATGATCATAAATCACTCACACAATATGAAGAGATTTTGGTTACACTTTATATTAAGGTGTCCTTGTAACAGTGTAATTATACATTTAAGCACTAGGTAACTTAGTGTTTACTATATGGTTGCATAAATTATGCATAACTTACTGTTATATATTGTAATAAGTACATGTAACATGTAACAAAGACACTGTAAAACAAGTGTATAACATTACATTATACATTTATATATAATTAGTTGGTGTTTGTATCATTTTGTCTGTAATCTGAATGTCCAAATAGCCTAAACATATAATACGCAATTGACAAGCACTAATATGTCTATGATGTTCATCACTTAGTTTAGGAAATGTGTTTTTTGATATTTGATATTTTTGACGACTGAAATCTGTGCTGGGAAGTCTACTTCATATTCAAACATCTGAATTCAGCAGAAAAACATTTCCCTGTCAGATCTTTAGTGACAAACACTGACTCTCACTTCCCCAATCCAACCACAAATGCAATTACTTTTCTGGATTGTGATGCCTGGACAAAGCTCAGAATTTACTTTCTCACACTTTCACTTCACATTTTATTTAAACCGACATCATCAAGGCCTCATCATATAGTATTGGAATGACAATGTTGAGAATTTGCTTCTTAAGAAATGGGCCCTGTGCGTGTGAAAAAGAAGGAACTATTCTTATGACATCACAATCACTTTAGGTTCTCAAATAGCCTCACTCTATAAATGCTTTATCCCACAAGCCCCTCTGTCCTTTCCTCAGCTTGGAAAAAATAAGTTTCTTTCTTAGAAAATTATGACTCAACGAGCTGTATCTAAGAGTCTGGTGAGCAGGCACATAATAGCAACCAATGAAGACACTAGATGCTTATTGAAAAATTTATACATTTTGTGTAGGGCCATCCCATAACAAGATTTTCACTAAACAATTATTGTGGCCAAAAGGATTCATGATAATGATATTATTACAATATCTGTTGAAATAAAAAAAAAAAATATTTAATTTTTTTATTCTCTTTGTGTTTTTTGGAATTGTGACTCATACAAATGCGAGTGTAAGATAGAGTTGTAACCACTGTGGCTCTTATGCAAAATGTCAAAAAGGTGCAAAAGCACCACCTACTGTGTTGGAGTATCAACCAGATGCTGGCACTATATGTATATAATTACATTATTATATACATCATATGTGTAGTCTTAACATATTAATTATGGATATTAACGTTATTATTATTATTAGTAGTAGTAGTAATATATATTATTACTTTTACGTTAATTATTGTCAATACTGGTATATTGTGTATATATTGTGTAATACTGGATTGTACAACAGTTAGTTCCAGTCCTCAAATGTGACTGGCCGAGCTGTGTTTCACATGTGCTGATATTTAGTTGTTTTGTAATGTAATTATTTTACTCTTGCTTACCAGTGCATCACTCCTGTAGTCATGGGTTACTGCTCATTTGGTCAAGGAGAAAGTATTTCAATAATAAAGAGAGAGATACCTTATTTGTGCTTTTCCTTTTCTACAGGGAGTCAACAAAAAAATAAAATTCTGTAAAAATAATTGTTGTTGCAGTGCTTGTGGTAGCTGAAACATCAGAAAGGGACACAAAATTTAAGCGATTAAAATTAGAAACAGAGGCTACATGTGTGTTTGTTTAACAGCTGTCCTGCGACCACTGTGTGTAGAGTGTTGAAACAGCGACCCACATATTTGCAAGGAAAGGGATGCAACGAAGAGTAGTGGTTAACCCTAACCTTTGATGGAGGAAACATCCCTTGTGTGCGTCTCGTGTGTGGGTGTTGTGATGCCTTTTGAAGCATAATGCCACAGGAAGCTAAGAGGCAGAGGAGGAAGTCCTGTAACTGCCCTCAGAACCTTGATGCCAAGAATCAGAAGTCAAGACCACCCAGAACCAGGTTTGGGAGGGAGGGCACAGGTAGAGAAGACATCTAGAGGAAATATAGTGCTGAGAGAGTTTGTGGGTGTATTAGCAGTGTGGTAGGGCACAAAAATGAAAGAAACACCCTTGATTAAAAGCTGGCTGGTATATGAGAAAGCCACGTTTACCTTTTTAACTACTGTGAGGAATAGAAAGCCATAGGAACCCTGTCATCCTGACCTGTGGTGGGCTGTGCCGTCCATCTGAAATGTATCTCATCCTAAACATTAAACACACACATATGGTGTCAGATGATCTGGTTTGTTAATTATCTTTTGGATGATTTGTAAATCTTTGACAAGATGTTGCAGGTTTAAAATTTTGCAAACTTGTTTTGCAATGCTCTAGGCAACAAGAAAAAAGATTAACACAATAAGAGTGTTTTCCCACATAGAAAGTTAAACAGACATTAAAGGTTGTGTCCCCTGAAGTCTTGTGTCATGTAACCAGTTGATACACCAAACTGATTATCAGTTTAGTCTGGTTCACATTCAGCTTTATTCTGTTTACTTGCTACTAACTGCCTTAAACAAAAGCCTTAAATATTTTTTAAATATCTGATACCCTGACAACCTTGGCTAAAATCAATAATTGGTTCTCCTTCAAAAGTGGCTTCAAAAATTGAGCAAAGCAGGCCAATCCAATTGGAGCTTACAGATTCTGTAAAGTTGTTCTTTTGTGTATAATGTCCATTAGATAACTCTTTTTGGGAAATATCAAATACCTTTAAAAATGAACAATCAAGATGAAAGGTTGCCAAAAGCAGAGGCAGAAAATGTCCCCATCCCATGACAAGTCACATTCCATCTATAACATGTCTAAAACCAAAATGATTAGCTTTCCATTTTCTTCTATACCAACTATACAACAATCTTATCTTCAGAAAAACTGTAATTTACAGAAGCAATATTGCATGTATGGCATGAATGTGATGTGAGATGATTACAGCTCAGTTCCTGATCCCTCTTGCTGCTCTTTGGTGGGATTACTCTTTTGGTAATCTGGAAAGTTGGTGGGAACACTGGAAATTCCCAAAACATATTACCGGACTATTTGGTTCTGCTCCTCAAGACTATTTTCAGCCATGAGCTGTGAGTCAGAGAGGCATCATGTATCTGATAAGGCATCAGTTGACTTCAGGGGGTGGGCTCTACTCGACAGTCAGCATTTCCTTTATACTCTGTGGAACTTTAATATTTCCAATACAAATACTCTGATTAATGCTCTTTCTTAATTTGATGTCTTTTGGAAGCTCTAAATGTCAACATTTTCAATGTGTTTAGTGTTGCATAATCTCTGGGTGATGTGAAGCAAGCAGTGAAAATTTTTTGGCTTGACATGCAGCCTGTCAATTCTACATATGTACAGTGTATGTAATCCAAAGTAACCTCTTTAAACACTGTTATAAGAATGTTTGGAGTCATTTGTTTCGTCAAATTACTCTTCTTACCCCTTATTGAAGCAAATATTGTATTTTGAAATATGTGAGCTGGTATTATCAGCGTTAAATTAATTCCAAAGAATTAAATATAACAGAAGATATTTAGATTCACTTGCAATATTTTATTTCTGTTAAAAGCTTATTATTGCAGTGTCCAAATGTACATTTTTCTACTGCTATACCTAAATATTGGCGATATATTATGTGGTACAGTTATTACAATACTTGCTTAAATAGTCTTATAAATCATTTTGTTTTGATTAAAGATAGATTAGTAAACAAAAAAATAAGTAAATAGCATGCATTACAGGTGAATCAAATGTCTTCAGCTCACAGTTAAGATTTCTTTGAATATCTGAATATACCTAAGAGGAAGAGATCTTCTTAAAGTTGCTGTCTTTCACGAATGTGCCTGTAGTCTAAATTGTCAGTGTTGTCACCCTTTGTCTCCCCCGTTCCCCACTTGTGTCCAAAAAACACTTCCGTCCACAAATCAAAGAGCCCACAATCAAAGAGATGCACAGAGACAAAATAGAATTTACCTCAGTTTATTTCCCTCATGCTGTGGCCTGAAACACACATGCTTCAGACACTGATGTTGAGTCTGATAACAAGCTCCACATAACAGCGTCAAACACTTTCCTCACAAGACCGTTTCAGAAACTCTAAAGACGTATCAGATCACCATACAGTGTTTTATCGTGTGTAGAGTAGATAATAGAGCAGGCAGCAAACAGACAAAAACGAGATAAACAGTCCAATATCAACACCGGTAATCCAAACAGAGTAACCAAAACGCTCAGTAATGTTAGGCAAAACAAGACTTCGCAAAGCTAGGAAGCATGGCTGGGGTTTATATACTAGAGCTAATGAGTGTACAGGAAGTACTCAAACCCAGGTATAAGGCATTATGGGAAATGTAATTCAAAAGGTAATTTAATACTCTGGAGACGGTTCCCTTTGGTGGAGCAGAGGAGGTGGAGCAGGAACCTCCACTGTAACAGATGCCGTCGACCAGAATGGGGGGTGTCTGCTCTCTGGGTCCGACCTCTGACTCCCCAACTGGGCCACCAGCGGGTTTCAGCAGAGATACATGGAAGGTAGGAGAAATACGGTAATTACTTGGTAAATCTAGGCGAAAGGATACTGGAGTTATTTGTCTAAGAATCGTAAAAGGGCCGACATACCTGGGATTGAGCTTTCTGCAGGGAAGTTTGAGGCGTAGATCCTTTGTTGAGAGCCAAACCCACTGACCAGGTTCATTGACAGGTCTGGAACGACGGTGCTGGTTAGCATGGTGTGTCTGACGCCTTACTGCATGCAACAGGTGCATGTGTGCTCGATCCCACACTTCCTCACTTCATTGCAGCCAGTCCGTAACAGAGGGGAGATCGGAAGGTTTACCGGACCAGGCAAAAAGCGGTGGCTGGTATCCCAAAATACACTTGAACGGTGTCAAGCCAGTAGTGGGTTTGACCAGGGTGTTCTGATCGTACTCTGCCCAAATTAGAAATCTACTCCAATCGGCTTGATTTTGGTGACAATAGGAGCATAGAAATCGAATAATTTCCTGATTGAGACGTTCCGTTTGGTCATTAGATTGAGTTAAGTCCCTTAAGTCCCTTGAACAAAGATGACCAAACTCTAGATGTGAATTTCGGACCTCGGTCAAAGACAATGTCTTAGATGCCATAGAATTTGAATACTTGATTAAAGTTCAGTAGTTTAGAAGGTGGAGGGAAGCTTTGGTAGAGGCACAAGATGACATGCTTTAGAAAATTGAGCAATGATTGTGGGAATGGTTGTGTTACCCTGGAAGTTCGGTAGGTCGAAGGGCTGTAATAAACCTGCCGGGAGCTGCTTTGAAGTCTTGGATGTTTCAGTGCTTGACTCTTGAATGTAATACAATTCTTGATAAAAGCAATAGTGTCAGCAGACAAAGTGGCCACCAAAACTGGTTCTGTAGCAGATCCCATGGCTGTAATTCCTGGGTGACCAGAGCTGGGAGATTCATGTATCTGGGAGAGTAAACGTTTGCAAAGAGCTTCCGGAACAAAGATCTTCTGGACATTCGGTGGGGGTGGTTCTTGGTTGTTGATTTGATTGATCTTGGTAACTATATCCCACTGAACTGGAGCAATTAGATGCTTCTCTGGAATAATATTCTCTTCGGGACTGGGTAGTGGAGTCTCGTCAGACTGTCATGAGAGTGCATCAGCCTTGATATTCTTGGAGCCTGGATGACAGGTAACCGTGAAATCAAAGCAAGTGAAGAATAGTGCCCATCTCACCTGCCTGGATTTCAAACGTTTAGTTGACCGAAGATATTCAAGATTCTTATGGTCTGTGAGAACTGTAAAGGGGTGATTAGCCCCTTCTAGCCAGTGTCACCAGAAGAAAGCGCATGGGAACATCTTGGGAGGCAAACTGTGTCGCTGAGAGAGTATAGCACCAACTACAGTATTAGATGCGTCAACCTCTACGACGAATGATCGATCAGGGTCAGGATGTCTAAGAATGGGTGCTGAGGTAAAACGAGCCTTGAGATCTTCAAAATATGCTTGGGCTTCAGGGGACCAGGCTAGTCTGGAGTTCTTTGACTTGGTTTAGGGGTCAGGGGTACTGCTCCAGAACTGAAACCTCTAATAAACCTCCTGTATAAATGAACGAAACCAAGGAATCGTTGCAGCTCCTTTATCGTATGAGGTCGTGGCCATTCTGTTACTGCTTTAACCTTTTTCTCATCCATTGCGACTCTTTCCTGGCTGATTATATATCCTAAGAAAGAGGTGCATTTACAATGGAATTCACACCTCTCCTGTTTGACATAGAGTTGATGTTGGATTAGATGACCAAGGACTGCTCTTACATGCTCAACGTGTTCTTTGAATGTACGAGAATAAATCAGAATGTCATCAGTGTAGATGATTACCAATTTATCCAGCATATCTCTGAAGATATTGTTCATGAACGATTGGAAAACTGTTAGCAAGACCGAAGGGCATGACCAGGTATTCGTAGTGGCTGCTTGAGGTTGAGAATGCTGTCTTCCACTCATCCCCCTTTTTGATGCGGCCCAGATTGTAGGCACTGCGGAGATCCAATTTTGTGTAGAATCGGGCCCTGTGTAGTTGCTCCAAAGCAGCAGGAACTAGAGGGAGAGGATAACGGAATTTAACAGTTATCATTTAACAATATCATTTAACAATATCATTTAGCCCTCGATAATCAATACAGGGATGAAGTCCACCATCCTTTTGTCTTTATGAAGAAAAAACCTGCTGCCACAGGAGAACTTGAGGGTCGAATAAAACCTTTGGCTAACTCCTCCTTGATGTATTCTTTAATAGCCTCAGACTAGGGTTGAGACAATGGAAATATTCTATCCCTGGGGAGCACTGAGGTCAATAGCACAATCAGCTGGTCTATGTGGGGGAAGTTGAGTAGCTCCCTTCTTACTAAAAGCCCTTTCTAGATCAGCATATTCAGGTGGTAGATTAGACTCAGGTTTTAACAGTTCTTCTTGGGTCACCGGACATGAACTCGAGCCTACAATCTTGGGAATACAATGATCAAAACAGGTTGGTGCCCATTTGATTATCTGCCCCTCCTGCCAGGAAATGATTGGGTCATGTTTACGTAGCCAGGGAAGGCCAAGTATTAATGTGTGATTTGGCGATGAAATAAAATAGAGTTGAATTCTTTCGGAATGTAGTGCACTCACTTGATCTGTTGAATCTTGCCTCTACCGAGTGGTCGCCTGTCTAGTGCCTCCACTGCTAAGGGGAAATTACATGAGATTAGCTTTATCTGCTTTGAAATGAGAATTAATCTTTCTGAGATAATGCTGATGGCTTTATCAGGCTAATGCAACACATCCCGAGGCTAATCTTTAAAAGCACATTTATGAGTGTGAATTAGGTGACTGTGTGTATGGACATTGTTAAGTGCCACAGTGTTTCACCTGATGCAGAGGCATACCAATCTGTAGATTCCTGTTCTCGCAGCAGGTGTGTTAGTGCCTCTGTCTTGTCATTATGGTAACATTTAATGTATCGCTCCCATGAGTATTACACCTGTAATTTAAAGGTCTCTGTTTCTCAGCAACATGCCCCTTTCTTATGTAAACATATTGGATGGTACTCTCTGGGGTATAGTTCATCTCAATTTTAAATGTTTGTGCACAGGTCAGACACTAGTGTTTGCATCAATGTTGCATTTGCTCCTACGCAGAATTAGTGATTCAAATAAACCTTATATTCATGTTGTAGATTAAGAGGAGAAATGGCCCCCTCAAACGATCCTGATTTCTCCAGAGGTTTCTCTTTTCTCCAATACTGATGTCTATTTGCCACAGTCAACTTTGGCTTGATCACTGAGAGCGCTTTACACAGTCATGATCTGTAGGAAACACAAATAGCTGCATAAAAGCCATACTAAATCATCTATTAAATTTGACCTATTTAGCTTCTACTTTCAAAGACACCTCTGATGCTGCACTGGTTCGATAAAAACAGATAGGAAACAGGTAAAACATCCCTTAGACTTACATACTTACATTGTAGATTTGGGAGTGACTTTGCATGAGCATGTTTCTTCAGAGTATGTAAAAGTCTGGTTTACTGCTATTATTGGGAAAATGTCAATATTTCAAAACTCGTTCTCCCTCATCTCTGTCTTTTAGACTCGCCCTTACAATCTCTAGCACACATTCTTACATATTATTTACACAATCACTGAGATACAGTGAGAATGTATCACTCTGTAAAGCTTTAGCAAATACACACCCAGCAACTGTGGGTAGTATGTTTGGCAAACCATTTACACTGTTTGCATGAAACTGGTTTTAGACTTTGTTTTTTTTTTCTAGTTTCATGTTAGTCATGGTTTAAAAAAAGATTAGTCCATTGGGGACTTGGATCATCTATGTTGCAACTGACTGAATGTGATTTTTCTTATATATTTGGAAAAATTTGTACCCAAATGTGAGCAAAACCTGATAAATCTGATCAAAACCCCCTTTTGATGTCCTTATTTGTAAAAACACTATCAAAATATAGTAAACAAGGCTTTTTTAAATTATAAAAATGCTGAAAGTTTTCTGTTAGGGTTAGAGCGTGGGTTAGGGTTAGGTTATATTGTTTATAACTCTGTATATAAAAACAATATAAGTCTATGGAATGTTCCCCTTTAGGATAGATAAACGTTTGTGCGTGTCAATGCTCAAAGTGTTACAGAATGGTACAAAATATATTTATAAATGTTCAACCGGGGCAGGCAAAGGAAATAAATAATAATGCACTTATAGGAAACAAATGGAGTGACATTTTTATAC
Organism: Chromobotia macracanthus; assembly: GCA_036877525.1. Classification (NCBI taxonomy): domain Eukaryota; kingdom Metazoa; phylum Chordata; class Actinopteri; order Cypriniformes; family Botiidae; genus Chromobotia; species Chromobotia macracanthus. The sequence goes on along the minus strand of JAZGTH010000074.1, from coordinate 1,819,581 downwards.
ACAATGAGCTTTGTGTGTCTATGCATGTGCACAGATGTTTGTGACAAGTTTTCTGAGGAAATTCCCATTTGTGTTTTGGTTGTATGCTGGAATTATTGCGCAATATTACTAACATCTGCACAGTTCACATGTCACAGTTACCTGCATTGTAAACACCAAAAGTCAGAACAGAAGTTAAATTTGCTTCTTCATTATCATGTCATTGTCTGGAAGAATGATAAACACACATAATTGGGTTGGAGTTATTATTTCCATCAGCTTTATTTCATCAGCAGGAATTGGCTATATTCATCTCTGTTGTGTTGCTTTGAATAAAATATTGCTCTGCCAAATGTACAAATTTAAAGGATATAGCCACTTCTTGCCTTTTTCTCTCTTTATTGTGTTTGTTATACTGTAATTAGCTTTCTGTCAATGTGTCAATGTGAGTTAGGGTTTGGGTTAGATAACTTTCTCCAACAGAATACGGTTACCTGGAAACATGATTTACAGTCTCCAAATAAAATCACTTTAGTCAAACAGACTTCCACCCAGCTCTCTCCAAAAGCAGCCAGGTCTTTGATAAACAAATTTCATACCAAAACAGATTTCAAATTGGACATGTTTCAACAAATAATATGAACTGAGGGATGGAGGGCTGATTAATGGCTGTTTTTCAACATCCTCAGTAAACGGATCCAGAGAGTCATTGCAGTCTCTGACAGCATAAACACTGAGGCTGTCCAGATCATCTGATGTTTGGTCTACATTTGTGTTTGTGGTCACATATTTGCTTGTCCGGAGGGAAAGAAGCCACCCAGGGTCCAGCATGAGAACACTGGTGAGTAATCCATTTTTTAACGGAAATGTTGAAATAAGCAATTCCAACAAGTAAAGATTAGTACAATTAAGGAATGTCTAATAAGTGCCCCAATAACATATAAACATAACACCACACATCGGGTGTTTCTTTAATTAAGGGCACTTTGATATCAGTTTTTACTATCAGTCATTGAAAACTGACACTTTTCACATTCTCACTAGTTTAATTTGTCTACTTACAGGGTCTAACAGTTGTCGGAGGAGAATTTTGTCAGTTTTGTGTTTTCCCTGATCTGTCATGAACAATATGTCAGCTCCACTACAAATTAAAATCAGTATTCAATCTGTGGTGGAAATGATATTTGACATTTTTGTTTAATTTCTTTGAAAACCTTTTTGGCTAATTTAAAATGCTAGAATTTTATGACTACAGTTACATAATATGTTCATATGTTCACACTTTTTCTATGTCTTCTATGTTAAAATTAAATAATAATAATAACAATAATCATCATCATTTTTTGTGACTTTCGTATAACAAATGTTTTAATAAAATCCTTTCCATATGGGCATACAATTGCCCCTAGTTAAAGAAACACCAAGACAGAATACTGATTAAATACAGTTTTATACATTCAGAGACAAACATGCTCTTACAGTAATTAAACAAGAAATGAGGATGATGGACTGTGTGAAAACAAAACAAGAGCTACTATACACAAAGGGTGTCAGTGTACTTAACAGATCAGCTGGTTTTGAATGGTAATTGACAGAAGGTTTAGGTAAGATTAAGGTTTAATTTCTAATTTACATGGAATAATTAGATGATAAGATTACCAGCGATATAACTTTTATTATCCAGCCTGCAAAAAGTTGTGTGATGCATGACAGTGATGACATGCAGACTGACACCAGACATCCCAGAAGATCAAAAAGATGACACTTTAACTTCCTCATGTACAACATTTTAAGGCTGTCAGCTTCTATTCTCTACTTCTCTCTCTCTCATAGTGTCACAGTGACTAATAAACAAGCCTATAAATAACATCAGAGCTTTGTAAAAACAGTGGAAAATGTTTGTTGTGGTTTTTTGTTTTGTCGTCGCAAGATCCTGAAAGCATACAAATATGTAGGACAGTAATTAGTGTCTGTTTAGTGGGTGAGGAGCTGTTGGACTGCCTGCATTTAGGAAACCCAATGTTCTCCACTCTATACTGTGGTGAGTTTAAGGGCTTTAACGTAAGTTTGAGAACAAAAGTGAAGTGTTCAGGCTTATATATAGTATGGAACAACAAAGTGAAATCATCCTGTAGGAAATATGTGAGCACTAATGAACTCGTTGACCAAAACAATTTCACACTGTTTATGTATTGTTATGTGAAAAATAAAATTCAGTGTCTTTTTAACCTGGGGGCCCTGTCCATTTTAGTTGGGTTTAATCTGATGTTTATTGTTATTTTGACCTTTGCTTTGTAAAGATTTTGCAAAAAAAATATTATTTGAATATACTTAATATAATATAAATCTTCACCTTTAAATTTCATGCTGTCTTTGCACTAAACTGCAGTGAGGGGAGAATTGCTGCTTTTAATAAAGAAGAAAAGAGATAATATGGATCAAGAGTAAAAATCCCATATTTACTAATGGGTAGGAAGGCATTGTCATATCAGTTCCAGAAGTTTATGTGAGAAACTGAAAACAAAAGATTGAGAGAAAAACTGAGAACTTTCGGTTATGTATGTAACCTCAGTTCCCTGAGAAAGGGAATACCTTCAGTGTGACAGGTGTCTGAATCTCATGTCTAATCATGCCAATCTAACTGGCTCACAGACACAGGTGTTCCAGAATAGACTATTCAAGTGTGCAACTGGGCCAACTGCATAAAGGCTAGGGTGGGTTCTAGGGGGACCAGAGTACTATTCTACCCACATCCTCCTCTAGGGAGGCCTGCCATAGCAATAAGAGTGCTACCAGAACCCCCTGGGCAAAAACACAACCCTTAATGCCTATGTGATTGTAAGAATGAACTGATAAGTCCTCGTTGAACCGTAAGAGTAGGCAAAGATTTTAAATAGGCCACCATTACTGGCCCAATAATTAGGGATTGTGTCCCACTACAGGTCAGGGAAATAAGGAGGGAGTGAGACTTGGCACCTTGCCTCTTTTGCCAAATGAGGACCTGGATCTCCACAGGATATATTCTTAAAGACCTGAGACTGCACCCCTCACTGCTTCTCAGCCACCATCTGTACAGATGTGCAAAATAGCTCAGGGGCAAAACCAGCAAGTCAAAATCTCTGTTCCTTTTCCTCAATTTCAGCCAAGCTCATCCACAGATGACTGTGGCCAGCATAACCACTATAGAGTGTCTGATAGAAGCGGCCATGCATTTGGTGGCCTGAAGAGCTAAATCTGTAGAACAGCGAAGCTCAGCCACCGCATCAGGGGAAAGCCCCTTTCCCTGATCTAAGTCCATGAGCAGGTGATTTGGTATGCAGTGCACCACTAGCCTAACCCACTATTGCATATGGTCTGCCATTTAGAAGTCATGAGACCCAAAGTGATCCAACTGGCAGGAACCTGCAGAAATAAAGCTCAGAGTCTGAACCTACAGGGATGAAGCTCTGCACTGAGACGCTTTTAAGCGTCTGGTTAAACACAGTGGATGTTCATGTTGTCTGGGTAAAAACAGCCTCAGAATAGAGGCAGTTAAAAAGGAAGTCTAAATACAGCCAGGACAGCAATAAGCGTGTGAGAAGTACAAACACATCAGGAAGCGATGAATATCCATCTTCTCTATTTCCTAATCTCCCCTCTCCACCTCTCCACCAACAATACAACAGGCACCAGTGATTTCTGGGGATCCCCACAAATTTTCATAGGCCCTATGTAACTTATTCTGCTACACACTAATATGACAAAACACTCTTATTCTCAAGTGTGTAAAAAAGAAAGTTTTTATGAAAGATAATTAGAGGATGAATTTATGTTCCAGTGATCAGCAATACAAACTTCCCAACCACAGTGGAAAAGAGGCTAAAGAAACTTTAATCTGTGTAGGTGTATAACAGAATGGGGAAACAGATAATCTCTTACTTTCTCTCTTTGTTTCTTTCTATCTTTTCCATCTCATTTGCTTGTTCCTTCCAGCTGCAGCTGTTAATACATGTCCTGCCTCCACATTTCCACACATTTGTAGAGCAGTTATTGTTTCTCAAACAAGGATATAAAGAAAAACAATTTTTTTCCAGCTGTAGAATGTGTGTGTTTGTCTAAATGTGAGTGTGTGTGTACTTACCAAATTTGTAATCTATTCAAAAGTTAGCTAAATCTGATATAAAAAACCTTTCATAACATTTGACATGAAATAAATAATATTCCCTTTTCCTATAAATAGCTAGATATATAAACAGTAGAAATCTATGGAACATTCCCATTTAGATATGTTAAGTAAATGCGTGTTACACTGTAGTGACACTGAATAACCATAGCTAGTGTGCTGTTTGGAGAGTGACAGTACATCGATATTCTGTTCCATGTGTATAGCTGTAACATGCCGCGGGCTGACAGGACCACGGGAGAAGGAGTAGAACGAGGAATATCCAAAACAAGCTTTATTATAATCCACAGAAACATACATAAACATCACCTCTGCTTTGTCATGCCCCATACTAACCTGGTGTGGACTCTGAAACATTACATCAACATTACGCTCTGGTTGACCTATTCAGAGTTCACTGTGGACAAAGCGGAGTCCAGCCCCGGGTCATCGCAAGTGGTTGCCGCCAACCCGGAACCCAGCCATTCCTCACCCCGTGATGCGGAGCGTCAGCCTGAGTCAAAAACAGACGGAGAGCCCGAGCCAGAGCCTCAAGGTATGTCTGACCAGGTGCAAGAGCCGGCTGCATTTCACGTGATGGTGGATGCTTTAGTGGAATATGAGGGTATGTTGGAAGACCCCGCTCACGGCACCACTGCTGAGGGTGAGTTTGATCTGGACTCGGGTAACCTCATAGACTTTCACTTGGAGATTCTCATTCATGTAGTTTCACATAAACTGTCAGTCATAGAAATAATCCCACCCAGCCTCCCTCTCCCGCCTCCTCTCACTCCTTTGTTTCCTCCCACATCGTCCATGTTGCCGGAATCTGTCAGCACCTCTGCTCACTCTCAGCCTGCCATCAGGGTCGTGGGCTTGGCGCGGGTCTACCAGTCTCCTGCTCCATCCATGCCAAGGCTGAAGGATCCCTCGACTCCGCCTCCTGCCTTCAACGCCCAGACCACTCCTCGGCCCTATGACCCTGCGGCTCCACCTGGGCTTCTAGCTTCTTCGACACCACTGTCACCCGTCTGTCCACTAGCTCCACCAGGCTCCCTCATCCCTCTGGCTCCACCTTGGACTCTGTCTTGGCTCCTCCCTCTGCCAGTGCCACCCTGGTCACCCATGTCCCCTCCATGGCTCCTCCCTCCATCAACACCACCCTGGTCTCCTGTTTGTCCTCCACCCCATGCCTCCCTCCCTCCTCAATTGTTCCTCCTATGGCGCGAGGACATGCCTTCTGGGAGGGGGGAGTTCTATCACAGTTATGGACCCTTATGTCTTGTTCTTTTGGTTTCCTTGGTCTTTGTTTTGGTTTAGTTCCTGTTTTACCTTATTTAGTCATTTTCCTGTTCTTTAGTCATTAGTTAATCCAAGCACAGGAGAGAGAGCAGACTTCCCCTTCTTCCTCCTGGAAGGAGCAGACACCGGAGACGCGGGTGCCGGAGCGGGCACAGGGGGCGAGGGCGCCAAAGCGGGCACAGGGGGTGCGGAGCTGCTGCATCCGCAGCTGGGTCCAGGACGGACTCCACCACCGACTCGATGGTGTCCTGAGAGGACTTGGGGCCCAGAGATCCCTCCCACTTGGTAGGAACCTCTGGCAACTGGACACACCATTGTGGGGCCTCAAGGGAGACACAACCCAAGGACAGACCCTCTGCGGCCAGACCCTGACAGGACCATGAGGAAACGGGGCACAACTGAGGTCACAACTCCCGAACCAGGTCCCAGAAGGGTAAAAGGACCAGCCAATTATGCTCCTGTAACGGTGGAGGGTGGTCGAGGCCGGCCATAAGGTAGGCGCCGACAAGGGGCTCAGCCCCGTCCTCCTTCAGTGACTCGACGGCGTACTGCAGGAGGGTCTGCCCTTCCTGGGGAGAAAAAGGACCACATAGCTGCGCATGTCATCTTCGGTCGAATGCCACCACTCCTCCGTCAAAAAACTGGAGCAGAAAAACGAAACAAAACTGGAGAAAACAGGCAAAAACACGGCAAGAAACAGACAAGACAAGACTCGACTTGAGGACGTAAACACGTCAGGAAATCTGGAAAATAAGAAAATGAACCGGCACAAGACAGAAAACACAAGGGCATTAAATAGGGAAAAACAAGGTGAGGACAAAGACAAACAGGTGAGCGGAATAAACTGAAAACGAGACTAACAAGGAAACACTTTTATTTTGGCCCAGATCAGGACCAGACCCAACACCTTATTCTGGGTCACTATGCTATGGAATGATGGCACTAGGGTGGTCCACTCCTGTTTGCCAGATTTGGTCCACAAGCAGGCAATGGAACAGGCAATGTCAGTCAACAGTGAAGCAAATTAACCATAACTGTACTTTATCTGGGCCACAGTATTACATTAGTAATCTCAGTCTTAAAATAAGTCAAAAACATTTATGAAAAAATTGCATCATTTATATTAATACTGACAATGAAAACACCTGCATGATTAAACTTAGAAAACATTACTGGGAAGCAATCCAACCATAGAAAACAAATGATAAAATAGTTGTAGAAACAGAACACATTACCTTTAGCTGTGAATTAGGGTAAAGTAAAAAAAATGCATAAATGAATACTCTGGCAGTCTTGGCAACAAGAATCTGAAGATACTGAACTCTTCAGAGTATCAGTTCTGATACTCAAGAACTGAACATACAGGATTTATTGATTTCCTTGACTGGGCCCTTCAGAGTTACAGCAAACTTGCAAGCCTTTAAGGCTTGCAAACAAACAAACACAAACAAACAAACTCAGTTTGAATCAGTAACAGAACACCAATTGTGTTTCACAAAACAAACCTATAAGCCACAAAATATATATATTTGCAAATATCAAAATAAAATTCCAAATCAGAAAAGGAAAAGGCTGTACGTATTTTAATGTCAATCAGAATTTTCAGTAAGTAAATAATTCAAATATTTACAGCAATATCCCTACATGACTGCCCTTTTTTTTATTTTTGTTTAAACAATTCATGTGATTTTAAATAATCTTAGGTGTTTCAATGCTCATTCTGAATTCATCTGACTAAAACAGATTTAACAGGATATTATACAAAAAGGTATTATACAAAAGCAACATTATTTACAATATTGTGTTGTAACATTATTAGAAATCTTGAGATGAAAACCATTATCAGACAATACAGCATCTAACATAACATTAAACAAAAGAGATTTAGTCATCTTTCATGTAATACATACACACAGGCTGCTTTTAAAAAAACTCACATCCAAATACCCTACAGATCTCTTCTTCATTCACATTATGAGTAAGGTTTTCCATGGAAAGTGACATTATCATTTAAATTAAAAAAATAAATGTTGACTAATAACAAAATAATTACATTCACTACCTATTCTGTTTTGGGTTTTGTACATTTACTTCCATAAGTGTTGCATTGTTTTGGGATAGCGCATTTGTTTCCTGAATTTTTTTTATGTTACTTTGTTACCAGAAAAGGTATGTTGCTTCAGGTCTTATAATTGTTTTCTCACATGATTCCAGTTTATTTTGGTTTGTTAATTCAATTATCAAATTGCCATTGTTTTGCACCTCAACATTGTAAGGATAAGTTCAAGTTCAGTGTATTTCTTACCCACATTTACAAACAACCGTATACTGTGCAGTACTCCCATCTAAAATTGTGAATTTAATGACCTTCTATTATTAAAGGACAATCTATTATTGATATTTTGTAATCATCTCATTAAAGCTTGATGAGGGAAAGCATGTGGTAATATGAGCCTTATTGTTAGTGTAAATGAAACAATGCGTTCACAAACTAATTAAATTAGTGCTTAATTGTGTCCAGTGTACAAACAAGAATGTCAAATTACATTATGATTATATACATAAGTATTTTTATGCCATGACATGAGTTAAAATGGCAAAAACATTCACTTTGCAGACCACTTATTCATGTTGTAAGACAGAAAGCAATGAGGAATGGGCGGGGCACTGAAATAAAGTTGTTCAGCTTTATTCAACTGTAAAGCAACTGTTCACGGACATGAACAGGTTGATCTGTTCATAACGTTCGATGTTCATAATGTTTTTTGTGTAAATGCTCAAAAAAAAGACATTTTGGTGGATAGGTGCTCAAGTAGAAATATAGGACATAACTCTTTTTAAATATAAAAGTTACAAATAGAAGCACATCTTTTATTTATTTATTGTTTCATGTAAAATTCTTAAACTATCAGGCTGTAACCAATCAAATACATTTTTCCACTGCAGAGGTGGCACGGAAGTTGCTGAAACGGTATTTAAATATATTTACACAGACTGTTTACACAAGCCCACAGGGTTGTGAACTCACTGACACACAATTACAATTGTAAGTTATAAGATTAATGTTTTAAATTAAATGTACAATATTGTGAAATATAATACAATATTGTGTGATATTACTTAACTATGTTTAATTTTTATTAATCCAATAACCTTGGTTTAAAATCTTGATATCTGTTAGGTTAGAATGCTGTATTTTGTTTTCAAGGGTGTGAATGATGTATGGTTAAATAGAAAAAGCAGAAGTTTGTCCCATTTATGGGTCCTGTAGTTGCAAGTTGATTGTTTTAACTTTGTTTATGAGTTAGCAGACTGTTTTTTTTAAGTTGCTGGATTTACCAATGTTAGTATCTTAATAGATGCAAGTAGCCTATGTAAGGAACATATTCAAAATAAAGAGATCGCTGGAGCATGGAGTATGGGGTAATAGGGAAGTGGTCCTTTACGACTAACAAGACAAGACAATGAGTGCTGGCTTGGTGTATGCTTAGAACTGGTGAGGTAATGGGATGCAGGTGTAGGTGATCAGTATTCTGGTGAATTGGTGCGATGTGGCTGGCTGTGAGAGGGGCATGGTTGTGAGTAGAGCCTGGCAGATCTATGACATTATGAGTTTATATTAGATCAGATGGGTTTCAATAACTTAAATATAGCTGCAAGCAGATATGACGGGCCAAGCAGTACAGCACCATCGCCACCTGTTTGAAAATTACTCAATTTGCGCAGCAGATATGAGCCACTTCCTGTTTCTCTTTCTTGCCATGAACTTATTGCCTTACCATGGCAACTCCATTCGAGATATAAAAAATCCTTTAGCAATTTAGCATCTTCGATGTCTTGCCATAGCATCTGTCAAATGTGGCGACAATCCCATAAATACTCTTGGAGGAGAATTTAAAAATTCTGAGCCTGGAACTGAGAAAAACGATCCAAAATCGCTGACTTCCTGTTAGGTGGAGCTAATACGTGCAATTTTGAAAGTTGTCTGGCTTGATGAGAACAGTAGTTTGGTGACCATAGGTAAAACTAATCCCATCACTTTAGTCAAAAGGGGGCTCTACAAAGCCCTCCCACCATACCCATGTTTACGTTTTTACCCACGTCTAACGGCTGACCACTATGATGTGTGTGGCAAATCTCATGCCATTTCAAGCATGTTAAGCACCTCAAATACTCCTGAATGTGGTTTTAAAGTTTGCCATGCTGCCATTGCAACAGTATTTAGGATATCACAAATGTAAATGGACTATTTTAAAATTAGTTTTAAGTGTCACTTTCTGTTGCCAGTTTGTGGCACTAAGACGTTATATGCTTTATTTTATACATATACTGTGGCCAAGCATTATATGCTTATATAGTTTTAATGTAAATTTTTTTCTGTCAAAGAAACTGTTGTGTATGTACTGTTGCTCTGTTGCACAATGTCTAATTTAGTGATACTTAAACATTAAATAGGTTTAATAAATTGTTTAACTAATAAATTGTATCATAGTTTTTATTTTATAGTATTCATCAATAAGAATTTTGTTGATGTTCCTGCTTCAAACATTTATGTAAAAGATGATAATTAAAAAAATAAACTAAATAAATAGTGTTTATAGTGTTATATAAAGGACTGAGGACTTAGAATGCCAAAGATATTCCTGGCATTTCTTTCAGCTTCTTCTGTACACGATAAAAATGTTATTTACGTCTGAAAATGGAGTGGATATCAAAAAAATGTATAAGATATTACTGTACACAATGAACACACTTGGGTGTGCGATTGGGTGTGTGAGATATTCTGTTTAAACAAGATAACAAAAGTAAAACGCTAATGATCACACTTTCTGTTTCACCCACAAGGTGGCACACAATACACAATTTTGGTCACTGTTTTGTTGGTCAATGTTGGTCATGTGGAGTTTATCTGTGTTGTTCCCTTGTGTCCCTTTGCTAAGAACAGACTATTTTTCTTCTCATCAAGGGTCAACATCAGAAAATAATTGGAAATTCATTATGTCAGCACTGAGTTTGAAGTGCATATTGAAGTTATTTTGAAGTGGTCCTTGGCAGTTCATGTGCCATGTATTGTCATAATCATCAGACAGTACACCCCCGCCGTCCTCCACTGATTAACGTGACTAACCCTAACACATTTCTATTACTTCAACATGCACAGTTCTAATAGAGCTGACATTTTTGGTCAGTGAAAATCATTTTTGCAGAGACTAAAGCATTTACTGAATGGAGAAGTGTTCCTAGTGCTGCTATTAAGTTTAGGAGTTGGAAACTTACCACCATACCCTTTATTTACTGATTAATTATCCAAAAAGTGACTATTAATAATAGACCAAAGGTAGTTGTTCATTTTTAAACAATGCCAAAATCACAAAAGTAATATCTTGTTGCAGTTTGTTTTAACTATAAACTATATAAATAAACATACAAGGCAGGTTTCTTCAAGCACCTTGGAGATGCTGCCACAGTTCTTCTGGATTTAGTCTGTCTCAGTTTTTTCTGTTGGTTCATAATGTAATCACAGACAAACTTGATGATTGTGAGATTAGATCTGTCTGTGGAGCACTGGCTGTTGTCAGTCTCCGTGTGCATACAAAAATCTCACTGGATTATTACAATTAATGGCAAAAAGAATGTTTGGAAATGTAAACTTATAATTTACTACAATTTACAATACTAACACAACAACAAAGGATATAAATAACTTGCTTAAAGCCATTTCTGGGTCTGAAAATACTAATGTGCCTAAAACTTTTACACACACGCGCTACAACCTGAAATTTTCAACCTTATAATGTTATATAATATGATATTGAATTTTTTCAACCTTATAATACGTCAACCTGAAAATATACACAATTCTGAAAATATACATAATTATGAGGACAAATTAATAATTCAATACACAAGCCCTGCCTATGACACAAAATGATATTATAAGGACTAATTTCTAAGGACACTAGCTATACAACACACAAAAATGTCATTTGAGTGTATTAAAGGGACATACCTGATATATGAGTACAAATGTTCAGACTTAACACACAGTACACCAGCACAGTGCATTGTGTAAGTATGTATCATATTTTGTATAGTAATGTAAATATGCAACTTTACCTTTTAAAGTATAGATCAATGACCTGCTTTTTGTGTGATGTAATGGAGAATATACATCTTGCTGGCTATTACTGCAGAATCAATGCAGACTGGGTCTTTAAGCAAAGACATTCAGACAAGGCAAACATGCAAAAACTTTTAATCATTTGTAAATATTCTATTCTATATGTTATTTATACAGACATTTATATTGAATTTATTTGTAAGTAAATTATTTAATAAAGTTAATATGACTTGGCAGTACCTGGATGACCGTGTGTTATTGGTTTTAGCGGTTGTTATCTGGAAAATCAGATATCACAGACCCTGGAATGTCATGACTGACCAATCATAAGCAAGTATTTCAAAGAGCCATGTGAGACTGTTTATCCACATAACCATATGATCTTTTAACAGACAAGAGGACATGTGACAGTATGCACAGTGTGATCAAGAGGCAATGTTTAATTAGTTTTTGTACACAGCAACATTACAGTAATTGTCTTTGTTACATTACAAGATACACTAACATTTTGTTAAAGAAAAGTCATGTGTGTAAAAAAGCCCCTCTCAAATGTGTTGAGGTGAAGAAATTAAATATTTTAACTGTTCATAAAAGTTCGTAAAAGCACAAATTCTTCAACAGAACTTTAACAGCAGGAGAACAATGTACTGAAACATTTTTGCACTGTTGGCATTCAGGTTTAGTGGCGAGTTTACCCCTTGCAATGTGGTTCCGAAAATGTCTCATTACTGCAGTGATTTCTGTTGGAGACCATATTCGTTTTTGTTTCCTTTTTGCATCATCCCTTTCAGCAGAATTTTTGAGAATCACTACAAAAGGAAAAGGAAAACAGGTTTGTGAATGCTGGGGTGAACACCATGATGGCCAGAGCTCATCTCCCTCTTCTCCCAGCCACACTCTTACCAACCCTTGTCTTTAGTTGAGTCTTGTTGCACAGATTACTTACTTTTGAGTAAAAATGATGGGCTGCTGTTTTTGTTAAACATGTTTTTGCCTGTTTGTTTTAGTAAAGGGACAGTTTATTTATTATGTTTATTATAAGATTGTTTTAACTGATGGCCCATCCTGATACATCCTGATCCTGATACCTGTTACATTCCACTCCAAAATATCAAGTTGCAAAAAAAAGAGTGAAATTAAAGGTCTGACTTTATTGTTGCTTAGTTCCTGATATAGATTAGTAGTGAAAAACCTTTTATTCTTGTCATACCTTGTGAGGAGTCTCCTAAGCAAGATGAAGTGGGATGAAGCAGGAGAGAATCCAACAGAATTATACCAGCAAATAAATGAAAAGAAAGACATTGATATTTTGATAAAGAGATGAACAGATAGAAGAATACAAATAAAACATTTTTGTATGTCAGCTTTTTTAAGATAAATTAATGATACATTTAGGAGTTTCACACCAGCAGTAAATGTGTGGACATAAAACACATAAACAATGGTCCAATTAACTTCTGCCCATCCCCCACAACACACAACATGACAACAGCAGTATGTATGACATACAAACACATGCTAGTTCAGAATTAACTATCATCTGTACTGCTGTATAAGTAAATGTAATAGAGTAAATGTAAATAAGACATTTCTTATATTTTCTATCTATTCTATTCTTAATTAAAACATCTTTGCCAATTAAAGAACATATATGAAATAAATTACTAAATGCTATTTTTTTTCAGTTAAAAGTAAATTACTGTGGAGCGTTGTCATATGTCAACTGAGGATCAGAAGTTATTGATATCTGTAAAACATTTAATTTAACATTACTATTGGACACCAAGGTAGTACATGGTAATACTATGAGTTTCCAATACAATGGCAGAATGCAAGATAAATAATACAGGTGAATTTGTAGACAGATTAACAATCAGAGCACTTGTGAATTCATTGTAGCACACAGTCCTCAAAGTTAATGGTAATTAAACTGTTTAATAAATCTATAGTTTATAAAGATTCTGCATTATCTTACCAAAGCTTAATTGTTAAACTAACTGTTTAATGAAGCAATAGTTTATAAAGATTCTGCATCATCTTACCAAAGCTTAACTGTTAAACTAACTGTTTAATGAAGCAATAGTTTATAAAGATTCTGCATCATCTTACCAAAGCTTATGGTAATTAAACTAACTGTTTAATGAATAGTTTATTAAGTTTATTTATGAATCAATAGTTTATTAAGTTTAATGAGTTTATTGAGTTTAATGAATCAATAGTTTATAAAGATTCTGCACCATCTTACCAAAGCTAGTGGTAGGTAACTGTTTAATGAAGCAATAATTTATAAAGATTCTGCATCATCTTACCAAAAGTTAATTGTTAAACTAACTGTTTAATGAAAGCAATAGTTTATAAAGATTCTGCATCATCTTACCAAAACTTAATTGTTAAACTAACTGTTTAATGAAGCAATAGTTTATAAAGATTCTGCATCATCTTACCAAAGCTTATGGTAATTAAACTAACTGTTTAATGAAGCAATAGTTTATACAGATTCTGCATCATCTTACCAAAACTTAATTGTTAAACTAACTGTTTAATGAAGCAGTAGTTTATAAAGATTCTGCATCATCTTACCAAAGCATAGTTTATAAGATTCTGGATATCTTACCAAAACTTAATTGTTAAACTAACTGTTTAATGAAGCAATAGTTTATAAAGATTCTGCATCATCTTACCAAAGCTTATGGTAATTAAACTAACTGTTTAATGAATCAATAGTTTATAAAGAATACTGCAGCATTTAGACATCACTGATCTAATCAACGAGTTTATACTTTTATTTGTTGTAGAGGGCTTAAAAATAACAATAGGGATTATTCTGGACTATTTGCTTGCCAGTAAATAGTACCGGTAAAACAGGACAAACATTTTGGACCTTAAATTTGTGTTTAAACTTATCAATCTGAATCTGAAACATGCTGCTTTTCTCCTTCGCAACCAAACAGTTACTATCACTAGAAAGAAACATTGATATGATATATTAAAGTCTGATATGACTATCAGACTTTTACATAAATAAAACCTATACAGACACCTGCAGCAACACTTTATTCCGCAAATATTATCTCAATCTGGCATTATAAGTTCATAAGCACTGTTAATCAGCTATTAACTTTTCTACCCCAAACAAATACAATACAAGCTGTTTAGTAACTGCTTATCCTTATTTGTCTGACTAGTAGGTAAAGCATGTTTTTTTTACTGTTATTTAATGATACAAAATAATACTTCAACTATAAATTGTTAATGTCTTGTGATTTGTGAGCAAACGCTAGTTAAATACTGACACGAGGCACCAAAGCTGGCCTGTTTAAGCGCTAAGGCTAACTTTATAACTAATGCAATGTAACATTAACATTGATTAAAAAGTTTACTTAAAGAGTAGAGGTGTTCCTTGAGTTGTATCGTTAATCTTACCTTTAATTTCTCCATGTTGATGATCTATCCGCAGGTGCGCATCATAACAGAAAGTGACTCGTCGGGTGGGCGAAGAGGGGTCAAAAAGTCTGGTGTTATGGTTTTATTTTATATATTTATTTTAGTGTCCTGTTATTGTTATTATCTGAAAGTGATTCAAACGATATTGTTTCTCTCTGCTGTTACTTGCATAAATTGCGGTGTGGACACTGTTATTGCTTTATATTTAGGACTATATTACATGTATATATTTATCGTTATTGTCCTTGGTGTAAATGGTTGTTTGACAAAGCCCGAAATTATGAGGACTTCTGGCCTCTAAGCCAATTAAAACCTGCGATACGATACACAAATATGAATATTAATGAGGACGTGCAGTACCGGGACCAGCCTACAGCGCAGTCTCGATAAACACGCTTAACACAAAATCAGATAATTGTGAACTATGAGGACTTTTGTAGAAATTTTGAATTCGAGCTCCCCCTACCTATAGAAAGCACTTCTACATTGTTTGAATTATAAGGACATAAGGATTGTAAGGATAAATGTCCTCATAGTGTTGCGTGTATTCATGTAAAATATCCTCATAAATCACCAACACACACACACACACAATATGACAACCTGAAATTTTCAACCTTAGGTTGAATTTTAAATGGCATTTATTGCTGTGCCCCAAACCCAATCTCCTTGCTTGAAGGGACCTTTTGCATTCCTGAGCCCACAGGCGAGCTAATAGAGAACAAAGGCTATTGGCTGAAATGTTTGATTTGCATGCAGGGGATCTAACTTTTGTCAAGTACAGTGGGGGTTAAACATGGTCTTCTGACTGGTCACTTTGATTGGTCACTTTGAAGGGACCTTTTGCATTCCTGAGCTCACAGGCGAGCTAATAGAGAACAATTGTTTGGGTTGCATGCAGGGGGTCTAACTTTTGTTGGTTTCAGTCACATGGTCAAGGAAAGGATAAAAAGGAAATTTAAGATATGCTCTGTCTCCTTTCCTTGGCCTTTCTTTTGTCTTTGTGTCTCTTTTCCTTGGTGCTCCTTTTCCCTTGCACTCTTCTTTGTGCTCTTCTTTATCTGAGCTCTACTTCCAGCCCTCTCTTTTCTAATCTTTCTTTCTCTATCTTCTGTTCTTTATCTGTAATATTCGGTAATATTCTCTACATACACAGTTTAAAGTTAACTGTATATGTAATTTACCATTATATGCATCTTCACTGTATCAATTGTATGTATAACTTCAGGCAGTAATGTTAATAAACCTATAAATTCTGTACCAACTCGTTTTGATTCGTTGTTAATAATTAATGCTACCTATTGCAATGCAATACAGTCATTATAGAAACACTCTCCCACATTTAGCTATCATAACTGTGCTTATTTCCTCATTGGTAAGTAAGCAGAAGTAGCAGAAGGGTTGAAAATGGCAGAAAATACACAGTTTTATACCATCTTGCTGTTAACATTTTTCTAGTTATTTTGGCATTCCTACAGCTTGAACCACTGTAGTGAAACCACCCTTACACTGGCATTTTCAGTTTATAAGATAAAGATAAGATAAATAAAAGATAAAATAAAAAGATAAGATAAAATTCCATTTTGAATTTTCATTCCATTTTGCAGACATAATAAATCAAATAACATCATTCTGTTCTTTAGGACAGCAGAGAGGGTCCTTAGAGAGAGAGAAGGTCAGATAATATACCTAACATTCAGATAATAACATTCTCTCTTTTGTATGGGATGTTGTTTTACTCATATTTTCTCTAATTTACAGATAATTCCTCTTAAACACTAGCTTATTTTGTGTGGAAATATTATAAGAGAGGAAATGTGAGTTGATGTAATTTGTTGACAAGTTTTAACTTTTATTAAACTCTATCCCAGGGAATGCACATACTTATAAAATGTGCTGCTTGAATGCAATGTGGATTGCTTTGGATAAATGTGTATGTGGAATTTTGTGTGTGAAAAACAGTCCTATTAAACATTTAGAAAAGGGTATAACTGGACAATACACAATACATTTTGCATTGGACAAAAAAAAGGACAAAAGGCAAAAAGAAGCCTTCTTTATAGTGATCACCCTGTAAGGCTGCATTTACACTTACGTCTCCTATCCTATGTGCATGTTTACATTAATCTCCAGGCCAAAAAGATTCCAGTCATTCACTTACATAAGCGACATGATTGACCCCTCGAATTGTGGATGGACTTTTGCTAATTCATATGTTCAAAATCATATGTGCAAAAGTAAATTAATATGTGCAAAAGTAATTATAACAACATAGTAGCCCATTCATAATGCCGGCCACACTGAAGTGTTAAGTGGAAAATGTGTTTTCTCTGTGCAGAACTACACATTTATTTAATACATTAAATGATTTACATTTACATTTATTCATTAAGCAGAAGCTTTTATCCAAAGCGACTTACAAGTGTGGAATACAACAAGCGAGTCAACCTCAAGAGGCAACTAGACACAATAAGTGCTCACAATACAAGTTTCGGACATTGCTCAGAGTATTATGATTGTACCTGTGACTGAAATGATTGTACCTTTTGAAAGGAAATGCTGACCACAGACTATATCTCATAACCCAGCTCCACCCACAGCTTCACCTTACAAGTTCACACAACACCCCCTCACTCCCAAACAGCTGGTCATGTTTAGTATTTTAATCATGTAGTATGTCAATGCTCAACACGTCTCAGACTTGGACAAGCGGCTACCACCAACTAGTAGTTCCTCAAACTTCCACCAGATATTTATGTAAAATTAGTGAAATAAGTAAAATTTGAAAATAAATTAATATGACTTCAAAATGAATATTATTATTCCTGAATAATAAAAAATAGTAGTGTGTTAAGCAAGCCATGTGTTTATTAAATACAGAATACTTGAATACTAGCGTGCAGTGCACTCCGGATACAAAATGGTGCTATTTTTGTCTTTTAGCCCGACTTTTAACGGTACATGGACTTCGGAGCTATACCACTGCCAGACACTCATAAACTTCAGAAACAACAATACAGCTACTCTGCATAATGATCTGCTAGAGACGCTACGCAATATCGGCTTGCTGCGAGGACCAGGTCTCCAGCCCTCGGTGCCCGGGGAGGGGATGTCGCAAGCGGTGCGCGAGAAAGCAGAAGCGCGGCAAGAGGGCGGGGGTCCGTGCTAGGCTAAAACAAACCCTATCCGGTCGGCTCTCCCGTCCATCCTACTCTTCAATGTCTGCCCATTGGACAATAAATTGGATTACCCCCGACTCCAGCAAACTATGCGGCGTGAGTTCAGAGACTGCTGCGTCATTGTTTTCATGAAGACGTGGTTCAGCTACAGAGTTCCAGACGCTGCCATTCAGCTAGATGGGCTAGCTTCATTTTGTTCCGACAGAAACACAGCTCTGTGTGCTAAGGCTCATGGCGGTTACTTGTGTGTTTACATAAACACGGAATGGTGCACATCTATGCTGCTACATACTATACTGTACATAGTCTTATGTTTACACGTTAGTAACACTAGAATCACTTTAAAACAGAACTGAAATCCCCACCTCATAAAATAGCTACTTTTTCCAATGAGATCAGGTTAGAATAAAATGAAATGCAATATAATGTGATTATGATGAAAGAGTTTTGTTCTTAAATCATCCAGGAATGTAGCTGTAATCTTAGCAGTCATGCAAGATTTTTTTAACTGAGATTTTTTTTTAAGATTTAATGAGATAACCTAACCTGCCACCAACAATCACACCACCTTCAGAGTGGTGTTCTATTTTCTGCAACAACTAGAAGATCTTATCCTACAGTGCCATTCCTTTAGATTAATGGCCATCTGTCAATGGACACACTGCAAATGACTGCATTATATAAGCAACCTGAGAAAATAATGCTGCCATAGTGGTTCATTGTTATCAATGTTATACATTCATTTATCTGTGTGTTACACACACAATCTGATTGCTTTGCTCTAATTCACCCACTTTCGCGGTGTATTTCAGAGATACACAGCCTGACAGATAAACTGGGGTCTGCTTCAATATATATAAATGTGCCGGGTGTCTGATGGCTTGTTTAAAATCAGAGATATATATTGTCAGCTCCCTTTAATTCTGTGCCATTTGCCATCTTTACAGAAAGAAATGTAACAGAGATTTGAGATGGTATAGAGAGGTTGTTTATTAGGACTGGGTTATTTGAGATGTAGCTCTTGTTTTATAACAGTTGAGAAGATATGTCCTGATTTTCTCTGGTGAAGTTTGTACCCCTGAATGTACGAAAGGCACCTTCAGCTGTCTGTGGGGGTGGAGCTAGAATGTTAAATCTATGAGTTATTTTCAACCAGAACAAAGCTGCCACTGCAGCAACATGCTGATCTGTGTCCCATGAAGAGAAATACTGACCCAGTTTCATATCACACGTCTCACCTCATTAGAGGAGAAAGTTTTAGCCTATAAAAATTGTCTTTTACACAGGTAGAGATGGTGTATTTGTGTATATAATCTTTAGAAACAGGTTTGTATTATAGGTGTATATGTTTTATATTTATCTGTCTTTTTTATGCAATCAATTGTTTTTTAACCATGTAACACAGTGTGAGGTGGCAAAATTTTAATGAATTCTGTATTAATCCTATTTCAAGTGCTCAAGTAGAGGTGGTATTTTATTTTCATTTTTTCCTGAATTGTTTGTTGAACACAAAATAAGACGTTTAGCTGCAAACATCTCATAATGTTTGAGCTACAAATGGAAGACAAAAGTATACACACCAAGTGCCTGTGAACTAGTGTGAACTAAACATTGAACAGCTGTTATTTGGAAAACTAATTGTATCCAAAAGTTACCCAAAAACACATCTTTGCCCCAATGGAAAAACGAATAGACTGATAAATCTGTCTTTTACCATTTTTCGTGATCTGTGATGACCCAGTTAATCTTGAGAGAGATACTTCTGTTTTTGGACAAAACTTCATAATTCGTCCTGCACCGTTTGTCATAGACCACATTGCAACAATCTCTCTTTCAGGCATGTACATGCTCTACAACATCAGGAAAATCAGACCTTTCCTGCCTGAACACGCAATGCAACTCCTAGTCCAAGCACTTGTAATATCAAGGATGAACTACTGCAATGACCTTCTGGCTGACCTTTCAGCCAATGTAACCAAACCCCTACAAATGATCCAGAATGCAGCAGCACCTCTGGTCTTCAATCAACCAAAGAGAGTCCACATCACACCCCTCCTGATCTCACTCCACTGGCTGCACTCTCTGTAGCTGCCTGCATCAAATTTAAATATCTGGCCCCAGGTCTGTGCAAGTACGCTTTACCCCAGTGAGCCTGATTGCACAGACATTGTGCAAAGTCAAGGAGGAGGAAGTCTTGATGGTGGCCCCTTTCTGGCCCAGTCAGACTTGGTTCCCGGAGCTAAATATGTTTGCTGTAGATTGGGTGGCAATGGTACTGTGACAGATAAACAGATATGTGCTACACCCAAAACCCTCTGCTAGCCCTAATGCAGATGTAACAGACTCAGTAGAGGAATTTGTGGAAGAAGCATGGGATGATTTTGTTGAAGCCTCTGATAAAGTTGTTTTTAAGATTAGGAAGTATCTACTTTATGCATTTGGGGTCTATTAGAGTTAGTTATGCTTTGCTTGTGCATATGGATTGTTGTTTGTTGCTGCTTGTTGCTGTTTCATATGTTTAAGCCTGCTTGCAGAGCAGTGAACCCAACTAAGGAGGAGATAAAAAAACTATATGTAACATCACGCCAGCAGAGGGAGCCCTCACCGGAATACTGACTGCTCATGCTCCCTCTGCTGAACTCTGAACTTTGAACTATGAACTAACTTCCTGTTTGGCAGCTATATAAACCTTGCTGCCACATGGCCACGTTGCGAAGTATTGCCAGCTTAACACCTGACTACTAAGCATTCTCTTTTACTGCCTGCTTTCCTGTGTTACCTATTGTTTGGTTCTCGTTTTCTGATTTTTGCCTAGCCCCTTTGTTTGACACCTGGATCGGACTGTTTGTTTAGATATTGATTCTCTGCCTGGATTTACGACCTCTGATTTACGTCTCTCCCTTTTGTTGTGTTGCATGGTTGGACTGTCTATGTGTATTACGACCCTTTGCCTGTACTTTCGACTTTGATTATGGATAACCCCAATAAACATCCGCAACTGGATCCTGCTTCAGCTTCTGCCTCAGCCCCCTTACACTATACTAAACTATAAAACTATCTAAACTGTTTATTATTTTGGCCATGTCCACTCCTGGGTCATATTGCTTCCCTCTTTGTTACATTATGTTATAATTTTGTTGTTGTACTTCTTTATGTATCACGCTGGCACCACGACAAGAACCACCCACTTTTTTCACATTTCTTTCTTCTTAAAAAAGCCAACATACTGTTCTTTAATTTAAACTTATTGTTATTATTAGTGGTGCTTGCAAAGCAAAGCATCACTATTACTATCTTGCATACTTCATCTTCTGTTTTTGGACAAAACTTTGTTACGTAACTCGTCCCACACTGTTTGTCGTAGACCTATGAATGAGGTATCAAATCGACTGGCTCATTGGGGAGAGGTGTGCTTGACATTTTCAAGCAATCGGGTGTACAATGTTTTTAGGGTGTATGATAAAGTGTGCAAAAAAACCATAGACTTAACATTGGGAGAATTTTGTAACGTTTTAGCTCTGCATCAGATTGCCATAGGGGGGTGGGCTCATATGGCTTAGCTTAGCAAGCAGCAACAAATGGTGACATTGAAACTTCATAGCCACACCCTGGCAACCAGTTACAGTACCCTAGCAACCACCATATTGACTTCCATTTATAAAGGTGAGAGGCATCAGAACAAGAAAAAGGCACCTTTCATGACTTCCGAACCTCCTTCCGGGAAGGCACCGGGGCAGGACGGGACTGGGAGACCTGTGCGACCCAGAGGAACCAATGATTCAGCTGTGAGTGCTCTGACCCAGCCCGAATGAAGAAGTTCCGCCTTGTCCTCAGATGAGAGCAGCCCACACTCCGATGCAGTGATCGACATCCTGTCCTCATCTGGAGCCGCAAAAATGATTAACAGGTCCCTCGGAGGGTGCGGCACCTGGCAGCTCTAATCCTGACACTGCAGAGGACTGGGAGGTCTGTGGGGACTGACCCGGTGGGAGAGTCTCCACCATCACTCTGTGGTCTTCCAAAGTGCTAACCAACTCTGCCACCTTCAGGCGCGTAGTCGGATTGGCAGAATGGGTAGAAGCAGAGGGGGCTCGATCTCTCGAGAAGAGAGAGAGTGCCGTGACCGCAGTGTTGAGATGGGCATGCTCTCACAATGAGAGCACAACCTGACTGAACATTGCCTCAGCATGCCCAGGTAGCGATCACGGCCATCAGATG
This sequence comes from Chromobotia macracanthus, assembly GCA_036877525.1. NCBI lineage: Eukaryota > Metazoa > Chordata > Actinopteri > Cypriniformes > Botiidae > Chromobotia > Chromobotia macracanthus. The sequence goes on along the minus strand of JAZGTH010000074.1, from coordinate 1,797,197 downwards.
AGGATAGGAGATGACTGCATCCAGAAACACACAGACGTCGGAGCACTTTAGAGAGTGCACTTTAGCACTCTTTAGAGAAAATAAGCTCTTTTATAACCAGGTCTGCCGAAGAGCAAAGGGGAATGCCACTGGAAGTGAGCATGAACCAGCTGATTGCACCGTCACATGCAGCAGATGCTGGAGAACTCAAAAAGTGAGTAGCGCACACTCGGCTCAGAAACAAAAATCTGAATGACCGCGAGTTGCGGCCAGATTTATACCTGCTTCTGGGTGGTCATGACTCATTGACTCCTCTTGTGCCAATGTTCATTGGTGCATTTTTTTACTACTTGAAGGTGATAGGGCTCTCAAGCAAGACCCCACACGTCAGTACGTTAATGTAAAATTGAACATGACTGACTGAAAGGGAACTTGATTTATGTTTACTGGTCAGCAGTAGCAGCCACAAACAGCCGGTTGCACAGCAGTGACAGCTGGTACAGTGGCTGCTGCCTCAGAAAGTCAGTGACAGCTGACACTATCAGAAAATCATGCCACATAATCATACTAATAATCATACACTGTTGTACATTTCACATCGCACAAATGTACACGAATCACCAACCTCATAAAATGTGTACAAATTCCATGACCTCAAGCTTGATCAAATAGTGTCCAGGGTGTACAGGGTATAAAATACATTTAAAACTAGCTTCTTACATATACCTTTACATATTGATAAACAATAAAAATGCCATTACCTTGTTCAATTACCTTGTCATTGGTTCAACGACCTCAATTACCTTACCATTACCTTGTTCAATTCTGGCTATGTTTTCCTCATTAATATTGTGTTCCCTTAAAAATCCATAAGATTGTGCTGGTCCATGTCTCTTTTGTAACGAAGGAAGCCTGTATGTGTCCGACGATCATGATTCGCCTGAGTTGTGGCCACGAGAAAGGATGTCGCTCCCTCATCATAAGAAATCATACCCATGAGAAAGGATGTTTATAGGATCCTGAGGGAACGACTTCACATACTGTGGCCACGACACAAGTATATCATTACCTCAACAAACCCTTGTTGTGACCACGACATATCATGTTCCCCCAATATATGTTATGTCATGGCCTCAACATACTATGACGTTCCCACAAATTAATATTTCGTTGCCACAACAAAAATAAGTGAACTGAGAAGGTCCCTTCCCAGCAATGCCCAGGGGGGAGGCAACACTCCTAGTCGAGTGAGCCCTCACTCCGAGGGGGCATGGCATGCCTTGGGATTGGTGCGCCAAGGAGATGGCATCCACTTTCTAGTGGGCCAACTTCTGTTTGGAGAGGGTCTTTCCCTTCTGCTGACCTCTGAAGCAGACAAAGAACCAGGAAAAAAACACATGAAAGGCATGTATGAGCAAATAAATGTTTTTTTTATTCACCAATAACGTTTTCATGCTAACGTTTTTAAAACGTTCCACTGACAACACAATGATAACGTTTTTATGCTAATTTTTTAAAAACGTTCCACTGACAATGCAATGGTAATGTTTTTATGCTGACATTTTTATAATGTTTATTAATGGCAGATAATGTTATAAACACGTTCTACTATTATTATTAAAAGTAAGTTTTTGAAAAACTTTGAGAAAACTTTTAGAGAACATTAGCCTATGAGACTGTTCCCTGTTAAGCTGTTTTTCCATACAATGGTAACATTCCATTATAAAAAAAGACATATATGATAAAAGTAACTCATAAGACATAAGTGGTATTTTTCAAATCAGATATGGTAATGCAAGAACCTCAGTGGGTGGCACAATAGGCACACAGGAATTAGTTAGTTTTTTGGGCTTTGTACACAAGTTGATTCATGATTTAATTTTATTGTTTTTATTGTATAGTGACCTACATTTTTGGGCTCTTCATTATTCACTGCAGTTCTTACAATATATATATATATATATATATATATATATATATATATATATATATATGTATAGTCTTGCAATATTTAACTTAAGTCAAATTACTTTTACACAACTTTTATGTTCTTTGTGGTGCTTGAATGTTTTCAGTTTGATACAAACGGTTCTGATATTCTTTAAATATTGTCGTAGAAGTCTTATCGTATCGTCATAGAAGTCTGGAATAGCATAAAGATTATTTAATTAGGCGAATAAATTGTAAATAAATTGTATTCCGCCTGTTAGTGTTTATGCAATACAATTAAATTATTTACTGGATCTCTAGAAAGAAATATCAGTTCTTGCAAGGCAGAAGAACAGTGGGTGGTAACGTTTAAAAGTGTGTGCGTGTGTAAAGATATCCTATGTACCTAAGACTCTGAATTAAGCAAACATCGTTAAATATTTATTTTAATACAGTTGTGCTGTAAATCTGTCATATTTGATTGCAGGTAACGCGCAAATAATCATGGCAGGTACGTGGCGTTAAGACGAAAGATTCTATATCTGCTGTTTGCGTAGCAACGCTGCATCGCCAAGATCTTTGTGCTGCTGGAGCGCAACGGCATCGCCGAGAAGCTCTTCTCTCTGAACGATAAGGCTTTCGTGGCTTTCGCTATGATATCAGGTTACCGAGCTTGTCACTGGCCAGAGCCAGAAATAGGAAACACACATGAATCTAGGCCAGTACTTGGAACAAAATGAACCGCAACCAACTATAAGAGACTCTTGAGAATCAGCTCCAAACTGTACTATTAAGAAAAAGAAAATGTGTTATATTCACGTTCAGTAATCCTTCAGGGTTCTTGTAGAAATATGACATTCAATATGAAAAATGGTCTAATATTTATCATTTGTTACAATGGTACACATATATTCTTATAAGACATAAACGGCCGCCAAACACTATGGGAGGCTCAAACTATGACAGGCTCGACCTTCGTGAAATATATTCATATGTATTATAGAAAAGCCTATTACAAAAGTGAAAAATTAAGACGCTCAAGCATTACTAAAAATCGTTTTCAGTCTCATAGCGCGACGGAAGGGCGTCCTCTGGTGGTGTGATGGTGTAAATGCCCAGAGGAGTGGCACCTCTATTTGTGCCCATTTTAAGTCAATAGCTGTCATTCGCTGCACACACTGCGGCTGTTAGTTCAGTTTTTGTTATCTGTTATCTTCTCTCTTAACATTCCTACTGAGCGCGCTTTTCACTGATTTACTCGACAGCAGCGGTAAGCAGACACTGTTTCTATTCACATAATCATGCTGGATAAAGGAGTTTAAAACACGAAAACAGCTGGTAGCCTATATGCAGAATAAATGGACAAACTGCGTGGTATGTTAGTGTGTGGGCTGCATGACAAATCTCCCAGAAAGTTTGTGTATTTTCTGTATCTTGAGAGACTTTAATGAAAAGGAAGGTACTGAATGGTGCCTTCTGGTACTTGGGGAAACTGGTACTTAAAGAATTTGAAAATATTAAATTTATTACAGTGGCAAACTGCATGACCGTTTGGCTCTGCCTAGTAAAAACGTTTGGTAACACTTTAACTAATGTTAACGAATATAACCTTATTTTAAAATGTTAACTAACATGAAATAACAATAAGCAATGCATTCTACAGCAGTTATCAATAATTTATCAAATGTTACTGTTAGTTAATGAAAATAGTAATGTTAACAGCTACAACTTTTGATTTTAAAAATGTATTAGTAAATATTTAAATTATAATTTATAAATGATGTTGAAATACTTAAAACAGCCTATATATAGAACAGAATGAATTCAGTTCAGGAAAGGAAAATTCCTAAAAATTTTAATAGGGTTCTTCCATGATTTTTCAGCACCTTTCATTCAACAAAGAACATCCTTCTTATCTGTTTTTGGCTGGGCTCTAGTTGATTGTGTTATTGATGCTATATTTTTATTTTGTTTGTATATTGATTTCTAGATCTTTAAAACACACGTGAAAGAATAGTTTTCTAAAGCAGGAGAGAGTTTAAAGCATTTAAAGATTTTTTGTGAAATGTTCTCTTATGGTTTCAGACATCAAAACTATTTTGGTTCTGATTAAAACCTCAATTAGTGCATAATGCAGTAAAAATCTCCTAATCTAATATAATTAGATGTGAAATAAGTAAAATATATAGTGTACACATTTTGGAGTTTGTTGCTTCAAAGCTACATAGTACCAAGACAAAGTTGAAACAATGGCTGTTTTTGAATGTTGCCAGACTTGTTGTGAATAAACAGTCTGTGATCCCTGTTACAGTAAACAATTAATTATGTACATAATGGAATTTCATTTTCACGTAATATATAAAAAGATGTGTATATATTATAACACAATCCAAATGTGTATCTATTGTGTATCCAACAGCATACACAACAGCTGCACACCTACTAAAAGCGTTATTAAAACAGCTCCTAGTTAAACATATTACCAATGTTTGGATTTCTGGTGGATGGAATTGGGTACTCCTATCTTCAAGATTAGGTTATTTTCTTTTGTTGAAGCATCAGATTTAAATCTCTGACCCTGGCCTTAAGGACAGTTACCAGAAATTCTGACGCCTGATTCCTATTGTGTGAATTACACCCGATTGGCCAAGACCAGCACGACCTTCAAGAAACAACTTAAAACAAACGCACATCGACTTAAGAACTTTAAACATACGCAGACACCTGAATAATCCCTAAGGCTCCAGTGTTTAACCTTGTTTAATATATTTTTAAAAACTGTTCATCCTGTCCCTAGCATCAGAATGAATAAATGTAAATGTAAACTGTGCTGTATTTATGAATGCAGTGGTAGTTTGTAACCCTTTTACTCTTTGTCTTATTTTCCAATCAGTTTAAACAGCTCAGAATGTCAGGTTACGTTGACATGTACTACACCACATCTCCCCTGCACTCAAGTGTTTCCTCAGTCACTAGTGATTCAGGGTTGGAGTCAAACAGCACAGCATGTCAGGACTGGGAACGGGCCCATCACCTGCTCTTTCATCTGGCCAACCTGAGCCTGGCTCTGGGATTCCTTATCCCCACCACAATAGGACTCCATATGATCTTCCTCAGACTGTTGCTGATGACAGGTATAGAGCGACCTCTAGAGGTCAACAGGAAAGCCATTAAGATAATTTCTTTATGTTTAGGTTTACAGTCTTTAAAGATACTTTATAATTTAGTGAATGTAAAAGAAGTACAACAGAACATAAATGAACATAAATGATATAAAACCGGGTATATAAAACCGGCCGTAACTCGCTTTCATTCAGGGTTGTTTTGAGCAGCCGAGGTGTGTTCTGACCAATCAGTGGTGAAGCAGGCTTGCGGCAAGGGGACGTAATGTCTCCGTTCCCTCCTTCATGGAACAAGGGTTACATAGGTAACCGAGACGTTCCCTTTCAGTCCGTCACGTTCAACGTTACGTCAGCATACTGACTTAGAGGGTCCCTGTGGAAAATGCTGCAAGCTGACCCACATTACAAGCTAGCAATGCAAGTATGGGCAGGCGAGGTGTGCCGCTGTACGACAGCTTCCCTGACTCCATAACCTACTCAGAGCTCTGCAAAGGCAAACCGTCGCAGCCCAACAGAGTGTGGAGCCTTGAAGCATAGAGGTTGTGATGATTTTTCCTGTCCCCCCCAGGAGAGGGCACCTTGGTGCACAGGTCTCCTTCTTCTCTGGGTATAGCCACAAGAAAACACTGGGAAAAACACCCCGTTTCTAGGGAAGGGCGCTGTGGAGACCACACTCTGCTAAAAGGAGGTAACGTGTGGAGATGGGGTATAGACTGACAAGGCAGCACTACCTATGGGAGAGGTCTCTGTGCAGGTCCTACCTACTGGGACGGCACCCCTGTCAACAGAGACTGGCGGCAGTAAGCGCCAGAGAAAAGACACAGGTTCAATGACAGGGAAGCCATATTATCGTGGAGAATAGACATGTGGGATTACCAAGGGGGAATCACTACACATGGGGCACCTAGCCCAGTACAAGGGCTGACTGGGGCTTACACACGAGTACTGGGTCTGGCTTGAGGCGCCAAGCCTGCTCACCCACGGGTGGTAGAGGAATCTCAACACAGGGTTCGCCAGTAGGGAACTGCTGCAAAGGAGCATAAATGCCTATTTCCCCCTATTCCAGGGAGGAGGCAATGCAAGTGAAGACACCAAACACGTCCTCCCATCCACTACCTAGTGACCCCAACACACGGGAGGATATGGGCTCCACCCTGAGATTGTAAAACCTTGCAAAGATGTTAGGTTTCACCCTGCCCACAGCTCTGCAGTTCTGCATCCACTATTCAGTGGGCCAGCCTCTGAGATGGCCTTTCCCTTCTGCTGAGCTCTGAAGCAGACAAAGAGATGATCAGAGCTTCTGAAGCTCTACGTAAATGTGCAAAAGAGACACAACAAAGAAAAAGCTGGGTCTGCCTCCTCCATGGACAGAACTTGGTGATGGCTTACTGGTGGAAAAAAACACCGGGAGAATCTTGGGTTTCTCCAGACAGACCCAATGAGGAAAGAGCCAATGAGCATTGGGCAAAGGAGTTGCGGGCCGAGTCACGCCTACCCGGAAGTGGGTGTATAAAGCCGGCCACAGCTCACTTGGCCGGCTTTATACACCCACTTCCGGGTAGACGTGATAGGGCTCTCAAGAGAGACCCCATATGTCAGTACATTGATGTAACGTCGAACGTGACTGACTGAGAGGGAACTGCGGTTAACTTTTATGATTCCATTTATTATTTTTTATTTCTGCCTCCACCTATTACATTAGTGTTGTTTGCTCATACAGTAAACATAACAAAATATGTCAGAAAATGTGCTGTATGTACATTTTACAAAAGCAAACTCTCATTTATTTGCAACTACATGTCAACAAGCTCTCGTTAGAGTATTAGTACATTGTTAGGGTAGGGTTAGTATTAGGGTTAGTAAAATAAGTTGACATGTACTTGCAAAGGTTACTTATAGTTAGTTGAATTAATATAGAAATAGTGTTACATAGTGTTACATAATATGCAAAAAACATTTATGCATTTATAAGACAAAACATTTTTTGGAATCTTTTTAAATGAGGATTACAAGAAAACACAATCTCTTGATTTAGACTGACATATAATATCTCTCAGCTTTGACATTTTAAAAACTGTTGATTGTTTAAAAACTAAATGTCTTTATTGGATTTCAGGGTGCTCTATGTTCATAGTGTGGGCTACATTATATAGATGCACACTGGATGTGATGGTGTGGAATGTGGTTTTCCTTCTAGTGAACTTCATGCACTTCTTCTTCTTGCTTTATAAACGCAGACCGGTGAGTCCAGTCACCAATAAACAAGATATAGTATGCTTTATAATACTGATACACTTTTTGTTCTCTGTACATGGTAAGTAAATGCTTAAATTGCATCTAAACTGTCAAAGGTTTCAAAACCCTATTATTTTCTTTTCACCTCTCAACTTCTTTATTCTGAAAGTACTGTTTCTGTACAGAGGCTAGTAAGGAAATGGACCATGTTGCCAGTGAGGAATTGTGAGTTCACTTCTTGCAGAGTTAATTTGTTTGGTTCTGTTTGATTACAGATCAAGATTGATCGGGAACTTAAATCAGTGTACAAGCGAATGTTCGAGCCCCTGCACGTGCGTGAGGCTCTGTTTCAAAGACTGACTGGCCAGTTCTGCACCATCCAAACCTTAAAGAAGGGCCAAGTGTATGCTGCTGAAGATAAGACTTCTGTTGATGAACGTCTCAGCATTCTTCTCAAAGGAAAGTATGTACTTTACTACTGTAAATTTATTCTGTCCTATTATGTACACACTCACTGAGCACCAGGACTGTCCGTTGGGTCCACACTTGAGGAGGGCCCCTGCGATGAATGGCATTAATCATAATAAATATACAGTAATCAACACAAACAATTTTGCATATCAAGAGAGAGGAAATGTGCCATGTGCCAAAGGGCTGATAAAGAGCCAGTGAAATTGTCTCAATTATCTCAATAGTCTTGAGATAAATACAAACACTGGCTCAGTCAGTGTATTAATGAGCAAATGTGAATTGAGTATTTTGTACCCAAGATTATAGATATTAACAAGATGTAAATTTTTGTAAGAACAGATTGAGAAGTTTGTGAATGCTGACTGGCTGAGTTGACAGCCAACAACATGTAATATATATCAGTCCAGTTTTTTTGATAAATTATTAATACTGAAAGTTTAGTCATGCCCTGTAATGCCTAATGCTCAGTACACTGTGTACACTTTATAGAAACTAACGGTCAAGGGAACTGATTAAGATGCACCCTGTACATTTCACACACATAAATGGTTATAGATATAATGATTTTTATACTGAACTTATATAATTTTCTGTTCCCTTTATTGGCCTCACTCCTAAACCTATATAAAACCACAGTCAGAGTCTCATTCATCCCACCAACATAGGGAGCCCTCTTCTGAATACTGAAACCACTCTATTTCTTCAACAACCACTTCCTGTTTGTACTGTTTAAAAGCCATGCTAATCAGAGATGTATTTGAATACCCTGCTGAGGGACAGGATGTTGCAGTGCAGTTATTATATTTACATCAAGGCAAGCAACCTTCTGCTGAGTAAGCTATTCAATTTCGTACACTGGCTGCTCAGAGCAGTTGGAATGATATTCCTTTAAAGATGGTATTTCATGAGGGATTGAACCCTGGTTTGCAAACTGAACTGGCATGTTGAGATAAAGCAACAGACCTCTCACAGTACATCAGTATGGCTGTAAGAATGGATAATCAAATTTGCAATAACCCATGACCCAAGTTACCTCAGGCTTTACCACCACCTAAAGTTTGCTGCAAAATTTGCCAATACAACCCTATGCAACCTATGCAAATTGGATACACTAGGGTCTCACCCAAAGAATGCATCGTCACCTCCAAGAATGACTCTGCTTTAACTGTAGACAACCTGTTCACCAATGCACTACATGCCCTAACAAAGTCACAACTTCTCAGGTTCTTAAATTAGATATGAGTACAGAAGATGCTTTCTTACCATTGCATCAGAGCTTTACACTACCAGCAACAATAATTATTGATGACAATGTAAATTGTTACAGCACTTATAGACTCTGGGGCTGCTGTTAATCTAATCCACTGTGGACTGAAAAAGACACTCAACATCACCCTTGCATGGCATCTATCAACACAGCCATCACAGCAGTGGACAAAGAGTCCATAGGAAAAGGCATTACTCAGCAAACTATTTCCATTACCCTTCAAATTGGATTGTCATACTGAAAAAATCTCCTTATATATAATATCCTCTCCCAGAAACCCAGTTCTCCTTGGTCACCCGTGGCTGGCAGTCCATGATATATCCTGGACACTAAATGGTCAAGTTATTGCCAACAACACAGCTTCAACTCAATTTTTAAAAAATTTCTACAAATATTAAAATTCTTTGCTGTTTAACAAGTGTTGAGAAGTCTGATATCAAGGTTCAGTTCAAAGTTCCTGAAGAATATGCAACATTTGAGGAAGTATTTAGTGAAGTTATAGCGACTCAGCTACCTCCTCATCTGAGGAAGTATTTAGTAAAGTGAAAGCGACTCTGCTACGTCCTCATTGTTCATGGGATTGTGCAATAGAACTCTTACTAAATACCACACCCTCTAAAAGTAATATATACCAAATGTTGTGTCCAGAGACACAAGCAATGGAAACTGCTGCTGCTGCAGTATTCTTTTTGTGGAAAAGGTGGCAGCCTCAGATCCTGCACTGATTACCGTGGCCTTAATTCATACTTGACTATCACTGAATTTCTATTACCCCTAAAGCCCTCTGTTTTGGAGCAACTACATGAGGCATGTATCTTCATAAAACTAGACCTTAGAAGTGCGAAGGTGATGAATGGAAAATAGCATTTCTCCCCACCAGCAGGCACTATGAATACCAGGTCATGCCAGATGGTCTTGCCAATGTCCCAGGTGCCTTCCAGGTTTTCATTACTGAGAGCTACCGTGACCTTCTAAACCAGTGCATCCTTGCATTCATTGATGACATCCTCATTTATTCATAAACCAGAGATCAACACATCTGACATGTGAAAGAGATACTTGCACATTTACTTAATAACTATCTGTATGTGAAAGCAGAGAAATTAGAATTTCACACAACCAGCACCACATTCCTTGGTTATAAAATAAGCCATCAAGGTGTGGTGATGGACCTCTCAAAAGTCAAGGCAGTAACAGAATGGCCATGCCCTTTTACGAAGGTTTTCACGATTTATCAGGAACTACAGTATTACCACAGCTCAATTAACCTCTCTCCTGAAAGGCAAACCAAAGAAATTACACTGGACTGATGCAGTGCAAGCATTTGAAGGCTTGAGAAACAAGTTCATGACTGCCCCATTTTAAAACAGATCCTCTGCCTTACTGAGCATTTTACACAGTTTTCATCATTTGCCTGTATATTAGATTCATGTATTTGTCTCTGATTCTGCCTTAATTGCTAGTTGGACTGTCTTGGTTTTTTGATGCCTGTTTTTTGACCACGATTGTGCCTTATGTTTTGGACTCTTCTGCAATATGGGTTCTAACCAGCCTCCAGCTCAGAGTTCCTTACAACGTAACCCTCACACAAAAATATTGGGATTTAAAAAAACACTATTTAGTATGTTTTTAAGCCATGTGTTTTATGAGGACACAGGAAGTGTAATAGTACACACACACACACACAGTATTTTATGTCCAGTATGGTGCATTGTTGTTGAATATACTGACCAAGATTTTGCATTTAACACAGGATGAAGGTATCATATCGTGGTCATTTCTTGCATAATATTTACACCAATTCCTTCATCGACTCTCCAGAGTTCAGATCAACACAATTGGACAGGGGAGAAAAGTTTCAGGTAATGTGTTCTAAGCCAAATATTTATCTGATGGATAATTCCTCTTAAATAGATAGTTCACCAGAAAATAAAAATGTGCAGTTAATTTACTCACCCTCGGGCCATTTAACATGTAGGTGATTTTATTCTTCATTCAAAACTTTCATCAAATGATGTATTATATTTTAGTTTGTTTTTTCAACTGTTCACATGCGATTGGGACTCTTGGAATATACAGTGTCACATGGAGATATTCTGTAACACTTTTACATATTCTGTAACGCATCCTTTTGACAGGTTACAATAACTGCTGAGGAAAACTGCAAACTACTGTGCTGGTCCAGAGAGCGTCTGACATACTACCTGGAGTCAGAGTCTTTTCTGAACGAGGTGTTTAGGTATCTCATTGGCAAAGACATTACCAACAAGCTTTACTCCCTCAATGATCCAACCCTGAGTGATAAGGTTAGAAAATAATCCCTCTGTTCTTGTACCTGGTATGAGATTAGTGAAGCTTTTTAGTAACAACCACAAAAGAGAATCTCACAAAACATGTCAATAACTTGTCCAGGATTTCTCAACATTTTGTTAATTGATCTTTACAATCAATATATATTATTTAAAAAACCCCTATTATTATTTTCTTGATGTTACAAATGTTAGAACTCACAAAGTTCCCACTAAAATGAGTTTCATTTCGAGGGAACTCGACACTGCATCTGGTTTGCAGAGCGCGGTTGCTCATGTGCCTCAAATCGTGTGTGATCAAATCGTTGTCTCCCTTTCTCGTTTATTATCCAAGAAATTCAGGCTGCTGGCAACTGAGGCAGATCTATCTTCAACCCCAATTTCCCACCTATTTATAAAAAAAAAAAACTTCTCGACTACTCTCAAATCCGTCCTCCAAGCCATCTCACCTCGAACCCTCCATATTATTTAACATGGAAATGCTTCCAAACCTCTCACTTATAACCTGCCCCTTCCTGATTTTTCTCTGCTTACCTATCGCCTCAACCTATCACACTCATTTTTAAGCGTGATCCTTTTTTCAGAAATTAATTTTCGGCGACCCTTCCTCTTCCATTAACAATTCACAAACCTCCCTCCTCAAAGGCATTTAAAGAAGCCACCCTATCCGCCCGAATACCAGACAGCTTATTACTATTAAAATACCAGCTTATTTACATTCTCCGTCTTGGCTATTACTCTGATACCAGCTCGCACTCTCAACGCAATGTTCTTCTTGGCCTTTGGTTTTCTCTGCCGCTCCAAATTAACCATCACTTAACATTAACTTCAACCCTATATCCATCCTACAATCGCAGTCTTACAGGTTTTGGATATCGAAACAATTGTTTTCTTTATTAAAGCAAACAGATCAAGCAAAAAGGTCACTCATTTATATTTTCAACTTACCGACTCCCATTCAACCGTACCACTCTCTCTTAAATCACCTACAGCACAGTTGGTCGTTCCCTGGTCCAGTCTCCAACTGATCCACATTTCATCGATGACTCCTATCACTGTGCAACGAGATTCAAAATCACTTAAAACTCATTCTCACCCAGTCCAGTGTCCTAGCAGACCAACTTTTTAGCCACTCATTTCGTTTAGGTGCAGCAACCACAGCTGCTGAAAAGGTCTCTCACTACATCAAATTCAGGCATTAGGCTGCTTGTCATCTGAAGCTTTAAAAACATATATCAGATCCAGCCACTTCCATATCCAGAAAGCTTATCTAGCCTTATCAGCTAATTAAATAATACCGTCACCTGTGCTCCTTCACCCTCCAACCTGTATGTCTAAATCATTCTCTCTATGTTCGCCTCTCCAGTTATACCAGGAACTGAAGGTTCCTGTTCACGGGCAGAGCCTTGTCCATCTCTTAAGCACCAGCCGAGCCCTCCCCGCTCAAATAGCAGTGAGCCTGTTTTGCTAGGCATCGTCAGACACTCACGTTCGCATCGGTGTGCGGGCACCCTGTTCAGAAGTCGTGCAGGACCACCTGTTCCGCACCTTCGCCACTCCGTCGATTGCTGCCCCCTCGATTGCAGGCGCGGGCCTACCTGTCCAATGCCATGAGCATCTACATCATAGCTCGGATGCTGTGAGGGCCGCCCCGGTCGAATAGAGAAACCAATTTCCAAATTTCGGTTTCTCAAAATTTAAGCCAGTCTGCGAGAATGCTTCAGTTCGACTGCTGGTGTGGTTTACTCGTCCAATGTCATGAGCATCTCAGCTAAAGCTTCCATCGGATGCTGTGAGAACACTTCCGATTGAGCCGCCACGTTTTGCCATTACGCTTCCCGTCTGTTATGCAAATTCTCTTCATTTCGTTATTTCATTCTTACATGAGTTTGCCCGAAAGGGAACGTCTCTTGGTTACATAAGTAACCTCAGTTCCCTGACCTGAGAAGGGAACTAGACACTCGGCATCATGTGATTCAGACACCCATAGCATCAAACCAGAGGCAGTGACTCGTTCCCTTCTCAGCGAACCGAGGTTACATACATAACCAAGAGGTGTTATTGTCTCAATAACAGAAATCACTTCTCTTGGACTGCAGTAAACACCTGAGATGTAGTCCTAAAGTTGCTTCATTAATAAGTGTGCCTAGACATGTTACACATTTGTGTGATGCCCGCCTGCTGGCTGCTTAGGTCCAAAAATTATTCACTTCTTCACTTCTTCACTTATTCACGTCAGTTTGTTGATAAACATAGTTTGTATTGTGATGTAAAGAAATTATAGTTACAACATAATTGCAAGGTGGGTACAAATAAAAAACTGAACTGAACTGAACTATCTAATAAAATTATGAACTTTGTTATGAGCATAATTGGTGCTCTTTAAAATGTTTCTGTATTTATCAAACTGTACATCTGTACACTCTGACCGTAAATAAATACTTTAAGCATTTAATTTTCTAAGGGTTGTCTGCAGAAAATTAGTCTCAAACTACAATGTGTGACATTGTATTTATGCATGACATTACTGTATAGAACAGATTGCAACTCCAACTTGGTAACAAAAAAACTGACATGAACACATTACTGAAAGGCAAAATAATAAAAAAATATTCTGGGCTTTCCTTGAAATGTTTTTCGGCTCAAGCCCCTGATGCCCATGCTTCACATTTTTTTCTTGTTTTCTTTCTCAATGAACCAGTGTTACATACATAACCAAGAGACATTCCTTTTCAAGGAAACTCGACACTGCATCTGGTTTGATGTTATGAGGAATGCAATACCAACTGCCCCATAATGAGTGGAGCGACTGCCACATGGCCGTATTGAAGCACAAATCAACATAGACATAACGCAATAGAACCCAAAATGCACACTGCTGGTGAAACAGTGCCCAGGTGAAATGAACGGGTTCCACCATATAACAGACATTTTGGTGGTCTAGTGGTTTCCCTGTGATGAACTGGACTTGGTAGGTGGTCTCAGTGGTCCTTTTCTGGAGCTTGAGCTGGTGGTAGAAGTTCCCAGATATTAAATTACTGGCTGACCCAGAATCGAGGCGAGCGTGTGCTGAGTCTTGGGTGTTAGGGTCTTGGGAAATAATCTAGACATAGAGAGGCGTTAATAATATTAAAAAGAGGCTCTTTTACAACAGGAAACAGCTCTTTCAGTAGTTTATTTAGTATGAGGTCTAATAGCCATGTAGTAGGTTTGAGTTTAATTAGCTTTTTCTGCCATATGTTTGTAAAGCACTGAAGATTTTCTTGGGGGATGATTATTATTGAGGGTGAATTGTCAGATGCAGTCATAGGTTATATTTACACATTATATCCTTATGGTTTCAGTTTTCTTGGGAATAAAATGTCACATTTCAATTCAAATTAAAATTTCTAAAGTCATTACTTCTAAAGTGTGATTGTTTTAATCTGGCCACTGTATTAAATAGACACTGTGGATTTTTGCAGAGGTGTTCAGCCGTTGCAGGTTTGTAGAGTCTTATAACATGAGTAATATGGTTAATATCTGCATTTGTGTTATCTACATGAATGTTAAAATCCCCCACAATTAGTGCCATGTCAACATTAGAAAATCTGCAAACTCATTTAGAAACTTTTTGTAAGGCCCTGGGGTCTATACACAGTAGCCAGTACAAGAGATACAATTTTGTATTATATCTGATAGCATAACATTAAGCACAGGCACTTCAAATGATTCAAACCATGGTCTTGTTGTCTGAGTAACATTAAGGGTCAAGGTCAAGGGTATGTTTAAATGTAGTTTCAGCACCACTGTCATGGCCAACCAGTCATGCTTATAACAGTAGAGCATGAGTAGAGTAGACTCATTAAGACCGATATAGTCATCTTGTTTACACCAGGTTTCAGTCAGACAAAGAACATCAAAACATCAATATTATTTCTGATCATTTCATGTACAATTACCACTTGAGGTGTTAGTGATCTAATGTTTAGGAGACCAAGCTTTAGATATTGTTTTTGTTCTTCCAATTCAGTATATTCTTGTTTTCAAATTCATAGTTATCAGATTTTGTTTTGGTCTTGCAACAAATGTATTCTTTGGCCTCACCTTTTGGGAACAGACAATGTCTCTATAGATTTGACTACTAATTAATTAACACTGGGACAAGCACCAATGGCTGTGGATTAAGGTTGGACTTACTAGTAAAATGGTGCATAGTGTCTTGGTGACATTGTCTAACATAATGTCTCTTTTCTTCTCAATATGAGCCAAGCTCATCCACAGATGTATCCCTGCAGCCAGTATAACTGCCAATGAGTGAGCGTAATTTTGCATTGAGCATATACAGCATTATTGCATATGCTCTGCCATTTAGATGTGAAGAGACCCAAAGGATTGGCAAAGTTTAAGCCTGCAGGCACAAAGCTCCACTCCCTGAGAGATCGCTTGCAAGTGTCTCATTAACGGGAGGCAATCCTCCATACCCGTGCTCTTGCATTCCCTCCGCATCTGTGTATTTCACCTGTGAAAAATTACCAAAGTACAGCTTCTTCTACAATCGCTGCCTTTTGGCTTCTGCTAAATATAATCTACAACAGCTCCTCATATGTGGGGCAGGCAGGCTGGGAAAGCTCACCCATGATCTTGCCTCCCCAGCCACATCCTGCATATCTTGGCTCACCGGCAGTAGGATGATATTCAACAGATCAAGATGCCAATGAGAGCTTTCTCTGACTTGGTGAATTACACCGCCCCTTCAGCAGGGGAGCGAGAAAGCCTCCTGCAGACCCTGCGAGATGAGCCTCCACGAGTCTCAATCTGTGGGGCACTGCGCAGACTTACCCAGGAAGGGAACCAGATAAGAGTGGACCTTCTTCAGCGAGAAGCCCTTGCAATGTGTGCACTCAGCTCCCTCAAGAACTAAGCATGCATGTTCTTCACCCAGGCAAACAACACAGAATATGTGTGTGTGCTCAGGAGTCCGAAACCTTTGATACAGGGGCATGCACTTTCCATGCAAGTTCCATGAAAGGACCATTGGTGCTTTGACACGAGAACAACAGACAAATGGCTCTTAAAGATAAAAAAGCTAATATACTCATAAACTGAAAGGTGCACCTGATGACCATCAAGCACTGCCAGGGCAAATTAGATTGGTGTGATTAGATTCAGACACCAGTCACACTGAAGTTGTCCCCAATAGTATCAAACCAGATGTTCAACATTACGTCAACATATTGACATATGGGGTCTCGCTTGAGAGCCCTATCACCTTCGAGTAGTAGAAAAACACGTCAATGAACATTAGCCCCGAGAGGAAAGCGGAAGCGGTTCTCACTCGCTTCCGGTGGCGGTCTGCTCAACGCTTCGGCAGAGTGAATTTTCATTCTAAAAGAGCTCCTATGGGTGTCTTTTCAAGGATGTTATCCGTCCGTGTGTTTCTGGATGCAGTCACTTCCTATTCTCATCTGATGGCCATGATTGCTGCATAACATGCCTGGGCAAAGCATGCTGAGGCAGTGTTCATGGTCAGGTTGTGCTCTTATTATAAGAGCATGGCCATCTTGACACTGCGGTCATGGCTCTCTCTTTTCTCAGGAGATCAAGCCCCCTCTGCTGCTACCCATTCTGTTGCGCTAGCTGCACATCTGAAGGCAACAGAGTTGGTTCACATTTTGGGAGATCTCAGAGTGATGGTGGAGACACTCCCGCCGGGTCAGTCCCCACAGATCTCCCAGTCATCTGTAGTGTTGGGATCAGAGCTGCCGGGTGACAGCGCCAGGGACACACTGTCACTTTTGGTGCTCCAGATGAGGACTGGATGTCGATCGTTGCATTGGAGCTGATGGCTGTGCTTGCCCGGGCATCTGTGCCTTTGGACTGAAGGTCCTTCTGGACCTTCCAGAAGCAGTCCAGAAGCAGACGGAAGGTATCAGGCACATCCTCCCCAGGCGTGACTCCACCTCCATGCCGCAGCCTGGCCCCCAGTCTGTTTATTGCCGAGGGCGTCCCCCTGCTGCACCGGTTCTGTCGCGGACTGAGGCTATCCCTCATCCACGTCATAGAGCCAGCCACAGGAAGTTGATGCCCACTCTTCAGGTCCCTGATAAGCCCTCCAGAAGGACGGCTAAGCGACCCTGAGAAAACTGGCCTGGAGTGCAGTAGGACTATTTTTTATCAGGAGGTGGTGTACGTACTGCTCCTTCCCCCGAAGGAGGGCTGGGTGGAGAATCTTGGGCTTGTGCCACAGCCAGGCCATCGCCTAGCGGTACCCCTATTCTCAAGAACAGTTTTCTCCCAGTCCAGGCCCAACTGGACGTTGCCAGACAGTGACAGACGCATCGCTTCCTCACTCCCGAGCTCGTCAGTTTACTTTGCCAAGGCAGATGAGGCTGCATTTGCAGGACGCATTGCCTCACGTGCCTCTCGCCTCCCTGTCAGGGCTAGTAGCTCACCCTCCTCTCGAGCTCGCCCCTGGCACCACCCCAGGCCCATCTGTTGCAGACTCGGCTACGCGATTCGGTTTGCCAGGTGTATGCCCAGGTACAGGCATCCTCTCTACCCCATTGGTAGACAGTGATGCCTCCGTTCTGTGAGCGGAGATTGTGGTCCTCATGGTGAAGGACGCAATATGGCCTGTCCCCCTGCTGAGGTGAAGTTAGGGCTTACAGCCTCTCCTTTATCGTGCCCGAAAAAGTAGGTGGGCTGTAGCCAATCTTGGATCTGCGTGTATTGAATCGGTCTCTGCACAAGTTATCCTTCAAGATGCTTATGCAGAAACACACTTTTCGTGTGTCTGTCCCAACAACTGGTTTGCAGCAATCAACTTGAAGGACACGTACGTCCACGTTTCGATTCTCCCTCGACATGGACCGTTCCTTCGGTTTGCATTCGAGGGTCGGGCGTATCAGTACAAGGTCCTCAACTTTGGGCTGTCCCTGTCTCCCCGCGTCTTAAGTCGCAGAGGCCGCCATTGCCTTGTTATGGGAAGTGGGTATTCGCATCCACAACTACCTTGATCACTGGCTCATTTTGGCCACTCTCGAGAACAGTTGTGCAAACACAGGGATCTGGTGCTCTGGCACCTCAGCCACCGGGGGCTTCGGGTCAACTGGGAAAAGAGCAAGCTCTCCCCAATACAGGGCATCTCTTTTCTCGGTGTGAGCTAGACTTGGTCACTATGGTGACTTGCCTCTCTGACGAGCGTGCACAGTCACTGCTGCTGTGCCTGAACCTGTTCAGAGCCAAGACAGCGGCCCCACTGAAACTTTTTCAGAGGTTCCTGGGGCATATGCCATCCGTGGCTGCAGTCACACCGCTTGGCCTAATGCATATGAGACTGCTGCAGCACTGGCAACACGACAGAGTCCCGAGATGGGCATGGCACCACGGCAGACACTGTGTGATTGTCACACTGTCCTGCTATTGAATCTTCAGCCCTTGGTTGGACATTGTATTTCTACAAAAGGCCACCCGGAGACTGAACCCCCTGAGGCCGCCCCTCTTTCCCTCTTGGGACCTTTACGTAGTCCTTCCGGGCTATTGGGAGCCCCTCTCGAGCCGCTTGTGTCAGTTGAGCCGAAGAGTCCGTCTCTCAAGACAGCATTCCTAATCGCACTTACCTCCATCAAAAGGGTTAGGGACCTGCAGGCACTGTCAGTCAGTGACTTGTGCCTAGAGTTCGGGCCTGCCTACTATCATATTATCTTGAGACCCAGGTCCGGCTATGTGACCAAGGTTTCCACCAATTCTGTCATGGACCAGGTGGTGAACCTGCAAGTGCTGCCTGTGAAGGAGGCAGACCCAGCCCTTACTTTGTTGTTGCACCCTGTGCCTTTATGTGGACTGTACTCGGAGTTTCAGAAACTCCAAACAGCTCTTTGTCTGCTTCAGAGGTTGGCAGAAGGCAAAGGCCCTCTCCAACAGAAGTTGGCCCACTGGATAGTGGAAGCCATTGCCTTGGTGTACCACTCCCAAGTCGTGCCTCCTCTTGGCCGTTGACGCATGGCACCCCTCTAGCAAACATTCACAGAGCTGCGGGCTGGGTGACACCTAACACCCTTGTGAGGTTTAACGATCTCAGGGTGTGGAGCTTGTGTCCTCCTGTGTGTTGGGACCCACTACGTAGTGGGCAGGAGGATGTGCTTGGTGTCTTCGCTTGCATTGCCTCCCCCCCGGGATAGGGGGAAATAGGCATTTATACTCCTTCCCAGCGGTTTCCCACTGGTGAATCCTGCGATGCGATTCCTCAAGCACCCGTTGGTGTGCAGGCTCAGCGGAGGAGCCTCACGCCAGGCCCAGTACTCGTGTGTATGCCACAGTCAGCCCTTGTACTGGGCTAGGTTACCCATTGGTAATCCCATGTGTGTATTCTCCACAATAATATGGTTTCCCTGTCTGTGAACCTGTGTCTTTCCCTTGGCACTTACTGCTGCCAGTCTCTGTTGACAGTAGTGCCATCCCAGTAGGTAGGACCTGCACAGAGACCTTTCTTAAAAGTAGTACTGCCTTGTCAGTCTATACCTCATCTCCACACATTACCTCCTTTTAGCAGGGTGTGGTCTCTGCAGTGCCCTTTCCCTGGAATATGGCGCTTCCCCCAGTGTTCTCATGGCTATCCCAAGAGAGGAAGGAGACCAGTGCACAGAGGTGCCTTCTCCTGGGGGAACAGGAACAGTTGTCATGACCACTCCGGAGCACTGGGTAGGTTACGGAAGCAGGGAAGCTGTCGTACAGAGCGCCTCTCCTGCCCTTGCATTGCTTGCATTCCTAGCCCATAATGTGGATCGGCTTGCAGCATTTTCCACAGGGACCCCATATGTCAGTAAGTAACGTACATCGAACGTGGCAGACTGAAAGGGACTGCAAGCCTAATCCACCACTGATTGGCCCGGGACACATCTCGGCTCCTCAGCACAAACCTAAATGAAAGTGAGTTGTGGCCGGCTTTATACCCGCTTCCCGGGTGGCAAATCCTTTGCCCAAATTCTCATTGGCTCTTTCCTCTCTAGCCAATGCTCATTGGCACATTTTTCTACTACTCAAGGGTGATAGGGCTCACAAGCCAGACCCCATACGTCAGTACGTTGGCGTAATGTCTCCGTTCCCTCCTTCAGGGAACGAGGGTTACATATATAACCAAGACGATACTGCTGTTGGCGAATCTGCTTTGTTGTATTGAAATATTTAAAAAGTTTGTGTTCGATTATTTATTTAACGTATTTTTAAATAAAATATTGTGACTCTTTCTGATTAAGTAACTGAATTGTTGATATCAAGAATTCATAATTTATATTGTTAATCAATTATTTTGATGACAAGGTGACAGGACATGTTTTAGTGAGATTCACCAACAAACATATATAGCAAATGTCATATTCATGGTAAATGATAAGTGCAACATGATGCATATGCTGAATGTATGAATGTTGTGTAAGATTCAGACAGCTGGTCTTTTATTCTTGATTACTTTTGTCTATTGTTAAAAATGATTCACCACTTATTTGATTATGGAATCATCATGAGAGTGTTATGTATATGTTAATGTAATGCTGATGAAATATCAGGCTGTAAAGAAGATGGACCGTCAGCCGAGCCTGTGCTCTCAGCTGTCAATGATGCAGATGAGGAACAGTATGGCCAGCACCAGCGACACGGATGACGTGCTCAGTCAGATCCTGAGAGGAGGGTCAGCTGGGTCATCTCTCCGTAAGTCTTAGTACACTTTTGTGCTATTCAATTTGTACTCATTCATACAGATTCAAACATGATGCATTGATTGCTAAATACGCTCCAAAAATTAATAGTTTTCTTTCCCAAATGTGTCATTTCACTTCAGAAGACGTGAGCTATTACAAAGCTGAAATAAACCAGGATATTGTTAAATATAACTTTGATTTTAAATGATTTAACGATTGTTTAACTGAAGTCGCATACACCTAGGATGGCATAAGGGTAAATTGAAATAATTTTTATTTTAGAGTGACCTATTCCTTTAAATTGTCAGTACATATCATATTTAATATCCATTCTTCCTCATGTTCATTCTGCACTCCATCTGTTCAAGTGAGAGCGGATAATAGATACTAAATTTGTGATGTTGCAAAAACTCAATTGGTGTGATTTCACAGGATTAATATAGAGTGTCAGTATATTCCTGATGTTCTCTCCTCCTGTTCCTCCTCTAGCTGTGACCTCAGATCGGGCCTGACAGGATGTAAGATGATCTCACTGATTCCCTTTTTCTAAGTGCCACCATAATGACCCAGTTATCATAACCTGAACTGTAGGATCAGTGTTCTTGTGAACACCTAACTCCCTTAATGCTCAGAGCAAGTGATCTATGATAACGAGGGCTGTTATGAAGTTAACAATTAACATCCAAACAGCTATATTTGATGAGTTTGCACAAGTCCATAACATGTCATAAAACACTTTTATATAACCTTCTCGAAATTCATCCCCGTTTTAAACACTCTTTTGAATGTAATTGTTGATCATTTGCTTTATCCAGAAAGAAGCTTTATATAAAGATAATTATATTACAAGATAATTAGTTAAAGATAAAATTATTTTTTAATTCTTAGGTTAATTGAAGCAGTGAAACTTTGTTGGTCTCGGTTAATAAATCTGATCATGAATAAATTGCACAGTCGACTAATATGAACCAAACTTCATTAGTAATTTATAGTCCTCAAATCTGGTTGGATGAGAAGTATTTTGTAAACAAATAAGCATTTCAGCACTTCTGGTTCTCTCGTCCCAAAGTCAATGGGTTTTTTGAATGGGTTTTTGGTTATAGGCTTAAAATAAGGTCTCTGATTAACACAAGTTCAAGATCGACATAAACACAGCAGTAATACTTTTAAAAGCTTTTCTGTGTCTTGAAAAAGGTGATTGCTAACAAGTTGCTAAATGCAACTACAGATGTTACATTAAACGTCAGCATGCAAAAGAATTTGTAAAATAATGCAACGTGGGCACAGTTCTCCTAATAATGTGAATGAAGATCCATTTACACAGTAGTTCCTTAAAAAAAACATGTTTTTAAGAAAATTTATAGTAGTTGTTTGAGGTTTGGTGATGATATTGAAGTTAAGCGGCTGTGGTGTAGTTTATTTATAGCATTGTTTATAGCAAGGTTAGCTTTTATGCAGCTTAGACAAAACGTGTATCATAATTTTTGCAAATCACAGAGCTTATTTTTTGTGATAATCCAAAAGCCTATGGAAAAATCCCATTTACTTTTTGAGAACCTGTATGGAGGTAACTGCCAGGCTGGCCTACAAAAATATGTCATCCCTGCAGCTCTTTCACTCTCACATGTAACAGTTGAAACTATTCTTTCTTGACAGTTTTTTATTTAAGGTTTGGACACTTTTAACTAGCAACAGATACTGAATCTATAGCATAAAAAGGTAGTTCCACCCACAAGACGATTTTTGGGAAACTAATGTTTTCATATTTACATACCTTTATTGTGTAATAAACTGTTGCATAAAAGCAATATTACAGTATGGCTGAATCATAACTGTATTGATGCAGGACCATAACACACACTTCCTTGAGCATATTACAGAGCTTTTTGCAATACTTGAATGTGAACTTACATATTCAGATATTTTTTGATAACTGTATAATTTAGCACTGTAACAGGCAACCAATGTCTCAGTTTATATATATATTATATATATATATATATATATATATATTATTTTAAGTCATACCAGTTATTTGTTACATCTATTGATTTGGCAAGTGATAAGTGAGAAAAAAACTAGCAAGAACACTTTACAGCCCACAGACTTCGGGTACTCTTAATTTTATATAACCTAACTGCATAACAAAGTTTTAACTTTGTTTGCGTGATTTTATTTATATCCCTATATTACTGTGATGTGGTTGTTGAACGTAAGTGAATGATTTCAAGAACTACTTCTACTGCTTATATTCATTTTTTATTTAATGCAAATGGATTAAATCTTTACTTAACTTTATAATACACTACACTTGAATCTTACTGTGTAACCGAGTAAATGTCAGTGATAATCAAAGCTTTATTACCTTTGTCTTTTTTCAGAGAAAACTCAGACAAAGGCATCCACAACCATGAAGCCAATTGAAGAAGGAATGGAAGACGATGTATTTAAATCAGAATCTCCCACCACCTCCCAAAACATTTTAAAGAATCCCATAGAAGACATGTAAAAAAAGTATTTTGTTCTGTAAAGAAGGTATATTAAAGAACGCAATATTAATTGGAAAAAGAAAAGAATTTAGGCTTCCACTCCCAGATTCAACTGTTCAGTCATGTTTGAGGTGGTCCAGTATTACAGGATTTATCCAACTCATGCAGAATGATTCCTTTCTTAAAAAACCTTCTTGCAAAAAAGTATGTTTTACAACTGGAATCAGATTTATTTAAACAGATTTTTGAATTTAATTTTTGAACTGAAGCATATTATTGGATATCAGTTTATGTGGAGCAGGATTTTGATTCAGAGACAGAGCACACAAAGTAAATTGCATAAAACATTTTTCTACCATTAAAGCATGTTTATATTAAATTGTTCTGTGTTATTACATTAATTAAATGTGTAGGAGCAGAAATACAGGCATTTGCCTATGTGAATACATTAATAAGGGCATTTAACATTACCTGTTCAAAACTATTTTAAAAGATTAACCTGAAGTATTAATGCGACTAATTACAGTGGAGCAGTTGATAGCACAGAAGTTACACTTTTGAAATAATGTTTGTTGCAAATATCAATATGTTCAGACAACTGTTTAAGTTTGTCTGAAGAGATTGCATCACCTCTTTGATGTACAGTTTAGTATGTCAGTCTCCTTGCATGTCTTTAAAAATGTTAAATCAATACTTTATTAAAATGATTATATTAAGACACTCCAGAATATATATGGATTACATATTGTTCACACCAGTGTATATGCAGTAGCTGTTACAGCTTTTATTGTGTTCAATAAATTGAATGAAGAGACATTTATGGTTCCATTCATTTAAAGGAATAATAATACTGATAATGTTTTGAGCCTATTAAGAGACTGATACATCATGTATCAATGTAAACAAATATATCAGCGCCCAGACTCCATAGGGGCACAAGAATATCTTGGGACTAGTAAGTCACAGAAAAGAAGAAAACTGTGGATGCCCACAATTCAATGGGTCCTCCAAAGTCCTTGGCGTCCCATTCAGAGGCCAGACATGGAGATTCCAGATGTCCTTTTAGTCAGAAGTTCCTAAAATAAGTTCTATAGTATGATTAAAACATATTTTACCTTGATTAAATATGTTGTGCTTAGAGAAAAAGCACCCACCATACTGCCGCCACCCTGGACTGCTCCACCCAGACCTGGCCCTAGGCTCCCGGGGATTCCCTGGTGTGGGCTGTGTATTTGATTTCTGTATTGATGCTCCTTTTGCTTAATTTTCTGCCCGTCCTGTGTCATGTCTTGTTCCTGTCCTATGTCGTCCTCCAGTCAGTCCTGTCTGCCTTGGTCCTGTCTGCCCGCCAGTCCTGTCTGTCTTGGTCCTGTCTGCCCGCCAGTCTTGTCTGTCATGGTCCTGTCTGCCCACCAGTCTTGTCTGTCTTGGTCCTGTCCTGTCGGTCTGTCCTGCCCTGTCAGTCCATCTGTACAAGTTGTCTGTTCTGTCCTGTCGGTCCGTCTGTCTGAGTGGTCTGTTTTGTCTTGTTAGTCTGTTTGTCTGTTTTGGGATGCCCGGTGTGCGTCCCTTTAGGTGGGGGGTCATGTCAGGATCCTGACATCCCCTATGTTTTGTGTCAGAGCATGTTTTTTAGATCCTGACTCCTTCTAGTCTTGGTTTTTGTTTCTTGGAGTCGGGATCTGAACTCCATGCTCTGGGTCCTTGTGGAAGCACATGGCCTCTGTTTTGTTTACATTTGCCATGTGTTTCCCCGCCCCCTTGTTTCCTTGTCTTGTTAGCACTTGTTTTGCGCACCTGTTTGTCCTTGTTCCTCTATTTAATGCCAGTGTGTTCTCTGTTTTGTGCCGGTTCGGTTTTCATGATTTTCAGAAGTTTTGTTGGATGTCTAGCAAACTAAGAGTTATAGAAAAATGAGGTTTTGAATAAAACTCAATAAGCGTTTGATAACTTTTTGTCATCATTGTCTCTAGATGCCATGTGCCATATTTTGTCCAAATTAGACAAACGATCTAGGATGAGTTTAAAAAAGTAGAATTTTTGGAAAATTTAAAGTGGCGTAAATATTAAATGATTAAAATGACGTCATAGGCTGTGTTGGAATCAGCATAAGCCAAGGAATCAAAGGGAACTAATTTTGTTTCTAGAACTTATGAGTCAAAAGTAAATTTCATACTGTTCTCTATCTGTGTGCAAAACTGAATAACTTTACTATGTATTATTCTATGTATTATTCTGCCATAGACTTTAAGAAAGGAAGAATAAATATAACTGCACACAGCAATTATGGGGTAAAGTCCAAAAAGGGCACAAAGGAAAATATATGTTGATGTATCCGATAAAAGCATAGGTAAAAGCACTTAAAATATATAAACTAGATAGTAAAGTCTGACAAAATCTTGGCCTGACAAAGCCCAGCCTGATGGGTTTTAAGATGAATCTAGCATTCAATAGCATGATGTTAGCATGTTTTAACATAATTAGCATGATGCTAGCATGACTTAGCATTATGTTAGCGTGATGATTGCGTGATTTGAGCCCACCCCCAAGTCTTTACAACATTCTGATGCAGATCTATGACATCACAAAGATCTGCTGAATGTTACGTCTATAGGTTTTATTATTGGAAATCTACTGGGTGGTTTCTAGGGTACTGTAACTGGTTGCCAGGGTGTGGCTGTGAAGTTGTAATGTCACCATTTGTTGCTGCTTGCTAAGCCGAGGGATATGTGCCCACCCCCAAGTCTCTACGAGTACAAGTCTCTAGCTATAACGTCAAAAAATTTAGCCCAAAGTTAAGTTTATGAAATTTTTTGCCCGCTTTTTCGTTTGCCCTTTAAATATCTTATAACTTATAAAATTCATAGCACATGTCTCCACAATAAGCCAGACGATTTGACCCCTCATTCATGGGGGTCAAATTGTCTTTAGCCTGACTTTTAACGGCACATGGATATCAGAGCTCTCTGTGTTCATGTATACAGACAGCTAGTCAGACGCTCCACTCCGGTTCTGAAGCAGGTGAAAACCTGGCCAGCAGGAGCCCTCTCTGCTCTTTAGGACTGTTTTGAACTCACTGACTGGCATATGTTCAGGAAAGCGGCAACTGATGGCGACTTCACCAACTTGGAGGAATACATTAGTGACCAGCTATATCAGCAAGTGCATTGATGACGTCACCGTCTCCAAGACCATCACCACATGCTTCTGAGGACACAAGACTCTGCCTTCAGAGCAGGTGACAAGGCAGCCCTAAGAACAGTGAGGGCCAAACTGTCCCTGGCTA
The DNA here is from genome assembly GCA_036877525.1 of Chromobotia macracanthus. Classification (NCBI taxonomy): domain Eukaryota; kingdom Metazoa; phylum Chordata; class Actinopteri; order Cypriniformes; family Botiidae; genus Chromobotia; species Chromobotia macracanthus. The sequence continues at coordinate 1,770,433 of JAZGTH010000074.1, read as the reverse complement.
TCAGAGAGGCAAAGCGCACACATGCTCAGAGAATCCATAACTATTTCGAGGCCAGCAGGAAGACACAGCGCATGTGGCAGGGCATCCAGGCATCACCAATACAGGACAACATCATCTGCCTGTGACAGTGATGCCTCCCTCCCAGATGCGCTGAACAACTTCTACACCCGGTTCGAGGCACAGAATGGCATGACGACGAGGAAGACCACCCCTCCTCCCAATTACCAGGTGCTGTGTCTAACCCTGACCGATGTGAGGAAGAATTTACACAGAGTCAACTCGTTGAAGGCTGCTGGTCCAGACAACATTCCTGGCAGGGTGCTCAGAATGTGTGCAGAATAGTCCCTCTGCAACTGGATCCTGGACTTCCTGACTGGGAGACCTCAGTCAGTCGGATCGGAAACAGCACCAAGTTTTTTGGTGTTCACCTGGCAAAGAACCTCACCTGGTCGCTCAACACCATAAAAAAGAAAGCCCAGCAGCGCCTGTACTTTCTGAGAAGACTGAGGAAGGCACATCTCCTAGTTCTCCTGTAGCTCAGTGGTAGAGCATTGCGTTAACAGCTCAAGAGGTTGTGGGTTCGATTCCCAGGGAGTACATGTACTAAGAAAATATATAACTTCAATGCACTGTAAGTCGCTTTGGATAAAAGCGTCTGCCAAATGCATAAATGTAAATGTAAATGTAAATCTCCCACCCCCCCCATCCTCACCACATTCTAAAGAGGGACTATCGAGAGCATCCTGTGCAGCTGCATCACTGCCTGGTGGGAATTGCACCGTCTCTGAGTGCAAGATCCTTCAGCACATAGTGAGAACAGCTGCATCACTGCCTGGTGGGAATTGCACCGTCTCTGAGTGCAAGATCCTTCAGCACATAGTGAGGACAGCTGAGAAGGTCATCGGGGTCTCTCTTCCCTCCATCACAGACATTTACACCTCATGCTGCATCCGCAAAGCCACCAGCATTATGGATGACCCCACACCCCCCCCAGCATTGTGGATGACCCCACATACATTCTTTACTCTCCTGCCATCCGGTAAACAGTACTGAATGACCAGGTTGTGCAATAATTTCTTCCCCCATGCTATCAGACTCCTCAATATGCAGAAACTCGACTGAAGGAACACACACATACACATATACACACACATCTGTACATCCTCCACACATTTTTTTGCACTATGCTGCTAAATACTGCACATAGTCTTATGTTTACACTTATGCTTACACTTATATTTTATTATCACTAGGATCACTTTAAAACAGAGCTGTGTGTACTGGTCTGCGCTGCACTGGGACATACTATGTCCATTTACTATGTCCCGGTAGTCATTTTACTGTCTTGTGCTGTCTGCACATATTTGTACTTGTGCACTTTATGTGTAAATTATGCAGCCTTGTAGTTCTGTGTTGTTCTATGTTTATGTAGCATCTTGATCATGAAGAAATGTTGTTTAATTTCACTATGTACTTGTATATAGTTGAAATGACAATAAACTCCACTTGACTTGACTTGATACTTGACTAAAATTAAAATACAATTATTAAGCACAAAGGTCTGTAGCCTCAGTTAAAAATGATAGCTAAAATTCCTTACTTAACTCTTATGTATTGTTCATTTAGAATGTACACTCAGTAAAATATAAATTTCCAAAAATGTAATATTACTCACTTTATTAATGTTGAAATATTTTGATAAAGATCAATTATTTTGAATACTAACAATCCACAATCTGATTTCTGACTTGTGATGCAGCCTGAATCATGACACTGTTTGTTCATCTGCCAGAGGAGAACTGGCCCCCAAATGTACCTTTGTTTTTATCAAGTTTTTCTCTGTTCTGTTACCTGATGGAGTTTGGGTTTCTGTTGCCTCAGGCATGAATAGTTAGGGGATACTAAATATTCAACAATATTATTGATCAGAATGTAGTGACATGTTGGACTAGAACTGAGTTGAGCTAGACTATGACACCATTTTTGCAGAACTGTTTTATATATTAAATGAAGTAACTTAATTTATGATCTTTACAATAGAACCGAATCAACACTGAACTGACTTCAGCTGAACAATGACGCCATTTTCTTTTAGAGCTGCTCTATGGCCGAAATGAACTCTACGTCAATTATTTTCCTGTTATCACTATAAAGCTGCGTTAAAATATGTGTTGTATAAAAGTGCTATATAAATAAAGGTGACTTCACTGTACATTTGAGCACTTTTATTAGTAATTATGGTAAGTTATTGTTTTATTTAAATTAGTGTAACAAGTTCAAGGAATAAATGATGAAGAAGTCAAGGTGGTAAGTAATCCAAGGCTTTTATTGAATAAAGAAAACAGAAAATAAACTTTTGTGGGCACACTGCCCCAACCAAAGTAACACAGTCCACAGAAAATGACTCATGTGTTTCTCTCCCATTCCAGGTGTGCTGGCCGCATTGCATCTCTTCACCAATCACTAGAATTAAAGACAGGTGTTAGTAATCATTCACTTGACTTCCTTATCACCGCTCGCACTCGTTCCCTCACTGCAGATTTTGCTTCATCACGCTCCCCTCGCCACAAATAGTTTTTTTTTTTATGTTAGTTATTTTTTTTTTTTGGTAATGTAAAATTCATTTATTTTAACTTCCGTAGAGATAACATGGAGAATGTGCCATGGTTTCATGGAAAGTTGCTGCCATCTGCTGGAGAAGCACTTTAAAATTAGAACAACAGGAAATATAAACTACAGCTAACAGATGGCTGCGGACCATTATTTCAAATAGGCATATACATATTTTCACAAGTTTTTAAATTTGTTTAGACATTATAAAATCCTTTTTTAATAAAAAATGACTCTTTGCCAAAGTTTTTTTTTTTCCACTGAAGTGTAAGCATGAGTATTCCAAATAGTGGCGCCATTCACATTTGCTGCTTAAACGAAATGTCAAAAATACCTCTCTAAATAATGTCTACTGGTATAAGGCATATGTGGAGTAAAATATGTGAACTTATAAATTTAGTTCTAAACATAGGTTAGGGGGTGGGGACTGAGCTTGGGCCAAGCCTCAGGTTCGAGCCCCTTTCGAGGACAGCAAGCCAAGTTCGTTTACCATTAACTATTAAGACTGAATGGGCAGGAAAACTCGTGAATCAGCATTTAAATTGAGATTTATCGTATGTCATAGGATGTCATGGCTAAATGTCAAATAAATGTAAAGATATCGTGCAGCCTAAGGGTTTTTGAAGCATTTAACCTAAGGCTCTTTTACTTTTTACTCTGCTTATAGTATGTTCAGCCAAACTTATGCTTGCAGTTTAAGTGTGTTGTTTTTTTTTTCGCAACACCTCACAGTGTTATAACTTGTATGCCGTATGTTTATTTCTGAATTAATCAGAATTTTGAACGGTGACTTGCTGCCATCTGCTGGCCATAATACTTTCACATTTCAAGTATTGTTTAATTTTGTCATTCATTTTATATTTCTGAATTTAAAGTTACGTTTAAAACAATCTCATTAAATTATGCATTTGTTATAGTTGTGTAAATGCATACTGCCCCCTGAGCAGCATTAAACAGTGTAAATGCATCTAAAGCAACTGTACAGAACTAAATTTAATAGTTTATATAAAAGATTTAACAACAATTTAAAAAAATGTAACATTTGCCAAAAAGATTGCCTTCTTTGTGCTTGGCCTCTTAATTGTTGTTTGCAGCTATTTTGTATCCATTAGTTTTCTTCTTCTGCTCTTAAGTCTATGGCAGACCATAGAACCGTACATAGGAAAGTTATGAAATTTGGAACACAGATAGAGAACAGTCTGAAATGTTACCATACAAAATTCTCTACCTCATACTCTCAAGCGCCACCAACAGGTCAAAATTTTACTCATGTTTATGCTCAACTTTTGAACCAAAAGTCCTAGAAACAACATTCCTTTCATCTGAGTCCTTGGCTCATGACATCATTTTAGAAAAACAAAGTTATTAAAAGATTTTTAATTGACCAATCCGCCCTTGTACAGCACATCAACGAATTCGCAGAAGAGCATGCAATAATGGATATAAGACTGTATCTTGACAACGCTTTGGTGGATTAACACAAAACTTGAAGTGTCACCACAGACGTAGCCTGAGGGTGCATGCACAGTTTACTCACAGCCCCACCTGCTGATCCAGAGATTTAATTTTTATTTCTTATAACTGTTGAGTTCTTTGATCTATAACTATAAGAGTAGTCTCTTTAGAGACTTTTAAGGCATGTTGAGTTAAGCAAAACCAGTTTGTACAAATTTAAAAAAAAAGGTTGTAATTAATATTACTGAATGACGTAACACATGAAATGGTTACTTTCTGTGTGTGTAGAGAATATTACCTTATACCGTAGATTAAGAACAGATAGAGGTGATAGAGGGCAATTGAGGACTGTAACTGACCCTAGTGGCTGGATTCCTTAGAGCTTAAGTAAAGAAGAAGAGCATAAAGAAAGGGCAGAACCCAAGAGAAGAGCTCAAGGAAAAGCACTCAGAGAAAAGAGAAGCAGAAAGAAGAGTGCAAAGGTAAAAAGAGACAAAGCATATCTTACATTCCCTTTATATCCTTTCCTTGACCATGTGACTGAAACCAACCTAAGACAAGTGGACTTTTATTCTGCTGTAAAACCGAGACTTGAAACTTGGCCAGATTGTAGGTCTCAATAGGGTCCCTACAGTGATTCAAAATACGTTTGTACTTATAACTCCTTCACTGTTTGCCATATCAACAAGTGTCATAACGTTGGAATCCTTAAGACGAATAAGATCTCCAATTTTATTTCCAGCACTAAAATTTTCCTGCCATTTTGAATTTTTCACAAAACCACAAAAACTTGTGAACTAGTCGTTTTTTGATAAGTTGGAACCAAGTCAATGCTGAAATATTCTCAAGAGTCAGATTGTTAATAACCTTAAAAAAATGTTTTTTTAATTCATGTTCACAACGGGATGCCAAAATGTTCCACAAAAAGTGGGTGGGGCCACATTTTGGTTACATGGCTATAACTCAAGAAGGGAATCAGATATCTTCACTAAACTTGGTATGCATGTAGGAATCTCATCTGTAAGCACGTAAAAAAATTACCAATTGGCCATTGGCCATTGGCCACTTATAATGTGAATGAACAAAAATGAATATAACTAATTCAAAATTAGCTCAATCGCTTAGAAAATTGGCAAGCAGTGTCAAAAATTGGCAAGCAGTTGTCATGATTATGTATGAGGACATTCGATTATCTTGAAAAACAATGGTCAATGAAATTTGAGCACCTGTTGGACAAGATTAACGGAGGCCAGTTGGAACAAATCTGGTGGGCATGTTTGACTCATGTCCACAATGATATTTCACTCAACAGTTGACAAGCATACAAAATATTGATCATGTTTTACAGCTCCTAATTCTGAACGACTTTTCTTTCTAGAACCACTGCTGCTAATCAATCTGCTCTTTAAATATTGGAGAATATTTAAAAAAAAACTACTTTGCAAATTAGTCATAGGTTTATCAAGCAACATCAATTAAACCAGTACAGTGCAATTCTTTTCACTCTCTAGGTAAATAATTTTCAAAAATATGTTAAACCTTTGCATTTAAAATGTTATAACAGGGTAGTTTAAAAATTGGTACTAATATATCTGTTTTTCCTAAATTAAATAACAGATGACCACAAAACTAAGTGAGCTTATGCATGTTGTGATTCTAAAGAAACCTGCAAACTTTCGTGTCGATTGGGGGATAGATGGTGCTTAAACGGTTATACATTTTTAAAAATGCTATTTTTCTGTAATAAATTGCCTGAATTTAGTGAAAGTTGTCATTTTCATCTCTGTTTTAGGTGCTTACAGGCTTGCTAAATAATACATATCTATTTAAATCACAATATCACGCAATAAACATGTTGTCCTGAGTTGCCTGAATACTGATAACATCTGTATGGTGAATAATATGCCTGTATTTTGTGCATATAACAGTTCAAGTTCACAACTATTTTTAATATGTGGAAAACAGGCCATTCTAAGTTAACATGCTAAATTTCATTAATTTCACATTTGTTTTAATATATTAATTTTTTTTATAATGATAACACTCTCAAACCAGCTCGTAGGATGCAGCAGTGTGCATTTAAGAATTGGGCTAATCCTAATTTATTGCACACTTTAAAATATGTCTGCTGTAAGTCAGAACCTTCTAAGGTAACATGCTAAATTTAATGAAAATGTTTAATGAAAGGGAAGATAGACTCTGTCACGCCTTGGACTTTCAATCTTTCTGGTGCAGCTGAGTTCTGAGTTCTGCGCTTTTCAGACTGTACGCAACCCACACAACCTGTGGAGGATGTCTCCAACGCAGGACTGATTTCCCGACGGTGTGGAACGTAAATATACTTTTTCGTTCCAAACATCTTTCAAGACCTTGGCACTAGTAATCACAGTGTAGGCTTTGTATGTACTACTTAGCAGAGAGTTTAGGTGTTGTTTTTGGGAGTTGACAGCCTAAGAATATTCTCCTGCCACCACATTCAGCAACAGCATTGCATCTTTCACTCTGTGTTTATTCCAGTCATTGTTTTCATTCGATAATCCAATCTTTCTAAAGTATTATTCAATTATTGTAGTGTTATTTTTATATCTACACATTAGTTTTTCTATACCAGTAGTTATCCCTTTTGTATTTGTACTACTATGTCTTTCTTGTGTTGGTAATCAGAGGCTCTACAAGTTAGCAAGAATCTCACAAAATCCTTCCGATATCCCAGGTGATTTACCCCCTCCACTTTACATAATTTGTCTTATCATTTATGATTTATGTTGGATTACTTCAACGAATGTTGAGGTGGAATTCCTCAGCTGGTGCCCTGAGGTAAAAGGAGGGAGAGGTCATCTGACACACACACACACATACTTGGGGTGACGTGTGACCAAAACTCACACACACCTTTGGTGTCCTGTGTGAGGCTAACTTTGACTGAAATGAGCCCTCTGTTTACCCATACAGGAAAATAAACCAAGTAATGGGAGTAATTAAACTGCAGGAAATCAACAACCCATTTAAAAACTCAATTTCATGATAGCAAGTGGTTCTTTGCAAGGTTGGATTTATAATTTCTGTGCTCAGTTCTACTGTACCTGTATGGGATTTGCACGATTGACTTGTTTGTGGCAAATAGAGTAGTGGTTAAGCTGTGAAGATTTTGTTTAGGGATAAAGATCTGGTAAAGTTCATTGTCATCCAAATTTGCAGGAATAGCAGATGTTGTAATTATTAATTTTAACTGTAGTTAAGATTTATTAATGTTAGCAGTTATAAATTGCTACTAAAAATAGCTTCAGTTCATACACTTAGTAAGCTTACCTGATTTTAAGGTTCCTGGCTAAAACCTAAAAGCCAAGTGTTAAGTTATCACTAGTCTCTGCGTGACATCCATTATCTCAGTGTACGTGTGATAAGCTCAGTACATCAAATTAGTGATAGAATAAAGAATCTGCCAAATATGGCTGACCTAACTGCACCTAAACAACTGGTCATAGACTTAACCAGTTCTGTTAACTCTGGCTACATAGAGACAATAAGAGGTCTAGACTATGATGATATTAGCCGTAAAACAGCACAGCTTACAGCTGAAGCAGCAGGCCAGGTTGTAAAGGGGTCTACACTGGTCAAATTCCTCTCTAGTCTGGCACTAAATTGGGCTGTGCAGTTAACCCAAGCTATAGACAGAATATCCTTTGCTAATGAACACATTAGGAGCAGTGATATGAGGATCCAAGATCTAAAGAGTGAACTGGCAGAACTGCTTAAGGGAAATAGCTAAAAGGGGATCTCGAAAGAGAACAGAGACTTTGCACTGAGGCCTATGAGCAGTCACGGATGCTTAGATGCCAGCATGAGTCTAAACAGACCCAGAATAAGTTGAGAGAAGACCTGGGTAAGGCAGATGATGAGTTACTGGAGATACAAGGTAGTCATAACAGAATAGCTGCTAGGGCCCGGCAGTGGACAGATAAAGCTGTTGCTGCTGAGAAGAGACTAAAGGAAATAGGGAGAAGAATGGATGAAATGGATATAGGAATGGGCAGTCCTTGGTGACTTAACACAAAAGGGTAGAGCCAGTAGGATTTACATCTCTGTCTCACTTGAAAGCGTGTTAACATGTGATGCTCTTTTAGACACAGGTTCAGAAATTTCTCTGATGTCTGCCAGATTGTTTAAGGAGCTCAACCAAATGGCCAACTCGCTAGGTAAATGGCTCAAAATAGAAAGCTGTCAGATGAACATAACCAGTTAGGGACCAGGCCCCTATCAAGCAGCGGGCATGGGTGGAATTAACCTTTGACAAGATGAGAATACTCCACCCCCTTTATGTTGCTGGTTTTATACAGAGCGACTACTCATTGGGCAGGACTTGTTAAACAAATTAGCACCATTGGTTGACTATCACAGCTGTCAGTTGTGGGCTCAGGTCAAAACCCCCCAGCCTATTGATACAGTCTCCAATTATGAATGATGTAGTGCAGTGGCGGTAGAGACAATGCAAATGTCGGGTTCACAGTCTGTTACTTCAACCTATGCAATTCTTAGAGAAGAGAGACGCATTTTTATGTGCCCTTAAATCCTCTAACACAGAAGCCAATTTTCCGCATGTGATAAGTAATGTACAGGTTAATGAGGTACCTGTTAGGGATGCTGTCGTAGTACTTTTGTCAGAAAAGTCAGCTTTATGAGCTTCTACTCAGAAAACGTGACATAGCACCTCTTGTAGAAAAAAAACAGAGTTTATGGCTCGCTAATGACCCTCAAACAACAGTAAAGAGTGTGGGAGTTTGCTCTGTTCACCTCAAGCTTGGCCAAAAGGACTTTACTCACTACGTGTTTATGGTACCTGAATTAACAGACTTGGTGTATATCGGCTCTGATATTTTAGTGAGACTGGGTGTCCAGCTAGACACGGTAAACAATGTTTTGTGGTCAAGGGCAAACACTGAATTCCCCAAGCCTGTCAGGTTTTGAATGAATTTGGCATAATGGTTCCTGCACAAATGGCGGACGTCCCAGTCAGATTGCTTATCGAAAAAGGGCAAGAATTGAAACAAGCAGTATCAGCTTTTTTCCAACCATCTGCCCAGTTTTGTACAACCCCAAATCAGAAAAAGTTGGGACTGTTTCAAATCACATCATTATTTAACCAATTTACCTGATTACTAGCCCTAAATTGCTCCTGTTCCAACTTTTTTTGAAATGTGTTGCAAGAACCAAAATAGGAATTTTGTTTTTATGAAGAAAAAACAATAAAAATCATGAGGAACACACTAAATAATGTGCTGTTGTATTGTCTGCAATGAAATACAAGTCAAAGTAAATTTAGAAATCACTACTTTCTTTTTTTATTTGTGTTTTCCATACTGTCCCAACTTTTTCTGATTTGGGGTTGTAATGTAGGACTCACCATTCGTAGTAACCCACAACTTGAACTTTGTAACCGCTCTACATACCTGCTTGGGCAAAATCTTACTAAGGTAAACATCCACATTACCCCATGTACCCCGATAGGTTACCTGATTGATAGCTCTTTTTATGATTTTGAATTAACCATTCCCATTATAGGGGAGCTCCCTAACTTGCCCGATAGGAACCGCAGTGAACAGGTATACTTTACTTATCCCACCAAAATGGTTTCCATCACACAACACCCAGTAATGAGTAAAGGAACTGTATGTAGGGTAGACTTTTCTTTTTTTTTGTTCTTATTTCTTTCCTGCTGTTCCATTGGAGTTCATCGTCAGGATCAACGACGTCCAGTCCTCAATCAGTCCGAACTGGGGGGGATATGTAATGAAAAGCAAAGGACATTCCAGGGCCCAGTTTATGACGGGACCCCTCTCTAACTGCCACAACGAATGTTTGCTCACTTGCGATTGGACATTGACGGGCTAACACAAACAGATGCCCAGTGCCATCAGATAAGGAGGCTTAGGGAACTGCCAGATACCCCTGTTGGGTTAAGATAGGAAGGAGAGGACCCTTTTTCTTTGATCCTGAGGCCCAGGCCAGGATGGCAATAAAGTTCCTTTGATCCTCCAGATACAGCATGCTAATGTGCTGGCCATGCGGCACGCAATGATTGAAACAAGAAGAGTCAAACCTTATACATTTATATATAAAGAACTGTTAAAAAGGACATTACAATTGCACATTACAAAAGCTGAACATACCAAATTGTCATTGTTAGATTATTTAGTTCCCCGCACTAATGAATATAGTCAACACCCCTTAAGGGTTAATGAGTTTTGATATCTCCTTTTGAATGACATACTCTGTTGCATAAGGAAGTCTAGAAGGCACCCTGGAGCTGTTGTTTCTAACCATATATGGTAATAAAATATAACTCAGCTATTTAATTGCTTGATACAGATTTAGGTGCATCCTGTTATATTCTATATAATCTGCTTCTGTTGAGGAAATAAACGAGCTTGAGTCAACCACACTCTAGTGTCTGTGTCTCTTGCTCCCAGAGCTCTGCTGAAGGTACCTCCTCACGACATCCAATTAATCTGGTATTGAAGAAAAGGTTTATCCAAACACAGCAAACTAAATTATATTCTTACACTCATTGTGTGTGTAAATGTAGCTGGAATGTCATAATAACGTGTAATCTCACCTGTAACCCCTGAATATAGGTACAAATGATTATTCCAGCCTTTCAACATCATGTTTGGTATGTATGCATTCAGTACATTGTCAAGTGTATTTTGAGAGTAGTTTGGACAGGAAAAAATGCATAGATAAAGGTTCAGGGACGTTTTTCTAAAATTGACTTTTACAATATGCAAACGAGTTACACACAAGTAGTTATTACAATGGACTGTGTGTCAACTGTCAATCAAAAACTCATTAATTTATTACCCTATTTTGGGAGAGAGTCAGATTTTAGTCTAGTTGTACATGTTAATCATGTATATGTGCAAAATGTACTTTTAACCTCTGTCCATCAAGCTCCTGAGGAAGTACCCATCCCTACTCTGGCTCTGTCTATCCTGGTGAGGATCTGGCCCCCCCTCCAAATTTATTGCCCTGTTTTGGGGTTTTTCTGTTTTTCAGTCTAGTTTGTCCATGTCGATGGTGTTCACGAGCATAAGATTTGCTCCAACCTTGTGTTCCAACAGATGTTTTCTGACTTTCTCTTGACACCGTTCTGGCCATGTGGGTGTGAATATTTGAAAAGTTTATGGTGTGTTTATGGAAAACCACTGTTTATGGTGCGTGTGTGTGTGTTGACTGTAGTAAGAGATGCGTTCCGTTTGTAGCATTTACACTTTAGACACAAAATGAAAGCGTATGATCTTTGGGTTTCCATTTTATCTCAATGTGTCTTCATCTAGCTTCTGATAAAAGGACATACCCCAACTTGTTTTTCCGGACTTTGGGGGGGGTAGTGTGTGTTGTACAGTTCAGATGTGTTTGTATCGTTACCTCCTAAGGTTTCCTACTAATGGTTTTCTAGCTGTTGTTAAAACGAAGAATAACGCTTCTGACTTCTGGCTTGGGAAGTTACCTATTCAGAGTGACAAACGTCAATAATATAGTTGTTAATATTTTAATGCTTTCACTAGATCTCTATGTCATTCTGTGATTATCTATTGACAAAAGTAAAAAATGCTTTAGCATTCTGTCATCATCTACTTTTCTGTTTCTAGTTTTCTGATATGTCCCGATTTGGTTTTACTGACTGGGGAACGTGTGTCCATTCAAATGTGTCTGTATCATTACCTCCTGTGCTATTATTGGATCTATACAGGCTGTTAAAACAAGGAATAAAGCCTTTAACGGTGTACACGGTCCCATCCTGTCTGACTCTTGGCATGGGAAGATGTCTATCCCGAGTGACAAATGCCCAGATTGTTTATTCCAACATGTGGGACGTCGTTCGAGCATGTGGGTATCGTAACATCCTAAGGTGATGGTTTTATAGAGTATGTTAAAACTGAATAAACATTTTAACAAACCACATGGTCCCTATCCTGTCACTGGCTTGGGAAGACACCTATCCAGAGTGAAGAATGTTCTTAATATGTCATGCAATCCCAACTTGTGTATTCCATGTATTCCATGTTTAACCCAGCCTGGGTGTGTATCATTCAATTATGTGTGTTGTTACCTTCCAAGGGTACTACTAAGGTTTTATATAGTCTGTTAAAACAGAATAACAATTTTTAACACAGTACATTGTCCCTATGCAGTATGACATCCATACCAAATGTCCTCCAGTCATCCTTATTGGTGTTAACAAACTCTGATGCTGAGTCGTTTGTTTCTTACTTAAAATAGTTAAAACTTTAAAAGATGAATAAGATAATTTTGCCCATATTACATGTGTTTTTCTTAATTGTACACTTTTATTTTAATAATATTGTCTATTGGTTATTTTAATCTTTAGACTATATTTAATTATAAATGGATCTAACCTATGTGGTTAAATAATGTAAAACTATCTGTTCATTATGTTTAGCATTGATTTAAGCATTCACCACATTATTCTTATACTTATAAGAATATAATATCATTCTAACATTTGTAAAATAGTTAAAAGACCTCTCTTGTCCTATAGAACAAGGCATGCATCACAAGGGAGGTTTATTTGAATGGGGGTTGTCTGCAGAGACGGGAAGGTGACTGTCTTAACAAATGGGATGTCAAACAGGTCAAATTTTATGAGCTTCAGGGGTTCCTCCCCTATTCGCAGATCACCCTGTGGATGAGTACAAATGCTAGTGGAAAATTGTAGTCAGTCAGCTCAACAACAATCCTCACACGTTTGTGTCAGCATCGGCCTAGCTGGATCAACAATCTCAAATCTATCAAGAATTTCATTGTCTTTCTGCTTGAGTTTCTGTTTTTAAACGAAACATTCATTGGAGATGGCTTCCTGTCGTAAAAGTAAGCAATGTTTAATGTTACGTTGTCATATTATTATTGACATTATGCGTAAAGAGTGACAGCTGGAATGTATTGTTTAAACAGGATCTCTAACGAACTAGATGCCTTGGACATTGTCGAGTATTCTGACCTTATCGAGGAGCTCAAGATATTAAATCAAACAGAGCATTCGTCAACCAATTTACATTTGCTTTATGCGTCTATAAAGTGTAGATGCGTGGTATGATTATGCATTATTCTCTGTTTCTTTAACACCAACAGCACACCAGCCTCAGCATAGTCAAGCCTACAAACAAAACGCTGCAACTGTCCATCCACTCAGTAAGTGTACTGTTTTCATGGTATTTACGCATTTAACTGTGTGTGAAATAAACATAAGAAACTCGGTTTACAACATGTCCTTATGCTTTTCCAGTAGGGATATCAAACATCGTGAGCCGGTTTCCATCAGGAGTATCCAAGAATCACCCGGTGAGGTCCAGCCATGGTATAACGGGATCGTCTGGTTGTAAGTGATTTGCAACAACGGTCGCCCAGATTCACGCATCGGCTGACGGTGAAACGTCACATACCAACATCATACCGCAAACACCAGAAAGGAAGCGATCAAAACGTGCGATCGCAGAACCTGTTCGTGCGCATATGTGAAAATAATTATGTCGGAGGCGATCAAGGGTTGTTGTTATTTACAGTATTTCATTCATACTTATCTCGTTTATCACAGATCTGATTGTAAACGACAACGCTGTGGTGGATATAAATGATGTTCGGACCTGGGATGTGGAGCTGATAGGTGGATGGGGCGCTTCATAATTCTCTCAAGTCCCTAAAGATACACATCAGAGTGAACCTGCCGTGGGGGAAACGGATCCTGAGGAATTGCCTTCGAATCAGGAGCTTTAAAGACAGGAGTCACGGCGGTAACAGGCAAGCATAGCCTGTTTAAACAAATACAGGGCGATTTTAATTAGCTGGTATCCCAACATAACACCATTGGAAGTCATTTGGATATTATTGAGAAGAAGCTACAACAGCAAGACATTGGATCAAAGAAATTTTAGCCAGGCAGCGTTTGCTTGGTAACCAGCGCTGAAGTGTGATCAATGATCGTGACCTGACCACAGACTTGTTTAAAAAGGAGGTCAGAAGTTTGCTTCAGAAGTTTGGGTGTTTGAGTCTTAAATGCTTTCAATATTGGTTGTTTCTTCATTTGCATTTACTACATTGTGTTTAGTCATTGCTAAATAACACATTGCATGAAAGATGTGATTTAGCACATGCCGAAAACATTGGTAGAAACAGGATGAATCTTTTCTGCCCCACCGATCTTTCAAACAAGCTTTGTTTTACAATCTGTTTGGCACATTTTCGAAACCACACATAGATCTAGAGCCTATAGCATTAGCAATGCAGAAGTCTGAGGGTTACTCTGAACAGGATAAGATTTGAGCGCATGTTACACATTAAAATAGTGGTCTTCCACAGGTCAAACTCTGGTATGTTGGAGAAGTATACAACCACTGATGTACCTCATTACAGAACTGTTCCTGTACCTACATGAAGGCCTTTATTTTATGATTAAGAACTTAAAAGCGTTTATTGGTGTGGATTATTTGTGACTACTGTTACTAGGGGTTTACTAGCCATAGAGATCATTGTTGCAAATATGTCTGTAATGTTTGCAATGAACCCGAATGTTATAAACACCCCACTAAATTAAAGCATTGCCTTGACTGTTTACGATACTGTAAATCATAGGGGAGCAATTTGCACAGTGTGATGTTACAAAATACTGTAAAAAATGTTAAAGGATCAAATCCCAAGCCACACCCATGTGTACCCACTCGGTGCACACATTGTGGAGAGGTGTTGGTCAGTGGTGGTGAACATCTCTGTTTTATACAACCAATAAAGATTGAGGTGCCTAGTGAAAAGTACATATTCTATGATTTTGAAACGCGATACGAACCTGGCAGACACGTTGCAAATTTTGTCTGTGCCATCACATTTAAAGGGGAAAAATTCATGGCCGGAGGGTCAGACTGTATAAAGCAACTGGTTAAAAGGTTTAGACATCCATGCTATCAGAATTTTACTTGGGTGGCCCACAACGCTTCTGGTTTTGACAGCTTTTTACTTTAGGAATATTTCACAAAATCAGAGTCACAATGCAGGGATGTTGGCTAATTTTAATGTATGACACCACCTTCAAGCAGCATTTTATCGAAAGCTATTTATTCATTCCTATGCGTTTGGCCAAGACTGCTGAAGCTGTCCTGTGAAGAAAAAGTTACTTCCCACGTCATTTCAACAGGTTAGAAAATGAAAATTACATAGTACCATACCCTGACAAACATTTCTATGGGTACAAGACCATGTCAGACAAAGGCAGGGTGCAGTTTAATTCTTGGTATGGCACATTGGCTAACAACATCTTTGATTTTAAAAAAGAACTAGAAATGTACTGTTAATGATGTTGTGTTGCTCAGAGAGGCATGCATGAAGTACCGTGATGAATTCATTCAATGTACCAGCCGTGACCCGTTCAGATACACCATTTTAGCAGCTTGTTGCATGTCCGTGTATAAAACCCACTATTTACCAAAAGACACACTAGCTCTAATCCACAACAATGCATACACAAACCAGAACAAAACATACCCAAACATTTTCATCGAATGGCTTGAATATGTCAAAAAAACATGTAGGGTGTGTGTTCAGCATGCTCTAAACCATGGCGAGGTGGTAATTGGGCAATTTCATCTTGACAGATATTATGAGAAGGATGGTGTAACAATGGCTCTAGAATTTAATAGATGCATGTTTCATGGGCACGAATGTTGTTATAATCTAAACCATATGCATCCTTTATCAAAGGCACCATATAGGTCCCTCAGAAGGCAGTTTGATGAAAAGGCTGAGATTTTAGAACGTGCTTACGGATTGGAGGTTGAGGTGATGTGGGAATGTGATTGGAACAGGATTAAACAATCTGATGCTGATGTAATGGCGTTTATGGCCTCATACATACACGCTGAAAGGCTGAAGCCCCATAATGCTCTATTTGGCAGCGTACTAATGCATACAAACTGTATCATAAAGCCGTTGAGGGTTGAGAAGATACATTATGTTGACTTTACAAGTTTGTACCCATTCTGCCAGGCCAAGAAATGTTACCCCATTGGACACCCACAAATAATATTCAAGGATTTTGAACCTCTTTTGAACAGATTTGTCAAGGCCACTGTTCAACCACTACGACAGCTGCTTCACCCGGCAAACTAAAGGCCACAAACCCTCGGGAGTTTATACAGCATATTGTAGAGAATGAGCTGGATATAGCAATAAGAAGTATCTTGCACAGATCTGATTTGGACATTCATGAGAAGGCCAAACTGTATACATATGCTTTACAGAGGTTTTTAACCATTTAAAAAGAGCGACAGGGAGACCTGTACATTAACGCTCTCATTACCGCCTGACTGCTCTGATAAAGCGCCCTCTATGTCTATTGAGGATGTCAGAGATGTAGACAACGCTGACACCGTTGTGGCAGCAAGAAGTCTGAAAAATGTTAAATACATTCTAGATAAAATGTCTAGAGATAAAGGAGTTTCTTCTTGGACAGATTCAAGAGAGTTTGTTTATAAAGGGAATATCATACCTGGTTCACATCTACTGGACTTACTTAAAAGCATTACATCATCAGATATGGTTCGGGATGACCATAGGCCCTTCAGTTGGCATGAGGTTTTAGAAGCTTTTTCTGATTTAAACACCCTATTCTACTGTCCCAAACCAAAATGTCAGATGTATAATACATTCTTACAACCTACATACCTACAAGCTCGTCTAAAAAAAACAGAAAGATATATTCGCAAACATTATCTATGAGGCCTAGTGGGTTAGGGGATGTTGTGTTTAAATCACCAAATCTTGATCAAAGCCAATGGTTGAGTTTTTAAACTTTAAAACTACTTATTTTATGCTTGTGTGCATTTTAACTGTTCATATGTGAATAAAAACACATGAGAAATGAATTTGTGTATACCACACACGCAGAATTGCTTGTTAGAAAGTCATTGATTATAGATGGAAATCGCTGATGATTGGGTTTATTTCCAAAACTGTCAAAAAAGCAACCAACTGCCTCTTTGTTTATGTAGATGGCTAACCAGTGCTCACCGGGGAGTGTTGAAGGGTGGATGTTGATCACGACCATAGACGGTAATGTTCTTAATGGTTCTCAGGGTAAATGATCGCATGGTAGTACTCCAAGAAAATGTATATTGTGTGAAATCCTGTCCATGACATCTGTGAGCTGTATGGTGTTCATCATCAATAGTAATCAACTAAGACTATCTTCGGTTTGACACCTCTATGATGCTATCGAATATTGCATAAACAATTAAGTTAATGGTTCACGGTAGCGGTTGTCTAAACCGAGCCTCTACTCTAATATTCCCAGACTTGATTAGCGACACGTTGCCCGCACACATCATCTGGTGCTAGGTTAAATGCGTAGAGTGTATATCCATGCAGAAAATCCTCCCTATCAATAGACAGAGCTTGATTTTTAAGATGTCTTCCAGAGGCCAGTGCTAACTGATAATATTCTCGCACTGAAGATCCACTTTCATATTCAGGTTGTAGCGGTTTAGCTGGGTGTAGTTGACCATCCACACAGACTGCCAAGAATTCCAAATCATTATTTTTGAATGCAAGTGGGTTTTTATCATAAGCCCCAGTGAACGCACCGTTATCAACCATGGCTAGAACGATAGATTTGGGAATAAATTTTTCTGATTAGACACCCGTGAACGTATCCATATGTCCATATGTGTCTTTGTAAAAGGGACCCGCTGAGAAAAGGGTTTCAAGTGCATCTCTGTCGTAGTTCATAAGGCATTCTATGACGCAACAATAAGGATATGTTTTCGAACTCTGTGATATTAATCTATCGCCAAGCGATATGTCAATTTGTGAGAAAATTGTGGTGGCTGGGTAGTTTATTAACACTACCGGTGATCCGTCTGCTATATCAGTCCCGTCAGGGTTTATGATTTTGAGTCGTAAAAACAACAGTGTGTTATTTAAGTCGATATAATCCTCTCCAGTACCAGCGATTAAAAAAAAAACTCCAGAGGTGCTGTGTCTGATATTGCGGATAAGGAGCGGAACTTCTATATATGCATTTTTTTCAATAGCTGTTTGAGTCAATGGTACTGTGAACAAATCTAGTTCGGATTTAATACATTCTTCTGACATGCTGTGTAGTAAGGCCATGATTTAGAAAATAGTTTTAACAGATATCCTTGTGCTGGAGGATGTGCGACATTCTGCTGACATTTTGCGCTTTTTCCAACTGATGTCTTCTTCATAGTGTGCTTTTTCTTCACTGACTGACCACTCCTCTAACTTCCTGGTGGCCTATACATGCATTTACGGGCCATTACCATGAGTCCGGATCCCTCTTGTGCATTATTATTATTATTATAAGATCTTGTCAGCGTATTGGTGACAATGTCGCTAAGTATGTTTTTTGGGGCTGATTTAAGATGCGGTCTGGCTATGTTAAATCCTCGTTTTAGCAGAGGTATGGCCAGTCTAAAAAGTCCTTAAAAAATTCCCCCCAATCCACCTCCATACATAATTTCACCCCCCACATACCCGAAGAGACCGTTATCGGCCTGATTTTGGTAATAGGTCACATAATGCTCGGGGTCAACGTTGTTGAAATACGCCATTTATTTTAAAGAAAATCTTTCTTAGGTCTAAAGTGAAGTTTAGCAACAACTTTTCCGTAATTAAATGGTACTTCCTTGTTTTGATCGTCTTTCACTTCAATAGTAATGTCGGTAATGGTGGATTTATTGATCGATGTGTACTGCAGCTTATTGTTTCAAACACTGACCATATCACTGTTCTGTCCTGTTATATGTACACATCTCAAGAGAGTTACGTACAAATCACCGACTGGCTGGTATTCAATAATGTCAGTATAGATATACAGCGCATAGAACCCTCCATTGATGTCTGCTTGATGCATACATGGTGCATACGTTATCAAAACGAAAGCATGCTCATCCATGTCTGGTTTTTACTCAGATGCCGTCATTCTGTGTATGTGTGCTCTCTTTTAAGGGGTTTGTAGATCTACCACGTCTTTTTCAGGTACCCAGATATTAAACTTTGAAGGCCAACTGCACCATTTTACTAAAACCATACTTTTCTTACCACGTCTTTTCCTGTCTAAAATTCTTTCTACTTTGAATGCCTTGTTTTTGCTCACCGTTATTTTCTGTAGTTCTTGCTCATAAAACTACCCTCGATAATCTCACCATCATAGTCAGATAGTTTATAGACTGGAGGATCACGCTGCTACAGTGAAGTAGAAACCTTGGGGTGGTGTTTGATGACCAGCTAAAATTCACTTCACATGTTGCAACAATCTCTCGGTCATGCAGGTATGTGCTTTACAACATCAGGAAAATCAGACCCTTCCTGTCCGAGCACGCAACGCAGCTCCTAGTCCAAGCACTCGTAATATCAAGGCTGGACTACTGCAATGTCCTTCTGGCTGGCCTTCCAGCCAATACAACCAAACCGCTGCAAATGATCCAGAATGCTGCAGCATGTCTGGTCTTCAATCAACCAAAAACAGCCCATGTCACACCCCTCCTGACCTTACTCCACTGGCTACCTGTAGTCACCTGAATCAAATTTAAATCTCTTACGCTTGCCTTTAGGACAGTAACCAGAACCTCTCCCTCCTACCTCAACTCACAGTTGTAAAATGTAAAATGATGAATATTGTATTTTTTAGTCATGTCTTGAACATGCTTATTAAAAAACTCTTTCCCCTGTTCTGTTTGTAATTTTTGAGGTGCATGTCCCTCGTTAAATATGGACTCAAAAGCTCTAGTCACTTCTACGCCGTTCTTGTTTTTTAAGACGTGAGTCCATGCATATTTAATAAACACATCTATGCATGTTAACAAATATTTTTGATTATCATTTTCCTTTGCATAAGCAGTCATATCAACCAGGTCAGCCTGAAACTGTGAGTCCATGCTATAAACAAAAACTCTGTTTCTCTTGTATTTCAAAGGAGCTGCTCTATGTAGTGTATAGGCATCTTCAGAGGCAAGCCAATCTGAAACTTCATTATCCGTTAGACAAACACCTGTGTCCTTTAAAACAGCTTGTTTTAAGCGCTTTTTACCACCTAATGACCTGGGATTAGAAGGTGTGTAATAAACCTTTTTCAAGAGCTCGGACATGTTGTTGTTTCACCATACCACAAATGAATAACATGCTCGATTTAAGAGATACTCTTAGATACACTAAGAACTATCTAGATAGAGTCTTTTTATTTTCAAACAACAAAGATTTTGACATTACACGTGAACCTGATAGGTAAGAAACTGTATACATGTAACAATGTTTTTATCAGTCACTAATTCAACCAAAATATTTATAATATCACAGACATTAATCACATCTTTTCTAGAGACTATGGCTAAGCATACATCTGTTACATATGCACACATAATGAGAACATTACCAATTTCAAACATACCGTTGGTTTCACCCATTACATCAATAACTTTTCTGATATATACATTGACAGAATCCCCAGCATTAATACACATTTGAGTCATATTAGGCCATGCATGCGACAAAGCTCTCACACCAGCCATTTCTTTCTTAAATCTGGTAACACATTTGGCATCAGTTATACAACCATTTGTTGGTAAACATACATCTGCAGCATCAGAGATGATAGCATACATTATATTGGTCAGTTCACACTTAATGTGTTTTTTATTAATCTGGGTAGACATTTGGTTACTGCTACATGTGTTCCCCATATTACAGTCACACTCATACGACATTTGTGTCTTCTTTCCAACAATCCACAGCTTCGTAAACGACTTTCTCACTCTGTTTGTCCACAAGCTTATCCGTGATCTCGTTAAGTTTTTCCACAATATACGGTTCATCACGCAGTTCACACAAAATAGCGTCCACAGCTCCCTGAAACCCCTGTGGGTGAGGCCTTAAACCATAATGACTCAAAGCTGTAACTATGATGTGTTTAAACTCGGGTTTGAACAATTTATGTTTTAGCTCGTTAAAGTAGCCATCAAAGAAATAGGCTGTTGGTTCATACAGACAGGTGTGCTGTATCTGGCTAGGATGATTCACTTCACAACCGTAGCAAAGATCCTTCAAGTTTGTATTAACAATGTGTGACAGAAGCACACTGACGATGGCCTTTATGATTTTAAACCCGTCAGCCTCGATGCATCCATCAGTAACGTCATCACCCCCGCAGCCTACAGCCTCAGCAATGCCTTCGTACCGACTTGTTATGAAACTTAAGTTGTGATAATACAACTCTGTGGAGAATTGTAGTGTTGTCATCTGACTCGGGGGTGGGGTACTGTTGATTGGGAGTGTCCTCCGTTGTCGTTGGTAAGAGCTCTGGGTATGCTGGTTCCTGTGCCATGATGCATTGAATGTATGGGTGTGCCGAATTGTAAACCTTTTAATGGTTGTAGTATGTGGGTGGTGTCACATACTCTCCTTCACATGCCCCCATGCTCTGTTCAGTCTGAAACAATTTAGCTTTTACAGATTTTTATCCATCGCCCATTTTACACCATCTAAACATTCTGTGGGTATGGGGAATGCCTCTTGACAAAGCTTTTTGCTGTCTTCACAGCAAAAGATATAGATGCAGTCCTCAGGGGTTCCTTTTAGCATGATCGGCCACCACACGGTATCTCAGGCCAAGTAATATTCCGTCCCACTCGCCTATGTAGAGAGACGTATGACAGACATTGTGTAGATCGTTCCACACATGATTGTTAAACAACGACCAGTCTTTAGCAGGCAAAATCAGACACAGGTCTTCACATGACTTCTTTTCTACACTGTATAGCATCACAGTGCACGTTGCCTTGTCAAACTCAAACCACCCCGAATGATTCTCAGACAGTGAAAACTCTTGTTTCACATAATCTGAGTCGTGTAAAAACTTTGTTAAACTAATTTGTACAGGTCTTCGTAGTGCAAAAGTGAGGTCTTCCTACATCTCTATCCATTCTCTTGCTGGAGATGTGTCAAAACATTTCCTTGAAGACCTAGGAGTTTTAGGAGTGGTTGGATTAGCCATTTTCTTAGCAGCAGTAGCAGAAAGCACAGAATGCAGACTCTGATTTTAAGCACTGATTTCCAGCCCCATTTAAACACTGCAATTCACACCCACATGGCCAGAACGGTGTCAGGAGAAAGTCAGAAAACATCTGTTGTAGAAAGGTGAGGAGAGGGTCAGAGAATTGTTGTGGACAGAACCAAAGGTTGGAGCAAATCTTATGCTCGTAAACACCACTGGCATGGACAAACGAGACTGAAAGACAAACCCCAAAACAGGGTAATAAATTTGGAGGGGGGCCAGATCCTCACCAGGATAGACAGAGCCAGAGTAGGGACGGGGCACTTCCTCAGGAGCTTGATGGACAGAGTTTAAAAGTATATTTTGCACATATACATGATTGACATGTAAAACTAGACTAAAATCAGACTCCCTCCCAAAATAGGGTAATAAATTAACGAGTTTTTGATTGACAGTTGACACAGTCTATTGTAATAACTACTCGCTAGCTGGAGAAGGGTGGGCCATATGGCGTGATAAACCAATCACCAATATTTCAATATTGGAAACGGGGGGCACCAAATTACAGTCTCCACCTCACCAGAAAGAGATAAAGTCCCTCATCAGCGAATCCATCCTTGTTCTGAGCTTTCTGACCGAACTAGGAAGAAACAAAAGTACGACTAAGGTTAAGCTTTTGCAAGTAAATCTTAAATTTTACCATCATCTGCACGGGTGGACTTTACCAATCCTGATGGCTCTTCCGGCCTCACAGCTCAGCTGTAACGACTCTATCACGCCTTGGACTTACAATCTTTTAGAGAGTTCATCTCTCTGTGACTGCAACTCTCTGAGAGTGATTTTGCGCTTACACTGTACGCAACCCACGGAACCCATGGAGGACGTCTCCAGCGCAGGACTGATCTCCCGACAGTGTGGAACGTAAATATACTTTTTTCTTCTAAACCTCTTTCAAGACCTTGGCAGACCTCGCAGTATAGGCGTTGTATGTGCTACTTAGCAGAGAGTATACAGTCATGTGAAAAAATTAGGACACCCTATGAAAGCCTGTGTATTTTTGTAACATTTTTGCAACATTTTGGATATATGGATATTTAATCTCAATTTTAACAACACATAGAGATTAAAGTAAGATATCTAAGCAATTAAATTCTGTAAAATGTAATTCCACAAAATGCAAATTCTAACTGAGGCAAAAGTTGGGACACACACACATGTATTCCCTCTTAAAATGGCTCAAATCACACACAGGTGTATTACACCAGGTGCACATAATTAGTAGATTGTTACTCAGCAACTACTTTTGAATGAGGTTTGCCCTATCTAAACCTCAGACATTTCATTTGGTGTGCTCCTGACTGTTCAAGTGAGAGTGAGCACCATGGTGAGAGCAAAAGAGCTGTCAGAGGCCTTCAGAAAAAAAAAATTGTAACATCCTATGAGTCTGGTAAGGGATTTGGCAAATGTCATCTCTGGACCTACAGCAGACTCTGGCTACTGTTGATGTAAAAGTGCATGCCTCTACAATCAGAAAGAGACTGCACAAGTTTAACTTGCATGGGAGGTGTGCAAGGAGGAAACCTTTGCTCTCTGAGAGAAACATCAAGGCCAGACTGACATTTGCCAGAGAGAATGTTGACAAAGACCAGGACTTCTGGAATAATGTTCTTAAATTGAATTATTTGGACACCAGAGCAGAGGACATGTTTGGCGTAAACCAAAGACAGCATTCCAGGAAAAGAACATCATACCAACTGTGAAGCATGGAGGTGGAAGTGTCATGATTTGGGGCTGCTTTGCTGCAGCAGGACCTGGTCAGCTCACCATCATAGAATCCACCATGAATTCTACTGTGTATCAGAAGGTGCTTGAAGAACATGTGAGACCATCTGTTAGAAAATTAAAGCTGAAGTGGAACTGGACCATGCAACATGACAATGACCCAAAACATACTAGTAAATCAACCAAAGACTGGCTGAAAAGGCAGAAATGGAGAGTCCTGGAATGGCCGAGTCAAAGTCCAGATATGAATCCCATTGAGATGTTGTAGTGTGTGGTGGCTTGAAAAGGGCTGTACATGCAAGAAATCCCTCAAACATCTCCAGCTGAATAAATTCTGCATTGAGGAGTGGGGACAAATTTCCTCAGACCGATGTCAGAGACTAGTAGATGGCTACAAGAAGCGTCTCACTGCAGTTATTTCAGCCAAAGGAGGTAACACTAGCTATTAGGGGCTAGGGTGTCCTATCTTTTTCCTCAGTTAAAATAGGCATTTTTTGTAGAATTACATTTACGGAAGATCATGAAAATACTTTTCTTCAGTTTTAATTGTTTAGTTATATTACTTTAATCTCTCTGTATTGTTAAAATTGAGACTAAATAACCATATATTAAAAAATGTTACAAAATACACATGCTTTTACAGGGTGTCCTAATTTTTTCACATGACTGTAGGTGTTATCTCTGGGAGTTGACAGCCTAAGAATATTCTCCTGCCACCACATTCAGCAACAGCATTGCATCTTTCACTCTGTGTTTATTCCAGTTATTGTTTTCATTCGATAATCCATTCTTTCTAAAGTATTATTCTCTTTGTATATTTAGTGAATAAATCCTTTTGTATTTGTACAACTGTCTTTTTTGTGTTGGTAATCAGAAGCTCTACAAGCAAGAATCTCACAAAATCCTTCAGATATCCCAGGTGATTTACCCCCTCCACTTTACATAATTTTTCTTATCCCTTATGATTTATGTTGGAGTAATCCAACGAATGTTGAGGTGGAATTCCTCAGCTGGTGCCCTGAGGTAAAAGGAGGGAGAGGTCATCTGACACACACACACACACACTTGGGGTGACATGTGACCAAAACTCACACACACCTTTGGTGACCTGTGTGAGACACTATTAATTGGTGCCCCATTAATAGTGAAAACAATTCTTGGACTGACACACCTTAGCTTCGCCCAACAGGAACTTGGCCGTTTTGGATTTTCTGAAAAACGCATGCCATGAACTTTTAAATACTCCTCCTTGGGATTTCATGTGATTGGCACCAAACTTGGTAAGCATTATGTCAAGGCAATAAAGATCCAAAATTACAAAGGGATTTTTGATATATTAAACAATGTTTGCCATGGTGAGGCAGTAAATTCATGTTGAAAAATAGGAAACAACAATATAAGCATGCATTGAGCAATTTACATCAAATATGTTTATTGTGGTAAGCTAATGATATTAATATGACAATTGTGAATCATGGTCATAGCACCACGAACTGGCAACAGGAAGTGTGTCACTTAAAACCAACTTAAAAAAAAAAAATTACATTTAGCCTAGTCACTTTAGACTTGGCTCCAATGTTTTAAAACTCATAACAAATAACTGATTTATGGTTATTATAATTTGGGGCAGTAATAATATTTACATTTTATTACAAACATTTGGTTTGGACAATAGAGTGATGCCAAACATCTGTCAAAATTTTGTTTGAGGGTGCCTGACCTTGCAGCACACATCCCTGATTGCAATTCTAGATATTACTGAACCACCTAGCCCACCTGTCTTAATCGCCAGTCCAGTCCCACGTCAGTCCTCTAGAGCTGCATCAGGGGCACAAGATCTGTTTGAGTGGAAAGAAAGTTTCCACTGGAGCCAAATCGTTTCCAGCAGCTGGCTGAATAGTGCAGCACCCCTCTTAGTGGGGACAGAGGCTCATTAGAAATACCTATACTTCAAGGAGTTCTGAGTTTTTTGAGGCAACATTAGTTGCAGATATGTACAAGATTTCTACCTGCAGAACCATCAGTGAAGGTAAATATTGGTTAAATTAATTTTAAGGTGCCATTGTTTTTTGAAAAGACTACTTGCAGTTTTACATGTATGTATATTTACTGTATATGGTTTAGTTTTGTATTTTAATGATTTTCATAGTTTCTTTTGGTCTGCAAAATTAAAACAATGTCACAACTAGGGTCAATTTATATTTTACCATGGTAGGTGTGTTTCTTTTTAAACATGTAACTATTGATGAGATGTTTTTGAGAGAACTTTCTGTCTTTGAGTGGCGCCTGTTCCTGAGTTGTGAATAAAAACTTTCAATTGAGAAAAGGATAAGGTCTTTTGTGAACTTGATCGTAAGAGCAAAGCAGGCATATTGTCTAGTAATGAAATCTTTATGCAAATCCATAAGTTCTGTAATTGGAGAATGACGTCTTAATGGCAATGCCTTTTACACTGGGGATTTATCAACCACATAATGGAAATTGTGTTCAATTGTTGAACACAATTGTTGAACTACTTCAAGAGAGTTTATCTGTGGCGGAATACGCATTACAGTTCAGAAGTTTGGCAGCTGCCAGAGGCTGGAATAAGATCGCCTCACAGCTTTTATCAAGGTCTCAATCCAGTCGTTTGTCAACACATCCCCATATGGCGATGGCGTGGCATTAGAAAACATCATACAATGCTCCATCCGCATTTCTTAATGAGTAACAGCCTGTGTACCAGATTCTAGTCCACCATCTTCATCCTCTTTGCTGCCATCTGCTTCCCCTCCAGTACCTGAACCAATGAAAATTAATAACCAATGTCTAACTCCAGCAGAATGCCAACATCGCATGACTCACCGTTTGTGCCTATACTGTGGTGACAGTGGGCACTTCTTCACCAAATGTCCAACTCGATCTCCTCAACCTACTATTAATATACCTCCTCTGGTCTCTGCTTTAGCCAAAACTGATGTCATAATAACCTCCCATAAACAGCGAAAGCCCTCACCGACTTGGGCTCTTCCGGGACCTTCATTTCCATAGAGTTACTCCAATCATTCCACATGTCCAAACAAAACATCTCACAGACCATGAGCATCCGCAACTCCATTAACTTGGTTACTTCAGCTAGATAGTCCTGTATGCTAAATAATCAGCTAAATTAAAAATAAAAGAATATTCAGCTTTTAGTTATAAGTTTTAATTACAAAATGATGGTAGGGTATGCATTAATGTTTGTTTGTTTGTTTTTTGCTACCAGTGATTTTTGGGGTCTTGGAGCAACACTTCAGCAAAGTAATGTAAGTAAATGTTGTCAAGCTATTATTGACAACATGAACTAATGACAATACAATAGACCAAAGATGCAAATAAGTAAACAGTGATTGGTGTTTTTCTTGTAGGTCTAACAGCTGTTTAAGCACTCAGCAGATGAGTAAATTAGTCTAAACTAGTCAAATAAAACCCCACCACCATCAAATAAAAAACGGTTTAATGCTTTCATTCGTTACTTCTTTAAATGCATAGTTGTCTAGACAACATATACAACAAAACCAGAGCAGATTTACCATTGTTATATAGAGCTTTGTCATTGATTGATATTTATTGAATAATAGGTTGCTTTTAAAAATAAACCCATTTTGCATCAGGAGTGGACCACAGACTTAAGCTTGCATGTACGGTGTAATAAAGAGTCAGAGACGTTAACACATGGGTAACAGAAACACAGGAGACAAGGCAGAGGCAGAACGAGGGACAGGCAAGAGTCGGGGCAGATAGAGAACAATCACAATCCAAATAACAAATCCAAAGGGGTCAGGGCAAGCAGAGAACAATCAAAAATGGTAAGCAATCCAAAGTAATAACAGGCAGGGAAAACACAGGGAAATAATGCTCAGTAATGATAGCTGGGGCAAATCAAGACTTCGCAAAGTCTGTGTGTGACTGTGTGGTTAATATAGGTGAGTGTAATAAGGTGGAGGGGTAAATGTGGGTGTGATCAGTTCCAGGTATGAGGGGTTATGGGAAACAGAGTCCAGAAGCTAACTATCGGTACTCAGGCGAAGGTTCCCTCTGGTGGTGTGGAGGAGGCAGTACAAGAGCCTCCTCTGTAACAGAGCCCTCCCCCTGCGAGCAACTCCTGACGCAAGGAGGAAAGCGGCACGGAGGCCTTCCGCAAGATCGAGGGGCAGGTTTTCCTGGATGCATTCTGTGGAACTCTTCGGTGAGAGTGGGTTCCAGGATGTCACCCGCATTGACCCAGGATCGTTCCTCCGGACCATACCTCCCTCCCAATCAACCAGATATTAGTGAAACGCTCCCATGGCGCCTGGAATCAAGCAATTCATGGATCTGATATGCCTCCTCGCCATCAACCAGAATAGGGGGAGCTTGAGACCTGGCCCCCTCCTCCAACTCTCCCCTTGGACCACCAGCAGGTTTCAGGGGTGATATATGAAAGGTAGGAGAAATACAATAATTATCAGACAGATTCAATCAAAAATAAACTGGAGTAATTTGTTTTACAATCTGAAAAGGACCCACATACCTGGGACTAAGCTTTTTGCATGGAAGTTTGAGACATATGTCCATTGTGGATAGCCAAACCCACTGGCCTGGAGCGTAAGTGGGTCTGGGACGTCTATGCTGGTTAGCCTGATGTGTCTGTTGTCTCGCAGCATGCACAGATGGGTATCAACTCAATTCCAGACTTCCTCACTGTTTTGGAGCCACTCTGTGACTGAGGGTAGATCTGTGGGTTCGCCAAGCCAGGAGAACAATGGTGGCTAAAAAGCCCAGGATACACTTGAACGGAGTCATACCAGTGG
Source organism: Chromobotia macracanthus (assembly GCA_036877525.1). Classification (NCBI taxonomy): domain Eukaryota; kingdom Metazoa; phylum Chordata; class Actinopteri; order Cypriniformes; family Botiidae; genus Chromobotia; species Chromobotia macracanthus. The sequence goes on along the minus strand of JAZGTH010000074.1, from coordinate 1,741,699 downwards.
CAGGTTTAACAAGGGAGTTTAAGGGAGCATTAAGGGAGTTAAGTTAAGGGAGTTAACTTCCTGATTAAGACTTCTGTTTGTCCATTGGACTGGGGGTGATAGCCGAATGTTTAACTGACTGTTTACATTGAGGCTCTTGAAAAATGATGACCATACTATAGATGTGAATTGGGGTCTTTGATCTGAGACTATATCTTCGAGTAGCCCATAGAAGTGAAAGACAAAGTTACATAATATTTCTGCAGTTTCAAAGGCAGTAGGTGGCTTGGGTAGAGGAATAAGGTGGCAGGCTTTAGAGAATTGGTCTATGATAGTAAAAATGGTAGTGTTGCCTAATGAACTGGGCAAGTCGGTGATAAAGTCAATGGCAATATGAGACCAGGGGGGTTGTGGTATGGGTAGTGGTTGTAACAGACCTGCTGAGAGTTGCCTGGGTGATTTGGATGTTTGACAACTGAACATTTCTGAACGTCTTTGACAGTATCAGTCGATAATGTAGACCACCAAAAAGACGTTCACGTAGCGACTCAGGGACAAAAGTAAGATTATTTAGACATTCTGGTGGTGGAGGGGTTGGATTGTTCAAACTGTGTATTTCGGTTAGGATATCCCATTGAACAGGTGCTACAAGAAGATATCGGGGATGATATTCTCTTAAATGGTTGTGTGATCTGTTTCTTCAGTCTGGCGAGATAGAGCATCGGCCTTGGTATTCTTTGGTGCCCGGGCGATAAGTTACAGTGAAGCAGAAACGGGTGAAGAACAATGCCCATCTTGCCTGTCTAGGGTTCAGTTGTTTGGCAGAATGTAAATATTCAAGGTTCTTGCGGTCAGTGAGAACAGTGAATGGATGTAAAACCCCCTCTAACCAATGACGCCAATCCTCTAATGCTAGTTTCATTGCTAAGATTTCTCGGTTGCCCACATTGTTGTTCTGTTCAGCAGCAGTAAACTTGCGAGAAAAGAAGGCACATGGGTACATTTTGGCTGGGGTACCATGACGTTGAGAGAGTATGGTACCCAACCCGGTATTAGATGCGTCGACCTCAACAATGAAAGGGAGATTAGGATCTGGATGTTTAAGAATGGGGGCTGAAGTGAATCGGGATCTTAGTTCGTTAAAGGCATGCTGAGCTTTGGAGGGCCAGGTTAATTTAGTAGATTTACATTTAGTCAGGGCGGTTAGTGACACTCACCGATTGTGGTTTAGACGATGGTCGAACCGGGCAAGTTATTCTCAAGTGCCCCTCCTGTCCTCAATACAAGCAAAGGTGATTCTGTAGACAATGCTCCCATTCTTTGAAAGTGAGGTGAGTGAGCCCGAGCTGCATGGGTTCCGTTACAGTTGTATTTTTGGGGGAGTGATGGGGCATGGTGTGAGATTGGTGTCTTGAACAAATTAAATTATTCAGATGGATGGCGAGCTCAGTGTTTTCACTCAGGTTGCTCCCCTCTTCTCAATAAAGCAGGTGGGCTATATTCTTCAGATGCTTCAACTTCACGGTTACCTACCGACCAAGGTCAAAGAACCTCAAGGCGGATGCTCTTTCTTGGCAACACAAATACTGTTTCCAATCCAAATTTTTCAATCCCATCATCCCTTCAGCTAACATTCTTGCTCTAGTGCAGTGGGACATCATGAAATAATATAAATATAAGGAAATAATATAAATAGCTGAGGCTGATCCACCTTCACCAGAATGTTCTCCCAACAAAACATATCTTCTATCTCCTCTCTGCAAGCAAGTCACACATTGAGTTCATAATTCTTTTAGTTCAGGCCACCCTTGTATTACTGCTGCACTCCAGCTTACATTTACATTATACATTTGGGAGACGCTTTTATCCAAAGTGACTTACAATACATTAAAATTATACATTTTATCAGTTGTATGTGTTCCCTGGGAATCAAGCCTACAACCTTTGCATTGCTAACACAGTGCTCTCTCAATTGAGCTATAGGAACACATTTCTCATCAAGTGCTTATGGTGGCCTTACATGCAGACAGACACTCTTTCCTTTGTTCAGAATTGTTCCAATTGCAATATCTCAACATCATCCAGACAACTACCAGCTGGTTTACTGCACCCTTTACCAATTCCTCAGTGTCCTTGGTCCCACTTTGCCATAGACTTTGTCACAGATCTCCCCAATTCATACTACCATACTCACTGTCATAGATTGCTTCTCCAAGGCGTGTCATCTCATACATTTGCCCAAGCTTCCCACTGTCTTTTAAACTGTTGAGCACTTATGCAATTGTGTGTTCAGATTCAATGGTTTACCTGAAGACATAGTTTCAAACAGAGGACCTCACAACCTGAATTTGGTCTGCTTTCTTCAAACAACTTTACATCAATGTCAGCCTCACCTCTGGGTATTATCCACAATCCAGTGGCCAAACGGAATGTCTCAATCAAGAATGTATCTGGTTTCTTAGATTCTACTGCAGTCAGAATCAGGCAGACTGGAAACCCTGGAAAACCCTCAATGGGCTTAACTTCTTTCCAGTACATTCTTTTTTTTCAACTGCTGCTTGGTCAGTAGAGCTCACTGACTCTCCTGCAGTTAATGATTAGCTACAGAGGAGTGAGACCATCTGGAAAGAGGCATATGTACATCTACAATGTGCTGTTAGGAGAGTGAAGGAACAAGCTCATTGTTACCGTTGTCCCAATCCTGAATATCTCCCTGGTCAATGGGTCTGGTTTTCCACGAGATGTCCACCTTCAGCTACCATGTAGGAACTGGTATGTGGGTCCATTCAAAATATTAAGACAGATTACACCTGTCTTACCACCTGGCCTTGCCTTCTTACTGCATTTACCCTACTTTTCATATTTCCCTGTTCAAGCCTGCTGGTGGACTGAGAGAGGAAGAGAGAGAAGAGAGACTGCCCAGAGCTCTCCTCCTATCACTGTGGGTGGTGAAGAGGCCTATCTGGTTCATGACCTCTTGGACTACATATAATTGTGTCCAAGATGGTGTCGTTGATGGTCGCCTCCTAGCTTCCATCTGGCGAATCTCCGCTCTCTACCCAACAAAACGAACAAACTCCTTCTGCTCTCCCGGATAAACAAGGACTTTTCACATTCTGCTGCTCTGTTTCATGGAAACCTGGCTAAATGGCACCATTCCGGATAGTGCACTACATCTGCAAGGCTTCCGGCTGTTTAAAGTGGACCGTGACACAGAATTAACAGGGAAATCATGTGGCACTCTTCATCAAGTGCTCTTCATCAACTGTACTCACCACGAGAGTATCACTCGTTCATTCTAGTGAGTGTTTACATTCCTCCACAAGCACATGTAAGCTCAGCTTTACCGAAACTTGCCGATCAGATCGCACAGACAGAACAACAATACCTCTGTTCTATGGACTCTGTTCTAATCATCCTCAGGGACTTTAATAAAGCAAATATCTCCCGTGAACTGCCAAAATACCGACAGCATGTTACATGTCCCACCAGAGGTGGTAATATACTGGACTATTGTTACACCACAATAAAGGATGCATATCACTCTGTCCTACGGGCAGCTTTAGGACTCTCTGATCACTGCTTGGTTCATCTTATACCGACCTACAGGCATAAACTGAAATCAGCTAAACCTGTATAAAGGAAACCAGTCAAAACTGGTGCTGGCCTACCTGAAGGACATTACTGGACCCTTGCTGGATCCTTTTCAGTTTTCCTACAGAGCAAACAGGTCTGTGGATGATGCAGTCAATATGGGACTGCACTATGTTCTGCAACATCTAGACAGACCAGGGACTTATGTGAGGATCCTGTTTATGGACTTCAGTTCAGCCTTTAACACTATCATCCTAAACCTCCTCCTGCCCAAATTAACTCAGCTCTCCGTGCCCACCTCTGTCTGTCAGTGGATCATCAGCTTCCTGACAGACAGGCAGCAGCTAGTGAGGCTCTGCACCTCAATAACTGTCTGGTTCAGGTCAGCTACCAAATCTTACCTCAGAAGACTACACAGCATAGTCCAGACTGCTGAGAGAATAATTAGTACAATTATTAAAGTTTTTAGTAGTAGAAGTCATCCGAGTTTTGATATTGACTATACATTCTGTTAGTTTGGTGAATTTATGGATTTCATTGGGCCTTAAAGAAATGTACAGCTGGGTATCATTAGCATAACAATGAAAACCTTGTCTCTTAATAATTGCTTGCAAACTGGAACAGGTTAGATAAATATGATTTAAACCATGCCAGTGCAATTCCATTTATGTCAACATAATTTTAAGCCTATTTAAGAGAAGTGTCACTTTTTTTTGTCACTAGTGTCAAAGGCTAAGGTTGAGTAGTGCTAGAAGAGAGATGCAGCCATGATTAGCCAACAAGAGCAAATAGTTTATCACTCTGATGAAAGTAGTCTGTGTACTATGACATGGTCTGAATCCTGACTGGAAATTCTCACAGACACTGCTTCTTTCCAGGAATAAACATGTATGCGAAGACACATGATGAAATAAGCAAACCAATTAGATCAAATTTGCATTTGTTTTTAATGGTGCAAATGACATTGGTTCAACAGGACTCCAGTGAGCAAAACAGATGTTGGATCGATGTCGAAAAATTAACATTGTTACGTTGATTATACATTGATTCGATGTCACTTTGCTATCTGGAATTATTGTGCCATGACACCACTATAAGCTTGCTTTGTTCCTTATATCAAAGTCCAATTTCATTGTTTAATTATTGCAATAAAGAAGTAAAATAAAGAAAGAGTCTTATTTTCCAAACACAATGGTTTTATTTACAACTTAGGAAAAGCTATCAGCAAGAGTTTAAACAGTTATATTTTTTCTTTTGACATTTATGTCATCAACCTTTTGACAATTACATCACCCTTTTGACAATTACATCACAATGATATACTTAAGGATTGGAATATAATATTTTTCAGTAAACTAGTGAAACATTCCAAAATAACTGCAATTAAACAAATGTTCAATAATGTCAATAACAGCCAAAGCCACATTAGAAGTGAAAACTCCTAACAATAGTGACCAGACAAAACACAACAAAAAAGCAGTTTATTTACATGCTTATTATGCTGATAAAATCAAGTGATCAATGATCAAAATAAGGCCTATTTATATGCAGGTCAAGGTCATGTGACGAAGCATTGCACACTAGCCTTTAAAAGGTGCCTGTCTAGATTCTAAGACTAAAGGAAGGCTGTGCAGGCAAGACCAAAGTGTGGCAAAGCGACAGCATCTCCCTCTCTTTCTCAGGGAACCGGGGTTACATATGAGACTTTCCCTTTCGAGGGAACTTGAAGCTGTGTCATTGCTTGACACTATGGGGAACATTATTGCCCACCACGCCACAGTGGGGGAAGGCCTGCCCCGGATAGCGTGAAGCATTGGCACAGCAAACACCAGGAGCAGAAGTAGACATGTCAACCTAGTAGGACCTGTGTGCCTGGAGTTAAACTATAAAATCTAATAAAATGTGTGTGGAGATGACCAGCCTGCCACAGCACAAACCTCAGTAAAGATGCTCCCAGACAGAGCCTTAGATGATGCTATACTCCTGACAGAACTGACTTAGAGGTGGCACTAAGTCACAGGCCTCATAAACCAGGGTAATAGCATCTGTGATCCAGTAATAAGCACTGTTTTGTGACTGCATTACCTTGGTTGCAGCCACCAAAACAGACTAAGAGCTGGGAGGTTTTATGCCATTGACTTGAGTGGTGGACATACAGCCTCAAAGCACTAACTGGACACAATAAGTTAAGCCTTTCCTGCATCGGCGATTCATACAGTGGAGAACAGAAGGCCTGAAGCGCCGCTGGGTGACTAAGTGGGCATCTTGGGGATATAGTCTTGTCTAGGGTGCAAAATGGCATTACATTTATGCATTTGGCAGATGCTTTTATCCAAAGCAACTTACAGTACATTCAAGTTATAAATTTTTGTCAGTATATGTGTTCCCTGGGAATCGAACCAACAGCCTTTTGTACTGCTAATGCAGTGCTCTACCAGCTGAGCTACAGCAACCTTGGGGATACAGGAACACAAAACCCAAACAAGCAGGGTCTACAGAAAGAACCTGTAAATCACCTACCCTTTTGAGCAATGTAAGAGCTAATAGTAGAGGCATCTTAAGAGTCCGAAACTTATCTAAGGCTGACTTTAGGTGCTCAAATAGAACCAAAGATAAACCCCTTAAAACTATGGTATAGTCCAAGAGGGAACCCGTGTGTGACAGAAGGGCCTCAACCATCTAGCACCACACAGAAAACGAGACAACAATGAATGTCTCACAATAGAGGCTCTATCAACAGGTTTGTGGCTAGTAGACACCGCCACCACAAAGACCTTGAGGGTAACCAGAGCTACACTGCAGAAAGAAACTCCAGCACTGAAACAACAAGGTCAACATGGTGTTGCTCACACCATAACACAAAGAGCTGCCACTTGAGGGCATACAATCTCTTAGTAGATAGAGCTCTGGAACTCAGAATGGTATCCACAACCTCAGTTTAGAGGCCAGCATCTAAGAGCTGTCTCCCCTCAGGGGCCAGACCCACAGTTTCCACATTTCTGGCCAGGAATGAAAGATCAACCCCTGAACCTCAGACAGAAGTTCCCTCTAGACTGGGAGCTCCCAAGGGACTCCATCCAGGAGAGATATTAGTTCTGAGAACCAGATTTGAGCTGACCAGAATAGCACAACCAAAAGTAGACAAACTCCGTCCTGGCAATCCCTGGATTCTTTTAGGATAAAGGCTACAAGGGGAAAGGCTTACAGACACAGCCTTGGCCACGTCTGTACCATGGCATCTAGCCCCAGTGGAGCTGGATGAGTAAGGCTAAATCAGAGGGAAAAGTGTGTCACACTTTTGTGTGGAGGTGAACAGATCTACTTCCACTTGGCCATACCTCTGCCAAATGGACTCCACCATTTGTGGATGAAGCCTTCATTCCCCAGACATAAGCCCCTGCCTTAACAGGATATCTGCTCCCAGATTTGCATTTCCAGAGATGTATACTGCTCTGACGGAGAGCAGCCTGGTCTCTGCCCAAAGAAGGATATGCTACAACAGCCTGAACAAGGGGACGTGAACACAGCCTTTTTTCTTAGCCAAGAGTGGGACACAAGGTGAGAAACCAAGGTCTGACCAACATGAAAGGCACAAGATCATCGCTTTCCTGTCTGTCCTGATGTGTTCACAGAGTTCATCTCTGAGTTTCCAGTTCGCCCTGATCCGACCAAGAAATTTAGCTCAGGTGCTTCCCATTTCTCCTGACCATTGCTGAGATGTTTCTACACCTCAGAGACAGAATTGTTGAAGGACTTAGCTGTCCACCAACAGTCATCATCCAACTAACCAAACTTGAGAGAATTTGCAAAGAAGAATGGCAGAAAATCCCTAAATGCAGGTATGCAAAGCAAAATGCAAATGCAAAAAGGTGTTTCAACTAAGTATTGAGTAAAGGGTCTAAATACTTACATAAATGTGAGATTTCATTTTGAGAGAGAGAGAGAGAGAGAGAGAGAGAGAGAGAACTTTGTACAGAAAGGTCCTCTTGTTATAGATTTTCCATGGAACAATACTATGGAAGGAATTTTCTGCCAATTTTAAATTAATTCAATTCAAACAAGATTGAGCAAGTAAGCCCCACCCATCGATTAACATAGGATTTGTATACAAGTATACTTTCAAAAATGAACTAAAAAAAAGAGAACATAAAATGAAAACTTAGCTTTACATTTTAATTATATTTCCGTCACTACTGCATGAGCATTAATTAAAAGCATTTTAAAAATATTTTAAGAATTTTGTTTTTCACGTTTACCTTTTTGTAGTGCCCCCAACAGTAATCATTTGGGGGAAGGCTAACCCGAGTTCTTTTAAAATCTGATGTCCACTCAAATGTCTGTTATTTTAATAAGGGCAAAAGATTAAACGGGTTGCGGGTGACCTCAAATAACTTTGAACAAAAATAAAACAACACAATAAGCAACAACAATTAAAGCAAATGAAATAACCACTTTTGTGAATGTAAAATAGAATAGTAACACAAAAATATTAATTGGAAAATAATCAAAGACAATTGACCGTGTAACTCTCTTCTTATTTCAAATAAGCCACCAGCCGGCAGAAATCAAATTAAATATAGTTCTTGTTGCAGGCCTGGGTAGACGCTTGGGTTCGTGGTAGCCTAAACTCGTGGTTACTTCACTCCTGGGAGCAAAATTAAACAAAATGAAAAGGTTTATTTTTTAATAAATGTGCTCACCGCACACATATTATTCACTAACACCGTCAACGCAGATCCAGCAGCGCTCTCTCTTTCCAGACGCTTGAACCCGGCTGCACTTTCAGTCTGTTTAGTTAACAAACTTGTACAGTTTCTCGTCCCGTGCAGCACGCGCGCTAGCGGCTAAAAGCTAGCATTAGACTCCAAACGGTTCGTAAAGCAACCGAATCGAGCCTTTAGTCAAAGCACCATTCAGCATTGAAATATAATCCGATAGTTCGCGAGGATTAGCCGCCCTAATCTATCAGATGTTACTTCGGAAATGTTATTCACATATGCCTGTATCTCTTCCTTGCGCTCGCTCCCTGCGCGCGGTGTATCTTTTTTCTCTTTTCCCCGGTCTCACGTCATTCCCTTCTTCTTCGGCCGCTTCACAAAACCACCCGTGAGTCTATATAACGTTCACTTTTTGAAATAATCTAAACATTTTACATCAAGTGACAACAACAATGTACATGTCTTTTACAGAACTTGAAAAATGTACAAAATGAAAATAAAAATAAACAAATTTAACAAACCACTGACTCTTTCTTATTATGTTAACCCATTTCTCCCGGGTTACATTTTCATTTTAATATTGGCAGTTCCACCTCAAGATTGTAGTGAAAATTAAATAAACAGTTGCATTTTATATTTCAGTTTGACAGGAATAATGCATTGTCAGTGTGAAATTTAAAATGAAAATTATGTCATTTCACTTACAGTTTTGTAACAAAATGGTTTATCTTCTTTTAATTTTTATTTTAATCATTAAATTAATTTATTTAAATTTGGCAGAGAATTCCTACCATACCATACAGCCTGACAAAGTGACTAAATATTGTACATATTGACATTTTTTGATTAACTAAGCAATGAAATTCAAACAGCGACATACAGATTTGTTAGTTTGACTGTTATATGTAATACATTTACATTTTCTTCAGCAGAAATTAGCCTAAACACAACATATGGGGTATGGTACTTTCAAGAAACATAGATAATATTAACATTTTAAAATGCCAGCTATAGTAATATTTTCATATAATGTTTATATAATATATATATATATATATATATATATATATATATATATATATATATATATATTATATTTATAAAAAAATAAATAATTTTTTTCATTTTTATTTTAAAATTGTATTGCAACACAATATTTTGTATTTTTTATTCATAACGGAATGAATATGTGATGCTGTTCTCTGAACAGAAGGGGGCAGCAAGCCACTATGAAATATTTTTACACTGTTACAAGGTAGACGTTTCCACTGACTTCCTAAGATGCCTTGTTCTGACAAACAATAGATCAAAGGAACCAGACAACATTTGTTCAATTTGTTTGGCATTTGTTTTTTATGAGACTAACAATACACTGGTTCTCCTGATGTATTTGGTGTTTTGTGTTGGATGTTTGCATTGTGTTTTGTTGTTGATTTTAGTCTGTAAGGTGATAAATATGCATTACTTTCAACTGTTGTGCTATATTTGCCGTAGTACACACAGAGGAAGATTTCAAGGGCTTTTTAATGCTCAGCTCTAGCACACTGAAGTGCTTGAGCATTGTAATACAGGTAAGAGTGGGACTGGTCAGGTCAAGTGTTTATGTTAGCATAAGAGCAGTCTTTGCTTGTATTCTCTTTCTATGCACTTACCCGAAGATCAGAGAGCTCAAACATAAAGCCTGCTAAAATTATTACAACACTGCCATCAGCACCACTTCATGCACAGGAAAATTTTCATGGCTTTTATTTTGAAGTAACTACTCGTTTTTTAAAAATACTTATCCTGTTGAGCTCTTTTCTCTTTTATTCTGTTTCTCTATAAAGATATCCTCCACACACACACACACAATCTAAGCGTAACAGCACAGGGTAGATAATTACAATTTCAAAATCATTTGCCAGATCATTACCACCTAATCCCCTGTTTCATCTTATGAGTCACGAGTCTCATTTGGCATGGTGCTGGACAGCTCAGTGGCTTTTTCCTGTTTTTGTCTCCATAAACAGCACTGTCTTCCAGCTTTCTGAAGGCACAAGAAGCGTATACACTGTCAAATAGTTTACAACTTTCAAGATCTTAGCTGCATGCGTTAAAGATGTGTTGTGCATATATTTACAAATTTAATTTCATCACAATTTCAGATTGAATTTTATTTTATTAAATTAAAAAAATGGTTCAAAATATTTGGAATTTTAAATACATTTTTAAATTTAATAAAATTAAATATTTGTGTTTAAAATATTAGATAATTTAAATACAATTTGTTTTACATATGTAATTGTCTATGTAGTGATTTTCCACTAGTTTCCACTAACAAAATTATCCTAAATTATTACTGGATGAAATAAAAGTATAAAACATGTTTAATGTCCGTTCTTTATGGACATTATCTTTGGAAGTGTCTCTCCATAGCAACAGCACTGACTAAATCAAATTTAAAGAGATGTCTACTACCACAGCTAGTGTCTAAATATTATTACAAATATTTTTATCTTTTAGAAAATATTTTGGCACTGATAATTTCCTTGTCACATTTTAATTGTTTTGACTAATTATGTCTTGACTAATCAGTTTTAATACAATGTAGGCATTGATATTTGCAAACTATTGAATGCCAATGAAAATGTTAAATCAGATGCAGTTTTGATTGTGCAGTACTGTATTTATGTGACTTTATGTGTGTGTCTATGTACTTGCAACAGCCCAGTACGGCTCGCATTGACTCTGGTTCTTTAATACAGAAGCCCATAGCAGAGACTGTGGCTCAGGAGGTCAGAACTCAATAAATCACATTTGACCTATGACCTGTAATTCAGTGAGAGATGACAGTTCAATGACCCAGTCAATAGAACTGACCAGCACCTCTGCTATTGTACCAGTTGTTTTCACATGCTGTGAAATTTTGATTAGATTGAATTTTTTTTAAATGTATTAGTACAGAAGCTGTGGTCTACAGTAATGCTGTATGTTCCAGCTGTAGTCACAATGATTCTATTGTAGCAGAACATCCTAGCAAGAAGAAGATCTTTTCAATGTTACACTGCAGGAGGTGAGGGATATCTGTGATTATGATTTATAGTACATAGGCTCCCAGAGGAACCTTGTTTGCCTATATGCGGGAGCAAATGGAATCTGACCCAGAAATTCCGAAGACCCACCATTCGCTAATTCTACACAAATTCTGCTTTCCTTTATTGGATTGCAGTCCATTTTTCCTAAAATATTTTATATTTTGTATTTATATATTTTATATTTATATATTTTGTATACATTTTAAGTATACATTTATTTCACAGATGTTCTCTCAGCAAAAACAACCCTACAAATTCTGTCTATAACTCAAAAGTTAAGATCTCAGAAGACGATGCTGTCATCAGTGTAATTATGACATAATTGAATGTATGAAAATTTAACAGGAAAACTAATGTAAATTAGTTGCAGACATTTTACCTGCAAAATGTGTTTACCTGTGCTGAGCTGTGGTGTCAGGATCACAATCTGAGATTGTGTTCTGAGAGTTATGTTTTGCTGTAATCCTGGTAAAGCAGGCCTCTGTCTGATGGCTCTGTGAAGATGAGAGCTGTCACTCACTCCTATAATCCTCTGCTCTCCTCCACCACCCACTGATCCACTATTTAATGCAGCTAATTTTCTTTGTGTGTGCATGTGTGTGTATTGAGAAGAGGTACAGACACACAAACATAAAAGAAAGCTATGTGAAAAATGACGTTTTAGTGTATTTGTTCTTACGAATATTTAGTGGCAGAGGAGTGTGTTTACAACTTTTTTTAAGGTAAAAGTTAGAAACAACTCTTCTGTAAATGGAATATGGTGTGCTCTGCAGTAGAGCCACAAGTTTGATGTTTGAGGGGGTTAAAGCTCCATTTCTGAGGTGATGGCAGAACCTTTAATCTCTTTGTGATAAACACTAAACATGATATGGATTCATTCAGCATTCTCCACACTCAAATGGTCATCCTGCCAGTGTTGGTTTAAATTTACTCCACAGAAATATAATTTTGGAATTGTAGTATTTAAAAGAGTATTTAAGTGCTGTAGGGGTTAAATACTCTGATCTTGAAGAAGAGAGCAGCCTTAAGAAAGTTTTACATCAGTGTTTTTATTCACCGCTGTTTAACCAGAAACAACATCTAAGCATGTAAAGCATTTTCTTGCATTTTTAATTAATTATGGAAGCTGTAATAATAAAACAAATAAAACAAACCAATAATTTTTCCCCAGCCCTCATTATTTAATTACCCCAATATTTCCTGCCTGCTGTGACCAATAAATGATTTCTCCTTTTAGAAGGTTTGTGTTTGTAAGTATTGATTGTTGTTAAATGGTACACAATGTCATTAGCTCAATGATATGACCTTCCTTAATTATTAAGTCTTGCACTAATATCATGAGTCTGACATATCTTATTATCATGAGCTCTAGCCTCTACAGTAATTTTTGAGCTTCTTTGATTTTTAAAAATGAGCATTTAAATAAAAGGGGAAAAACTGAGGTTGGGGGTTTAGTGGGATACATGGATTGATCTGGAAAACCTGTCCAGCTTTTTGAGCCATGCATGTGGTTAGATGAAGTCACACATATGGTTTGCAGAGATGTAGACTGGACGTGCCACTCACAATTACTGTAGCTGACAGGTCCACTGGTTCACACAACACACAGACATCAAACATACAGACCTGTGCACGTCACAGAATACATAGAGCAGTGAATCTTAACTTGTTTTACTTCAAGGCTCAGAATTTATATTGGACATCAAGGCGCAGCAAAGCTTTTGTAAAGCAAAAAATAATTGTGAGTATATTCTTTTATCCCAGATTTATGTGTAAACAATAAGCAATTTGTAGACTGATTTGCCCAAAAAGAAACACTGATTCTGAACATTGAACATTGAACACTGACAATTTGAACATTGTGTACCAGACCAGCAAAGCAACACTGGCTCAACCATGGAGTGTTTTAATGAATGTTTAACTGTTTGCCAATCACTGTTGATCTGTAATGACCAGGTAGCAACAACCATGATGAAACTGTCTGGAAGTTTATTTATACAAACATTTGAGGTGTTCATGCAAGCCATCCAAGAACACTATAGATGTCTTATATTTTCAATTAATTAAGTCATTAATCATTCGGTATGGCCACTTTGTATAAATTATTCTCAATGGTGTGCTTGTGTAGCTGAGCAGAGTGGTCGTCTACCCAGACTCTTGGGGGTGAAATGCACATCATTTGCATCTAATTGCAATAAATGCATGCAGCTGGAAATTCTTGGACATATTAATTCAGCTCCAGATGGACATTGTTTTACATACAGTTTTATTTACTTCACTTTAATACTTTATTTACTACACTTTACCTATGTTCTTATTTCTCAGCAAATTGATTTTGGGATGTGGTTTGTGGGCGCATGATGGTATACATCAAAGAATGAACAACCAAAAAAAAAAAAAACGCGCATTTCGCCACAGAGAAAAAGTAGTCTGGCAGGAATGGTTTGGAACCTGCAGGTAAGATTTATGCTTGGAGGGCACAAAGCCAAACTGAGTGTTAATGTGAGCAGTGGGGATGAAGGAAGGGGTTGACAGGTTTTTTAATGACAACTGTTAACACAGCAGTATCAATGTGTTACAGCCAGCCAGGAAGAATGTAAAATGTTATTAACCAGTCCCCTGCTCCAGCTAACTGTTGATCTGTCTATTCTAGCTCAAATATTTCATAAAAATATGCATGTACAACATGACAACACTGTTAAAGGAATATTTACATTAATTATAACAACACTGTCTTGTTTGTATCACTCCCCTTCTCTGTGGTTGCAAAGTTTCAGAACTGAGCACTCCAGTGATGTGGGGTGTGCGTGGAATGGGATTTGTGTGATTATGCCTGGAGCAAGGAGCTGTTTTTTGGAAAGTCAGAGTGTCTGTGTTTTCTCCAGCATCACTTGGAGTTTCTCAAACTAGTTTGCAAGAAACAAGAAATAGAAAACCTGGAGTAATTGCTGATGTCTGTGAGATGCTTTGCAACATGCAAGGCATGGAACGTTTTAGTGTTGAAGAATGCACAATAACTCACAGCCAAATTTCCTGATATTAGCTTCTTGTCTAAAAGTGGTATCACACAGACAAGAGTTCGGTTGCTGTAGTTACTTATAGCCTCATGCATACAGCTGAATCTCAGCCGTGCTACTATTCATTATAACAGCACTCTGGCATGTGTAATTGCTAGAATTTTCTAAATTGTTCCCTCTGCTATCTGCCACTCTCCCTCTTCCAGAGAATGCAACTAAAGTCCTATCTCTGCTCGTACAAAGAATTATCAAAGAGCTATCTCTGATAGCTACATGGTTTGTATTAGCCCACAATTTAGGCTCCTATCTCTAAACAGCGGCAAACAGTGGAGGTTCCCACATTGGCTGCAAGCATGAGCAACAGGTGAATAGGTTGACATTGTAAGCACAGCTGAGAGCGCTTAACCCTGCACTTTCTCGCTGCACAAGCTCACTATTGTTCGCCATTACTGCTCATGGCTATTTCAATAATTAGGGCTCATTTCACTAAACATAAAGTTCTAACAAAAAGGCTGAAAGGTATAAGATCTCCGAAAATATCCTCCTCCAAATCCTTTTTTATCACAGCTAGCTACTCGCTTCTCCATTTCAGTGGTTTATTTTACACTTATTCACTTGTTTTATATACAAGATGAAAAGAATAATGACATACCCCACAAAAAGGTGGTAAACTTTGAATGAACAAAATCATAATAACAAACGAATCAAATCAAATTTGTCCATTAATTGTATGTTCTAATTAGTAGGTCTGACAAAATGATCTATTAAAATGTGAGCTTTCTAAGCAACATGAGCCAACTTTCAAATAAATGAGGCCAAATATTTAGTGCTTGAATTACATATGCATATGTTGTAAAATAATGACCAATTATTTAGCAAGGGCAACTGTCTCACAAATATAAATGACATGTCAAACATGGACAAACTTCAGATTGGATATTCGAGTCAAAGCTTACCAGAGCACAGAGGCCTCCGCAATTCTCAAATGGAGGACGTTTGATACAACTGGGACTTATCCAAGAGCTGGTTGCTTGGCCAAACTGATCATTCAGGGCCAAAACCTGATGATCACTCTGAATTCCAAAGATCATGTGTGAAGGTGGGACAATATTCCAGAAGGACAACCATCACTGCAGCCTCCACCAATCTGGGCTTTATAACAGAGTGGCTAAACAGAAGCCTCTCCTAGTGCAAAACACATGAAAGCCTTAGACTGTGAGGAACAAGCTTCAACAAGTTTGGCCTCGATTCTAAACGTTATGTCTGGAGGAAACCAGGCACCGCTCTGCCCAAAACCATCCCAACAGTGAAGCATGGTGGTGGCATCATCATGCTGTGGGGGTGTTTTTCAGCAGCAAAGACTGTGATACTGGACAGTGTTGAGGGAAAGCTGAATGGAACAAAGTACAGCAATATCCTCACTGATTACCTATTCCATTGTGCTCAGGACCCCAGACTGGGCCAAAGGTTTACCTTCAACATGACAATGACCCTAAGCACACAGCCAAGACAACACAGGAGTTGCTTAGAGTCAACTCTGTGAATATCCTTGAGTGGCCCAGCCAGAGCCCTGACTTACTGAATGGCTGTCCTGAAAATGGCTGTCCACAGACGGTCCCCATCCAGTCTGACTTTGCAAGGAAAAATGGCAGAACATCCCCCAATCCAGGTGTGCAAAGCTTGTTATGTCATACCCAAAAAGAGCAGAGGTTGTAATTGCTGTAAAAGGTGCGTCAACTAAGTACTAAGTAAAGGGTCTGAATACTTATAGTATTCAGTAGTATTCAATAGGTTTTTTTTTTTTTAATTTACAGTCATTTCTAAAATTCTGTTTTTACTTTGTCATTCTGGGGTACTGAGTGTAGATTGAGAAAAAAATAATGTAAACAATTGTAATATCTGTAGTATCAGGCTGCAACATTAAAAATTGACAAAAGTCAAGGGGGTCTGAATACTTTCTGAAGACACTATCTGTAGCACGTTAAAAGCATACAATAGAGTTAAAGCTTGAGCCTTAACTCCAGGCTATTTCTCTAGGCTATATCTCTAAGATATTTATTGTCAGGTTTTCAATATTTTTCATAGCAGTTAATTTTCAAGACATTTACTCTTCTGAGTGAATGTAGAGCATACAATCGCATAACAAGACAGTGATTGGAAGATATCAGAAGAACTTTGCAGCTGCTTGTTTCTGCTGTTGTGAAATACAAGGTGAGCTAAATGCCAGCACACATTTAAATGATGCAACAACAGTAGTTCAAAGGCATGTGAAGTTTGTCTATGTATATAAAGAACTGTTACTTACAAAACAGCTAGGTATGACTGTGCCAAATAAAAAAATGCAAATAAAGTGAAACAGTTGTGAACACTCATTCTAAAGTAATCCACCAAGATGCTACATTGTTTAGCAACTGCAAATAGCATAAAGAATAGTTTACCCAAAAATGTAAGTTATCCAATAATTTACTACCCTCATATCATCCTAAGTGTATATGACTGTGTTTAACTGAAAAAAGAAAATTCGAGTTACATTAAATATCCTGGGTATTTCCAGGTTTGTAATGGAATTGAATAGTGCCTGAGATTTTGAAGCTCCAAAAATCACATCCGTCATTAAAAAATAATCCATACAACTCCAGTGGGTTAATAAATGACTTCTGAAGCAAAATGAGATGTTTATGAAATAAAACAATTTATATTTTAAGATTATTAAGCAATAAATAGCAATAGTTAATATAACTGTTGAAACACTTATGTCGTTTATCATATTGGTGTTGTCACTGTTTAATAAAAGCAATAAGCCACTGGATGAATATAAATAACACACATGTAAATTCATATGAATTTTGTATGAATCGTCAAAATTTATGTCTGTGTGGCAATATCTTGGTTGGATTTTTTATAAAACACTAACAGCACATTTATGCTGCATGTGTTGTTTCTATCCCTCATAATGGTGCCAGATCCCTTGCTAGCACAAGCAGCATATAGATATCACAGCGATAATTTAAAGGTATGCCTAGACTATCACATTACAGCTAGTTTCTATTTTTTAAATAGTCAGCTAGTTTCTAATTCTTCAGATTCTTCACTTTTTTTCTGAGAGTGAAATTGGGGCATCATTTTGGAATTGGAAACATTGCTTTAAATAGAAAATAAAATAGATAGTATTTAATCAATATCATTGATGATTTGTTTGTGATTGGGCCAGTGCAAATGTTGGCAGCACAAGTACAAACTCAAAAACTCCTGGCCTTTATTGTTGGGTCCTCCTTGTGCAGTGATATTTTGAAGGTCAATCTATTCTAATGACCTGGACCGGCCAATTTAGTCACAAAGGATCTGTAGGGACAAGCAGAAAATTAAAGGGAAATATGTAAGTGACATACATTTAAAGTATTGTAAGAGTATTACTACAAAGCGTGTGTAATTCTCTTGTATCATTTGTCAGTTATAAGATGTGTAAACATACCAACATCATCATATAAATCATCATATGACCTCTGGTCATGTAAACCAAAGAACTTTTTAAAATCTTACTAAACATGTCCTCCAGATGCTTTAACTAAACATGGCCTCAGGGTCCACAAATTGGATCACACATTTCCAACCGGTTTATCTCCAGTGACCCAAGTTATCACTGTCAGTGAAATATCTCACAGTTCATTTCAGAGTTCATTTGTTTTCTTCATAGTGAGCCTGATTAGATAAATCAACACAACTCTCATCATGCAAGAATTGGAACAAAGAATGTACAAAAAGCGGCAGTCTGGACAGAAATCTTTTTCAAAAATGCTTGTGTTCTACCTGAGACATACAACATCTGAACAAAACAGAAAAACAGACTGAGTGATGCTATGGTGGCATTCAGCCCAGCTCCATCAAACTTCACCATCTGTCAGCTCTGACATTTAAGGTCTGCCTTATTTCTCCAGCATCTTTCGTCCATCCATGGTTCCCTTTTAACAAATGTTAATACAAAACAAGCAGACAGATGAGACCAGAAACACACATCCTATGGATCGGCCCAGTGCAGCCTAACTCAACAGCAAACACATGCCTGGATAATCAGCTTAGTGTTTAAGAAAAACACTCTCTTTTTTCTCTCTTCCTCAGTTTACCCCCCCAACCTTGCATGATATGCACACTCGTAGGCTCTCATACACACACTTACACACTCCCGCCGCACCTCAGAGCAGGATTAATATCTCATTATGTCGGGTCACTCGTCCAGATGGACTCACGCTCATCCCATTGTGTCTCTCTCACCTCTCATGCGGGCCCTCTGACCTCCCACTGTGTCACCGTGGCAACAAGTCTAGTGTCCCTCATGCGGCCTGCCGTCGAAGCACTGCAGCCCTCAGATACCTCTTGCCCAGGGAAGGAGACCAAAACTCCTGCACTTGGTATTCTGAGCCCATCACACGCTTGGTTAAGTCTTATGAATAGATGGTCTTGGCAGAATGGGCGACTGTGGCCGTGATGCCAGACAGATGGTTCAAAAAACAGAAAACAAGCATGTATTTGAAGAGCATCAATGGACATAATGTGCTCTTTTTTCTCTCATTAATGTCACAGAACATAATAGACAACAAATAAGGCTTGTGCTGTGAAAGGGACGCGTCTGTGAGAATTTGCAAACCGTTGTAAAAAGGCGACATTTCCCTACAAGGGTGCACACATGCTGAAATTACATAACGGAATGGTAAATGTGAGTTTTGCATCAATTTTTTAAATGTAGTTTTTATGGCAATACAAAATAAAACAAACTTTTAATTGACCTCATTGTATAGAATATACTTTTTGTATTTATAGCTGTATATATAACATCAGAGAACAAAAAATTTAAGCATTAGGAAAAAAGATCAAATTTTAGGTATGCAGAAAATTATTTTTTGAAAGATATCTGAGGTAAGTGTAAGTGTTTTAGCAGAAAGTATTACGTAATTATAATGTTCATTATATTGATGAAGTCATTTTAATGTCTGGCTATCCAGGGGATTCACTGTAAATGTTTAAGCAAACAGTTGATGTTGTCACTTGAGGCCTCCAAAATCTACAACCAGAATTTCTTAGTGTTTCTAACACTGTAATTTATATATTGTGGTGCAAAGCTAAGCACCGAAATAAGCATTTGTTCTTGTCAGTTGTACACATTCAGAAAGTTTTGCATATCCCAAACGTTGTGCTGCATGACCAGAATGACAGATGAGGAGAGACTTATTTATGTTACACTTGAAAATCATCAAAACATCCTGATACAAGAGATTATAACAGAATCATCCAGTAAGATTAAATATAGAGGTTAGATCCACCAAAAAGCTAAACCACAGAATTTGCTTGTGGATTGTCCTCTACAGAATTGTTAAAAAAACAGAATTAGCAGTTCCCAGCTATTTATCATAAAAAAGCACATCAACAAAAGTAGATACATACAAAGTAATGTAAAGTATACAGTGTATATTCTGTTAAATTTGTTGGAAAACAGAATACTTGCAGAATTATTGAACAGATGTTTTATAGACAAGACCTGTTACAAATAAAAAAAAACCATTATGGCTTGTTTTTCCTTTTAATTTTTTTATGCACCAAAATTTACAAATGTTGTCAATGGCCAGGGTTATTCTTTTATGTATTATAATGGGGAGATGAGGAGAGGGTATGAGGAATGCTTCTGATTTTGAATCCCATGCTGCTTTTTGAACATTCATGCCAAGGGTAAAATTTCCATTGCTAATATGAACTTTGCATAAGTGCTTATAATGGTAGCATCCTGTCCGCCTGGTTATTGTTTTTCCACTGAAGTGAAGCAAAGCCCTCAAAAAACCTCAGCAAATATAAACTTTGCTTAAGTACTTATATGGCTGTTTTCTCTTCCCCATATGGCATCCAAAAGCACAAAGCCTAGGGAATATATAAAGCAGCTTCACTAAGCCAGTCTCCACCCACAGACAAAAGACAAAGCTCTTCACACAACTAAATTCCTTTAAACAGTTAACAGGAGTGCAGATCTCCTAAACGTGACAGTGTTTGACAATGCTTTGATTCTCACCACTGTAACTGTGTGCATCTCACTCCATGTAGCTATGAGGAACTGGAGGGATGAACTCTTGTGACATATAACAATCTAAAGTGAAATCTTTTACTGTTTATTTCTTTATGTGTGTGTTTTTTTTAGGTTTGTGATAATTGTCCTTGGGGTGATAATTTAACAATTGAAATGTTTATTGATTAAACCATTAATGAATCACTATGTGCAGCTGTTTTCGGTTTTAAAAACCAGACCCAGATTCTAGCACACAAGAAGTATAATTTTACACAAACGTGTATTTAGACATTTCCAGATAACAAGGAAAGTTTTTAGAATATTGCCTAACGTTCCCTAAAAGTTCTCAGAGTTAACAAAAAATGTTCTTGCAGTACATTGCGTTACATGTCATTGTTATGTGTCATTGACTAACATTCTAAAAATATTAGCATAAAAACGTTATTCATAAATCAATAGTGAAACATTTTAAAAACATTTCACCAAGCAATAAATGTAATACAACGCTTACAAAACTGAACATTTTTTTCAGAGTTTTGCGTTATGTTACATAATGGAAACCTTCAGGAAACGTTCTTCCAGCTTAAAAAAATCAATAACAGATACCAAAAATTTAAATGTTAAATGTTTGAATATGTTAATTAGTGAAAAACATTGCATTCTTCCTTGTTCTAGACTAACTAAGTTTTTGTATGTTGTTTTTTTAAGTTTGTTAAAATATTTCTTTAGCTCAGTGTTGGATTCATATATTTGTCTCATGTTCAGGGTGTCACATGACATGCAGCCTTCTGTTAATTAGCCTGTTAATATATCAGAGCACTGCATGAATAACATGGCTAATCCAATCACAGCACTACATTGATCCCAGCTGAACATGCTAACATGCTGACTTTCAGCAGCGCACCGCTCAATAACGCTCACACAGTCAGCTCTCTCACAGCTAATTGGCTAAAATAAGCCAAACATTTTGATTTCTCCTTGCGTCTTAGATCAATGGTGAACATTGGCACTGAGTTCAGATAATCATTTTTGTCATTTTGACTAATACTTTTCTATTTTTTTTCCTCTGTCTATGTTACAGAATATTTTCATTTTAATCTTGACCAACTGAATTTTCTAAAACTGTCATGACTTCTAGGTCTGGTCAGCCTATGCTTTTCTTGTGTTCATTGTCTGCATGCTTTGTTGTCCTGGAGCACATGGTCTTTGTTGTTCACATGGTCTCAGCTTGCCATGTGCGTCACTGTCATTGTGGCATCTGAACTAGGCCCCCTTGCTTTCCCTGTTAACCACTGTTCACCTTACCTGCACCCTGTTTAGCTCTTGTTATCTTCCCTATATAATGCCCTTGTGTTTTCTGTCTTGTGCCAGACCATGTTGTTTGGTCCAGTCTAGACTCTTGTGAAGTTTTCTAGCCTAGGCTAGTTCTTAGGCTGGTTCCCTGTCCACTAAGTTCTCCCCTGCTGCCCTAGCCTTGGCTTTCTTCCAGCTTTCCAGGTTCTTAATGTCTTTCCTCCACTCCCCCCTGCTTGCCACTTTGTCCACCTTGTTGTTTGTCCACCTTCTTTCCTTGTTATGCTCCCCTCGTCCCTTACACCCTTTCTCTTCTTTGACCTCCCAGAGATCTCAGAGCCCATCCGCTCTGTAGCCCTTGCCTGTTCTGCCTTCACCTTAGCTCACCTTGCTGCTGCTGACCTTTGCTCTGCCCCCCTGGTCACTGGGCTCTGTGACTAGCAGCTGCCACCACTTCTGGTGTTTGTTGTTCCTGCTCAAAGTCCCGCTATCCCTCCACCCGAACCTGTCCTGGTGTATGCTCCTGAGTTGGATTGTATCTCCGTAGTCCTGCTGTATGATTCTCTGGTTTTCTGCTGGCATCATCCTGCTGTGTTATTAAAATTATTGACACAGTTGTCTTGAAAATTCTTACACTTGAACAAACCTGTGTGTGTGTTTACCTGCAACTGAGTCCTAGTCTCATTCCTGACAAAAAACATTTATTCAAAACTAGAGCACACTGAAGTACTGTGTATCCCACAATGCAATGTGGTTTGCCTTTTATTTCCAGTGTGACGTATCAACAAGCAGTATTAGACATAATTTTTAATGACTTCTAAACTTAAAGTTTGGAAATTTTGACATAAACTGGATTAAAAATGCTAAATAACCAACATACTCTTGTGGCAATTTGTAACTATTTTGCAACTAAAAAAGTTATATTTGTAACTAAGTGGCTAATTTGTATGAATTAAACATTAATGTAATGTGACAATGTACTACAGCAAATTACTAAATGTTTATTTCATATCCAAGGAGACAAATTTGAGTTCTTATATTTAGTCTCACCTTGGTCTCAGATGTTTCTTCATAAAAAATACAACAGTAAGATATTGAACTATATGGTAAGAAATGTTTGAGTTACACTGAGATCTCTTCTGAATGGCAGACTTGACAAGTATGTTGTCAGATGTAAGCGCATATGATTGTTAAGACATATGGATTGTTAAGGAACCAGTATATAGTGCTTGTAAAGTTTGCTAACCTTTATGTATTCTTTACATTAAATTTGTTTCTCCTTGTCTGCTTCCACTCACTTTTTATTCTCTCTCTTATTGTTTCGCTTCTCTCATCTCGCTCTCATTTCTCTGTCCTTCTTAAGGGCCCATCTGAAGTGCAGCTGGCATCTGAATTAGTAGGGAGCAGCTGTGGGTCATAAATCAAACACAGAGACGGGATTCCATTGCTACGGCTGGCATGCTCTCTGTCAGCCATGAAATAAAGACATAGCGATGTAGGGGGTCAGAGGTGCCAGCCCTCAACCAACTCACACCCTTCCTGACTCCTCAGTAAACATGCTGGTCATTCCAAATCCCTGTCAGCCTCTCATCTCACTCACGACATTGGCGCTGGATGTTACCCTCAGGCCTGTTGTTTGTGTGGCCCTCTCTGCTCATCCCCACCGTGGCTGGGACACTGTGTCTGTAATGATGTTAAACATGCTCTGGATATGTGTCCTCGGTGAAGATAGCACCTGCCTTCAGCTCCACATTAATATACATGTCAGTTGCTCACACATGCTCAGCCACACACATACACACACAACATAAAACATCCTAAGAAAAAATTATCAGTTATGTTTTATATACAGTATCATGTGTAACTTGGCCTGAGATGTTTCTCCTGGTATTAGTACAGAACTGTACATTCATTACATTGATAGCTCAGAACATTTGGTCATGAAGGAGTCTGGGATCTCTGACTTTTGATTGCAGACTTTGGAATTTTGGCAAATCTGAGCTTAATAAATGCTTAAGATACATTTCTATACTTATTTTAATCAAAACTAACTTCCTAAAAAAGTTTTAAAGTGTTATGAACTATTTGAACCACTTCACATCAGTATCACAGATTACTAATGTTTATAAAATATGAATAAATGGTTCTTATTGTATTAATGGTCTCTTAAAATTCTTGTTAAAAATAGGATTTTTGCAGTATACCCCGTACTACTATTAAAGCTTTAATGTACATTTTCTAAATAAAATTCATTATATATTATAATGATACCTGATAAGAGGTGCATGTAAGGATTATCAATAACATTTTAGCTTACAGCAAAACTTAATGTTCAGTTGCACAAATTGTGTAAAATAACTTGACATATACAGTCGTGAAAAAATGAGGAAACCCTGTGAAAGCATATGTATTTTGTAAAAAATGCCTATTTCAACTGAGGAAAAACATAGGACACCCTAGCCCCTAATAGATAGTGTTGCCTCCTTTGGCTGAAATAACTGCAGTGAGACGCTTCTTGTAGCCATCTACCAGTCTCTAACATCAGTCTGAGGAAATTTTACCCCACTCCTCAATGCAGAATTTTTTCAGGTGTGAGATTTTTGAGGGGTTTCTTGCATGTACAGCCCTTTTCAAGTCACCACACACCACAACATCTCAATGGGATTCAGATCTGGACTTTGACTCGGCCATTCCAGGACTCTCCATTTCTGCCTTTTCAGCCAGTCTTTGGTTGATTTACTAGTATGTTTTGGGTCATTGTCATGTTGCATGGTCCAGTTCTGCTTCAGCTTTAATTTTCTAACAGATGGTCTCACATGTTCTTCAAGCACCTTCTGATACACAGTAGAATTCATGGTGGATTCTATGATGGTGAGCTGACCAGGTCCTGCTGCAGCAAAGCAGCCCCAAACCATGACACTTCCACCTCCATGCTTCACAGCTGGTATGAGGTTCTTTTCCTGGAATGCTGTCTTTGGTTTACGCCAAACATGTCCTCTGCTCTGGTGTCCAAATAATTCAATTTTGGACTCATCTGTCCAAAGAACATTATTCCAGAAGTCCTGGTCTTTGTAAACATTCTCTCTGGCAAATGTCAGTCTGGCCTTGATGTTTCTCTCAGAAAGCAAAGGTTTCCTCCTTGCACACCTCCCATGCAAGTTAAACTTGTGCAGTCTCTTTCTGATTGTAGAGGCATGCACTTTTACATCAACAGTAGCCAGAGCCTGCTGTAGGTCCCAAGATGACATTTTAGGGTTTTTGGAGACCTCTTTTAGCATCTTGCCGTCTGCTCTTGGGGTGAACTTGCTGGGGCGACCAGACCTGGGCATGTTGGCAGTTGTTTTGAAAGCCCTCCACTTGTAGACGATCTTCTGGACAGTGAAATGGCTGATTACAAAATCTTTTGAGATCTTTTTAAATCCCTTACCAGACTCATAGGATGCTACAATTGTTTTTCTAAAGGCCTCTGACAGCTCTTTTGCGCTCACCATGGTGCTCACTCTCACTTCAACAGTCAGGAGCACACCAAACTAAATGTCTGAGGTTTAGACAGGGCAAGCCTCATTCAAAAGTAGTAGTTGAGTAACGATCTACTAATTATGTGCACCTGGTGTGATACACCTGTGTGTGATTTGAGCCATTTTAAGAGGGAATACATGTGAGGTGTCTTAACCTTTGCCTCAGTTAGAATTTGCATTTTGTGTAATTACATTTTACAGAAAATCCCCTCTTCAGTTTTAATTGCTTAGATATATTACTTTAATCTCTCTGTATTGTTAAAACTGAGATTAAATATCCATATATCCAAAATGTTGCAAAAATGTTACAAAAATACACAGGCTTTCATATGGTGTCCTAATTTTTTCACATGACTGTATCTTATGTGTGTGTGTGTACCATCTGTGACAACTTTATTACCTTATTTAATAGCTTAATATGTATTATTTAGTAATACTTATATTATTATTATTATTATTGATAATAATATATAATAATAAAAAATAAAAAAATGTTAAAAATAAACAGGCGATGAAAAATAAACAGGTCACAATAAAAACATAGACAGCAGTTAAAATATACCCCACCAACAAAAGGAGTGCATGCCTAAAATAAACAGAACATTATTATCTGCTGGTGTGGATGCTACTACAGTTGTTATTATAGCTATCATTATAGTTATCGTTCTTGGTGTGAACAGGGTAATAATAACCAATAATAATTGTGCTGCATGTATAACATAATGTTACATCTGAAAATTGACAGAATCTCTTTAAAGGACTAGCTCATGCAAGATATAGACCAATCCGAGGGATGTTAGTAGAGACACCTGAGACAGACAGGAACCATCAGACCCCCACCAGCCGTGTCACATGCTCTAACAGAAGTGGCATTTCTCTCAGCACTGAGCAGTTTGACACTTGTCTGTAGGGTCATAGGTCACAGTGTATGTCGCTGTGTTACAGGGTTTGTTTCAGTTGTTTAGTTTTACTGTATGCACAGCCTTAGTCTGTCAACCAACTGTTTAGACTGTGCACTGTTTACAATGTCCCTTCAGGGTCTAACAGTAAATAGACATACAGATAGCAAAATTGACCACCAACACAAATGTGAATGCAAAGAACCAGCTTTACCATCTACTCGATCACTGTTACTCCAACCACCCAAAACACTCTCTCCCCCACACACATACACACACACTGTTGTACAGCTAAAGACATGATGAAACATCAAGGGATAAAATTAAACTGCCTGAGTCTTCTTTAATCTCCAGTTTAATGGTGCAAGGGATTCAGACTGTGGCTGATGAAGTAAGGCTAAGTCAGGGTAGGACAACAGAAGTGAAATGCCACACTCTAAAATTAGTACTGTATTTCATCTTCTAACCTTTGCTTTAAAGGGGTCATGACGTTTTTTTATTTTGTTTGTTTGGTGTAATTCAATGAAATTTAATTTTATTTATATAGCGCTTTTTACAGTGTTACATTCCGGGGAAACCCAGAAGTATGTCAAAGCAATTTACGGCACTTTTGGGGATATAAATAAAATAATGTTATCTTTTGTTTAACTAATACTCATTTTATTATTTTTGTTAATTTTTTTGTTTTGTTAATTTAAGGATGTCTAGGCTAAAATGGCACAAATCTAGGTCACCACCCAGTTTGTTAAGGAATGTGTAGTATACCAAGCTTTTCATCATCGAAACATTGGTTGATTCAAGTTGTTAATAAAAACCTCTAAACCTTACCTTATTCATTTATGTAATGAGATAAAACCACATTTATTATGATTGATTTTAACCTACTTAAGACACGTTTGCAGTTGGCTACAAATACATTGGCTAATAACCGACATGCTTGCTTTTATATATTATAAGTTAAGTAACATGGCATTGATCTTGAGGCCTCGTTCATCAACATAACTTAATATTAAATGTATCCAGGTCCTCTTGATATTTAAAAAACAAATAAAAAGACATGCTTGCTTTATCTAATTCTCCACCCAGGTAGTCTTTGATGGCTATTGCTGAGTTTCACTGTTCATCTGCAGAAAGACATACTCTGTCATCTCCCAACGGAATAACTCAAGGTGACTCTGTACCCAGTCCACCATAGGCTACAGCCAGACACTTCTTATCGTAGGTTAGATTTAAGTTTTCCCTTTTCTTTCGGGTGTAATCGTCGTAATCATAACATCTTAGTCAATAAATAGCACAACCAGGAACAGCAGATAGTTTGACTGGCATCTTACTGATATCACAAACATACTGTGAGTATTACAAGGCCTTTAGATCCACTCGCTTCTACAAAATATTCTCTTCAGCCTGTTGTACGATGTCATAGTGGATTATCCCACACAAGAGGATGTTGCTGTAGTGTTTTTTGTCAGGCAAGGACCATTTCCACTTCTTTGTGACTAAATGACAGTGGAGCAAAGACAACGATGTGATGATGTAAAAATACGCTTTGTTATCTTGCTATGAGGTAGGTCATATGTAAAAAAATCAACCTAGTGATGTCACAAATATGGCCAATTTGCATTTTTTCCCCAGAGAATGATTACATAAATGCTTTTCACTAGGCTGAAAGCCAGGGTGGAGGATAAACAGGTGTGTGTGTGTGTATGAGTGTGTGTGTTCCTTTCAGCTCCAGTTCTGTGTATTGAGGAGTCTGATAGCATGAGGGAAGAAACTATTGCATAGCCTGGTCGTGAGGGCCCAAATGCTTCAGTACCGTTTACCAGACGGCAGGAGTGTAAAGAGTGTGTGAGAGGGGTGTGTGGGGTCATCCACAATGCTGGTGGCTTTGTGGATACAGCGTGAGGTGTAGATGTCTGTGATGGAGGAAAGAGAGACCCCAATGATCTTCTCTGCTGTTCTCACTATCCGCTGGAGGGTCTTGCGGTCCAAGGCGGTGCAATTCCCAAACCAGGCAGTGATGCAGCTGCACGGGATGCTCTCAATAGTCCCTCTGTAGAACGTGGTGAGGATGGGGAGGAAGGTGGGAGATATGCTTTCCTCAGTCTTCTCAGAAAGTACAGGCACTGCTGGGCTTCGCTTGTTTTTGAACTTGTGTTGTGCGACCAGGTGAGATTCTCCGCCAGGTGAACACCAAGAAACTTGGTGCTCTTGACAATCTCAATGGAGGAGCCGCTGATGTTTAGCGGAGAGTGTACATTAGGTGCTCTTCTGAAGTCAACAACCATCTCTTTAGTTTTGTCCACGTTCAGAGACAGGTTGTTGGCTCTGCACCAGTTTGTTAGATGCTGCACCTCCTCTCTATAAGTCTCGTCGTTTTAGGTCATGAGACCCACCACGGTTGTGTCATCGGCGAACTTGATGATATGATTCGAGCTGTGCATTGCTACACAGTCGTGAGTCAGCAGGGTGAACAGCAATGGACTGAGCACACAGCCCTGTGGGGCCCCAGTGCTCAGTATGGTGGTGATTCGGACTGACTGAGGTCTCCCAGTCAGGAAGTCCAAGATCCAGTTACAGAGGGAGGTGTTTAGGCCCAGCAGGTTCAGTTTTCCAATCAGGTGCTGAGGAATGATTGTGTTGAACGCTGAACTGATTTCTGTGAACAGCATTCGAACATTTGTATTCATTTGTATCTCTCAGAAGTGCAGTCTACGCTATGATGGGTCCTAAATCCAGACACCAATTACTCTGTAAAATGTCACAATTGGTAATTTATTTATTTAAGTATTTTAGACATAAATCAGCATTTAATACGTCTGTGAGATGGTGGTTGAATTAATTGTTCTGCCTGATCAATTAAATTAAAATAGTAATTGTATAGGTTTTTTACAGCCTTCCATTGTTTTAAATCAGCTATATATATATATATATATATATATATATATATATATATATATATATATATATATATATATTATATATTTTTGAACAATAAATTTTTTTCTGTGTTTTCTGTATTTGTTTTCATAAAATTCAATTTTATTTATACAATTTTCACAATGTTGCATTGTTTCAAAGCAGCTTTACATACAATATAAATAAAAACACAGAAAACAGGAAAAAATATTTTCATCATATATATATATATATATATATATGATGAAAATATTTTTTCCTGTTTTCTGTGTTTTTATTTATATTGTATGTAAAGCTGCTTTGGCGCTTCGGCAGACCTGGTTATAAAAGAGCTTACATCCTCTAAAGGGTGAATTTCTTTTCTAAAAAGCTCTTACGGACGACAAGCATCTTTTTAAAGATGTTTTTCTGTCCATGTGTTTCTGGATGCGGTTGCTTCCTGAACTCGTCCGATGGCCACGATCACTGCATCACATGCCTGGGCAAAAAGCATGCTGACGCAGTGTTCACGGTTGGATTGTGAGAGCATGCCCATCTCGAAGCTGTGGTCATGGCTCTCTCTTGTCACGGGAGATCAAGCCCCCTCTGCTGCTACCCATTCTGTCGCACCGGCTAAGTGCTCGATGGCGGCAGAGTTGGTTAGCACTTTGGGAGACCTCAGGGTGACTGTGGAAACTCCCTCACCAGGTCAGTCCCTGCAGACCTCCCAGTCCTCTGCAGCGCTAGGATTATAGCTGTCGGGTGATGGTGCCGCTCCCCCGTGGGACCCGTTATCATGTTATCAGCGCTTCGGATGAGGATCGAATATTGATTGCTGCATCAGAGACTGGGCTGCTGTTCTCTGAGGATAAAGAGCAGACTACGACGCTGTGTGCAACAGGAAGGCGGCTCCAGGCTCTTGGACAGGACCCCGACGTCTGTGGCACTTCAGTTGCCTCGAGTTGTTGGCAGCGCTTTTGGCCCTGTGCCGGTTTAATCCATTGCTGCAGGGCAGGCATGTATTAGTCCACACAGACAGCATGGTGACTGACACACATCAACCGCTTCTGGGTAGGTGTGACTTGGCCTGTAACTCCTTTTCCCAATGCTCATTGGCTTTTTCTTCTCAGGCCAATGTTTACTGGTGCATTTTTTCTACTACTTGAAGGTCAAGGTCAAGACCCCATACATCAGTTCGTTGACATAATGTCTCTGTTCCCTCCTTCAGGGAACGAGAGTTACATACGTAACCAAGATGTTTTCAGAGGACAAATTACTATTAAATAGGACATTCGGATTCTTAGCTAATGAAGAAGGCATCTTGTTCTCTAAGAGTATATGGCAGCTCGTAGAATGGTACATGGGAAAGTTATGAAATCTGGCACACAGAGGACTAACCCTAACCTAACCCCAATTCTTAAGTCTAAAATGTTACCATAGCCAATTTGGAGTTTCTTTCTCAAACCCTCTAGCGCCACTAACAGTTCAAAGTTTTACTCACATTTAGGCTCTTGACTTCTAAACCATAAGTCCTAGAAACAATTCCTGGCTCATGCTGATTCCAACGCATCCTATGATGTCATTTTTAGCCCTTTAAATTTTTCCACTATTTTGTATTTCCGCCATTTTCAAATTCCTCGTAGGCGTTTATCTAATTTGAATGAAATTTGGTATGTAGCATGTAGAAGCCCGTGACAGAAGTTATCCAAAGCTTTTGATAGACCCAACCAATCTCAAAAAAATGTGCAATTGAATTTGAATTTCACCTTTTTGGCTATTGGCTTATGTTTTAAGTGCTTTAACCTTTGCTTTTTATACTGATTTCCAAATATTCATCATCAAATATGTCAATATATATTTACCTTTGTGCCCTTTTTGTGCTTGACCCTGTAATTGCTGCTTGCAGGTATATTTAAAACTAGTATTGCTTGCATTTAGTAGTAGAGTTTTCATCCAGGTTTTAATACCAACTATGCATTCTGTCAGTTTGATGAATGTATGTATCTCAGTGGGCCTTGAAGAAACATACAGCTGAGTGTTGTCAGTGTTAGCAGTGAAAACTCCATGTCAGGTATCATATACAGATTAAAAAGCAGAGGCCCAAGCACTGAACCCTGCAGCACTTCATACTAAACTTGGGATCAATGTGACAACTTTTCGCTCACAGCAACAAACTGGTCTAATAAATATGATTTACATCCCTGTGCAGTTCTAAGTATGCCAACATAATTTTCAAGCCTATTCAAAAGAATGCTGTGGTCAATAGTGTCAAAGACTGCACTAAGGTAAGATAGCACTAGAAGAGAGATACAACCACGATCAACTGATCCTGACTGTAAATACTCACAGATACTGTTTATTTCCAGAAAAAAATATGTCTGTGAGGACACCACCTTTTCAAGTATTTTTAAAATAAAAGGAAAATTTGAGATGAGGGATGAAGTGTTCTTTATAAGTGGTCTGATAACAGACAATGCCAATTTTTGGGACATATGCCAACAACAATGATGAATTAATAATACTACATAGAGGATTTGTCTAGGAAGCATCTCTTTCAACAACCTGACAAGTATAGGATCTGGAGATCAATATCAGGGACTAGATTAAGATACCCAAGCTAGATAAAACATACTACGGAAGAGGCTGTAGTTCCAGATATTATCATATTTCATGTTATAAACAACAGGATCATTTGACAGAATTAAGTTTATTGTATGATTGCAATTATGAGTGGGTCCTGACATGTTTTAGCTGAGCCCAAAAGAGTATAAGAATATTAATGAAAGTTAAACACCCTAACTTTTAAAATAATTTAATTTGAATCTAAATCAATAATTAACAGCAAATGATAGTATGATGTTTTTGGGGAAAAATATATTCTGATTCAGTGGATGAAGTAAGAGAGAGGCACATTAAGAGCAGAATGAAGAGAAGGGAGAGATGCAGTTGTTACATTACCAGAAAGTAAGGGTAATATAATTTGATATGTGCCCTTGAAAGAGACAGGAAGCAAATGTAAATTACAAACTTTAATGAGGCCTGTGATTTTAATAGTTGTTGCAGACACTTAAGTTAATCAGAGCAGTCTCTTCTGTGAAACAATAAAGTTGCTTTTTAATCAGTCATGATCGAAAGACTGACACATGGGGTCAGACTCACTTTGTAGCCACAATCGCCACAATCTGAGCAGTAGAAAACCAACCAATGAGCATTTGCAAAAGAGATTTGCATGCCACTCCACTCATACTCGGATGGGTATGTAAGCCGGCACAAAGACAGAGTATTAGTTTAACACAGTTAACTGCAGGTTCTGCATCCCTTAGTTGATTCAGTAAAGAGTGAGTTTCCTGAAAGAGCAAGCATGTATGAAGTATGAAGTCTTTTTTTAAAATGTTTTTCCACATGTGTGTTTTTGAATATGGTTGTTACTCGGCCTCCTGCTGATGGCCACAATCACTGATCACATGCCTGGGCAAAAGCATGCTGAGGCAGTGTTCTTTGATACATCATGTCCTCACTGTGACAACATGTCTATCACAATGTTAAGATCACAACCTATATTATTACAGGCCTCGTCTGCACCACAGACAGCCACGTGGTTTATATGTAGGGAGATCTCAGGAGTCACTCTTGGTCAGTCCCCACAAACCTCCCGTTCCTCCTACACGTTGTATATTGTTGTCCTGGTGCTGGATCTCATAGTGGATGCAGTGTGTCATTCAGCATGCCTCTAGAGGTCCAAATGTTGATTGCTGCATCTGAGAGTTGACCTAATTCCACCGAGGAAGATGACTCGGATGCGCTGCCCTCCGCAGCGCATCCATGTAAAAGTAACACTTTACACCTTTTGCAAGATTGTATTTCTGGATAGAGCCAATTTCCTCTCCTGTGTTGGGTCTGAGTAGGAAATACTGACTCTTTGTTCGTTTGCGGTGCAGTTTCCTTCTAACGGTTATGTGTGCACCTCTTGTGCTCCCCTCTACTGAACCCTGGGTGAGTTCCTTCACCACAAGTTACAGAACTTAGGCTCGACAGAGGAGTCTGACACCAAGTGCAGTGCTTGTGTTAGTATTCCTTCTGGTCAGCCCCTCTATTGGGCCAGGTGCCCCATATGTAGTGATTCCCTCTAGGTAATCCCGTATATGTTCCTCCAGGATGTGACTCATGATGGTAAATCCATGTCTTTCCCTCGGCAGACTATTATGCTCTGCCTCTGCATTTGGAGTCCCTCCTCCTTCTTCAGTTGGGACCTCACACAGAGATATTTCAATATGTAGCACTGTCCATGGGTCAGTCCATTTGAGTATTTCCACATGTCACTTCCTCACAGGGAGATGTGGCCTCCATAGCATCCCTTTTTTGCTGGATTCTGTATGTTTCCCCAGTGTTAAAACCTTGCTTATCTATGGGTAAGAGCTTCAACGTAACATTGAACGTGACTGACTAAAATGGAAAGTGCCAGTTACTATTGTAACTCTCACTCCCTGAACAAGGGAACAGAGATGTTATGTCCCACCTGCCACAACCCTGGGTCACCTGCGGGCTGCCAGGATTCCTTCTTGGCTCCTGACCACAAACCTGAATGAAG
Source organism: Chromobotia macracanthus (assembly GCA_036877525.1). Lineage (NCBI taxonomy): Eukaryota > Metazoa > Chordata > Actinopteri > Cypriniformes > Botiidae > Chromobotia > Chromobotia macracanthus. Next base: position 1,708,078 of record JAZGTH010000074.1, on the reverse strand, counting down.
TGTGTTTACAGCCGGCTTGTATACTCTTGTATACTATCTGGGTAGGAGTGGCCTGGCATGCAAATCTCACTTGCCAGTTTTCATTGGCTGGTTTTCTGTTTCTCAGACGTGATTGAGGCTCCCAGGTGAGACCCCATATGTCAGTCTTCAATGTTTCATCTCCATTCCCTCCTTCAGGGAATAAAGATTACAATAGTAACCAAGACGTTTCTCTTACAGGTATAACAAGGCACGTTAGATTACAGCCAGCTGGCACATAATTTTACTAGGACTAAAATAGTCCCACCCTACATGTCAAGTCTGAATTAATGATATTTGAGAACCATAGTACTAGAAAAGACTTTCATTGATTTATAGTTTTATTTATACAATGATTTTCATTTGTATTGTTTCAAAGTTTCACATTAAAATATTTAGTAAATTTAATAAGGTCCTTATGGAGCAGTTCTGTTTAAAGCAACATTTTAAAAATTATTACTTAACAAATTTGTTTAGGCTACAAATAACAAGCCATTTTCTGTGAATAGCAACTTCTTAAAGTTCTTAAAGTTCCTCAGACAAAGCTAGTATATGGCTTTAGATGACTTGGGTAAGGCTAGGGCCTCAAGGTTAATGCAATTTCTGTATTGTGTCATTCAACTCATAATAATGATAAAGTCATTAAGAATGCTAAACTCACCATGTTTTGGTGGCACAAATAAAAGCAATTCACCTCAGGATACTGTCCTGGAACTGACATGTTCGAAATGTGTGCTTTGTCAACACTTTCTAAACATTTCAGTCTTTCCCAATTCTATTGTTGAACTTGTATGTGGAGAAGTCCATAGGCTGTGTTCTAACATGCAACAGTGTGTGTGTACATATCATGGTATGTCTGAATAATTAGAACACAATTTACTGTTTATGTTACTTGATTTTGTTGATGCTGTTTTGGAGCTTGATACCCAGAGGTGATGAAATCTTTGTCATGTAGCATCATAGGATCCAAAGCCAATGTGTGTGGATATTCTGAAGAATATCAGCATGACCTTTCCCCTCAAATCTATCACTGCTGGATCTTTACCTCTTAGGTAGGGGGCTATGAATAAATGCTGATATTTGAAACAACCCAGCAATTAAAGCAAATACTCACTTTTCTTACTCTGTGGAATCAATCAGAAACCTGAGTCCTCTGGAGTCAGGTCAGGGTCATATCTTTCGAGTCAACAGCCAACATGTTCAAGTAGCAGAATGAGGTTTGGGCTGGAGATGTAGATTATGAATTGTGCAACTGGGGGTGGAATCAGAGGTGATAAATAAACAGAGGCCAGGTAATGTCTAATGCCTCTGTAGTTTCTTTTTGGCTCTGTGCTTAATGTCTCAGTATCAGTAGTCTTAGGGTGTACTCACACTAGGCACAGTTAGGCCTTATACCATGCCCAAATGCAATTGTCCAAAATGGTCCAAATGTGATGTAGTTATCATCAGTTCAGTCAACTTTATAAACTGATTACAATATTTGTATTGTTAATTAGTTTTACTAATATGCATCTTATAATGACCAATAACATTTACAATAATACCATGTATTCTGTATTCTATGGTATTTTTTATTTCATAATATTCCTGTTTTCTGTGTTTTTCTTTTCATTGTATGTAAATTTTCTTTGAAATAATGCAACATTGGAACGAAATAAACAATGACTGATTGAATCAAACTTGTGGCATTGAGCCATTTTAGAATGATAAACAATACAGCACAAGGAGGTCTGGAATGTTTCAGCTATCTGCACCCAAAAGACACATAACTAACTCTTATTAGAGTAAGAGTTACTTATTAGAGAGATCAGCCTACAAATTCCCTCTCTCCTGTGGTAAAACTTGCACAAACAATTTCTAGACACAATAACTAATCAATTAGCCAATAACAAAGCTGATCAGGTTTTAAATACATGAAATACACAGTGTCCCTACCAGACATGATGTAAAACGGGGCTAGCTTTAAATGTTTCAATTTTATTAGTACTAAATATAGCCTCACTAAAATTGCATAGGTCAAAATCTGCCTCACATAACCTATGGCCCAAAAAATTAAATACTGGCCTAAAACATATAAATTTTCCACAGGAAGTTATTTGTCTGTGTTGCACCTTGTTATGAAACAGTATATCACAGCTACAGATATATTCAAATATTAAAAGTAGCTGTGATGTGAACATTACAGTATATTGACATATGAGGAGACATTTGAGGATCACCCTGAACAATATTTGGCCCCTGCCTTGTCAGACTTCCCAGCAATGCAGACATGCTGTCTGGGGACGAGTGTGCTAGATTCTAAGGAGGACAACTTGCTTTTGTGAACTTTCTAACACCCATTAACCCCTTAAATCATTTAAGCATAAGCCACTTTCAGAGAGTTTTTTCATTGTCATTGACACGAGGACAAATTCTGGAGCATCTAAGGACTCTAAAGGCATCCATCCATTCCTTTAATAAGCACAGCATTTCCTTTATGTACCCTGGTCTGTGCTGGTCTAACAGATAAAAAAAAGTAGATATAAAAAATTACATAAGGGAAACAGTAGCTTTATTTATTTATATTTATTCCTTCATAGCTCAAGTATTACTTTGAATTTAAAAGAACATAATAATATGTAATAACGTAATAACATATGTGGACTGTGTTCAATAATTAGGTTAAGTCGAACTGTCCTGTATATCCTTAGTGTCCACCTTGGTCCAAATGTTTTTATCACCCTGGTCACCAGTTCCTCAAATAGTATAAGGGACAGATAGTGCTTGGTAGAGTTTCAATGGTCCTGTGAGACCTTCTAAGCAAAATGAGAGGAGTATAAAAGAACAGTGTTTGGACAGATGAGATCCTGCTGTCAGGGTTGACCCACAGACTCACACTGAACCACTACTCCAAAATTCAACTGCCTTCAACTGAACCATATTTCACATTGTAAGCGCAAAATGTGAATTCATAAACAACAACAGACAATTGACTTGCAAGTCTAATAAATGAAGAGAAGGCCAAATATTATGGTGATGTTTTTGGCAATTTTTGGCAAAAAGCTAGAAAATTAGACACATGGCCTTTAATGTCAACAACACAAGATATGGCACTTTTTCTTTGCTATCTGTTGAATACACAATTATATGGTTAGATCCACATAATTATTTTCATTTAACATTGTTTTTCCCTGCTGTCTATTACCGTCTGAATTGGAAGCACTGAATTGGACATCTAATAAAAGAGTAGAACAGTACAGGCCAAAGGACATTTTGCTGCTCTTACACACTGCAAGTATTAATGTTCAGATCCAATCTTAAGTCCATATCCGTTTTTTTACACTTACGCCTTGTATCCAATGCGCATCTTTACATTAATCTCTCGGCAAAAAGTATTCCATTCACTAATATGAGCCCCATGATTGACCATCGAATTGTGGATGGACTTAATTCTAATTCATCTGTTCAAAAGTCTGCAAAAGTACACCCAACAGCAATTATTTAAAAAATGCTGCCATCATAAAGACTTTATGACTTTAATGCTTTCCACAGCGGTGACACGCAGGGCCAAATGGGCGCCCTAAGCAGAATTGTACTGTTGTGCCCCTCCCCCAAATATTATAGAAGTAAGAAAACACTGTGGGATCAAAAAAGAACTTTAATAAAATATAGAATTTAATTAAATTTAAACTATTATTTACAAATTACAATTATAGCTCTACAGCAAAAAATACTAAAATCTAAAATTACACATATTAAATAAAACATTTTAAAAGATTAAATGGTATCAAAATAAACAATAATAAATTATATACGTCATCTGCTGGATTTTCAAGATGCTTCATTTTGGGCTTATTTCTTTTTCGTTTCTCGGCGCCGGATTGCTGATATCTTTTCATAGTTGTCCATCAATTATGATTATTTGCGGTCAGCCGCAAACATGAGGTGAGGTTGCGGGCGAGGATGCGGATGTGGGAATGGCGCCTCACGTGTGCAGTACTGTCTACTGCGTTCACCAAATTTTATTTTTTTTATAATTATTACATTAATACAGAACGAAAGGGTTTTTTTTTTGAGCAACTGGGATGGTCCCCTGGCAGTTGGTGCCCTACGCAAACTTCGTACTCTGCGTATAGGGAGCGGCGGTACTGCGTTTAACGAACAGTAATGTTACAGCCAAGTGTAGCCAAGATATGCGTTTAGACGCAGGACGGATGTCAAATATGAATCCGATTTAAATCCACATTTGGAAGTGGCTCAGACCGGATAAAAAAAATAGATCTCGTGTGGATTTCTGTGTTTACACATGTGCAACAAATTCCGATATGGGTCAAATGTGAGTAAAAATGATTTTTTTGTGCCGGTGTAAAGGCAACCTTTAGCACAAACAAATAAATCTGGTAATGTTTTTTAACTCAAAATATTAATTTAGTAATTTTGTAAAACAGATGACAGATGGTTGGAGTTCTAGTAGTTCTTCTTGTTCCCCAGCATGTATCAGTATTTTTTGTCTGTTAAGTATTGAGGCAGAGGGAAAATGGAAGGTGGAAACTGCCTAAGGTGAGGCTGAGCTGAGATTTTTCAGTCAATAAAACAGCACATTCTTTAAAGCTCATTTACACACTCCTTTACTCTCCCAAATGCTTAACTTGGCATATTAACATCTAATAATGGACACATGAACAGTCAATTTGGTTGTCAGACAGTTTGGTTGTTATGTTGTGAACTGTGTTGCCTAGTGGGTTTGAACATTTTTTATGCTTTGCTTTTATGTATTTATCAACAAACTGTTTAAGGTGCTCAGAACCTAACCAACTTTCTTTGATTATTCTCTGTTCAATAAGGCAAACGCTTTTATCATTTATAAGTGTGGTTGAGTGAGTATGTGAGTATCTCTCCACAAACACACAGCTGGTCACAAGGTGTAATCTGGGGTAAATGTGGGTACCTAGGCTGGGTAAACAATAATGGTGTGTGGGCTGCTTACCTTTTCTTAACTTTCTCTTTTAGTCCAACAAAGCAAGACAAACACATGGTTTCACATCTGGAAGGGTTTGACCGAGAAACTTCATTGACATGCAGTTGTTTGTACTCCAAGAGGCCTCACTGTTATTGTTTCCCGTTTACACCACGAGAAACACAGTAAACAGCAAAAGAAAATGAAGTAAAAAGCAAGTTACTTAAGCTCATAACAAACAAACGATGCATGTATAATTTCCTGCTTACTATTAATTCTATTAAACTTTACACACAACCTTTTAAGCTAAGACTAGTAAGAAGTAAAAAATAGACACAAATGAGACCATTACTCACATATGTGAAGAGTATAGTAAAAACGTATGTAGCATAAACCACATATAAACCATACCATGAATCATAATCTTAGTATCACTAATTAGTATTACTAACATCAGGGATTTTTTATAATACCATGTATTACTATGAATTGTATATGTCATAATTTTCCTTTTTCTGTGCTTTCTTTTATTATTTTTCATATGTAAAGCTATTTTGCAACAATGCAATATTATGAAAAGAACTATATAAATTTAATTGAACTGAACTGATTGCGGCTTTTGTAATCTTGTCAAATCTAAATGCAAATCAAAACTCTCAACTGAACAAGTGAATATACAAGTGAGATACTGAAGAGATGTCTTTGTCATTTTATGACAATGCATGAATATTGATATATGCATTTTAACAGATTGGTGTGTTTAAAGGTGTTTTTTGTTTGCTCGTCATAAGAACATTACATTAATATATTTCTGTAGTATGATTTAATTAGTAAGAGTTAAATAAGGAAAAAACCCAAATTAGAAAGAAATGTATAAATAAATACAGATAAATAATAATTTAATTTGCTGATATAATGTAGTAACTTTCAATTCAAATGTTTCCTATAGTGTTTTATATGGGATAGCTTTTCATAAATATTTAAAGAAATGAAACGTATGCAAATATTTTCTGAGCAAACTGTGGCAAAAATAAAATTACATTAGGTGCTATGAAAGAATTTTGGGTTAAATCATTCAGTTTGGCAGAAGACTTCTCCTCTGCCTATACACAGTGAACACAGTGTCAATTCTAGATGTATAAATCATTTTAGACTTGTACAATAGCTGTAAAGACTTGCTGTTTGTACTAATTTTTTTTAATTATTTTTCATGTATGGCTTATGTGTGAAGAAAAATGTTTAAGGGACTCATACAAGAAAACACTGTTCAATATAATCACTACATATATACACTACATAGATTTTTCATTAGCACAATTTTTTTCATAGCAACTCTGTGTTTGAAAACTGTATTTGAAAGTAGGTGTTTATTGTAAGAGCTCTGTGTGCAAAACATGTGTGCACTTTCTGATGATGAATTCACTTGTTAAAATGTTAAAATGTAAACCTCACTGGGCCCCATGGCCCTTGCAGAAGCAAAGACCAAAAAAGAGCCTAATGTGATGCAATCTCTGTCAAGCTAATCTCTAACCAGAATCAAAGCAAGAGGAGGAAATAAACACAGGGAGCTTTGAACAAGCAGCACCAAATGGTGTGTGCAATTAATCTTAGATCCTTCAACACAAAAAAAGCAATTTGTATGTTAAAGAATGGGAGCAGTGGAGACTGGAGGGATGACCTCACAGGTACCCTGAGCACCAATCTGTTGCATGCTAAACACCGGCTTTAATGAGCAGCCATGTGCCGCTCCATGTGAAGAGACTGCTGAGCCAGAGAGAAGAACCTTTTCACACACAAACGCATATACACACAGTGCAGATGTAGAGCTTGTCTTTTGTCAACACACACAGTGCAGATGAAGACCTCGTCTTTTGTCAACACACACACACACACAGTGCAGATGAAGACCTTGTCTTTTGTCAACACACACGCACACACAGTGCAGATGTAGAGCTAGTCTTTTGTCTTCCATTATCTCCTTAAGCATGTGTCTCCCCTGACTGCTGTCACTAGTCTGCTCTGGTGATCAGACAGATGGCTGCGAGTGCTTCTCCACCTGAACACTCCAAACCTCACATGCACACCCAGATATTTTCTGTTATTCAAAACATCTGAAATAGTGCTTGCTGTGCTTTTGTTCAGAAAACGGTCATAGTCATAGACTAATTTTTTCCTTCCTGTAGAGACAATACTGGTAGCCAGAGGAAAAATTTTATTTGTTTAACTTTTGCATATACTTTTTCTTCAAAGGTACAGATGGCAACTGGCCATCATGCTTCAAATATTTCAGCAGTGAAGCTCATAAGAGTCTTACTGTATTGTCTTACTATTCTGTATATTCAACTGTCCAGCTGGACGTCTTAAGACAATTATGTTTACAGTTTTAAATGTAAAAAAATCATTTTTTTACAACTGTTTCAAACAACTGTTTCAAAGCTTTACAATATTTTAATACAGACAGAAGAGACCAGTAGAGAAAAAAATGTATAGAAATAAGAAAAAAATAATTGTCTGGGTTCAAAATAGGAAAATTACTGAAATGAGGACAACTACATCAACCTTAAACCATTTTAAGAACATGCATCAGAAATAGCTGTCATTACATCTAAAGGTTCATACCTACCTCAGTGGTTTAGGATAAGATAATATTATTATTATTAATATTATTCTGACTAACAAAACAGTATGTAATTTTTCTGAGACTATGAGAAATGTAGTCAACTAACATGATAGATAACAGGTATCATATTAAAACACATTCAGCTTACATGAAAAGGGGCCTAAAAGGAAAAAAATGATATATAAAACCTAATGGTTTGTGACCTAATGGTTGTGACCTAATGGTTAGATAGTCTGACTTGTAGCCAGAACATTGTGAGCTTAATTCTCACAACATTAAAAATAAAATAATTGTCTGATGTTATAGGTTACAGTATATCTGAAATAGGCTTTCCAATGTATTAAATGTTATCATGTACATATTTTGAGTTATTTAAAACTTGAAGGCTGATTGTAACCCCAGCTGAAGTGAGAATGTGCATCCTCTTCAATCAAATGCCGCAGCCCCCTCACTGTGCTCCTTTTGTGCCCGTGCCTGTGCCCATGTTAACAGATGGGAGCTATTATTTGCTGTGCTGTACTTACTGAATTAGCATGATATGCCGCATTCATGCTGTATTGTAATTACCATAATTTCTAAATGACACCGTGATGTTCTACTTGAAGCTGTTAACGTCCTCACCCTGTGATTGGGGATTATCATGGGCTGACATGGGCTGCATGTCTTTCGTTTATGTTCACATTACTTTTATATTAAGAGTTCCATGTGAGGTTGCAGAGGTCACGTGGTACTAGCCATAGCTCTCATAACTCCCAGGCTCATGGTGATAGTGAGCAGTATGTGAACACAGAAAACTTGTTTGCTGTTCTGTTTTCACTGAGTGATCTACTTAGTACTATTTTTTTGATTATCAAGCAGTCAGGTGAAGGCAAGCAGACAGCAGGGGACACTTTTGTCAGTTTCTGCGTTGCCAGGTCTGTGTGACAAAACCAGTCCAATGTCCAATCAAAACTAGCCCAATGACCCTTGTCCAAATAGCAAAACATCTCTCGGTTTCACATGTAACCTCAGTTCCCTGAGAAAGGAATGTGACACTGCGTCTGGTTTGACACTATGAGGAAAGCCTTTAATGTGACTTTAAGGTGATTCTCATGTCTAATCACACCAATCTAATTGGCCTACAGCAGTGCTTGATGTGCATCAGGTGCACCTACGAGTATATTGAAAACCTGTAGAGCTTGTCATCAACTTCTTTGTCTGAAGGAGACATAAACAGGCACCCCTGAGGCATGGTAATGAGATGCAATGTCTCATTCACTTTCTTAGGGAACCAAGGTTATATAAGTTTATGTAACTGAGGGACATTTCCTTTTGAGGGAACTTGACACTATGCTGGGTTTAATACATTGGGGAGTGCAACAGCAACTGCTGAGGGGAACAGCCGCCACATGGGTCATGTTGAAGCACAAACACCATAGGCACAACAAAATAACACCTACATGCGGACTGCTGGTGACAAAAATAATTTTCTTGGGCCACTGCCCAAACACAAGGTTCTGTTAAGAAAAAGCTTACAGAGGAAGTGTCTGGCATGGGCACCAGTCTCCCAACTAGTTTTAACAAGGCAACCACACACACCACTGAGCCCGCTGTGTAAAGGCTTGGCAATAATGACTTGTAAGTCAGAGGCTGCCTTTGAGAGAGTTGGCTTAATGCAAGCGATAGCCTTACCAGCCTGTCATCAAAGGAGTGGGGGACCCTCTATAGTGAGGGTGCCAGACACACTCAACCCCAAGAGCTAACATTCAAGGGGAGCTAGTAGATGGCTTCAGCTACTCAAGCGTTGTGCTTTGACTAAGCTCTAGAGAGAAGCTAGTGAATCGCATATAACCTTCTCTATAGAGCTTATGCAGCAGCCACCAACCAACAGAACCTCAATAACCGGGGCATCAGCACAACCCTTATTGCTCATGTGATTGTAATAATGAGCTTGATACCCCTCGCTGAACTGTGAGAGTAGGTGGAAGATTTTAAATAGGCCACTATTGTCCTCACTTGTCCAATATTAAGTCTGTTAAGTGCTTATGCAACACTACAGGACAGGGAACTAAGGAAGGAGTGAGACGGGGCTATTTCCTCACTTCAATGCGAGCCTCAGCCTGCCTGTTCCTGGCATTGTGCCGCTTTTGCATTCTGTGGGCGGTGATGCTCTGCTTCTGGCCCTGGCTCCAGTCCTCAGACATAGGCGGGCCGGGCATAGAAGCATCAGATGAGGATTTGGACCACTGCAGGATATACTTTTTAAAGGCCTGAGAATGCAACCTCACTGCTCTGAACTTCTCAACCAACATCTATACAGATGTGCAAAGTTGCTTGAGGGTGAGACCAGCAAGTCAAGGAGAAATCTCTTTATCTTCTCCTCAGTGTCAATCAGGCTCATACACAGATGTCTCTCTGTAGTCACCATAACCAGCAGCATCCGTGCATTTGGTGGCCTGGAGAGCTAAATTTGTATATTGGGTGCATCTCAGCCACCACATCAAGGAAAAGCCCCTCACCATATCCAATTCCTTGGGCAGGTTGGTTTAGTTTGCCTGTAACACATCTGTTGTATGTAGTGCAGCACCAACCTGACCCGCTGTTGCATATGCTCTGCCATTTAGGCACAATGAGACCCAAAGCGATACAGTTGACAGAGTTTCAGCCTGCAGGAACAAACCCTGTCTCATTAACATGAGGTATCCACACATGTGCACCCCCTAACAAGATGGTGCCACAGATGGCAGCTTCGGTTAGGAGCTCTCCAATTCTTCTTCTGTCTATGTTTGTTTGTTCTGTGTTTAGTCATTCTTCTTCTATAAGTTTCACCAGAGATGAACTCCTTGACATCCTATTATTTGGATGTTTTGTTGGACATTGTAGTTGGAGGGGCTGCGGTGCTGTTCAAATGCATGTTCAGACGCAAATGTTGGAAGCACGCAGTGGTACTTGTTAAGCTCTGTGAGCGTGGCTTTCAATCTGCGCCTGCCTAGCAACCTTGCAAACTAACAAAGGAGATCAGAATGGCTAAAAGAAGCTACTCTATAAAGCTGAAAAAACAGTTTTCAGCCAATGACCCAGCGTCAGTCTGGACAGGCCTGAGGAACATCACAAAGTACAAGACACCACCCCCACAATCTGTGTAGAATCAACAACTGGCAGACAATCTGAATTAGTTTTACTGTAGGTTTGAATTGCATAGCCTCACACCCCACACCCGCTCTGACCTGCACTTCACACCTACACCAACACCTCCTGCAGCCACCCTCCTCCCCCCCTCTGCCCTTCAGCCTGCATTTAGGGTCTGTACAGAGGATGTGAGCCGAGTCTTCAAAAAACAGAAGACTAGGAAAGCTTCAGGCCCAGATGTGTCTCACCCGCCAGTCTAAAGGTCTGCGCTGACCAAATGGCCCCAGTCTTCACACAGATATTCAACAGATCTCTGGAACAGTGTAAAGTCCCCCCAAAAAAAAACAAAATTACTGGTCTCAATGACAACAGACCCATTGCTCTTACCCTTGCTGGACCCTCTTCAGTTTGCTTACAGGGCAAACAGGTCTGTGTATTATGCAATCAACACGGGACTGCATTATATCCTGCAACATCTTGACAGATCTGGGACATACGCAAGGATCTTATTTGTGGACTTCAGCTTGGCTTTCAATACCATCATGCCTGGTCTTCTGTCATCCAAACTAACCCAGCTCTCTGTGCCATCCCCAGTCTGTCAGTGGATCACCAGCTTCCTGACATATGGGCAACAGCTAGTGAGACTGGGGAAACTCATATCCAGATGACTCACTACTAGCACTGACACCCCCCAGGGTTGTGTGCTCTCTCCACTGCTCTTATCCCTGTACACAAACGACTGCACTACAAAAGATCCCTCTGTTAAGCTTCTGAAATTTGCAGATGATACCACAGTCATTGGCCTCATTAAGGATGGTGACGAGTCTGTTTACAGACTGGAGGTTGAACAGCTGGCTGTCTGGTGCAGTCACAACAGCCTGCAGCTTAACACACTCAAAACAGTGGTGATGATTGTGGACTTCAGAAGAAAGCCCCCAGCACTCCCCGCACTAACCATCATGGACAGCACTGTGGCAGCAGTGGAGTCATTCAGGTTCCTGGGCACCACCATCTCTCAGGACTTGAAGTGGGACAATCACATTGACACCATTGTGAAAAAGGCCCAGCAGAGGTTGTACTTCCTTCTTTCAACCTGCCACAGGAGCTGCTCAAACAGTTCTACTCGGCCATCATCGAGTCTGTCCTGTGCTCATCCATAACTGTCTGGTATGGTTCAGCTGCCAAATCAGACATCAGAAGACTACATTGGACAGTCAGGATGGCTGAGAAGATCATTGGTTCCCCCCTGCCAAACCTTCATAACCTCTATTTCTCCAGAGTGAAAAAAGGGCTAAAAAAATCACTTCGGACCCCACACATCCAGCGTACTCCCTCTTGGAATGGAGTACCAAGTACAAGAACCGCCAGACACAGAAGATCAGTTTTTTTCCCTCAGGCTATATTAAGTCTGAACAATTAAAACTGTCACACCTTCACAGTACCCAACACAACTGTATATTGCTATATAACATCCCGAATTGTACATCTGTATATAACAATCATAGTCCTGTAAATATATACTGTAAATAACATATCTTTGCAATAACATTCACAAAACTACTTCTATTGCTGCACTTCATTGTATTATTGTACACTTTATTGTACACTTTTTTTTCTTATTTTTTTCTTACTTTTAATTCTGCACTGGAAGCTCCTGTCACAAAGACAAATTCCTTGTGTTTGTAAACATACTTGGCAATAAAGCTCTCTTTCTATTCTTTCTAAAAAAATGTCTGTGATCTCACATTTCCTCTACATTGGAGGGAGTTAATGCAGTTAAAAATGAGAGAAATACAGCTTCTTCCACAATCTCTCCACATCATGAGATCAGGGAGAAAAAGCATGGTCATGGGAGCTTTGCAGACATGACCAGCCAGGAATTCCTCGTTGAGCCAGCCATGAGCGATCGCTGGCTTCCCTCACAAGGGAACTCGAAATATGCCCCTCCCATACCATATTTTACATTCATTCTTATGCATTACACACAATCACTTCTTAAATATAGTATAGTATAGTATAGTATAGTAAGTATAGTAGTACACAGTAGATTATAAAAATATTTCTATGCAAGCATTTTAGTTAAATATTACTTATGCAATATATCAAACCTTTAATCCACAAAAAAAATAACCTTTGGCAGTAACCAGGTTTGATACCCAGAAAAGTTTTAGAATTAATGTTTTTTTTGCTGTTTTTGCAGAAAACATTGGGACTACCTGTATGAAACTGCTAGAATTGGTTGCAGATTTAGCTTCAGTAGGGGCTAGTCAGAGTAGCAGTTTTGGATCAAATGTTAAGTCATGAGAATTAGTTAGTCAATTTTAGGTTTGTTTTATTGTCTGTAACTTATAAATATGATTATAACATGTATCATTCTTATTATTATCTTAGATTTTTTAATATGATTTATAACATTTTATAACATTCTACTAACATTTTGAACATTTTGGTAACTTTGAGAGAATTTTCAGCAAACAGTCAAAAAACAAAAAAGTGGCACCAGCACGTGGACATACACACGTTTGTGGTTACACACAAAATTGATGGTTAAAGAAAGAAAAACCCACCGTGGTCACTAAAATAACTTGAAGCTGACAAAAGTAATGATTAATAAAAAAATTACTGAAAATTAACTAATGAGAATCAGACATTGCTTTTGAATTGTGGTTCAAAAGATGCATAAAAAACAAGCTAATGAAACTGGCCTGGACAAAAAAAAAAGCCAAGGAGAGAGTTTTATAGAAAATTATAGACAAGCATCTAAATGGTAAAGGTTATAAGACCATCTCCAAGCAGATTGATGTTCCTGTGACTACAGTTGCACGTTATTCAGAAGTTTAAGGGTCGCGGAACTGTAGCCAACCTCTTTGATTTGTCAATTGATGACAAATCAAAGAGACGGATAATACGAATGGTAACTAAAGAGCCCAGAATAATTTCCAAAGAGATTAGAGGTGAACTTCAGGGTCAAGGTACATCAGTGTCAGATCACACTATCTGGTGCTGTTTGAGGCAAAGTGGACTCCATGGAAGACGACCGAGGAGGACGCCGCTGTTGAAAGCGAATCATAAAAAAGCGAGACTGGAATTTGCCTAAATGCAAATTGACAAGCCACAAAGCTTCTGGGAGAATGTCCTTTGGACTTATGGACAAAACTGGAGCTTTTTGGCAAGTCACATCAGCTCTATGTTCACAAACGAAAACATTAAGCATACTAAGAAAAGAACATTGTACCTACTGTGAAACATGGAGGAGGCTCAGTTATGTTCTGGGGCTGCTTTGCTGCATCTGGCACAGGGTGTCTTGAATCTGTGCAGGGTACAATGAAATCTCAAGACTATCAAGGCATTCTGGAGCAAAATGTGCTGCCCAGTGTCAGAAAGCTTGGTCTCAGTCACAGATCATGGGTCCTCCAACAGGATAATGACCCAAAACACACAGCTAAAAATACCCAAGAATGGCTAAGAACAAAACATTGGACTGTTCTGAAGTGGCCTTCTATGAGCCCTGATCTGAATCTGATTGAACATTTGAAAGAGCTGAAACATGCAGTCTGGAGAAGGCACCCTTTAAACCTGAGACAGCTGGAGCAGTTTGCTCACGAGGAGTGGGCCAAAATACCTGTTGACAGGTGCAGAAGTCTCAATGAGAGTTACAGAAATCCCTTGATAGGGTACCATCAATTATGACCAGACCAGTTTCATTAATTTGTTTTATTAATGCTTCTGTTGGACCACAGTTCAAAAGCATTGAAAGTATTTCAACATGCGTTTTATAAACAATAATTATTTACATGGGAGCAGAGTGATTCATACAGTTACAGAGAGAGTTTTATGGGAAATAAAAGCAGTCTTTGGCTTACACGGATACAAGCAGGATCAGATAACAGTATTGTGTTTATGGCCTTTCTCTTGTCCTAAGCATAACATTACAGCCGTCCCACCCAGGAAGGGCAATAAAAACGTCACAGCGGATAAGAGGGGTTTCCCTGCTCCATCAGACTTAAGCCGAGCTTTGATACAATGAAAGAGGACGATGAGATGGTGTGATTTTAGAAAAGAACAGTGGAGATGTTTCAGGATCCACCGGCATTAGTGAGTAAAGGTTGTGAAAACAAGCCTAAGGCACACAAGCTCTTCAGAAGTGTGTGTGAAATTGGGAACAGAGAGATCAATAATAAAGAAAACAGAATCAAGTCAGTCAAATTTGAATCACAAACACGAGTCAGCCTCTTCAGCTAAGAAAACAAGAAGTCTGATTCCTGTTTGGCTTTTTCCTGCTCTGCTAACACCCATGTTCTCTGTATGTGTAATATATATATATATATATCTGAACAGTCAACATATATCTGAACTGTTCTCGTATATCTCAACATATATCTGAACCACAGGAACTCTGGCTGGACATGAAAATAAAAATACATTGTCTATTGGCCTGTTTTGAAAAAAATCTCTTTCAGGTTTATGTGATTTCTAAAATCATAGTTCTCGCTTCTAAAATAAAGACACATATACTTGGGCATTTTGTGACATTTCAGCACAGGAAATGTGTTGCTCTCAGACCGAAATATTTAAACAGTATAAAACACACTTACAGTAAAGTGAAAGAAAGTAGATTAAAATATTACATACAAATATCTTTATCTAGCCTTGTGATGGCCTGCGCACCTATGTCTTCCCTGCCTCAGCCTGAGATGGCTGAGAAAGACTCCAGTGCTCCCCATGATTTCCGCAGAGGATGGGAGGATATCTTCCTCTAAATTACCTATTTGGTTTTGTCACTGCACAGTATTGAGATATTTATACATATATATACAAATAAGTTGGCTGATGCTGGTTCAGGGCAATTAGTCTGTATGTGTAAAGGCAGTGATTCGTTCACATTAGTCAGTGTGTGGTTGGTGTGAAGAATGTAACGCATGCCATTTTCAGTTACTGTGCTTTTCCTTTGTGACGTACTCCTTTGTTTAAAGGCACCAGCAGGATTTCACCTGTCTGGGCTGAGCTACAACAAAGCTCTCTGGTTTCGGTGGGGTACATGCTCCTAAGCCTGGCCATAAATGCTACAGGATTAGCCAATCTGCACTTGTGCCTTCTTATCTTTGTTGACAGCAGGGAAACGGGAAACGTGCCCATCTGTTTGTTCACTTAGACACTTTTTCCAACTTATACTTTTTTACTTAGTCTAACACTGTAGACCTGCATAGGAGAATGGTTTACATTCTTGATTTCCACTCTCCTTTTCTCATTTCTAACTATTTAAAATATGAAATAGCATCATATTTACAGGAAAATTTCATTATACAGTGGTGCACAAAAAAAATTTATGCACAACAATTCTGGGTGAAATATGGTCACAAAATAGCTGTTACTGTGAAAAGCAAAAATGATGAAAGTAAAATAGTCTGTGAGGTAGTCCGCTGTGGGTTCTGAAGTGTGTTAGAATCATTATCAGGTTGGTAGAAGCCATCATATTTTCAACTTCAGTTTTTGAGTACAGTGTGATGTTTGCTTCCAGAATTTGCTGGTAATTCAATTTATTTCCCCCTCTACCAGTGAAATGTTTCCCATGACACTGGCTGCAACACCAAACTCCAACGCTTCATGGATCCACCCCCATACTCAACACTTGTAAGAAGTGTTTTGTTTTCATGAAATTCTAGCAGTTATCTCTGAAAGTTCATTCAGATCTCAGCTTGGCAAAGTCTATGTTCAATTGTCAAATGCCAACATAGGCAGTTTGTGTGACATGCCCTCATCCTCAGACCTACACAAGGTGAAAATATGACCTTGACTCTATAAATTTTAACATACTTAAAGTTGATGAGGTTGGATCTATGTGCAGATGTAGGTAATTTAATGAATCCAAACATGAACATAATGCATATCATGGGAGCATTGCAACATGGGAACATGGCAAGAACAAAGCATGTAACACCAAACAACAACTATGCACTCATAATGGAAAACACAGGGGTATAACTATACAGACCAGTCATGGAAACAAGACACACCTGGTCACAATTAGAAGGGGTAACAAGAACAGAACTACAATAACCAAGAACAAAGATTACAAAACAACTTAGAACTTAAAGGCATAAAAACAAGGCATGACGTGTGTTCACATGCAGAGAGAATAATCACGTTTCTGTGGTAAATCATTGGTTGCAGAGAGCATGACACTTTTCAAATTCAAAAGACCTTTAGATTCCCTAAAATATTTATTTTCCATCTCAGTTTATTTTCTGTTAACTAACTTTGTAATTTTTAGGGCTATGTAGTTTATGATTAAATGAACAACCTTCAATGTTTTATTTTATTGACGTTTGCTTTTGTAAACCATTTGGTAAAACTATCATATTTTATATGGTGTATACAGGCTTCATGTTAAAGAGCATTAGACAGATAAATTAAAAGTAGCTCCAAATAAATGACCAGCCTGACCAAAGAATGAAAAGAGATTTACATGATAGAATGAGTCCAAAATGGGAATTACAAAAATGTTTGGAAACATTAGATACAGGTGAAATTCATTTAAGGCTTTGGGTTAAACCAGACTCTGTGAATAATTAAAAGCTTATGTTATGGATGAAAGAAAAATAAACAACTTTCCAAGTGTAGGTCAGAGAAACAGCATTATTACTGATGCAGGTTATCAGCGCACTCATGGATGTGGTGTATGAATCAAAGATTCTGCTCATTTCCTCTAATGGTCTCTTTCACCAAGTTAGAATCAAGTAGAAATATTGCAGTCAGACGTTAATCTAACCCTGATATATGTCTGTGAAACAGCACAGAAAATATGTAGACCAGTAATATTCCTTCCCTTCTGATTTCATGCATCCAGTCAGATTTTACATTCTTCAGAGTTCTGACTGACTGAGACCAAGACGCAAACGTTTTCATCTATGGAAAGGGCTGATATATTTTACATTTCAAATCCAATCATGTCCAATGCAATGCTAGAGCCACACCACAAATGAAGCAGCAATTCATACCAAAGCTTGTGAAAGACATTTTGTTTGGACTCTTCTTGTGAAAAAGTCCAAACACTCAGAAACATTATCACCTTTCAAACTGTCACAGTCATATATTTCTCATGCTTTTGGCTATAGGACCTATTACTGATGTTTTTGGGATTGGGTATATTCTCATACATATGCAAGAGAATATTCCAGACACTTTAAATAAACCCTGGAGTTCTGGAGTCAGTCTGGAATTCTCATGCTTGCTGCCTATGTAAGTGGTCTTCATCAGCTATAAGGGGCTTAAACCATTTAACTGATAAAATCAATGCATCACAGAAGAGCTGGACTTAAAATGCACTTATGTAAAATATATTTTATTGTTCTTAATACATAAAAATGTAATCTCATTATCTGTGCTGTTTCTCAAGCAGATTATGTTTAAAGTGTTCAAGAGAGCATATGTTTGACATTGTAACTAGTAACCAGTTTTTCTTTTTCATCACCTGAACATCTTTAAAAATGGCAGTTTTTTTAAAATGTTAATATTTCACGTAGTCTGTGATTTATTATGAGCCCATCAAAGCTGTACAGAATTAGAAAAAGTAGTTAAAACCATTTAATTAGATTATAGCAGGACATAGAAATAAGGCATTACAGACGAGCACTTATGTGGAATGGATGTGCAGAATCAGACCTGTGCAGACTGCAACCACTCACTGATGTGTTAATACCATCTGTGTTAGTCGCTGTTGCCCAGCAACACACCTGTCAGGCTGAGGTTTACCTGAGCTTCCTTCACAGCGTAAAGACAGAAACAGACCCTTGTGCTTTCTGGCCATTTCTCTTCTGAAGGGTGTCTCAGTAAATGAGGGGACATTCAGTCAAATTATTGTTAGCAGCCAGCAAAGAATTCCTAAAACAACATCAGTGGACAGCAATACAAACATATGTGAATTAATATTCTTAACACACTGAATTTCTTAACACGTACAAATTACTAGTCTGAATGAAATGTATTAAACAATAATATTTGTTCAATAATGTGTTTGCTTAAAGGATTAACACAAACACATTATATAGCTGTGATATATATTAGTCTAATACAGTAGGTGTTATAGAAAGAACATAAAAATGGCATGATCTACATTATCTTTAGAAAGACATTATAAAATGAAAGTGAACAACTTGCAAAGTGCCTAGACAATTTTACAAGTGTTGTAAAAAATTTAAATGTCAAATTTATCTTTTCAGCCCAGTCTACTTTAAATTTTGCTGGACTATGATGTAATCATCATGTGTGAGTCGAACAGTCTTTTTCCACTTCTGTAATGTTACCTTAGTTTAATGTTACCTCAGTGATGGTGTCCAGCCTTAGAGAATGGTCATTTAGGTTTTCTGACTGTTTTGGTTAATGTTCCAAAATACAAATAATAAATAAATCTGAAAACCTGAAACTTTGTATTATCAGATAACAAAATAGACAAAATAAACATCTAAAAACAGCCATTCAACGCATGAACATTTCTTTGCAATGTTTTTCAATATTTATTCATTTCTCGGGTGATTATCAAATACCATTTTAAACAATTAAATTAGTGTGTAAATTAGTGTGGATAATCTCCAAATTCATACTGGATGATGAAAGTTAAAATGCAGAAATGCAGATTAAAAATAAAATATATTCTTCTAAACAGTAATGCCACGGTTTGTAAAAAGATTTTTATTGTGCAGAAACACTGATGTATGAATGGACAATTTACCTTTCCTTTGAGACAGATCTAAAAATATAAACACACACACAGTTTGTGACAGGAATTATATTTAAAAACAAATAATAGTTTTCATTCACATAGTAATAAATACATTTTGCAACCTTTGCATCGACTTTTCTGGTAAGGAGGGGCTGTATGTTGAGCACAAGTACATTATAATTGTCTTTTTCTGCTCACTCTTTAGAGAAAACTGTTTTCCCAACAAAGCCAGTTTCAGTCTTATAAATACATAAAGGGGTGAGGTAAAGGGAAGAGTCTGTCTCCTTTAATGTCTATAGTCCATCAGTATGTGGAGTCTCAAAACACCAGACAACAGCACAACTCAAATTCCTCCAGTGTCCCTCCACTGCAACCCAGTCATTCACTCTCAATGTCAAAAACACACCTTTACACTCTTTGTTACTACTTTCCTAACTTTAATTCAATTTTACTTATATTGCGCTTTTTAAAATGTTGCATTGTTTCAAAGCAGCTTTATATATGAAAAATAAAACACAGAAAACAGGAATATTATGAAACATAACACAGAAAACAGAACACATGGTATTACTGCAAATTTTATTGTTCATTAAAAGATGTACACATCTGGACAGTTTGCATAAATGGACGTGTTTCAGAAATCTGTGTCACTGCATGTGAAGGTTCATACCTCTCTCAGTGGTTTATGAGAAGGTAATGTATCCAGATTGCCTAATAAAACAGTATGTACTTCTGAGACTATGCGACTTTTAGTCAATTAACAAGACAGATGACAGGTATTATAAGCAAGATATGTCATTCCAGCTTACATGGAGATGACGCTTAGAAGACAAAATTTATAACTCATGTTTAAAATTGTTCCATCAATTGAAATGAAATCAAGTCTTTGATAATTGCATAATCTTAGTTTTCAGTTTAAAGATTGATGTATTACAGACTTTGCAGAAGAACAAAGCAAGGTTTATATATTCCAAAAATGGTTGTTAAAAAAAATTTCAAAACATATAAGGTAGTCAGTCATGTGCTAAAGCATTTTTAAAATAAATGAAAGATTCAAACTTAATTTTCAGGCTTTAATTTATATGCTATCCATCTGTATTTGTGACCACATTCAATCTTGTAAGTACAGAAATTAGCCAAGATTCATCTTTTTCAATTTTGCAGTATGAACCTAAACAACAACGCAAACAACAAAAATTAATGAATACTCCATTTTGCTTTAGAAAGTGTGTGATATCGTGGTAAGCATGCTACTTGTAGTTTAGAGCCCTGGATGAAGAAATGCATCAAAAATAAAAATGCAGCCAATTTATTGTAGCTTAAATCAAAGTATAGATGAACCAACAATTCTGTAATCCACGGCAAAATACCCCAAACCCCAAAATATATTAAATATAGCAATACTGTTTATATTTTCTAAAACATCATATAAATGATTAATGTGCTATTACCAGTTTTAGTGGAGATCATATTATTACTTGCTTATCAATAATTCAGATTAGCCAACTTTTAGAAATGAATTGGGTAAGTCCCATTCATTCAAACATGTAGAGCTAAAAAGTGAAATAGTGGTTATGACAGCAAAGTGGTAATTAGGAATGACAAACACTTTCCTGCAGTCCTCCACTGTGAACAGATGAATAAAGTTTCCCTTTCACAGATATCTATAACTCACATTCTTTAATATTTATAGGAAGAAAACAATTTCAAACAAATAATTGGCTATTTTGTGTGGGAGGGTGATTGCGTGAATTTTATAAGCATCAGCTGCCGTTAGTAATGATAACGGAAGTGCCTTTATGGCTCGGTGCTTGTTCAGCCTGCATGCGTAGATGAGTGGCCATGTCATAATGAGAGGAACCTGAGCAACCCAGGGAGTATCCTCTAAAGCTATCTGCCTCATACAGGTGTTCAAGTGCGTAACTGGTGAGTGAGTAGGCTGTGTGTTTCTCCTGGCGGGGATATAGAGCAGGAGTTGGAGACACAGCACAAGTGCCCATCAGGGGCAAAGGTTGCTGGTGTTGCTGAGAAGAGAGCTCATTTTGCAGGAAATCTTTACTGTCACCCAGTCTATCAGGGTTGGGGCTGCTAAGGCGGGACAGAGGAACAGGGCTTGGGGTGGGGCTTACCACCTGGGGCAGCCCCCGACACACCACGCCCTGCAATGCTGACTGGGAAAACTCAGTACTAAATGAGTGGCCATGGCTCTTGGCCAGACCATTTGTAGTCTCTAAAGGTATGTCTGGAGCAGCCTTTCGCAGTTGTAGACGACTTTCCTCCTCTTTTATCATCTGCTGTGTGGCTCGTATCAACGTCTCAATCTTGCTGGGCTCTTGAGGGCTTGCACAGCATTGGTCACCATGATATCTGTCCCCGGAATCACTAGCCGACCCACCATCAGGTGAGCTGACCACACTGTCGTCATCCCAGTGACTCCTCACTGCAAGTATGAGAAATCAGTGTAATAACTCATTTTACAGTTGCTCAACCACTGATATATTGAAAGGGACACTTACCTTGCAGGCTGTGGACTGAGGTGATGTGAGGCATCACACCTTCGTAGCTGTTTCCATTCTCCGGCAAGGACTTGGGTAATGGGATGACAGAGCGGGCAGGGCCCCACCACGTCTCTCGCCCAGGCTGAGAAGTGCCTAAGAAGTACTGGCCAGCCTTACACTGACCCCGCTCTGAGTAAGTGTGGGTATAGAGGTCACTGGAAGCATGGTGATCATCTATCAGTGGTAGACTGTAGCAAAGGGGTCTCGGATCAGAAAACCGGCGGTACACACATGAGGAGTCTATGCTGTCACATGGCTCCAGAAGCTGAGGAGAGGCAGAGTCAGTAAGTGGACTCCCACCCCATGGGCTATCTTGATCCGACTCTGAACATTCCGTTGGAAAGCCTGGATACTGCAGAAACAAATCAAAAATGCATCAATATCTTCTGACTTTACCAATGAAGAAAAAGCTAACCAGTCAACCTACATCAACGTGAAACAATATCATTTACACAAGTGGAAAATGTCCTTGGCGCAACAGTTAACTTTCCTATCATCCATTTCTAAATCAATTACTAACCTTATTCTAAACTTACCCCTAAAATCACAGGGCAATGATTGGTTAATAGGACTGTTGTTTTTAGGAAAAACAAAGAATGTTGGTCTAGTAATGCTTTAGTATAAACATTAACCAAATAACATACAACTTTTCTAGTTAAAGCTCTCAATATATGACTTCCAGGCCAAAGGGAAGACTTAACAAAAAACGTACCTGCGAATAGGGAGACAGGCGTGTCTTGGTCTTAGTACGGGAAACCCTGCTTTTGCCCCCTTGTCTGTTCTCACTGATGGGATTGGAGGTGCTGTTGTATGTGAACAAGGGCTTGGTGGATGTCACCTGATCTAAAGTCAACTGTAGTCCTTTATACTCGGTTTCCCTGTGGGTAACGAAAACAATACTGAGTCTCAGACCCAGCGGCTGCCTTATAAAATTAACCTCAATGTTTTCATTACACAACTGTCTACAGAATTTGTGTATTGGTGCATTTTTCTTTTTGAGGTGAACCAAAGCATAAAGTGTACAGTCAGAGTTTTATTTAGATAATTTAAGCTACAATGTGTGTTTGTGGTGGATTGTGCATGAGGGGGAATTGAGAAATAAAGAAAATTAATTGCATTGTTTCTCCTGCAGGATTGGAAAAAGGCTCCTACAAACATACGCCAAAGGGCTGGAGGTTCTGTTCAAATACACAGTGAGATTAAGAGCTATGTCTGGCTAAATCAAATCCACACAGGGATCACCACATAAGGCATAACTAGGAAATGGGAATTGATTTTTCAGTAAAGTGCTGTATGGATTTCTGTTCCCAGTGATGTATAACTGTCAGAAAATGCTGGGTAAAACACATGCTAGCCAGGCACTGATCTCAGTCTTCCTCCAGAGGCATGGGAGACTGGCTCAGACAAAGCACTGTGGTATTGCACACAGATGGTTACATCTTGGAAACAGATCTGCTACACTTACATGGACGCATACAAATGCACATATTGATCTATGTTGGGTTCTCTATGTAAACAGATTTTTTCTGAGGTCAAGGCCATAGACAGAAGCCAAACCCTTAAGGTGAAGCAACAGGTTGGCCAGTGTCAGTGGTTTAGGTCAGTGAGAACAGACTCTGAAAACACCACAATAAGATGCAAGACATTCTCACCTCATTTCCATTTCACACTTAACACTGGCTGCACATTTCTGACATGCATGTTATTACTAGCATTTGTGCTATCAACAGAAAAATGCACACTTTCCTGCTAACCTTTTTCCAAAGAAGTGGTGGAGTATACCATATGGAAAAGGATTACAAAATTCAATAATACTCTGTGAGCAAGCTGTGAGCTATAAACACTCACCATCTTTACAGCCCATTAATTAAACCTCATAAACACGTTTGCTTTATAGCTGTGGTTCAAGAGCTGTCAGGCAAGATATTGGCAGAGTGGCATATTAAAGTACGTTCACTCGCTTTAAATGGAGGTTTTGGACAATATTGTTCAATTCATTCTTAAGTGTAACAGATAGATAGCAAATGAGACAAAGAGAAAGTGTGAAGAGGTTGACGTTCCAGATGCTGGCATCACTGAGAGTGATTTTCACTCTTCACATCTTCCATACGTTCTTTGCTCAAAGCCAGTGTGAGCGATGGTTTCATTGCTCAATTCTTCCTCATTCTTTCCAGAGACTTCCAGTGGAAAGTTCATTGTGTTAATGCAAAGAGATTGTCAGTATGAATGCATGACAAATAAATCACACACGACCCTTGGCTCCCCTGCAGTTCCTGTACACACAGCTGTCATATTATACAAAGCAGGAGCAGAGATGACACCCAGACCTGACAGATGAGTGTTGGGGAGCTGACTTGCTCATATAATGTCATGGGCAAACTTTTTCAAACACCATAAATTCAAACCTTAATGATATTGTTTTGAAGCTACACTCTTTCTAAGGCACTGAGGAAGGCTAGCGATGATGTGGACAATTTAACACAACAGCAGACATAAGTGAGAGAAGTAGTACATGCTCCAATACATCTTTGCACAATATACAGTATGATTTCAAGTATAGTTACTAAATTACATTATTAAATATTAAATTTATTTTAATTCTAATTAAATTCATTAGTGGTTTTGTTACCCTGCAAGTGAATTAAGTAATTAGGCACCAATGAAAACCTCCTGACAGCTACATTAACATGTAGACAAGTGATACAATATTAATTTTAATCATATCAACTATGTGGCACTTATAAAATCAAACCGTAGCATTTTACAATCAATATTGGGTAGTGGTAAAGGTGAAAGTGTGAACTCACGTGAGCACGTAGTTAACACTGACGATGCAGTGTGGTCTGGATGATCTGGTGTTGTGAACGATAGTAGCGTAACTCTGCACCCACACCCACCCGCCCTGCTTTGACAGGAACCGGTAGTACTTAGTCGTGACTTGCCCCTTCACCAACACTATAGAGGTAAACACATTTAGTCAAGAGCAAGTTTGTGTGTGACAAAAAAACATTAATTTCTCATTTACCCCCAGCCTCACCTTAATAGCCTAACTTTAGAAGTTGTTTTAAGATTTAACTTTAAGTATTTTTTTTTTATTGGCCTTCTAAATGAAGGTTATTGAATTAGTTGGGAAACTAATTATCTCTTTCTTTTGCATGTCTTAACTATAAGCTGACATTTCTCTCACAGCCTAATAACTATGTATTTTAAATAACAAAATATTGTGACTTTTAGGAATGTTTTTTAGAAACATAATACAATTTTAATTTTTAAGGACTTAATACATTTTTAATTCAACATGTTTCTGTCAAAACACACAAACACAAATCATCATTTTACTTCACTAATTTTTTTACTAATAGATTACATGTCTAATGTTGAAGCTCACACTGAAAGCAGTCTTTAAACGGCTTCTGTGTTAAGTTCTGGTATGTATGAATATGCTGCTCATCGCTAAAGTTGCTGTTATGATTACATGAACAGGGGAATGAGTAAAAACAAACTCACACAAGTGGTGCGCGCAGCGGAGATGGAAAGTGTCACAGCTGTGGACATGATGATAAAGGGTCTTCTCGATTAAGTCTTGTGGCTCATAGCCTGTGAGCTCTGCAACCCTGGCAAACACAAACGCAGAAGGAAATAACAAACACCTGTCCACCATACTGCCAAACACAGCTGCATGTGCACAGAGATGGAAATGTGTGTACAAACAAAGCTGCATTTACAAAATGCCATCTTCTCCATAATGCAGTTTTTCATTATTCATATAATATATTATCTCTGATGACCTAACCATCAGAAACATTTAGCTTTCCCGTGCAGATCGTTTAAACCATTTAACAAATAAGACAGATTTAAGATAAGATTTGTTTTATTTATTACTCCCCTGCTTAAGCTATTTGACATAGCATGTTTTGGAATATTATTCCTAACTTATTGCCCTTAAGTATAAAAGGTTCTTAAACTCATGTTTTCATGCATGTGTCTCTGGTCTGGGCTGCAGTAAAGCTGCTCACTGTTTTTGAAAAAAGCCCTACAGGTGCTGTTAGGATGTAATTCTCAAACAGGGGGCCGGGTCCCACTAGGGGGCCTCAACAAACTTCCAAGGAGGCCTCAAGATAACTTAAAATTATTCAAAATAAGACAAAACAAGCATTAAAATAAGCTAAAAACTAAAAACCAGGATGTTCCTTAGTGTTTGGTTATTTTATAACAAATATACATGTTTATAGTTGGGACAGCTCTAGAATATTTTATTGGGCAAAACTCTAAGTTTAAAGAGCCTTCAAATATTGCTGTGGACAATGGAAGGGTCTTAAAGTCAAGAAGGTTGAGATGCACCTTCTAAGATGCAGGTTTTGTTTTATTTCACTTTCTCACATTTGCTTTTTCCCTTAAAGTGACTCAGTGGTGTTGAGATTGAGGAAACACAATATAACAATACCAGAAGTGTATACAATTTTCAACAGCATTTGTGTGAATTCAATTGTTATTTGACTTGTGCTTTCTCAGAGAAAACTCCTATATATAAAAAATGCCAAATATTCTTCAGGAGCTATACAAAGGTATGACAGGAGCTGTATGTGTGTAACAGAAGAACAGGCTGTACCTGGAGTCCAGGAAAATGAGTTTCATATCCAGACTTGCTCTAAACATAAACATGTTGCTGTGGAGCTTGATTTCGGTCACAGCGCTGGGTGGGAGAGAGTGACCAACGGCCACCAGACCCACGTTTTGATAACAGCCATCAAATGGAGACATGTCCAAACTGTACTGACGGATCTTCAGATAGCCGCTGCAGTGAATGACCTGCAGGAGACAGAAACAGCTGCTCTACACCATATATGCTATTATGTCTTGCAGACATAATTGACTATTGCTGGGACATAAATAAAACTCTTAAATGCCAATTTTGCTTCTGCAGTATATATAATAGCGATAAACACCACCAAGGCTTAAAATATCGCTACATACCTTATAACCTCCACACGTCAAGCCCGCGTTTCTTTTTGCCAGGACACATTTCATTCTCAAAAAGAAAGACCTCTCCATTTCATATTCTAGAAAATTAAGTAAACGAAAGCAAAACAGTTTGAGTAAAGCTCACTAAATGTGGGTTAATAAGTGTTTTTGAGTAATGATGGGTTTACCGTGGAGGAAGTGTGAGTGGTAGGGCTGGTGAGCTGTAAGCACTGCCGTCATCTCGTCATGATCAGCCGGGTGGATGTATTCATAGATGCTGTTCCCCGTCAGCTCTACCTGTAGAAATGAATTGTTGCAGTCAAACTTGCTTCAAACATTGTGACCTGAATTAAATTTTAATATAAAATTACTGAATATATCCTGTCGCTTTAAACATGCACATTACCTGTGACAACCCTAAATGCACTGACGCGGTCTCTGAAATGTACATGATTTTTCCATCAGGAGCGACCACAAAAATAAAGCCATCCAAAGTCTGAAAAAAATTAAAAGGGCGTTTACTTAATGTATTTATTTACATTTTTGTGCTCTTGTAAAGGAATTTAGGGCGATTTCCTAATGCAAAATTTCAGTAATTCAGGATCGAGTAGAAGTAAAACGAAGATTTCTTCTAACGAGCGCTAAGAAAATATATAATATTTATAATAATTATATAATAATAATTCAATATATAAGTAATTGTAATATCATATAATGGGATATAATTCAAAATAATCTACCAAAGAAACACATTGTGTAAATAGCGGGTGATATTTTGACTTAGAGACCATCAATGGGAACTGAACAGTTCGTCAGCGGTCTACAGTAAAAGCGTGCAAAAATCTAAACGTTCGAAAATACAATTTATAAACGACACAGATCATTATAATTACTGAAATATTAACTACAATAGTTACAGAAAAGATAGTTTTATTGTGAGATTTTAAACAGTGTACTTGAAGTAGATGTGACCCTAACTCTCGGCCCATATTATCCAGAGAACTTGCTCGACTCACGTGGCCCCAAGATTCCCCAAGGCCTGCGGGACACAGTTAAATACAATAATGATAAATAAATTAAACATATAGCACCAAAAGAATAAAAAGAGCCTCCAATATTTTCTAACAAGTTTAATAACAAAAAGGGTCCAATTACATCAAATGTTAGCATAAAATTTAAAAAATGTGCAAACAAACAAACAAACAAACACATAAGCACCAAAAAAGTAACAGCTTAATAATAACAACAATAATAACAATTATTATTATTAGTATTATTAATTAACTATTATTATTAATAGTTATCTTTATTATTATTATATATCAATGAACAATTTTGTTATTATTATTATGGCAAGCGTGACTTCACAATCAGTTGGTAGGCATGTTCACACTGAATAGACTATAAACACGCAGCATGTAAATCAGCAGTATTTGTTTGTATCGCGTGCAGGCGGCGAAACTCGATAAAGCAAACAGTCTCACACAATCCTTATTGAAATGCAAATCACACGAAAACAAACAGCAGATGAAAGCAAAAGCTCTGATTCGACTTTCATTATACAAACATTATATTAAAAAAACATGGACTCCGCGTTTATTCAGCAGAAACAATCACATTACTCCTCAAACAAGCTCAATCTGAGAAAATAACCACATTTGTACAGTCAGTAACATCCCCGAAATAACTGTCGTGTAAACAGGCGGTATCACACATACCACAGAACACTTTTGATATGTTTTGTTAATAAACACAGAATATAATTAAATTATAGGCAATAACAGATAACAAGATTGAAAAATATACAAACTGTAATAGGAGTCTCAAATTTAGTTGATCAAATTGACGCTTACGATTATCTTAAATCGATTAAAAATTATCTTAAAAACGATTATCGTATTTACGTTTTTTGAAATAACAAGACCAATAATAGGACCAACATGAGCAACAACAACAATAATAAAAGGATTATATTGTTATATTGCTATTATACACTGGTAATTTACATTATCCGTTAATTGTACGGACATTTCCGTTAACCTTTAAACACAACATAATGAAGCGCAAAATTGAATATACAGGTAAAACAACTGGAGAAAATTCGGAAAATGCCTTCATATTTATACAATACCCTACACTGTTGCTTATTTTTACGGATTTTTATTGTATTGGTACTGCAACTACTAATTTATTCTCAAAACAGTTGGATCGAAGGGGAAACCTTTAGAAGGTATTTTTCCCGTAAATTTCTAGAATTACTCTGAGTGACGCACTTTCCAAACAAAAGAACAGATCAATGTCTCTCCAAAATAATTTTTAATTGCAGAAAAATAAAACGTAACCTGTATTATAATCCAAAACTGAGGTTCTGTTGGAGAAGATTTGTGAAATGGCTGGTCAAACTCAACATTTGTTTGTTTTAGGTCTGAGTGTCTTTTCACACGTGCAACCTGCTATGTATTATTAATATAACATTACTAATGTGTCCGCTAACTCTAGGACAGAAATTATGTGATTAACAAATATGTTATACGCTATTTTTAATAACATTTAACAACATCCAACAAGTCACTAAACAAACCTGATCAAACGATACGACGTAAAGTGAAGCAAAAATA
Organism: Chromobotia macracanthus; assembly: GCA_036877525.1. Taxonomy (NCBI): domain Eukaryota; kingdom Metazoa; phylum Chordata; class Actinopteri; order Cypriniformes; family Botiidae; genus Chromobotia; species Chromobotia macracanthus. The sequence goes on along the minus strand of JAZGTH010000074.1, from coordinate 1,678,539 downwards.
AACAAACAACAAACAAATGAAAATAGCACATTTGGTAATATATTTGAAAATTATTTTACAGCGCTTTGGTCAAAGTTATTCTCTGCACAGTCGAGCGATAAATAACCAACATAAAAGTTCCTTAACTTCCTTCATTTTGTAATAAAATTTTACTGTCTCATTTCCTTTAACAATACGTGTGAGCTGTGTTTACTCTGAGCCTGCTGACCTTTAACCCGAGCTCTTTTAATCACGCTGTATGTTTAAAAACATTTATTTACATTGTAATGAGTAAAGCACATGCTGCGATTGTATGGATGGTAAAATAGTCCGTCCAGCGGCTTGACTGAAGAGAGAAGCGTGTTATTATCAAATTTTTACTGAATTTACCTTTACCAGACTCATAGCCTGATTAATATACTTGATTAAACATTGATTTGCATTGATTTGCAACCGTTTGCATTTTTCTCATGTTTTTCTATGTCTATATAGTCCTACATATATCTTACTAAAAAGAACACAACATATAGATAAATGAATTTAAAAATATTACACTAGTGACTGTCACGCTTTGTCTATAAGTGAGTTAATTATACAGTGTCTTTATTAAACGTGCAATTTTTTCTTGCTGTCTTTATGAAAAGCGCTCAAAAACGTCTCCAACTACAACAAAGATTTTAAACCCCTGATACCATGCAAATACCCACCACCACATTGTTGTTAACAATTGTTTTAATAAAAAAATATATTTTTTATTTTATTTAAAAAATAAAACAAAAACAATTATCTGTTTTATTGTAAACTTGTGTGTTGTATGAAGCCTCGTTTGATCAGACTTTGATAATTGGCGCAACAGAAGGTGGGACTTATAATCAGTAATAATCAGAAACATCTTGAGGCCTGTGTCGAAACCATACATTTGCAAACAAGTATCAGTCTTATCGGTTTACCTTTTTAAAATGATTTTCAAAACTTATGTACAAGAGATGTATGATGCTCGAGATTTTTAATGCGAAAAACTGCTGTGGCGATTTGTACAATGTGGCTGCACCCAACAAACATCATATTGTCGCTATGCTTCTGTGTGTTTTTAAAAACTGATATTAAATACCTTATTATACTTACTAATAATGTCCGTTCTCATGGTGATGTCGAGATATTTGTGGCTACCTATTTTCATGAGCTCATATAGTAAAACAACACTTTTTTCTGCGGTCTTTAATTTTATTATTTACAGGCTTGGGTGAAGACGATATAAAATAAAATAATTCAATCGTTGCATAAGATATTTCATTTACTCTAACAAATAATAATAATAATAACACAAATAAAATTAACATAATAATAATAATAATAGTAACAATAATAGCTTAATAATATACGGTCACAATAATAACGACTAATACGGCTTCTTAAAACGATGGAATATTTTGGATAGGGACAGACACACACAGTAAGAAAATACGCACAAGACAAAATCTGCAATCCGCAAAATCTAAACACTACATGTATTAAGCACTATTGGAGTGCGGCCTTACCTTCAGGGAATACTATCCTCATCTTCAGGTAGCTGGTGGTCAGTCTGATGATGGACGCTTTGTCCAGCTGTGAGGTGATGGCTGAAGGTAAGGGCAGCAGTTTGGCGAGCTCATAGAACTCACTGTTCTCTTTCTCCCGACGCGTCCGCGCCGCGTTCTTCGACTTCTCCTTCATCTTTATCACTGAAAGGTGTTTGACACCCTCCCGAGGTTCACTTCAATCTCTCCACAGCACGAGCGCAACTACACACATTAAAACTCCTGCAGCGCGACCAACATGTCTGTCAGTGGCGTATTGCCATTCCCAAATCACTGAATGCCTCACATGCAGATATTACAGAAAAACACACCTTCATAATTATGACTTTCAATCGTTTCATCCGAAGTAAGTCTTAATTTATGCAACATGAAATCCTCTTGGGCCCAGAAGCTTTTCACAGTGGTCAATCCGTCCATCAATACTTCTGGAAAACATCAGACTGCACGTTCATTTCTATTTTTAAACACTGCATGCTACCCAAACCTTTACTAATATCACATCGACGCATAATTATTATCATGTATACGGCTTACTTCCATTTATTTTATATGTATATTATATTTGTGTAGGTCAGATCTTATAAACACATGCCTGTAATATTCAAGTACATTGGCTTAATAAAAAAAAGATCTTAACAGAAGTATATGTTTCATTATTAAAATGGCTAAAACCTGCGCGTCTTTTTACCTTATATCAAACTTTCCTGGTGTTCGTTAGTCCATCAAAATAGCAAATATCCATGCTAATTCGCGTAATTCCACAGCGCACACAGGAAACACGGTATCTCAGTGTCCAGAAGGATTTTGTTTGGAGGAGTTTGTTAAAGTCTCTTTCTGTGTGTGAGACCCTCCCCCGATCCTCAGCTCACTGGAAACTCCACAGGACCTGACAGCATTTTCCCATTGGATCCTATTCACCAGCGAAACGTGTTAGAACTACTGACCCTTGACTCAATTTGAATAATTTTTGCATTAATTATATTAATACGTAGTCTAATCCATCCATAAACCCACCCATCTATCTATCTATCTATCTATCTATCTATCTATCTATCTATCTATCTATCTATCTATCTATCTATCTATCTATCTATCTATCTATCTATCTATCACTAAACAGTGTATGGTACTGTACATTTGAATTAAACGCATTACATGGTAGAATGGTAAATAATATTTAAAATGCAATACCTTTTTCTGTGATATCATTTTTTTAAGGGTGCAGCTAGTCACTGCGGTCTGTGTCAGAAATGGGAAATAAGCAGCCGCAGGAGAAAATCACGGACGACTAGCTCCGCGCACGAAGCGCGTGATGTCGTTTTAACCTTTTCCTAAAGCTTGAATTTACAGCTGATTAAAGAGCGTCAGAGGAAAAGAGAACAAACAAAAATACTTCACTATACGTGAAGCCCCCACAACAGAGACTCAAAACTTTGGCTTCAATCACAACCAATGAAAAGCTTTAAACAACTGCATTTACCTACATGTTTATTTTACATGTAAAATAAAATCTTGATAAAGGCTTTGCCATGAGCTACTGTTTAAACTCATTAAACAACTTTATTAGCCGAACGGAACTAATAATTTTGCTATGCTTCCCAAACATAAACACTTCATGTTCAATGCACAAATAATCAATGGATGTAGAAATACACACAATAACAAACAAAACTGAATTTCAGGCTTTTACCCTTAGATTCTATGAACTACAAAGATCCAAAACAAGTATGTGCTGAATCCTGGACATCTGTAACATAAAAGAAATACAACACAGCCGGTGGATCAAAACACGCAATCCTGCTGCTGTTTAAATAAAGACAGTGGGAAAAAACATTATGTTGTGCATTTGTGTTTTTATTTTAAATGTAATAAAAGTCATTGTCTTATACAGTCACTGATGATAAGGAACATTGCCATAACTTCATAAAAATATATCTTAATTGTTGCTTGGGTTTTTGGTAAATTGCTTCATTAGAATCTTTGAGAAATGACTCATTGGAGGACATCACTGTTGAAGAACAGATCAGAGCTGAGAAATAAGAGAGAAAGACAAAACAGATGTAAGAACTTCAGAAGATTCTCAGAATGTTCCTCACACCTGCAGCAGTGTTGAGCACCCACACCACAGGCACACACACCACACAAGCGCACACACACACACACCACATGAACTCACACACACAACATACACCACAAATACACACGCACGCACCCACAAAACAGACAAATGCATACCACACACACCATCTGATGTCTTGTTCTCAAGAGTTAGTTTTGGCATTTACAGACAAAATTAATTGTTTGAGCCAGATGGTCCAATCATGCCAATGTTCAAAAAGAAATGCAAAAAAATACACCAGGCCAAAATATATAGGTCCTGCAGTTTAGTTATTTCTTGTAACCTGTACACACATCTCTCCTTCAAATGACGAGAGGTTTAATCCATCAGCAGTCTGTCACTGCAAAGCCATTTTTCCCACAGCGACTGATATCTCAGTGTTGACCTGGGGAGAGATGCTGGCTGGGATGATGTTTAGACAGAGGTCGTACTGTTGGTCCAGGCCCAGGTAACTGTCACTCATCAAGTACAGTGTGTAGATGCACCTACAAAAAGAATCAGGCATTAGACTGTAAATAAGACAAATCCTCGTGAATCTCAGAAGACAGCTCTCACCTGCCCATCCTCTCTGGCGTATAAAAGGCCACAGACACGCTGTTGTGGTTGCGTATGTATCCCACACGCTTTATGGCCAGCAGTTCTTTTTTCTCCATTTCCCCGAGAACCAGAAACCAGCCTTCATCTTTAGGCTTTGGAAAGCGTGGCGCCTGAGCCTTGCTGTCCTGCTTTCTCTAAAATGTACAAAACCATCACTGCATTAACACTGATTTATGATAACATTTAGGCCAAACAAACCTGACAAACAAAGCACGTTGGCAACTCACTCTTTGCTGTCCCATGTTTATGCAGCGCATAGTTACATGAAGAACATACTCCTGATCCGCATGCAGTGGCAGCCAGCTGGACTTGTCCCTGATGTTGGAGACATTGGTGGGAAGAACACGCTCACCCTGCCTCTCACATCCCTCCCACCAGCCTTTCACACTCATGGAGACCTCCACCACTGGCAGGTGACTTAGATAACCCCATGCCTGCCAACCAACCAACAGCAAAATCAGAAAAAACAAGATGTACTTGTTTTAAAGGCAGAGCAATATTACTTTAGTTCTGTGAATTATATATAGACTATGTAATAAAAGTAAATGCTCCTTAGCATCGCTCATGTTGAAGTTAACTCTAACTGGAATATGAGAATGAATTAAGTGTATGCTTGATGCACAACAAAGGCCGTGGCTGGTGTTTGTTTTCTGGGCGTCTGTTAGCATCAGAGATGTGGGAGAAGGAAAAAAATGGGGTGTAGATTCCCCTGCCACAGCTATTTATGTAAGGATTACATTTCCTTAGTGAATGAGACATGGACGCGGTGGTGCATGTTCTTATTTAATTAACAGGGTGGAGAGGAGGGGGGCTGCTGGAATACTGATGGGGATGGGCGCTAGGCTTGTCGCAGGCCTCGAATGTTCGCATTACCGCTGCAATTAGCACACAGATTGGAGCTCTAAACCTCCTAATTTGGAAGGTAATTGGGGATCTTGGTGCTACCTGAGACCACCATGACTGTTCGCCACTTTCTACAAATCACATTTCTAAATGTGTGTGTGTGCTGCCTAATGTGTGTGGAAATGGAATTTATTTGAATGTTTATGTTGTTATGAGGTGATTCTCATCCACATGGCTGCAATCTGTCTTACATTCAGAAAAGCACATTTGTCAAGCAACACAGTAGGCACCAATAAACTGCATTTTCATAATGCTGACATCACTGGACGACTAAGTGCTGTTGACTTTAAATTTTGGGTATGTAAAGATGACGCACCTGAGAGATCTGATTGGGCTGAAGCACCTCCCTCACCATTGATGTGAAGATCTCCTCTTTCCCATCGCAGGCAGCCATTAGCTCAGGAAGTGCTTCGATTGGGCCTTGATACCCGCCTCTGATCCTTGCGCCTCTGGTGCTCCACCCCCTGTCAGCAAAAGGAAGAGAAAAGGTGGTCACATGACTTTTCTTTTTAATCAGGTAAGGGGATAACTGAATCTCTTTCCTGCCGTCACAGCACAGATCCTGTCCAGCCTGATCCCTCTTTTACCATTTTTATTGCGTTTCCACCAAACTGCACACACGGTGGGGTGCAGAGTTAAGAGTGTAAAGGGCAAAATAAAATCTGCTGGCGATGATGTCAGTGTGTGAATGTGTGAGCAGCAGTCTGAGGCGAGCTGTAGGTGGGGGGCGTCCCTGCTGATAAGTGATGCTGATCGGTGTTTGTTGAGTTGTATTAGAGATGCTAGCAGGATTAGCTGCTAAGCCACATTACGCTGTCATAATCAGTGAGCCACAGGTGAGACGTGCCAGTAACAGGAAGTGAACATTCGCCTCTCTCTGTGCATTATTTCTGTGCGTTATTTTTTGGGTCACTAAACTAGTGTTAGCAGATTTGTGACAGGTAGTAACTCCATTGTAAGTCACTCAATAGCTGCTTTTACATGGGCCTTAATAATCCAATCGTAATAGGACTAGAAGCACAATCAGATTAAAAAGTCACATATAAACACATCAATCGGAATGAATTGGCCAGATCCACTGGCCAAATTAAAATTTCATTTGGATTGTAAAGGGTAGTTTAAACCTTTTTTAAGGCGAAGCAAAACTGAAATAGGTAAACGTTAACTATGCTTATAAAAACAAAAAAACAGCAATGGCAAGAGAGTGGCTGCTAGTATGCGCATCCTGGAACAGCGGGAAACATGTCAAAAGATCAAATCTAATTCTAAGCTTGTGTCATGTAAACATACATATCAACCCTATTACTCAGCGTTCATGTAATCACTACATTTGGAATCATCAGTCTGATTGATTCCATTCTGATTGAAACAAAAAGTGTCCATGTAAACCTAGCTAATGAAACATTATCAATTTGGACAAGATGGATCACCAGGTTTTGTCCATGCCAGAACAAATGCTAAAATCAATAATGCATCAGTCAAACTGTAATGTTGGTAGTTTCATTGGTAATTAAAAAATCTTTATTAGGTACATCTTGCTAGTACCGGGTTAGACCCCCTTTTGCCTTCAGAACAGCCTTAATTATTTGGGTCATACATTCAACAAGGTGTTGGAAACATTCCTCAGAGATTTTGATCCATATTGACGTGATAGCATCAGGCAGTTGCGCAGATTTCTGCACATTCATGATGCGAATCTCCATCTCTTTGTTACATGGTGCATTATCCTGCAGGAAGTAGCCATAAAGGGATGGACATTGTCAGCAACAATACTCAGGTAGGCTGTGGGATTTAAATGATGCTCAATTGGTACTAAGGGGTCCAAAGTGTGCTAAGAAAATATCCCCCATGGAATTCAGATCAGTTTTAATGATGCATGTTTGGATGTGGTATTGTCTTTCAAATATTTGTACCTAAAGACATAGAGGTCCTGTTTCTTAATGTGAGGAAGTGTAAGAAGTGAGGAATCCTGCAGCCATCGGGCCTGAACGATCATCTGCACCAGGTTACAAATGCGCAAGGCAGACACCAGCCACCCCTCATTAGCAACCAAATCCAGCATAGCCTGCAGAAAAAAACATCCACAAAACACATGACATACATACAGTTCTCGTCAATAATATAAACGCCTGTATTCAGGGACTGTATCTAAACAGGTCTCATATCAAAGTGGTCCTGTACAATACACCAAAAACAGGGCCTTAAAATCTTATAAGTTAAAAAATCCTCAGGTGATTATGAGTGTGAATACGCAATAGGTAACCCTAACTTTAACTTACCCTAACCTATATTATAGCCCTATAAGTGTCAGCGAGTAATACTGCTGTGTATGTACTATGGCTATGATCCTGTCACTCTCTTTGCCTGATATCAGTTTAAAGTTTGCTGAGCTCAGCTGGGCTAACAAACTTAATTTATCAAAAAATAATTTCCACCCTAACTAGCGTATAAAAGCACCTGAAGTGGCCCAGAAAGCACAGCGAGTTAATCAAAATGGTAATGCAGGACAAATTAAAGTTGTGATTAACATTTCACAGTAGCTGCTTGAGTAAAAGGGGGTGGGGGTGGAGTTTGGCAGACAGAAAGAGAGACGAGAGAGAGACACAGACAGACCAATCGATTGATGGAATTATTTCTTTTATATTTAAACAACAATTTTAGCAATTTTGATAGAGTAAGTGTTGTAAAACTTGTCATTATTATTAAAACATCACTGTTCATACCAGGCCTGTGTGATGAGTATGATCTTCCTCTTTCTACACAGGCAGACTGGATATATTCCATATACAGCCTCCACACATTGCCAATAAACAAGTATAACTTGTGCACAAGAATTTAAATGTCACACAGTTGCCACAGAGGGGCAGAGTTTATTCAAATTCTGAGCATCAGGACGTCACAAAACCAGGAAGAAGAGAGCTGTAGTTCAGCTTTTCATTGTACTCTATAAAAGTGATTTCAGAAGAATATTTTTCTCTCATTGCAGGAAACTTTACACTATACTACTAAGTTCAAACTATAGCTGAAAAAGTGAAAACCCATAGGACCCATTTAAATCAGATAAAGTTCACAGGGACAAAAACACCTAAATTAATTCTGGACTTTGAAGAAAAGACTGTGAAGGGCGTAATTTACCCTCATGCAGTAACTCACTCTGCAATAATCCATAATTCATACAGTGTTCAAATTCAAACAACTGAAAGCAAATAAACAATGTACAATGTAATCAGCACAGCTAGGCATCATGGGAAGGGTTAATACCCTGACATCACTGCAGGGTGAGCTCAGCTGTTCAACAGACTGATTGCCACAGCAGGGAGCCAGAAAAGTAACCACATGTACAAGCATGGCCAACCACTCACAGACACACACACACGCAGAGTGAGCAGAGAGGATAACCAGAACAGCTTTAAAGAATGGCTTACAGATCTGCATAGAGACAGGCTTTGGCAGAGCGGGACAGCCAGCGTGGGCAATCTGTCCTGATCCCAGACACATCTCAGACATACAGATTCAGACGTGTGTGTCATTAGCCAGGTTTCTTTATGACTGATGCCCTGTTTTTATTGCAAGTGTTTTTATGACATTGCAAACTACTTAACATCAGAATATCTATTAATCACCCACACTTTAACCTCTCTTCATGCTTTCAGCTGTAGGTGAGAACAGGACCGCAAAGCCCCATCACACATCACACGTCACACACATCCCCGTCATGCATGATGTTTAATAACACACCTTCTAAACCTGAGGGAATCCTCTGTGGTTATGACCTCTTCTTCAAACATCAGCTAAACTGATGTGAACAGTGCTCAACAGCGCAGCATTTTTGTAAATGCACACACACATCTTCTATAGAACCATGTAAGATCACATGACCTCAGAGCTTACAGTAGGTCTTGAAAAATTGCGTTACCACTAAAAATTCCAAAAAGGAATTTCTGACTATTTCTGGATCCTTACAGACGATTTATAGAAAACATATACTGTGTATTCTTTTACACAATATTCTGTTATTGTACAGTAATAACAAAAGCAGAGTGAAAGCAGTAATAACAAAACAGATAAACAAAAAATAAACAAACTAAACACACAGAGGTGAAAGCGTGTGGATTGGAGCTGTCTGACTGACTGTCTCTAAAGGCAGGAAGTGTTTCTTCCTACACTGTACTTGTAGGTGTGTGGACAGAGTTGCAGTAACTATGCTGTCTTCAATAAAGTCACCAGAACCCCAGTCAGAGCACAGAAACTTTCACTCAGACATCAAATTAAATCGATCACAACTTCAGTCAAAGCCATCTGTTACAGATACATCTAAAACATTCTTGGCACATCACTGTTTTGAGTCAATATATTATATTTAATTCCCTTAAAAGCCTTTAAAATGCTGGTTTTGTTTGTTTACAAAGACGCTTCCCCAACAGACACATGTCAGGTCTCTATGCTTTGTGGGGACTTTCCATTGACATATTGACTTTTATTATCCCCTAACCCTCACCCTATCCCTAAACCTAACCCTCACGAAAAGCTTTTTGCATTGTAACATTAAAAAAAACAATTTAGTATTTTTAATAATCAGTTTCCCCACACAATGTAGATGTGTTTGAATTTTACCATCCTTGTGGGGAAATTTGTTTTTTTTACGATGGTGAAAAACAAGAACACACACACACCTGGCAGATGCGGATGGCGTTGTCCAGCACAATTTTGGTGTCAGTGGTGTAGTCGCTGCATGGCAGTTGGGATCGGCTGAAGTGGGCCTGCAGGAGCAAGTGTGTCTTGGTGTGGGCACTGTCGTATGAGTACGGGTTCACCTGCAAGGGGAGCCACTGGGCTAACTCACTGTTCAGCTGGTCCTCGTTGTGGCGTACGGGGAGCTCAGCATACTCTTCTGCATCCTGAGAAACACACACAGATTGACCACTAAACATCCTCCACCAAATCAACATGATACACTTTAATGTCTAATGAGTTTTTATATCTAATTTTGTGTCTAATGTTACCACAACATTTCTTCATATACTGAATGTATACATACTGCTCAAGACTAAATGACACCATGAACAGATTTTGAGGTTTACAATTATGAAGGTGAGGTAAAAACTTTAAAGTTGTATCTTTAGTCAAGATGAAAAGAAAGCTGACCCTATTATCACTTCTTAAGTACACTCCTTATTGTGATAAATACATGAATATTACTGACGGATACATTTGATTTTTTTAACAAATGTATCCCCTTCATCTGAGTTAATTACTGTTTTGCAATATCAACTAAAAACTAGATAACATCAAGAGGGCTGTAGACCGATTTCAGTTTATTCACATGTGCAAAACACTTTCTTTTGGAGCATTGTTTATTTCAAAATCTCAAAACAGACAAGAAATTTCCAATGAGAAACAGGAAACAACAAGTCACATTAGTCACAGCTTCAGTCTCTCTTATCTCCGCACAAGCACTGAAGCATCTTCATATCTCTGTCTGAGGTATGAAGTCTGCATCATTATAAAAAACATAAACTGAGCAAGGTGATTTGTAAAAAAAAAAAGTTTAAGTGTAAACTTACCATAAGAAGCCGGTTTGTTTTCTAACAATTGCCTGACTTCCTCCAAAACACTACATTTACTCCAAGGTGTCAAACTAAATATTATACTGTTGTCATTTTGTATATTGATACAATGTTTGTATTTCAATTACTAAAATGAGCCACTCTGTATTTATATTTGCATGCAGTTAAAAACCTGACTTGAGTAAGCTAATTATTTTCAAGCCATGAATATTTCTATAAACATACATCTGGATGACATTATGACTTTACTGATAAACTCATACTTTACATACTTACAGCACAAATATTTGCTTGATAATTTATATCCACCATTGGGGACCTCTGTATTATTCTGAGGTGTATAAAATAAAAGTTGTGAAATAAGTGGCTAATTTTACTGCAAGGATATTGTACACGGCAGGATAACCGAACTTCTCATTTGAGCTGCTTCAGCGGTCTAACAGCACTCGTCAATGTCAAAGAGTTAGAGATAATGAATAATGAATCAAATCAAAGAACCATACATTTCAGAGGAACGCTTCAGTTATTGGTTACAAGGTGCAACATGTATCTAGACTAAACTACAGATTTATTATTTAACAAGTGTTTTACAATAGAAATGTTAAACGACTAACAGAAATAATCACTGATGCAAACTATTTCACAATTTGTCATGTTACGTGATTAATGTAGCCTAATTTGTCAATGAGGAAAGACTATAACAAATCTGCCCCCGAACCCCCTAGCAAACTCCATTTCAGGACCAAGTATTTTTAAAACCCTGCTTACAGCACTAGGTTAAACGCCGTGCTTTAATGCTGTCAATAGTACAGTTTGTAAAAATCCACTGGGGTTATTTACTGGTCTTCCTGCCATTTTAAGGGGTAGTGGGTGCAGATATTGGATGTGTTTTTAACTAGCTGCATGTCATGATAATTTTGTGTAAAATAATTTATCTAGCAGCTCTATCTGTAGAACATGGATTGTGTGTTCTCATCGTTAGCTGTGAAGCACAGGCTGGACATGGGGTCTCTTTGTAATGTATACTATGGTAATTAGAGGACAATGAGGGTGAATGAGAGACTGGTGGTCATGTGCTGCTATTGAGTGAATGGTTAGACTGACACTGGGAGGTCCTAATGCCTCATGTCACGCTTTTGTTAAGCAATCAGTGGAAGAGTTAGACACCAGACATAATAAGTGTGTGATAATAGGGTAATTAAGCAGGAAACATAAATGTGAGGATCAGTCATCAGTCTCTGCTTCTCTGAACATCATTATCACATTAACATGCAGCCTATTATTGGCACCCACACACACGCATGCACACACACACCCACTAGGGGTGTAACATTATTAAAAACCAAACCGATACACAATACACCACCCACAGTACCGCAGTACTCTCTTGCTCTACTGAACACCCCGGCCCACTGCTGCCCCGACATAGTCCTTGCCCATTGCTGAGGTTGACCTCACTTTACCTTATGACACAAAAGATTTCTTCCTTGACATAATACACTTTTAACACTTAATAGGATCTGTATTTTGTTGTAAATATTATACACCAGGGCCTGAAATTCAGCACAGCACTGCACACATTTTGTCTTTCCCACAAGTTTCGATAAATCCCAAATTATACCATACCAGACATTCACATTAACACTTAAGAACTTGTGAACCACACAGATCAACAAATCAAATAAATACTTTTTTCTTCCAGTCTGTATTTTCATAATCAGTGTAAGTGAACAAGCGCTCTCTCTCTGTGCTGAAGTGCTGGGATCTGCACTTATTTCTTAACATAAATCGCTACGTAAAACTGCTGATAGTTTTCTGCACTTTAGGCGAGTTGTGACAAAAAACGTGCTAAAATCCACTCGCCCATATTACAGCAACGTTCTTCATAAGAAAAACTTACATCAGACTCCTTGATCGCCACCATATAGTGCATTTCACCCATTTATGAATATATGTTCTTATTTTAAACATACTGTCTTTAATATACTGTATCCATGATGTACCTCAGAAGATGACTGTTTTAGAAACAAGGTCCCCTTTATCAGGACTTAATCTGTTGATAATATCTTCAATGCACTTTCACACCCTAAAATGTCCATATTTAACACTACTGTGAGCCATGGCAACTAACTGCAAAGTAGTTGAAAGACATATTTTTACAAGCATATTCCAAAAACAAATACAGATATAAATTAACACACGATTGCAGTACACTGTGCTGGTAAACAAGTGTGTATAATATAATGTATAATATGACACAGGCTTGTGGCTGGTTTACTGGAGGTTTTGTAAGGCACTGTTTTTTGTTAAACTCCTTTGAAATAATATGCATAAAAAAAAAGTATACAAAAAATTGAACAAAGCTCCCCCTAAAAATGCAGGGATCGATTTTAATATCTTTCTACATCGACTCTACAAGTTCCCCCATCGGCCAAAATTCATAAATCCCCCATATCAGCTTCTGATGAGGGAATTCCCCTGTACACTGTCTTATTATTTTTATTAAGTTAAAAGTAAATCTAGTTTTCTTTAGCATTTTTGGTGACATGCCATGAACCCTGCCTGCCACAGGAAACAGAACCGAACTGAAGCTCCTAAACCGTGATATGAACCAAACCATGACATTGGTATATTGATACACCTCTAAAAGACACACACATTTTTATTTTAGACACTCACACAGAAATGCACTCTGCATGTGAGACTCACATAACTCACATTTACACAAAAAACATAAAAGTCATAGCACACCTCCCCTCACTAAGCCTGTCGATTTGACTCCTCAATCACAGGTCTACGACAAATGGTGCGGGACAAGTTACATACCAAAGTTTTGTCCACAAAAAATATCAGTATGCAATATTATTTGTGTTAATTATTTTAAAATAACAGATTCTTAAACATGAATGCTCCAAACTACAAACTGGAAATACAGAACTAATTTATCGCTAATGTAATTTTTTTATTTGTATTCAATAATAAAATTGACTATATTTATATAGGTATTTGTGTTTTATTATATATACCTTGGAAAAATACAGAGGTCTGGACCTTGGGGACCTCAATGGTGGGTACAGCCATGTACACACACATATACACACATGCATGCGCGCACACACACACACATACACACACACACACACACTTACTTATTTATCTATCTAAATGGGGGCATTTAGATAATGGATTTTATAGCTAGTTATAAACAATATAACCCTATAAAACGTATTGTGTAATTACAATTTAAAAAGAAACGATTAACACACACACACTTAAACACAATTACACATTACAATTCACAGGCAATGTAGACACTTTCAGTCCAAAACTCTTTAAATGAAACAGTCCTTCTGACCTTCCATAATTTGCAGTGATGTTCTGTTAGCACATATATTTCCATATTACACATTTCTATATATATATATATATATATATATATATATATATATATATATATTATTATATGTTTAATTATATATTTCTATATTAGATTATTTAAGATTATTCACTTGTTTTCCCTTTAGGCCATAAAAGAGTTCAAGTGATGTTACTTCCTGCATGTCATTTTACGGATTGTTTTTTATATTTTTATTGGGAGATTTTTTTATTATACATTTTTATTTTTATATTTATATTGCAGTCACAGGGAGGACAAAATTGAAAATTTATACAACAGGGTTAAACAATTTTTTTTTTATATAAATACTGTAATTAAAAATATTTTAATTACAATAATCATGACCAAATCACGTAGATAATGTCATTATGACTTTGTATTTGTAGTTGGAAACACATGAGTAGCATTTAAACAGCAATGGGGGGATATTTCCACCCTAAATCTCAACAGATCCATCAGGACTGATTTATATAAACTATTTAACAGCATGTTTAAACAATGCTGTAACAGTTTCCTTGTGTTCAGCAGGACCTCTAGTGTGAGACAGATGTCACGTCATCAATGAAGTGTGAAAAGCTTTTATGTCTCAATTATGGCAGTGATCAGTAAGAGCAGGGCCAAGAGGTGCCAAGAAAGATGGCCCTCTAATGAGCTGAAAGTAAAGAGCTGTTAATTTTCACACCAGCCCTTAGGGCCAGAATTATGTGTATGTGTGTATGTCTGTGTGTGTGCATATGTGAGTGCTCACCTGTCTCTGGACTGAGGGAATAATCATTACCCGTGTCAGGCTGCACTACTGTTTAAAGTGCATTGTATCTGAGAATGGACAGAAAATAAGGGGAGAAAGTGACTGCTCACCGACAGGACACCCAGCAGCTCTGAAATGGGCAAATCAGTCTTCAGTCTCTCTTTAAACATGCGGATGGTCTGGTGTTTCATGTAATAGTAGGATGCGATGCGGCCGTACGTCAGGGACTCGATGGTGCGCTCATCCTTAAGCAAAGCACAAAGTTACTGATTATCACATTACAGGTCAAAATTCACAGGCAGACCGGAGTGGTCAAATTAAAGCCTGCATCACACCAAATGTCTGAACACACTCTTTATCAGTAACACTCTGACAAATTTCTCATGAACTGCTTTAGCTCCTACATTTTAAATAAATCAATCAATAAATAATAAATATAATAAAGTATAATACTAAATAAATATAAAGTATTCTGAACCTGCTGTATTTCCATGCAGTGGGAAGACTCCAGGTCTTTCAGACTTCTCTCCACCAGGTTTGAAAGGTACTTGTTAATAGTGTCATGACTGACATCATCCAAATTATAGTAACTGAGAACAAGAGAAGAGTTGTGTGTGTTACCAGAGAACAAACAATCACACTAACACAATCTGCAACATCCAATACAATCTTCATCTCTTTATATCATTTTAAACTATAAACAGCAACAAAATCTTATTTGTACTTAACATCTTTTCTTGTTTTTCAGTAAAATAATATGAAATAATAATAAACAACTTTACACAATTTATTAAACTTGGTTGATATTACTTTCTGAATACTGCATATTATAACACTTTTCACATTTGAAGTTGTTTAAAATTAGGTCATGTATTATAAACAAACATGAATTAAAAACATACCAGATACAGATTTAAGTATTTAAGTTAACATTAACATGGATTAATAACGGCTGTAAAAATGGTTGTTTATTGTTATCTCACGATCCCTAATTCAACTAATGCATTAATTCATGTTATTAAAGATTAACTCATGATGTATAAACACAACATAAAGATGTACTTTTATAAAGGATTTGGTTGCACAAAAACACAAAAGCATGAATTGACAGCACACAGGTGTATTTGTATAGTGTCAGTGTTTCCTCAGATTTTCTGTAGAAATCACTTTCATGCTCAGTCGAGCGCTAAGAGCAAAAACATGAAGTCCACACACAAAACCATTAGGGACCATGCGCCTAAACTACTGATGTATCTTTTATTGTGTCAGATTATTTTATACTTGTTTGAGACTATAGGTCTCAAACTAACTTATGAGAAACATATAGTTAAAACAAAATGCATTGTCAACACTATCTTCAGTAACAAAAGCATTCATTTTTTTTCTCTTTTTAGCACATTATTCAGTTTTTAATGATCGTTTACGTTCTTGTACCTTTAAGAGATCTGTATAAATGCCTGCCTGTACATGTAACATGAGTAAATGGACTGCAGGTTTTACTAACAGCCTCAATGCAAAGCTGCATTAGCCTGACAGATTAACAATCAAACTACAATCAGAGTAGTTATGGTCGGTAATGTCAGATTCTTCAGATATGCAGAGTTTCAGGTGATACACACAGTCAGAAACACACCAACATTTCTTCAGGATTTCTGGTGTCTAGGAACAATAGCGTCTGTCCAGCATCTTTGATGTGGGTGATCTTGTGTTAATCTGACATCACACTGACCTAGGGAGGGTGCTATGAAAGTTATAGTCTGTTTTCAAATAACCCTTTCATTTGAAAAGAAAATTGTACTTCAAGAAAAATGTAATTTCTTATGATGACTCCATTCCAACACCTTGTGAGCTCCCTACACAGACAATGCATTATACACTGGTGTGACATCTGTTCTGCAGCCATTATGAATGTGCTTTGCTTGTGAGCAAATTTTAATGTGGCATTGTGTTGTATCCTTCATGCTTAAAGCTGCAGTCATTTTACGCCATATATATGTGTATTATATACTTTGATGTTTATTAAAGTATCACATTATTAGCTGAACAATACGATAGGTGGCAAATTCTAATTAATTAATTCTCCTGTGTGGTGCACAGAGCTGATGCCTGTGCAGAGTGCTCTGAACTGAAACGTTGTCTTAGACACTACCTTCCCTATGCAGACAAGGCAGCTGATCTAATAAACATCAGCACTCTGTTGCTGATCTGTTGCCCTGCACTTGTGTGTTTTTCTCATACTGCTGTGTGTGACAGCAGTAAACAACTCCATGGCTCTTTAAATCACGGACACATTAACATTAGCATCATTTAGCCACTGTGATGTGATGAGGCATCTGGGGCTTGTGTCTGCAGGCACAGCAGCTTAGGCCAGTGAATCATGGTCAATGAGAGATGACGATGACACACAACATAGTTTAAAAGGACACTGGACAGAGATCGATGGACATGGAAAAAAACCTTTCTGTTTTCAGCAGGAAAAATCACCTCGATCCCACACACACATGCTCAGTCAAACACATACGTGTCCCTCTTGAAAGTGGCCAATCAGAGCCAAGTAGTCATATTAACCTAAAACTACACTGGATTGAAGCGGTTAAATAATTGAAGCTTTAATTTATTAGCTTTAATGTGCTTTTTTGAAATTCACATGCAAACTAAAGCAACAAAATGGTACATAAAAATCCTGTTATGCTTAACAACAGACTTGAGCTGTTCACAATACAGCACAATGTCTCATATGTACGGCTCAAACATTACAATAAACAAATTACATATAAATTAAGGTACAATTTAATAATTTAAAACATATAATATAATAAAGGTACTGTACCAAAAAAGTTTTCTAACTGAAAGTGAGGAGGGTGGAAAGACGGCTTTAAAACTTAAATAATGACGTTTGTTTGAAAAGAGACTAACATTAAGTAGACTTCAGGAAAAATGATCAAATTATACACAAGTGTGGAATATGGCTTTTATAAATGGTTAGTGATTACGAGTCAAGAGAAGTACTTGAGGCATTAGTGTTGTGCAGCAGTGCGGGTGTTTGCAGTAATGCAGAGGGCACACACAGGTCTTTATGTTTAATGTGAGTTGACAGGCGTGCAAATGTCACTGGAATGTTCTGGATTCATCTTCTATTCACGACAGATGTCTGCGTTGCCCCATGCGACCCTGCAAACCAATGTGTGCGTACGTGTGTGTGATCTTTCAGACCATGTTTTGTGATGGAGGTGTACATTGTCAGACTGGACTCAAGCCACTGTGTCCAGCGATGATGTTGCCATAGAAACACAGTTAGTAATGAGCCCTGTGAAGTGCTTGAAGATGTGTTTGTCTTTTTTGTGGTTCAGTCACTCCAGTTTAACCAAAGAACTTGAATTTCCCTCTTGGCCAATTAAAAAACAAGTAATGGTCCTAATTTACACTGAATTCATGTCATGTTTCGAGTTATCGAGTCACATATTATTTTCTGTTTGGTTACTTTAAGAGTCACATAATGTAACCTGCAGAAAACTAAACATACTGTGTATGTGTGACGTAATGGTTTTGCGTCATATAAAAACACAATGTTAAAATCTCACTGAAATTTATAATCATAATAAAATTATAGAAATACATCTCTAACAATGCTATTAGTGCTGCATGAGTTACAAATCTTTAAAAAAATTACAAACATTGTGATTTGAACTGGGATATGATTAACATTTAAAACATTTTATACTGCTGTTGCTTAGATATGAATGCCCCATATTTGGCATTCATCTACTCTAATTTACTCTTGGCCATGCACATCACTGATGAAACTCAAAACTAGTATGTACACCCCAGGGAATGCTAGGAAATTAGGTGTGTGCAGTACCTGGGGTTCATGACCAGCCTGCGGAAGAAGTATGTCCAGGTGATGTAATCCATGGCGTCCTGCTTGGAGGTGATGGTGCCCGCTGCTATTTCTGCATTCAAGTGGTCGGACAGCACGCTCAGAAGACTGAGAAGAAAAGAGCCTTCTTAGGCCAACTTTACTCAAATCTACAGTTCTCTGCTAACATGCTTGATTTCCTGACACACACCTGGACTCCACGGGAAAGGGCTCGTACAGAAACTTTTTGTAGAAGTCTTTCTTGATGTCATGCACAAGGATAACCGCTTTCCCCTGGTCATCGAACTGTGGCCGTCCTGCTCGACCCATCATCTGAAGAACATCTGAAGCAGATGTGACAAAGATGAACGACGCTGGACTATCAACACAAACAGGAAACCAATGTTACCATACCTGTGATGGGGTAATCCACATAGCGCCGCATCTTCCCGTCATAATATTCTGTGCCCTTCACAATTACCAGATGGGCGGGAAAGTTGACACCCCATGCTAGTGTGCTGGTCGCAATTAACACCTTCATAAAAAGCCAAAGGTAGACACGTAGTGAAACCTCAATCTCAATGCCATAAACTGCTTAAAAAACAACTTTTTACTAGAATACATATCTATGACAAAAGTTCAGGTGCTTTGTGCAGGCTAAAACTGCCCACTCAGACAGAAAGAACCTCCCGACTGACATCTAAAATGAAGGTGTCATTTAGGGGCAGAGATATATCAGGGAAATCATACAATAACAGGCCAAGGTAAATCTCTAACAGCAGGTCTGACCTGGATCTTACAGTTGATAAACAGCTCCTCCACAGTCCTCCGGTCTCTCTCATGAAGTCCTGCGTGATGCATCCCGATCCCGAATGCAAGAGTGAGCTTCAGGTTCGAATCTCTTATAGTAGCAATGATATCAGTCATCTAACACAACAAATAAATATTCTGAGACACTGAGCTGAAGGGCTCTCTACACTTTACATCAACAAAGAAAGAAAAAAACAAACAAATGCAAAGGAAGAATGGAAGGGAAAGTTTGGACAGGAAATGGTGGATACAAATGGAGGGAACTGTGGGTGTGCAGTTAGATGGACAGCAGACAGCAGCCAGCTGTCACTGACACAGCAGGGACTCTGCCCGTTACACGCTCCAGTGCAGTGAAGCAGCCACCCTGCTGTTGTCCGCTGTCCCCTATATTACCAGAACACACAGACGCATGCTGGAGCAATCAGCACATGCGGACCCTGCAAGTGGTTACTGCCTTCTGAAGACCGGCACTCAAACATTCACCTAGGAGTTTTCCTTAAAAACATGCTGTCAGTACACTAATCTCATATTAAACCCATATGCTGTTATTGATTGTGCAGAACACAAAAGTAGAACTTAGTTTAACATTGTTTACGCAGCTCTTTCTATAATACAACCTAATTTTGTATGAGGGGCACTTGTTAATATTTATTTACAATCTTTCTCATTAGGTTATACAGTTTCAAAAGTAGCGCATTATGATTTTTACTACACACGAGAACCAATGCTGTTTGGGTGTTAACGAGGTGTTAATGTCGTTTAGGGAAACAGTGACGTTACTATTTGACAAAAAAATTAAAAAAAAACTTCTACTTTTGCGTTTCATGGAAAAATTCAGTCATGGCAAATTGAGCTTACTGACAGAATTTTATTTAAAAGAAACCTATGAGAGTTTAATCATATCTTCTACTTCTATCTTCTACTATACACGTATATTATTAAAGGTAGACCGCCCTTTTCCTATCACACATTACATGTGTAAAATACTTTAATGGTCTGGTTGACAGGCATTAACATTACCAGGCTTTATGGAGCTGCCTACATTAACACGCAATCTGTGTGCTAGTGGAAATATTTGCCTCATAAATGTTCCCAATGCGAGTAAAAAAAATTAAATCTCTGCAACAAATTAACATTTATAAAAAAGCTAGACAGAAATGTACAGTCGTAAAAACATAAAAAGCAAAGAATGAATAATCCTGAAACCAATGATCAGGAGGAAATTAATTTAATACTATTCAAATATACAGTGCATTCAGAAAGTATTCAGACCCCTTTCACTTATCAGTGATAAAATAAAAACTTATCAGTTTTGTTGTTGCAGTCTGATACTACAATTGTTTAATCATGTTTATATTTTAAAATTATGTTAGAATTAGTTTTGTTTTTTATTGGTAAAAAATGTTTTTTCCAATAATCTACACTCAGTATCACATAATGAAAAAATAAAACAGAATTTTAGAAATGTCTGTAAAAATGAAATCACACTGGCATCAGTATTCAGACTCTTTTTGCGACAACTCTTAAAATTGAACTTGGGTGCCTCCCTCATTTCCCTTGATCACTGCTGAGATGTTTCTACACCTTGATTGGAGTCCACTTGTAGTAAATAAATTGAATAGACATAGGTACATACCTCTTTAAAAAAGGCCTTATAACTGACAATGCATATCAGAGCAAAAACCAAGCCATGAGGTCAAACTGCCTGCAGAGCTCAGAGACAGGTTTCTGCTGCACTGAAGGTTCCCAAGGGCACAGTGGCCTCCATAATTCTCAAATGGAAAACGTTTGGCACAAACAGGACTCTTCCAAGAGCTGGTTGCCCAGCCAAAATGAGCAATCGGGGGAGCAAAAGGGTGTTAGTAAGAGAGGTGACCAAGAACCTGATGATCACTCTGACTGAGCTTGAAAGATCCTGTGTGGGGATGGGACAAAGTTCCAGAAGGACAACCAACAGTGGAGGAAACCAGGCACTGCTCATCACCTGCCCAATACCATACCAACAGTGAAGCATGGTGGTGGCAGCGTCATGCTGTGGGGGTATTTTTCAGCAGTAGAGACTGGGAGTGAAGTATTTGAACTACTCTGTACTTTGAGTGAACTACTCTGTACTTTGAATGGAGCAAAGTACAGAGATATCTTCAATGCAAACCTGCCTCAGACAACTCTGTGAATGTCCTGGAGTGGCCCAGCCAGAGCCCTGACTTGAACCCCATCTCTTATGGGACCTGAAAATGTCTGTCCACAATTGTAGTATCAGGCTGCAACATAAATAAAAAAGTGGGGGTCTGAATACTTTCTGAATGCACAGTATTTGTACAGTGCAAATTAAAATACAAGCAGCACTTACAGGCCCGAACACTAACTGCACCCAAGGTTGCTCTATATGAGGCCGCTGTAATGACCTTCAGTGAGGTATGATTCGTGCATTAATACTTTGTGAAATGCAGAAGATAATTTGATAAGAAGACTTTGAAGTAAGTTGGTAACCAGATAATAGTGGCACCCACTGACTTCCATTGTAGGTACACAAAACCACTGAGACAGTAGGTGTGTGATATTTTAAAGACAACATATTGTAACCAAACCTCATTATTTGGCTACACCTAAGAGTAATGTTGGATGTATAAACAGTAACTTTACCAATAAAGCTTGTTTGATAATAGCTTTAAGAATACTGCCTTATAACCCCTAAAAATGTCATATGTAATGAGAGAAAACTCACCAGTAACATACAAAGCAAATATATAAACAGTTCTGGAAAGTATGTAAGCAGCAGGAAAGGAGAAATAAATATGAACAGAGAAAGGAAGACCTTTCTTTCTCTGTTCGCGAAAGAAAGCAGTAATAACGTTCGGAAGACTTGTTTTTCTTTTAAATTTTCTGGGGACCCTTTAGAACTTTCTGCTGGACCCTTGGGGGGACCTCAGTTTGAAAACCCATGCACTAAAAGACAGTTTAATGGCCTGAATGTGTGTGTGTTTATGCAAACACATTAAAGATGTGTTTCCCATCTTTTTAATGTGTTTGTTACATACATGTGTCTGTGTGAGTGTTACGCACATCTGCTATTAAAGAAATTATCACCTCCACAAGGCTGCAATTTTGATGTAATGACTTTGTGAATAGAATGAGAAAGCAGCATTCTTCCTGATTAACTCTAACTAAAAATATTAGAACACATCTGTGATGGGAAGCAGAAAACGCTGTTTGTTTCCATCTTGAAATGATTCAAAGGCATGTGGTGGAAAGAGGGATTTAATGGGAGATGACACAGACTTTTCCACTGGAGTTTAAGCTGTACGGTAACCACTGTAAAACAGACACTGAGCTTCTTCAGATTGTGGATGAGGAGAAAGAGGGAATGCATGACAGTAAGAGATGTAACAGCAGTAGCAAAAGACAAAAACATTGAGAAACACTGCAACAAACTGTGAATCACGAATGATTTTTCATGCTGAAACTGTTCACTGCAAGTGTAAAGCATATTTTTCTAGATTTTGTAAAGTGTGCATACTCAAACAAAAGAGAAACACCAGGGTCAGTCACATTCTAAATATAATTAATTATGAAAATCAAACCGTTATCACGCATCTCTTAAAAGTGGAAGTAATATAGTGTGATATAGGACTACACTCTACAGCTAATACTGATAATACTAGTTCAGCTGCTAAAACAGATAAGGTGGGTGTGTTATATTAAACACATTATAATTTTGTCATATCACTGCTTTAACTGTGCTGTGGACTTTTAAGTTGCTTGTAAGTAACAATATTACTCATGACACTGTCAGGAATCTGAACTCAGTCACAACATTTATAGATTTCACTGTTTACTCTGTAATGCAAAAGAGATATAGCATTTAATTTTTCCTTAATATAAATATTGGCCAATGTGCTTGTCCTCTTTTATCAACATTACATCACAAATTATTTAGATTAAAAATTAATTCTGCATAAATATTGCCATTATTAAAATTCAGATATCATGTATTCACTATATAGTGAAGTTTGCATGTCTACACCATTCTGATAAACTGTTATTGTATGATGCTTCCTCATTTAAAAACAATGACTTGATCATCATATGACATCATATGTAAAGGAGTGACATCATCAAAACTGATTATATGGTTCAAACAGAAGTTATGCACAATATGATTTCTTTCTAGTTCAGCAGTAACCCTTTAAAAAATGTAGGCACAATGGACAAATAGCGTTTCCTGAGAATAGTTTTGTGAACAACCACTCTCAACTTTATTTAAAAGCTTTGCAGCCAAAGTGTGAGTCCTTACAGCAGTGATTAATTACCTCACCCTTCCAAAGCATTTGGAATTCAGTAATTTTTGAGTAGTCTGTAAAATATGACAGTGTCTAACCTCTCTCTCGTCTTGGTGCAGCCACTGTTTAGGATCATCTTCTGTCGCGAGAAATGCAATAAGGTCTAGAGCTGTGAGACGTGTCTGTCGGCGCGATGACACAAATATCAGGACAGGTTTGGCTGGAGAGTGAGTGCGGATTGCTGAAGCACAGTGAAAACATAGCATTTATATTTACAGAGGATATAATCAAACAAACAACAACACACCACTCAAAACTACTGTATGATTGTCTCACTACTCATGCATGTGTTTTAATGTTTTCACGTTTTCACACTAGATCCTTTGACAAATTGAGAGAAACTGAATCAGGGTCAAATTTTAGAGCAAACAATCAAACCAATTGTGTATGCATATGTCTGCAGTTTTGCACCCTGGAAGACTGGCTTGTTCATGCTGGCCATACGGGGACAGTAATGTTGCCCCGGGAAACCCTGGATGTGAACCTCCAGTGGGACTGGACGGACAGAGGGACGAAAATTAAACAGCCCCACCTGAAAGAGAGACAGACAGAGACAAATAACGACAGGGAATGAAACAGGACTAGAGAGTGAGAAGCAGCGAGAGAGTAATAAAAAGATAGATGGAGTGCCCAGCTGGCTGTGTGTCTGACAGAGTCGCCCATCTGGGGGTAATTACAGGCCCTCATTGTCCCCTGTCCCACAAATGCGCTCTCACACAAGTGGCCCAGGCCCGCATGCGTGTGTGCACATATTTAAAGCGGCGGATAATGGATTGGGCAGCTAGAGGCGCGCATAAGTTCAAACAGCAAAAGGCAGATTTATGAAGACCCCCCAGTCCTTTCTTCTCAGTCTGTCAAGCAGGGTGACATTTCAGCAATAGTAAAACAACGTTTACATAACCACTACTGCCTGCTCTGATGTGCCCACACTTCGGCTAAGTCGGCAATGTGCTGCTACATGCTGGGAGAGGAATGTTGGTTATTTACACACCCTTGCACGCTTGTATGTGGGCACATATATAAATACAGAATGACTAACGGATTGCATGGCTGGCAATACTTTCACTCTGTAATTGAAACAGAATAAAAATGATGTTACCGCTTGTACAATATTGCAGATAATACCATCATTCTACTCTTTTCCTTACATCTCTAATCATTATGGGGGCAATGAAGCACATTGCCACATTACCACATTAGCTGAACAGCATTTGGAAGCCAAGATTCCTTGCTTGATTTGAATAGCTATAAATCATACGTAAATCGTATCAAATCTGAGAAGAGGAAGAAATATGATCCAGAAAAATTGATTTGCTCATAAACAACAGTTTATGGACGACCTCCAGAAAGTAATTTGGATATGGCATGAATGTTTCATCAAAGCAACAGACACAGACAGGGATGTGATGTTAGAGGGGTACGGAAGTAAAACGCTAATGTTGGCAGATGGTGTTAGGAGATCAGAGAGGTTGCGGTGAGTCTCTGACCTGTCCAATGCCCAGCCAGTCAGCCAGATCCCGCGCATTGGCCAGCGCAGTAGACAGTCCCACAACCCGCACCGGTCTGGAGGTGTGTGATGAAATGAAGTTTGTTCTGGACACAATGACCTCAAGAACAGGCCCCCTGTCCTCACCTGTCAAACCATACAGTCACTCAGACTCACACCACACAGGTGAATCTATTACATATTTGTATAACATATTTGTAGCTCAAACTAATGAGGCCAGTCCTCCTATTATGCTCACAAAGACACTTCTATTAGTCAAGATGCCCTCAGCTCTTTTAGGGATGAAAGAGGCTCTTAAAGGGATACCTAAAAATTATCATTTTTTTTCATCATTTACCCACCCTCATGTCGTTCCCAACCTGGAACCTGGATGACTTTTTCTTTTGTGGAAAGATATTTTGAGAAATGTTTTAGTGGTTTTGTGTTAAAGCAACTGACGTCAGTGGGTGCCACTGTTGTTTGGTTACCAACATACTTCATCTTCTTTGTCTGTCAGAAGCTAAAACTTCATACAGGTTTGGAATGACATAAGGGTGAGTAAATGATGACAAAAAAGATCATTTGTAGGTGAACTATCCCTTTAAATCAAGACCTTCCCATGCAAGTTTTGTAAATACATCTAGATTATGTGGATAAATGAAGAGTTTTGAAATGATCCCAGTCTTTATTAACACTCTTAAACCATTTCAGCAGTGTTTATGAATCTATTGCCATCATTATTTCAATATATATATTAGAATAATATATATTTACCATATATGATGTAGTAAATACATCTGTGTGTGTGTTTATGTGTACCCAAAAGGTGAATTTCGTCTATGATGAGGATAGCCACTTTCTGCACATAGCTGCGGTTCTGCCAGCTGCGGCTGACCCCGTCCCATTTCTCAGGTGTGGTGACAATCAGGTCAGCCTGTGCTATGGCCCTCATGTCTGGAGTAACGTCACCTGTTAACTCCACTACCCTGGAGACAGTGTGATCATCAGCAAACACTAGCTATCCTAGAAAAACACATACATATTTGCAGGGAGAATCTATAAACACTCACTTCCTCCCAAGCTGATCTTCTATTCTGATCTTCCAGTCTTCAATTCGTTCTCTGACCAGAGCTTTGAGAGGGGCGATGTAGACCACCTGTACACATGTGCACACACAGCTCAGCTAAAGGCCGGGTGGGCAGTTTCTGACAGACTAGCAACTGCAAGCTAGCTTTGAAAGCATAAAATCCCACCCGCCCTTCAGAGCTCTCCCAAAGCCATGCCTCCTCCAACACGTGAATGATTACGGTGAGCGGAGGTATTCAAATACATAGTTTGACAAGTAGGATATCCTGTTGTTGCAGTTGGGCTGAATGCAATAATTGTACAAACATTTGTTCTGTTGACTAACAAAAAATGTTTTTGACCCACCCTGTCTTTAAACCATGTCAAATACTAACAGATGGCAGAGTTTCACCTTGGAGGTGGGGTATGTGCTAAAGACCCTGAAGATGGCCATCTCCGCAGCAATGGTTTTACCGGAGCCCGTGGGAGCCCCCAGTAGGACGTTGATGTCAGTGTGATAGAGCGTATGGAAGATCTGGGTCTGAATGGGATTAAAATGGGTGAACTTGTACAGACTCTCGTACTCTCTGTTTCCCAGTGCAGTCACAGGCAATGGCTGAAGATCCAAGAGCTCTGGAAGAGAAAGCAATGTTGGATAACTGTAGGTCTGTGAAGGAAATGCTGCACAGATACTCTGTCATGGGACACATGCAAAGAGATCTGATGAGTCCTGAAGTTTGCATGACCATATCCCATCATACCATTAAGAAAACCACAGCAGCAAGATGTGTTTGTGTGTGAATGCGCTTCAACTGTGCATCATTTTTATGACATATGCTAAATGGCTGCTGTTTGTCAGTATCTGTAATGCCTTCAAATGCAAACACTACGCCAAAATGTTTTACTGTATTTAAATAATCTGAATATTACGATTTCTTGTGGCTAGTTTATAGAAAAATGGATAATGTGCAGCAAAATAAGACTTTAGTATAATTGAGCATTAGTGAACTATTATAATTTTTCAATTTTTAGTTTTATTTTTTATTTGTTTATGTTTACATACTCCATATTTTCTTAATGTGCAACTGTTTGACCAGAAACTTACAGACACTTAACTACTATTTATAGTTTGTAATGTAAAACCAGTGTTCACCAGTGTTCAACAGTTATGTCAAACTGTTATATCACCTCTCTGATTTTCACAGTTCTGGAAAAAAATTGAGACCACTCCAGATTTTTCTTAAATCAGCATCTCTACATTTATGGCAGCCATTCCATTCCAGTGTCTGTTCCAACAAAGGCACATCTCATCAGGCTTAATGAAGTACTGATTAAGTGATCACCTGAAACAAATATTATTTATCAATGAAAAGTATAGAAAACTTATTTTTTGTGGTCATCACTATCCTCTTGCAACAGGACCAGCTGAATGGCAAAAAACAGTGCTAGTAGAACCTCAAAAGTAAGTGGAATCAAATTATAACTGTTGACAAAGCCAAAAGAGTTGACAATTAATGTTTTGAGTGAGAAAAAGATGAGTTCAGTTTTGGCTTTACTATGAAAGGGATACAGTGAGCGTCAGGTTTCTTCCATATTTTAAAGAGGTTCATAAGACCAAGGTCAAGCTGCAGATATTGGGGACAACAAAACTAAAGACCAGTAGTGGGCAAAAACAACTCTCCACTGAACGAGATGACCGCCAACTCATTCGAATATCAGTCAAGAAGCGTAGGATGACATCAAGTGACCTACAAAAAAAAAAGGCAAATAGCACCTGGGGTGCAGTGCACGGCAAGGATGGTTCAAAACAGGCTCCTAGAGGCAGGGCTGAAGTCGTGCAAAACTAGAAAAAAGCCCTTCATCAATGAGAAGCAAAGAAGAGTCAGGCTGAGGTTTGCAAAAGACCATAAGGATTGGGCCATAGAAAACTGCAGTAAGGTCATCTTCTCTGATGAGTCCAATTTTCAGCTTTGTTTAACACCTGGTCATCTAATGGTTAAATGGAGACCTGGAGAGGCCTACAAACCACAGTGTCTCGCACCCACTGTGAAATCTGTGATGGTCTGGGGATGCTTCAGCAAGGCTGGAATTGGGAAAATTTGTCTTTGTGAAGGACACATGAATCAAGCCACATACAAGGTTGTCCTGGAAGAAAACTTGCATCCATCTGCTAAGACAACGTTCCCCAACAGGAATGTTTTTTTCCCAGCAGGACAATGCTCCATACTTGTTTTCTTTGCATTATTTGAGGTCTGAAAACACTGCATATTTTTTGTTGTTTTGACCAGAGTTTTTTTTTATTGCAAATAAATACTCTAAATGACTTTGTTTATTTGGAATTTGCGAGGAATGTTGTCAGTAGTTTATAGAATAAAACAAACATGTTAATTTTATTTAAACACATACCTATAAAGAGTAAAACCAGAGAAACTGATAATTTTGCAGTGGTCTCTTATTTTTTTATATAGAGCTATATATATATATATATATATATATATATATACACACACACACACACACACAGTGGAAATACTAATAATAATAATAATACATAATAATAATAATAATACACTAAAATGTTAAATGATGTAAAATTGTATGACTGCTTAATAATTACATTATGACATTGTGGCAGCACGACTGTTTCATTTGGAAAGTTTCTGGTGTTTGTCAGAAAACAGAACTGCATATAATTCAGAGCAGAAGTTAGTATGTCTGTGTGTGTGAAACGCACCTGTGTGGGGCGGGTGTCTCTCGGGTAAAATCAGGTGCTGGAAGTTGATGATACACACAGCCTCAGAGCCCAGCCAGCGGTCTGACACGGCTCGGATGTAATACTGAGAAGGCATGGGCTCAAAGATAGGTATGGTAAAGACTAGCTGCTGGGTCTCTCCACTCACCACCTGACAACACCACAGAAAATACACTTAACCTCATTGCCGCCTGGTTTAACACTAAATCATACTTGCATCTTACATTTATTGTTGATATTAAATATGAAGGACAGTATATAATACATTAATACATGTTTTAGGGAAAAAAGCCTGTCCTTGTAATTTTCCATCCAAAAATCGCCTTTGAAGCTTCCTTCCTTTTTCATCTATAATCACTGTTTATGATCTAATAATTTCTCAATATAATCAAGTGTCACAGTTTGTTGTTGGATAATGCTTCACACAAACATGGCTCCCACCACAAGACAAAAAAGCCTGAGTGCAGCATTTCATGGTGACTTAGAACTGGGAAGATTTTTAACAATAACATTTTACCTTTAAGACCTGTTGTATACTCCTAAGCATGTAACAGGTCTGTTGTGATAATGTGGTGTAGGTTCACCTGTTTCTTCTGCAACAGGAAGTACTCTGAGTGGTAGATGTGATCATTGATGGGGTCCTCCACCCACAGCCACCACGGCTCTCCCACTGACCCATGAACCTGTTCAAAGAGCAGACCTCAGAAAACAGTGTTTTAGTGCCCTATTAAAAATCAATACTTTGAGATTTAAATGTTCATCAGTAACATTAAACATTAAAATCAGAAATTGTTTTGGTGTGAACAATATGAACATGCAGCAACAAGTGGTGAAAAGAAAGAAAGAAAGAAAGAAAGAAAGAGAGAAAGATGTTAAAGACTCATTAATGTAGGCTGTGAGCATGGGTGTCTGTAGGTCATCCAGCTGTTGGATGTCAGTCTGTAGGAGTTACGCTCACTGGAGAGTGTAGGACACACAGCTGCCATCTGTGACCCATCACCACCCTGACCCTCAAGGGGACAATAGCAATAGATCTGGACCTATTCAAGGCTTTGTGGTCTTAAATGCAGAGGAGGAGACACACAAATGAATGGCCCCTTTAGCCCCCCCATCTAATATCACAGCCTGTGTGTGTGTGTGTGCCTGAGTTTCTGTTAGTGCATACCTGTGTGTGTGTGTGTGTTAGCATATATTGGCATGTGCATGTCTGTGTTAGTGTAGACCAGTGCATTCTAAACCTTTCAAAGCATTTATCATAGACAATATTCAGCCTGCTTATCATCTGATCGTGAAAGTCAGACTCATAACCTCATTACACTTTGTGTGAGCTGGGCATCGCTGTACTGATGTTCTCACATCAGAAAAAAATCTGAAAGCCAATAACACTGAAATAATAAGCTCTGCTTAGTTCTGCTTGAAGTCCAAACAACCTCAGTTCAGCTTTATATTTGGGCATAATAAGGTATTGCTACTGTAGCTTACAGCTGTTATGAATACAGGCTGAGTTTGGTACGTAACTGTTGTAAGCTGTGGCTTCAATGTAATATGGTCTTGTTAATAAAGCACAGACATCAAACAGCCATCAAAGTAAAAAAAAATGTTAAACAAGATACATTTTCTGCAAGCACAAATATATTGTGCTGGTGTATGAACTCAGGGTGTGATGCCCTGGCTCTAGTTGCTATGGTTACCTGGTCATTCCACCTGAAGTCCGGAGTGATGCTTAGGCGTACGCGCAGGACGGTGCGTGTGATTGGCTGAATGCTTGACTCCATCAGGATGGCAGGAATCTGATGAACACACTGTTTTACCTTTAGCCCAATGTTCACGTGGTGTAACATGTGACCTGTGTGCGCACACACAAACACATAGATACACACGCATATGCACAGACACACATACGTTTGTACAAGTATCTTTGTGAGGACATTCATTAACACAACACAATCACTAGCCCCTTACCCTAACCATCACACTCTAGCTCTTACCCTAAACCTGACATTAACCTAATTTCCTCTCTCTGATGTTCCAACTGCTCACACTGGTCCTCACAAAGATAAGTGTACACACACACAAACATCATTTTATAAATCACAGTATTTAGCTCTTAAATGTCCTGATAAATATCTGCATGGTTCTGAATTAGACTAACCAATCTCATCTTTCCCCAAATCTCTGAGTTTGTCTACGGTAAGGTTGTTCTCCTCTAGTCGGGTGAAAACTGAGGGTGGCAGCATGCTGAATTGCCTCAGTGGGTGTGTCCAACCCCACAATCGCTTGTCAATCACTTTACACATGTTGAGCAGACGGTAGGTCATGGCTGGCCAGCGCTTTCTCAGAGCAATCTCAAACAGAGCCCGCATGATGCGAGCCGCATTCTGCACACACAAACACAAATACACTCTCACAAAATATTTTAAGGTTAGTGTTCAGTCAAATCTGGCCAATGCATAATACAAAGACTCTTTTCAGATGTTAATGTAATATGTCATTTATTTTTTCACAATTTTTTTTGTTTTGTATGACAATGGCCAATGCACACACTGCTAGCAAATACCACTGTCACCCCATTCTGACTGTTTAATACTGTTCTGTACACAAAGTGTCCAGTAACTTACAAAAGTGACACCTGAACAACAAACTGAATTCATATTAAATTCACAATGTTGTTTTTTCCCATCAGCAGCACAGAAAGAACAGCTTAAACAGCAGAAAGCAAATATGCCTATAGTCAGTACCACTCTGAGTATAAGACTGACTCCAGTGTTTCATACACACGTAATGATAAATACATCTGTCTAATTAAAAGTTATTAAATTATTTTTGATGGACGACTCCGTTCTCGTACAGTGCATCAAGAAATTTGACAAAGAGCAAGCAATAATGGATATAAGGCTGTATCTTAGCAATGCTTTGGTATATTGACACGAAACTTGGTAGGTGTCATTGACACAACATCCTGAGCACCTAATACAATGTGGTAACAGCGTCACCTATTGGCCAAGAAATATAAATCACTTTATTTTATTTTATTCATATCGTAGCTGTCTAAATACTTCTCTTAGTACCATTGATGGTCTTGACCCGGTAATTCCTGCTTGTAAATTATAGCTATATTTACATTTGTATTCAGGGGCAGGCTTTACAGTGGCATAGATTTTCCTGTCTGACTGTTACTATTTTGTTCATCTAGAAGGGGAATCATCTAAATTAACACCAGTAATTTATGGCCTGCCACAAGGACCTGTTAAAGGCCCTCTGTTATTCTTAATATACATGCTGCTTCTTGGCAGTATTATTAGAAAACATGGGATTAGTTTCCACTGTTCTGCTGATGATACTTAATTATATATTTCATTAAGCCCAAATGGAATCTCAAACTTGTCCAAACTAACAGTGTGTGTTATAGCTATAAACACTGGATGACCTGTAATTTTCTGTTTATAAATTCAAATAAAACAGATTCTACTTAATGGACCATAAACCTGTAAAAAAGACACTTTTAGAATACAATTTTCCAACAGAAGAATGTACTATCACCTCATCCAATACAGTCAAAGACTGCATATTATAAAGGTGTTATAGTAGCACTGTGCCTTTGGAAAATCATATCCAGGTTTAGGGTACATATTATCCGTAAACATATCCGTTCCTAATGCAGAAAAGCTAGTCCCCCAGACTGGACTATTGGTTTAATATTGTATTATATATTGTTCAGCATACTCAATAAACAAGCAGTTAGTCCAAAATGCAGCAGCGAAAGTTCTTACCAGATCCTGAAAATATATGATCATACCCCAATTTTATCATCTCTACATTGGCTACCTTTCAAGCTCTGTATTACATACAAGTTATTAGCTCCGGTGTGTTTAACTGATCTTCTATCACACCACAAGACATATTTTTAGCCAAATAATATTCCAGGAACACTGGATAAAATACTAATGATTATCTTGTGCTAGTAATGTTTCAAATTGCAGCTGTGCTAATTATTTAATTGCTTCCTGTTTACTTTAGATGACCCAACATTGTGTGGAGAAGACAACCTCTGCGAGGACTTTGGATGATTGCCATTTTTGCTTCAATACATATACAATATTTGCCAATTTGCATAATCTGTACCATTTTATTGACAATGCTCATGCTGTTTAAAGGAATAGTTCACCCAGAATTAAAAATTCTCATAATGTACTCACCTGCAAGCCACCATGCAATCTCACTTGTTCTCGTTTCACGTAAGTAGTCGTCATATGCATTGTGAAGAGCATATGATATGAGCAACTCAACATTATTGATATACCATAATATTTGAATTTAGAGCCCTTATCTGTTTGTTTACATAGATACGTGATGTATCGATCGCTTAGCAAATTCAAAATATCAGCTGTTTTCTTTCACAATATATTGTTTAACTTCAGAAGAAACATTTCATTTTGGGTGAACTATTCTTTTAAGACTGTAGAGGTATTTTCATGAGGAACAGTTTGCAGTGTGAAACGTTCAGTTGTGTTTGATTGCAGCTCATTTGAATGAACTATTTCAATGCTTAAATCTTATTTGTAATGAAATATTTATTAGTTATGACTACCAGTTATCACTACCAGTTTTATAAACATACACTACCAGTCAAAAGTTTGTAAACACTTACTTTGTTCATATTTTTTTAATTTATAAATAATAGTAAACTTATCACAACTATGAAATAACACAAATGCAACTTTAGGAATTGAATGTTATGACTAAAGAAAATTAAAAATAAGGTAAAATACGATATATTCTAG
The DNA here is from genome assembly GCA_036877525.1 of Chromobotia macracanthus. Classification (NCBI taxonomy): domain Eukaryota; kingdom Metazoa; phylum Chordata; class Actinopteri; order Cypriniformes; family Botiidae; genus Chromobotia; species Chromobotia macracanthus. The sequence goes on along the minus strand of JAZGTH010000074.1, from coordinate 1,644,562 downwards.
CATATTCAATACAGGCACCCTTTGTCTAGAATTTACAAAAAATTTTCTTGACATTTTCCATCACCCAGTTTCTTGAGGAATCTTCCTGAGAAGATTTTTAAAGAATTTTGAAGGAGTTCCCCTCTATCATGCGCTCTTATTGGCTGCTTTTTTCTTCATTATTTGGTCCAAATCATCTATTTCAAAAACATTTTTTTTTAAATTGTAGTTTTCTAATAACAAAAATTAAAATGAAATTTGACTGATCAAATGTCTTCAGATTAAAAGATTTTTAATCTGACATTTCAGTCAAGTGTTTCCAAACTTTTGACTGGTAGTGTATGTACTTTCAGGCATATTCATGTAATTCTTGTTGGAAGCTGTTTTAGGACTGAGTTGTATAACACATTTACAAAATCATTTAACACCAGAACCTCTTGTTTTCTTGGCCAGTAAGTTTATCTAAAGATGTTATTTGCCATTAGTGGTAAATGACAGCTATATTAATAAATAAATGAATACATTTGTAATTAAAATAATTAATAAATATATTTATAAAAAATACACTTTATATATATTTGTATATGCACACGTGTGCATGTGTGTGTATGTACTTCGCAACCAGATGCTAGTAAATTTTTGAATCTTCGTTCAGAGCTGCACTGATCTACAGGAGAACAATGGATTCACCTCAACATCTGAACAGATGTAAAAGCCATTGCAAGAATCTTTTTCATGGAGTGAGTATAAACATACAGATCTAAAGTCTGTGAAGTGTGACAGAGAGATCACGGACTTAGGCATTAGAGAGGGTCTGGATTTAAAATCAACATACGCTTGACACAAAAATGACTCTGGATCCAGCAGTATATCTCAACGCAGCCAAATTAGGAGCAAAGAGGGAATTTCTCAGAGCTATTAAACTATCAGAGCACATGGAAGCTGTTCTCAGACAAACATAGATACATGGAGAGATGGTGCAAACAGAGAACTTAACTCAATAAAGGAATTTTGAACTGAACTCAGTGTACAGAGAATTGTGTGGTGACTGTGATGATGTTTTTGCATGTGTGTGTAGTCTTACCTGTGCTACATATGACAGGTCAGATATGAGGGAGAAGCTGTCCACCTCCCCACGGCTGATGTATGTCTGGAGTAGGATGTTTATCTTTCCGTAGCCGTTCTCCACGCCTCCAGCTGCCGGCAGCTCACAGAAATTACTTAACATCTGCTCCAGTTCCTCCAGCTCTTCGTCTCGAACCTGCGCAAGACATATCCCACATCAACACCTCTATCACACAAGCTGTATGTACCTGGCACTAATGACACATAACAACCGCTTTCCTCTCACCTTGATCTGCTCAAACTCCTCGGCCTTTGAAACTATACTCAGAATATCTGCTTCAGTCTTCTGTGAGTTAAACAGCTCATTGAACGTCTGCAAAATTGAAAGCAAGATAAGCGAGTACAACAGTCTTTTAACATGCACAAAAGGGATAATTCACCCAAAATGACATTTTTTCATCTTTTATTTACCCTCCTGTCATTCCAAACCTATGTGAATTTTTTTCTTTTGTAAAACACGAAAGAAGATATTCTAAAGTATGCTGGTAATCAGTTAACAGTGGCACCAATTAACTTCCATTGTATGGACACAAAACCACTGAGACATTTCTCAAAATATCTTCCTTTGTGTTTCACAGAAAAATAAAGTTATACAGGTTTGAAATGACATGACAGTGAGTAAATGATCTGTCTTATAATAACATCCATTACTGTGGTGTTAAGGGTTATGGGTGATTGTCAAGGTGTTGCTATATGCCAAAACATTGCTGTTGGGTATTTCTGGTCTCTAGACTAAAGTTCAACCTTCAATGTAAAGGTATAGGATTGTTTTACACTTCCAGGTGAAAATTATAAATCTGATTAAAATATGTAAAGGGTTAGCTGGTTTCTCCTTAACAAGTTAAGGAAAATATGAGAAATGACTCATATAATGACTGTTTGTATGACAGACGGTGAGGGATCAGGTAATGAGATCACTGACATTAAAACTCAGCACGAGTATCAAAGCTTCATCTCTGAAGTCACCTACAGCCTTATTCACTCCCAAACTGCAGTACATCTAACCTCGATAGTGTTGTACTTGATGTAGAAGTGACTGGCTGTCCGGCCGAGATCTGTGGAAGCAAAATAACCCGTCCTCTCATTGAAGCGGACCATCCGAGCCTTGTCCAGCTTCCTACCAGACTCCACCACCAAGTCTCTCCTGTACAGCTCCAGCTGAGGGTCCATCTATAGAAAATGACACATGATTACACACACTGTAAGCACAGATCAATATTTACTCTGTAAACATGAATATTTAAATAAAAGTCTTTTTGAATGATCTGATTTGAAATGTTCTGAACTCAAGTGTGTGATCTGTCAGAGAAATGCACACTGTACATTCAAGTAGATATGAGACATGCATGACTGCACCTGATAGGCCTTGTGGCTGATGCCATAAGCGAGTGGATTAGCTCTCATCCGGACGTACAGGTATGTGTAGCTCATCCACCGCACAGCTTCATCCACGTTAGTCACCGTCCCTAGAGTGATCTGCACACAAAAACCAGCCAAGTGTACACTACAAACAAGGCAACAATAACAACAAGGCAACAATATCTCTCCATATTTCCATCAAATGAAAAGCTTCTGCCCACTGAGGTGTCTTACCATAAAAATTCAAAATGAAATTTCAATGTGAATGAGCAGTTAAATATAATGTTTGTTTAACATAGGTTTTAGGTTTGGAGGTTTGCAGATTAATTTCTAATGTCACTGCGCCATCTAGTGGACAGATTCATCATGAACTTACTTATAAACGGGGTTTGCATGTTGCCACCCTGTGGTAGAATGAGGTGCTGCACATTTCATCTATTTTACAGTTTTATACTAATTGTTTTAATGTGGAAACTTCTTTTCAAAGCATGACTTTGAGCAGTGGAACTGGTCTCATCACTGGTCTCAACACACGCTATAGTGTAGAAAGTATGGCTGTATGTGTGGGCGCCACCATTAGCCTTATCTCATGGGATGCAGATAAAACCATTTCCCTCATGGTACACTTTTTAAAACATTGTAATACTTTTTAAAAATGCTTTTTAATGCGATAATTATCAAGTAAATGTCCTCACAAGGTCCTCACACTGATTTGGGCTGTTTTGAATGACCTGTGCAGACAGAAGGGTGAAAACACTGTTGTTGTTCAATTAAAGTTTCTGTGTGGAGCCCTAGATAAATTTTTTTCACATGCCTATGTTTCAAAATACTGTAAAAATAAAGAAATAAATCAGATTGCTTTTGGGAAGTGCTAAGTGAAGTTTTCCTTTTTTTCACTTTTCGAATTTACACCAAAATATCTAATTAATGAAAAAATGTAAAATCAGCAAAACTGTCTAAATTGCAAACATCACATTGTCTACACAGGATTAAATGTTGCATGCAAACCACAACAGAAGCATAAACACGCATAAATGGATACACATATCACTACAAACCACAAAAACACGCCAGAGAACATCAGCCAAATGATGTTGGAAATGTTTTGAACAAGTAGCTTAAAAATCTAAAGGCTTGAGGTCTCTTTCTGACTGTGTGTTATGGGCATCATCAAGCGTGAATTTTTGGTAAATGGAGCAGGCGATGAGGTTGTACCTCAGCGTTGAGGTTGTCAGCCAGGCTCTGCTGGAACTGGCTCTCAATGGGGTTCTGCTGGGTCAGGAGTGTCAAGTAATGACTCAGCTTGTCATGGGTGGTGATGATAGTTCCCTCGCCGTACTTATCAAACTGCGGCCGCCCAGCTCGGCCGAAAATCTGCATCACATCCAGAATGCCCAGATCCACCAGCGCACCACGCTTGGCATCGTAGATATTAGTGCCCTGACAGCAGAGACATGCAGATATTACAGCCTTTGTACATTTAATAATGTATACACACGTCAGCTGGAGGGAGGAACTCTGACCTTGATGATGACTGCATGAGCGGGCAGGTTCACACCCCAGGCCAGTGTGGCTGTGCACACCAAAACCTTGAGGTAACCTCTGGAGAACATGTTCTCCATCAGTGTGCGGTCCTGCCGTAACATTCCGGCGTGATGGATCCCAAAGCCATCCGGAAACATCTCTCTCATCTGCTTGTTTCTGGAGTGCTGAACCTGCAACACATCACAAAACATGATGAAGATCAGTGTGGTTTGACATTTACTGACAAGACGGACACATTTTGTGATTACACACTTAAAAAACTTATTTTATACTAATAACCTAATGCTTGTTATACAGCATTATAATTCATTAACTTCTTAATTTATTTTGTCCATTTTTAATTGTTTATTGAAACAAAAGAGAGAGAACAGGAAATAATCAGATGATGTCAGACTTGATCTTTAGTCTCTCTCGTCAAAATATGTGCCGAACATCAGCCCGCAACACCAATACACAAAATAAAAACACCTTTTTTATTGTTATAAAGCCATTAACTAGTTTCTTCCTTAAGGCTTATAAAACTTTGCCTGTTTATACAGACTGACATGACAACTTCTGGATTGTGTTCAACAATGACAGACCATATTTGAAAAATGGACACAGTCGACTGCAACAATTTATTCTTTTACACTGTGGCCAAGCAACTGAAACTCAAATAAAAGCATCCCTGAGGAAACCTTCTTAAAAAACAATTTAACTTTCCCAATTTGTTTATTGCCACTAGTGATGATAACATGTGCAGCTTTAAAAAGTACAGCGTTTATCATGCACTAAATGTTGTGGTGTGTGTAGATGATTGAGATTTGTTGTGTTGACTGCTGATGAGGGCTGTGACTAGCGGGCTGTAACGTCCTTACTATCACAAGCTCTGATCTCCTCTGCTTTAGTCAAAATAGAGGTCAGGACAACAGGACCGATGACATTCTAAACAGCCCAGTTAAGACAGCATCTGTCTCCTTCACCCCCCACTGAATACCAATAACACTACAGCCTCCCCTACACCTACACCACAAATTACCATAATGCCATGTCCTGGGGTATTACCATGGTACGCTCATGAAGCAAGTACAAGAAAACATAGTGTTCATATGGTGCAATTCCAATGGAGACTCCTAAAAATCTCCTGATTGTCCTAATTCTTCTTGACCTCTCTGCTGCCTTTGACACAGTGAACCACCAGATCCTGTTATCCTCACTCTCCAACCTGGGCATCGCTGGACCTGCACTCAACTGGTTCAGCTCATATCTCACAGACATCTTTCAAGGTATCGTGGAGAGGTGGGGAGTCAATATCACATCAGCTGACCAAAGGTGTCCCACAGGGATCAGTCCTTGCAGTTCTTGTTCTTCCTGGATCTCCACCTGCCATCTAGACATCTCAGTCACCTCATCTAGGCACCTCCAGCTCAACCTCAGCAAGACAGAACTTCTGATAATACTTCCTGTCCGAGCACACAACACAGCTCCGGTGTCGTAACGCATTAGTCAGGTGTCTGCAAAACAGGTATGTTTTAAGTTGTTTTTTAAAGGTTGTGATGGTCTCAGCGGATTGGGAGGCTGGGAGTTCATTCCACCACAAAGGAACAGAATAGATTAAAGTTTTACAGATTGATTTGGTGCTTTGTTGTGGGGGAACAATCAGACGTTGCTCATTGACTGACTGTAGCTGGCGGGAGGGGACATATGTCTGGAGGAGTGAGTTGAGGTAGGAGGGAGAGGTTTCCAGTGACTGTCCTAAAGGCAAGCGTAAGAGATTTAAATAAATCAAACACCACTCCAAGGTTTCTAACGGACCGAGTGGGTGTAAGAATGGATGATCCAAGTTCAACTGTGAAGTTGTGTTCTAATGATGGGTTGGCCGTGTGCTTTAATAACTGCACCTATAGATGCTGTATATATTGAGAAGATGAGAGGAGCAAGGACTGATCCCTGTGGGACCCCTGTGGTCAGCTGATGTGATATTGACTCCTCACCTCTCCATGATACCTTGAAAGATCTGTCTGTGAGATATCAGCTGAACCAGTTAAGTGCAGATCCAGAGATGCCAAGGTTGGAGAGTGAGGATAGCAGGATCTGGTGGTTCACTGTGTCGAAGGCAGCAGAGAGGTCAAGAAGAATTAGAACAGACGACATGGAGTTGGCTCTAGCCTGACATAGGCCTTCAACCACCAACAGGAGGGCAGTCTCTGTGAAATGTCCTTTTTTGAAACCAGACTGTTGACTGTCAAGTAGCTTGTTCTGTGAGAGATAGGAAGACAGCTGATTAAACACAACCTTTTCAAGAACGTTTGAAAGAAATGGTAAGAGTGAAATTTGTCTACAGTTGCTGACCACTGAGGGGTTGAGTGATGTTTTTTTGAGCAGTTGGGTTATCTGAGCCTGCTTGAACAAGGTGGGAACGTTTCTTGTAGAGATTGACATGTTTAGAATGTATGTGAGTTCAGGCAAGAGTGATGGAGAGATTGCTTGTAGTAGATGTGAGGGGATACGGTCAAGGGGGCAAGTTGTAGGACAGTTAGAGAGGATGATTTTGGAGACGTCGGTTTCAGAGAGAGGAAAAAAAGAGGAGAGTGTTGGATGGTATGGAGGTAAAGGGGGGTTAGGGGTGTGTGGTGCAGAGAATTGGTTGCTGATGGTAGCTACTTTGTCTGTGAAAGTCATTGGCAATCAGAGATGTAGTGGAGGGAGGTGGGGGTGGGCTAAGAAGAGATGAGAAAGTAGACAATAGTTGACGGCTGTTAGAGGTGTTGCTGATCCTATTTTGGAAGTAAGCAGCTTTGGCAGTGGAGATGTTTTTGGAAAAGGAAGAAAGGAGAGATTGATAGTTGTTGAAGTCTGCAGGGTCTTTTGATTGCGCTATTTTCTCTCCATGGTTCCGAGCTTGGTCCGGTGGTCTCAGAGAGCCAGGGCTTGAGGGTATTGCATATGTTGGCCTGGAGGTTAGAGGGCAGATATCATCAAGACAGGATGTTAAAGTTGTGCAGAGAGTATCAGTTGCTGCCTCAGCACTGAGTAATGAGAACTGGGTTATTGGAGGGAGGGAAGTGGAAACCATTGATAGAAAGCGAGTGGGTGAGAGTGAGCGGAGGTTATGACGAACAGAAACAGGAGTGGGGATGGGTGCTGAGAATGGAGGGAGGGTAACAGTGAATTGTATGAAGAAATGATCAGACACATGTAGAGGTGTAATAAGGACATTATTTGTAGGGCAGTTACGAGGGAAAATGCTTCCCTCCTTTGTGGGTGGGAGGAGTATTAGTAAAGTAGGAGGTCAAAAGAGGACAGAAGAGCTAAAAAAGGTCAGCTGTTTGTGGTCTGTCTAAGTGGATGTTAAAATCACCAAGAACTACCAATGGGGTGCCATCTTCTGGAAAGGATGATAGCAGCATGTCAAGTTCTTCAATGAAGTTGCCTAGTTGACCTGGTGGGCAATAGATAACAACCAGGTGGATTTTTGCTGGAGAAGAGACTGTTATTGCACAATATTCGAATGATGTATTGTTACAGAGAGAGGGCAGTGGAGTGAAATTCCAGGTGTTAGACATAAGCAAACCTGTCCCCCTCCGCATCCTGTGGGGCGGGGTGTGTTTGTGAAAGTGAAGTTAGATGAGAGGGCTGATGGAGTTGCAGTGTTTTCCTTGTTGTTTTCCTTGTTGTGAGATTTGACTGTCTGGTGACGGCGGGATGAAGTCTGCTTTGTTGACCGCTGACTGGCAGTTCCACAACCCAATGGATAGGGATAATGGCTGAGTAGTGCTACTGAGGGAGCGTAGATGGTGTGGGTTACATTGTCGCCTTGTGTGTGTGGTATTGCGTCTACAAGAAACAGTGGGAATATACTAGAAGCACATGTTAGTAGTGAGAGAGAAAGTTAGGTAGGAAGAAAGCAAGCAAGCAATAAATACTTAGCATGGCGTGCAGTGTCCTGTCAGTGTCCCTGCTCGGTGGAGTCGCACAGGTTGAGTCAGAGGTCTGTACACTTGTTTGTCTTCACATGAGGGCTGCTGCTCCAGTTTAATTGCTAATTAATATGTGGCTCACTGATTGCTTCACAGCTGAGCCCACCTACTCAATTAACAGGTTCAAGGCTCAAAAAGGTCTGAAGGTGTTAAATGAAACTATACCCAGATGGCTACACACTAACAGCAAATTAACAGAGTTTACCTTAGGAAGTGCAGAGTAGTTCAAACTTCCTTCTAGCAAACAGCTACAAGTCCAGCACCAAATAAACACAGAAAGTACACTACAGCTACTGCTAGCTCACACAGACAAAATGCTTCTTGTTGACAAATGCTAGACAAAATGCTAGCTCATTAATTAATAAACTAGCAAAGTCAGCACTGCTACTGTATAGGAATAAAACTCAGTTTTATTGATTATCTGAATTACATTAACTTACCTGAGGGTGACAGGAGCTGAGAAGGATGATGACAAAGATGCTCAATGATGCTCCTCAGAGATCATCTTGAAGGAATAATTGTATGAGTCTACCTAAACCTCAAATATTAATTACTAACTGAAATGCTAATTAAATAAGTAATTTGCAGTCATTACACAGAACAAACACAACTGTACTGATAACTGCATCCAGATTTCTCTCTACAATCCGCTCCACTGAAGTCTAGCTCTGGGTCAGAAAGCAGTCCATCAAAATCTCACTAACCAATAAGACTAAAGCATACTTAGGTCCACCCACACGAGAGGTTTGTGACAGAATGGCAAACGTAAATTTCAAGATTGAAAACGAAAAATGTGGTAGTGTTAGTGCGGTTGTAATGTGATAGTGATAGTGCGGTTGTAATGCTTGTAATGATGTTGCCATGGTGTTGTCAGCGGTAGTGATGCTGCTGTTATGGTGTTGTCAGCAGTTCTGATGATGTTATTGTGTTGTTAGTGTTTGTGATGTTGCTATGGTGTTGTCAGTGGTTCAATTGATGTTGCTATGTTTTTCACTAGTATAATGTTGCTGCTATGGTGTTGTCAGTGGTTGTGATGATACTGCTATGGTGTTTTCAGCGGTTGTGGTGATGTTGCTATAGTACTGTCAGTTTCAGTGACATGTTTAATGAACTACAGTATTGTGAACTAACAACGAACAATAGTTTTAAAAGCATTTCTTAATCTTTGTTAGTGTTTATTTATAAATATACTGATATTTATTGTTATAAATTTGTTATAAATATATTGATATTTATTGGATAAACAACCTGATGAAGTCTGACCCAGATGAAGCCGAATTAATTGAGAAGATCAGGAAGATGGAGACCAGGATTTTCAGGTACAATTTTAAAGCAGTTCAATTTTAGCTTTCTATGCACACCACACTTTTTTAATATTTAATGACTGTTGAAAATGTGTCGTCTTGAAAAAACAGTAGCGGTATACGTTCTTCAGGGCACCGCAAGGCCTACCAGAGCCTCTAACTGAAACGCTAAGGTTTGCTTTGAGGTGTCACACAGTATTAATGCTGTGCTCTACGAGTGTAAGTTAAAATGAGGCGGGGGCAGGCACTCACTTTCAGAGGTTGGATTTGAGATGGCAGCACATCGGCTCTCTGATCAAGGCTGATTAAGGGTTGCTGAAGAGAGATTATTTCCCTGTGCACTAAGCAGAAGTCGGGGCTGCCTTCCACCGGCCATGGCAGACAGCTCTGATTAGCCATTTCTCTGCCTTAACATGAGCAGACAGTAGCCATACTGCTCGCAGCACACACCTCTGGGGGGGATGCAGATACTGATATGTGTGGAGATGCGGGTGAAAAGCCTGCGCCTGTCACAATGTGAACAAGTTGACCTCCTCCTCTAAAGTTACATTCAAAAGCCTGCGGGTTCGCTGTGTTTGCAAAACATATTCTATGTGCAATGCCATTAATACTGGGAAATGAGAAAAGAACACACTCATCATGGATTCAAAGACCTTATGTGTTTTAATACATCTACTTTGACAGGGACATTAACAGTGCATTAGACCTGACACCGAAATCTAGTTATTTTCTGCCTCTATTTTCTCCCGCTTTCCCAATGTTCATTTCAACACTTTACTGGCTCTAAAATGGTGATATACACTTAATGCAGGAGAATTAGGCAATAAGTACTCTCATTCACACAACATAGAGATGAGGTAATTTATATTGGCCAATGGCTCCAGAATAACACTGACCAACAGTCACACAACTTGACTGCACTGTATAAATAAGAAAAAGAGGAAAGGAAAACATTTCTGCTTAAATGCGTGATTTATTAGATTTAATCATTCTGTTAAATACTACAGACAGCTAGCGTACAGCTCGGCTGTCTCCTGGGAAGTTCTGCTTGGCCTGACAGGAACTGGTTCACTGTTGAGTTGTCTTAATTGTGCAGACAAGACAACAAAGCATTTCAGCACTAAATAAAGACATCCTCAACACAGTCAGAAGTTAAAAATAGCTGAAAGTGCAAACAATAGAATTTAATTCAATAAATCCTGCAAACCTGTCCCTTGAGGCAGATGTTTTAGAAAAATGAGAGAAAGAAAAACTTTTCGTCAGGGAGGCAGACTGCTGTCACACCTCACACATCTGAATCTACTGCATGAGAATACTGTCAATAACAAGACAGCTCTGATCACCAGCACACACATCAATGCATCAGCTCTCTTTACAAGAGACTGAACCTCTGCACGTTCACGTGTGAAGATACTGGTGCTCTGTTTGCAGAGTCTGTAGTGAGCACTAGGTGTCTCCTTTCATCCACCAATCAGACAAAGAGCGTGTCTGCTATTGAAGTGGCTGTACGGCAAGAAGCGTGAAATCTGGGGAGCAGAGGGGCCATCAGATGAGTCTAAAGAAAGAACTTGGTCAGGCTTCTAATGCAAGGCATATCAGTGAAGAACGAACCCAAAACAGAGCACCAGTCTTTCTTTTTAACTTCCTTCCTTCCTTCCTTCCTTCCTTCCTTCCTTCCTTCCACCCACCCACCCACCCACACTGGGCATAGAGTGGTAAGGCCACATAAACCCGTAAGCCATTTTTACAATAATTTGGGATGTTTATATTTTTACCATGTGTAGTTTTGAAAACCACTGTTAGATGGTTCACACATAAGATGTCAAAAAATATATATCTTCTTAAAAGAAAAAAAAAATACTGCCCTAGACTCTAAATGAAAACAATGAAAACACCATACATCATAAAACATCATACAGAGCATCAAACCTTTAAATACTGTAACATCTCAATACTGATGGGCTACTGTGTCAAGCCCTGTGAATGAGGTATGAACAGAGGATAAGCATGTGAAAGAATCTCTATCCATCATTTCTATTAATAAAAACATCAGCATGTTTGTGCATGTTTTACAGCCCTGTGGACCTTCACTAAATACACTTCACACACTCACTAGTGTTCTACTAACAATGTCCAACTGTCCAACATATATATACACCTATCATAGATGATGTCACTTGATGTCATCTAAATTTTTTAAATCTCAAATCAAGGCTTTTATTTAATAACATTTTGTGGGAGAAATGGAATAAAATTGATTTTTTGTCCAATTTCCAATTTATCTAGCATTTTATGTATCCTGAATACAAATAATATTTTCACAATTTTTGCACAATTCAACAAAACTACAGCTTAACTGTAAACAACACAATACAAAACTGTTATGATGGTCATGATGGAAATAAAACCATAACTAAAGACAACTATTCACACATATTGTTTATTGTTTTTGGTCTTGTTAATTGGCTTTCATATACTAGAAGGAAAAACACTGAAATCTGTTTAACATAAATCGACCGCTGTAAATCACAGCCCCAAAACACAATATACTGCATTAAACATAACAGTACTGATGTTTGATCTGGGCCAATAAAACATTTGCATGTGATCACAGATAGTGTTTGATCTGAAGTGTGTGTGTGATCTGTAAGTGTGTGTGGATGGTTTATCACTTATACTTTCTCACAGGAAATGTTTTATTGCAGCTACATTAATTATCCACGTAACGCTTCAGAATTGTTTTTCCACATAATGCTTCAGAACTGTTTGCTAATGTGTTACTAACTATCAATAAAAAAACGATCATCTTAATTAAATTTGTTTTATAAAGTATTTATACGTTTGAAAATGAAGGTGTCCTTTCTCTTTTTTTAATAAATAAGACTAACTAAAAAAATTATTTAGAGTATTTTCTAAATGTTGTTTTCTACAAACTGCCTTTGTCACACACACACAAGTTGAGATCTTCGTTTGGAGTCACAAGCCAAATTAAGTTCTTATACAGCTATATAAGTTCTTATATATGTGAGATCAGGAATACATTAATGAGGGTAGATTTTCAGGTGTGTTTGGGTTTACTTAACCTTATGTTGGGGATACATTTTAATCCAAAAGTGAGTAAAACTGTACAAATATGAGCAAAATCTACTTTTTGGGGGATGTCCTCATTTGTAAAAACACTATAAAATACTACAAACAAGTGTTTTTTTAATCGTAAAAATATAAAACATTTTCTGTTAGGGTTAGCATGTGTGTTAGGGTTAGATTATGTTGTTTTTAACTAGCTGTGTATTAAAAAAAACAGAAGTCTGTGAAATGTCCCATTTAGTAAGGTAAGTAACCAGATTTGGGTTCTTTATTGCTGAGGAGTGAGAATCTACAACATATCTCCCAAATCCTTGCAGAAATCTGACTGTTGAGGGTGAACTTCACATGAGTAACATCAGACAACAACATGAGCTTTTCCTGTCCTTTTTGCTGTCCAGTCTCTATTTGTGTAGCACCAGGCATGGCTATAACGCTATAATGTGTTTACTTCTTCCAAATACCAAGAAATACAGTACTTTGAATTCACATAATATAGTTACTTTCAAACAAGTGCTAATGCTAATTAGTGATGCACTGAAATGAAAATTCTGCGCCAAAATCAATACAGAAAATTTAGGATGCACTTGGCCGAAAATAGTTTTTTAATATAAATGTATAATATTATACATTATACATGAATACGAAAGTATTAGATGAAAGTCTAATATATTGTATTAACATACAAAATCTGACAAAACACATTTTAAAACAATACTAAATATTACTCTTATTCTTTGCATCAGAATCAAATATAACAATTACCAATCTAAATAATATACATTTCCAGAATTATTAGCAAAATACTACCTGACTACTGCAAAACAGTAATCAAGTTAAAAAATAAGCAGCATTTGCTAATGCAAAAAGCTATATATGGTACAAAATCATTTTAATGACAACAACAGCCAAAACACAAAGTGCTTGTAGGTCTGTTCGTGGGAACAGGATTAAAATGGTAACTACATCATCAGTTACTGACAGAGCCGCTGATCATTCACATCTATATGTAAAGAGTGTGCTGCTTTTCACACAAGGATTTGAGCTTAGCTTTAAAACGCACGAGTGAATGCACGCTATCACCGACATTAAAGAAACATTAAAGCGCATTCACACATCACACGCTGTTTTTTGGGGGGGATGGGGCACAGATATTTTCGGCTTATATTTTTGGCCTTAAAGTTAGGTGCATCCCTAGTGATAATCTTATTTTATTAAAATAAAGATAACCATAATGCAGTCACACAGATCTCTGCAGAGCAGACTGATACTGTGAGACAACATGCTCATTATAGTCAGCAAAGCTTTGGGTATTGCACAACACGATACTAAACCACCAACAGTTCTGAAGAGACAGAAATGTAACTAAAACAGAGCTGTCTATATGTGTTTTTTTCATAAAACCACATAACCGGCAGTAAAACATTACAATAAAATTACCTTGACCAAAACTCATTAACTTGATGCATTTTATTACTGATGAAGAGCATTTTGTTAGTAACCTCCAATTTCGTGAGAATACGATCTATATTTAATTTTGTGATTTTTTTTTATTTTATTTTATTTAATTTTAGGATGTCACTTAGGTGGGTGTCTGAGGGTGTTAAACTGTGTAATAACAGCCCAGTCAACTCTAATGAAAGCAATGTGGATAAAAATATCTACATATAGACCACTATCTACATATATATATATATTTATTTATTAAAGTAAGAAAAATCTAGATCTAAATTAGTCAACCTCGCTTACCAGCTAAACAAGTATACCATCATGACCCATTCCTAATTACAATTACAATCATATTTTACAAATTACGAAATCAAATCAAGAAAATTAGTATTAAAATTGTATGAATATTAAAAATGAGTATTTAAGAGTTGTTCAGATCGTTTTTGAACTAGACCTCAGATGCAACAAAACCCTTAAATTCCAAAAAAAAAAAGTGTTATAATCTTAATATAAGACCAAGAGTCTCCATTTAAAGCTTTTTAAACCACAACAATTTTTTGTCAAGTGTGTGGATTTTAGTTAGTTAGCCGTGCCTAACTAGCTCTAAAATATTTGAGTGCATCTGTTATATTTATAATACAAAGCACCTGCTCTGTCTGTAGGCCAAACAATGTGCTGTGATGAATTTATATTATATATAAACAGGGTGTAGATTAGAGGCAGCAGCTGTCCCGGCAGAGCCCACGGGGCCGCTGAAAGATTACTAAATGTATCACTCCTCCTACTGCTGTTGGGAAATTTAGATATGGAGTTATTATTTGACTGCGGTCTCTAGAGAGCCGTGCATCCACCACTACTTTTTTGTCCCTTAACTCATCTATAACAGACACAAAAAAAACTACTGTACGTATGTTTTTACAACTGTGCTTTGAAAGCATAAGATCCCACCCTCCCTTCAGAGCACTCTCCAAAGCAACACCTCCTCCAACACATGGACACATGGTACACAGAGGTATGCATTCAGTCTGAATGCAAAGATTGGACGAACATTTTATGATGCTGCACCTTCCACAGAAGATATATATTTATATGAATGTATTTTTAAGGTATAATTACTTTATTCTGTGAGTAAAACAGTGATTGCTATTAGGATGGGAAAAGACTTGCAACGAGCATAAAACATTTTCTGGAAAAAAATGATCTACCATGCCTTTAAGCCCCTTCCTAATGCAGATGGTAAGACTGGAGGTATGATGATATATACTGTGGCATATAACAGTACAACATTTTAAATAGTAGAGATTCTTCTTTACCTTTCTTTACTGAGATACATGCCCTAAGACGTTATTTAGACCAGGCTTGCATAGAAAAAGGACAGAATAATTAAGCCAGTCATACCCTATTTAGTTTGACCTTCTTCAACTGACCATTTGCTGAAAAACAACAATATCTGTATCCATTTTGTAAAAAAATGTCTCTGGGTTTAAAACACAAGTGTGATCAGATCTGGACATCTCACACATCTTATCCAGCAGTGGGCGGAGTCCAGCTGTTTATTAATCTGGCTGTATGGTTGTGAATCTATCCCAGCCTCCCTCTCCACACTCCGCTAATGAAGCCAAGAACACAGTTAACAACAGACACCTTCCCATAACACTCCTTTGCCAACTGGTTTCCGTTCATGTCCGAGCATCTGTAAGGACTCTAATTGCACACCCACTTCAGCTAACAGGGCAGCATCCAAAGGTTTAGTGCCGTGTCACATTCAGGTTTCATTTCAAAGCATCGGCACCCGTTTGGCCCTTGCAGGTTCGTCTCCTGGCTGTGTTTACCATTCTCTGTGAAACTGCCTCTGCTAGCACAGGTGACTGACCTCAATTTCTCTCACTTTTCTCTCCTTCAGAGCTGCTGAATAACTGCTCATAAATAACTTGCTTTGTTTGGATGTGTCTGACACGGGCTGAGGAGAGCACACACTCTGAATCTCTGCATTCCAAATGAAGGTGCAACACAAGTTTCGTTGATGGGTTCCAAACTTGTCTGAGAGAAAATGTAAGAGATTATTCCTTTTCTCCTCAACCTTGAGGTAGAGAACTAATGTGGATCCTTGTATAGATTCTCAACAGTCACATACTTGTATGGAACCAGGAAAACATTTACACTTTACTAATGACAGAGAAAGATCTTGGAAAATACAACATGAAAATACAGTCTGAAATGGTGTGGTAGATTTGTGCAGTGTTCACCTGTTTCTCACACTGGCCATACTCTGGCCCCTGCTCCACCTGGAAGAAAGATACCTCTCCCCGATTCTTGGCCATCTCAATCAGACTCATGGCTGTACGTACGGTTGAGTTCCGGGCATGCACAAATACCATTACCTGAAACAAATATATATGATATAGAGATATGATGTCTTACCCAAAACATTGTGATATACCATATGTGTTTATTGTTCACTTGTTATTGTTCACTAGTGTTCACAATAACAACAACCTTCAGCAGCATACTAACGGAAATCAAATGGATATGTGTCTGAACTAAAGTGCTAGATATCACAGATATCAACTCGGTCAATCACATACAAAGAAAAAATGTAATGAACATATTTTGGGTGAAACATTTTAATTATTTAAACGATTTTGATTTTTAATTGAAATATATGGATATTTATAATAAAAATTTTTCCCACTTCATCTACGACCCACTTTTTTGAGCTTATTGAGTTTCCTGCAATGCATTCTGGGACATGCATGCTACCTTATAAGATGGCTTGTTGTAGCCAAATTCTAGGACAGTATTACTGTGTTTTCTACCTTTAAAATTATCCTTTATGTTAGTAAATTTCTATATTTTGTTGAAGTCATTTTTTGTAAACACAATATCAAACTGTTTTTACATGCACAAACTAGCACTAGAGAACTAGCACAAGAAGCTGACCACTAATTTCTGAATTGTTCTATGTCAGCCCTCCAATACAAATACTTCATTAGTATTAAGGTGTATCACATGTAAATGGGCAGAACAGAGCCTGTCTGTGTGCTGTATTAGTCAAAAGAAGGGCTGTAATTTTCCTATTATACACAGCCTACCGTTGCAAAGCAGTCAATACCCCGGACAAAAACAATCAATAACCAACAAAAAAAACAAGACAGTTATGAGATGGATAAAAGACCTTTGTGTATGTGTGTGCCTCACTGTTCTTGTTGTCCTTTGACTTAAATCACTGCTTGTGTGTGAGACACAAATGAAAAAAATGAAATACAGTTCTGAAACACATGAAACACATATCTCACTAACATCTGTCAGCATCTACTGCATGTAAATTATATAACTCACCTGGAAAGCCCAAACTTTACATACTCCAAATATGTATGTGTATATGTTTATTTTAAGCTTTCATACGAAAGACATCAAACAAAATAATTAATATTTAGGGCTGCTGGGCGTGTCTGAGATATCCTCAAGTTTCTGTGCTGAATGTTCATGTGTAGATGGGCGGCTAAAAGCTTTGAATTGTCTTGATGTAGCCATATCTTTCTGTGTGCTCTCATTTTGAATGCATCAGGTTCTTAACTGACTGCAGTGAGAGTACAATCACTTAAATTTGTAGGACTATGAGTAATTAGAGCAAATTAACTCTTGAGCAGCAAAAAAATCACTAATACGCAGCCATCTTTGTGGCTGCCCCATGTGACCCGACTTAATAATTAACAAAATAATTAAGAAAATAAAATCAATAATAAATAAATTATTTTTCATTCTCTTAGTTTATTTATTTTGCACTAACCTCATTGTCCACAGTGAAGTAACATGAGGGTGAGTATAGGAGAACATTTTAGTGTGAACTATTAATTTCATACTCATAATAACAAAAGTGGTAAAGAATGAGAATAAAATGTAGTAGAGCGTAAACGGAAATGAAGAGTCAGTTTCAAGCTGAGACATATGGATCTAATGATCTGGATGAGATTTTACTGTACAAATAATGTTTGTAGACTATTCATCTTACAATATACTAGACCAGAGTGACATGCATTAAACTACACTGCAGATGGCCACAGTGAGGGTCTGAAAGCAATGGAGAGTGATGTCTGCAGAGATGAGTTCAGCTCTGGTAGTGCAGTTGTTGTTTTGGGCAGAATTTTTACTGTGGTCAGTACCTGGAAACACAGCCAGCACTTTGGCATTCATCACCATTGTTTGGGTCTGTGGATAATTGGTAGATAATTATTTCGTGATTGCTAATTTAAGAACAGCCTTCCAAAAAACACAAACATGTCCTTGACCACCTGCCAACATGTTCCTCACCAGCTCTCATCACAATCTGCTGCTTCTCATAGATGAAGAGAGACAGAGGGAGAGAGAGAGAGTCTGTTTTGAAGAATGTACTTTTGACCCAAAACAGCTTTAGCTTTTGGAACTGATCACTGTGACAAAATATAAATAAATAAAAGTTCTAAAACAACAATGAATAAAAATAAAGGATGTTTTATTTTGTTTAACCCTCCCTTACTAAATTTACACTTACTCCATCTCTTTACTGTCTGTACTGTACTACTGCATTTAAGTTTTAAAAGGACAGTTAATCCAAAAATAAAATAATTATCGTTTAACATTCTTTTAAATTCATGACATTCTCTGTTGAAAGCTGTGATTAATATATCAAAAAACCTGTTTGTTTAACGGACCAGCTAAAGTTAACTAACCAAATAGTTAAAACTGTAAAAAAAAAAGTAGTCAGAAATATCTGATCATCCTCTATAACATGGTTGCTATTAACATCTCATACAGCCTGTTAACGATTATGTTACCAAGGCAATGACTAAAATTCTCCAAAGAGCTCCATTGTCAGCCTACAGTGGAAAACGAAACCATGCCTGTACTTGTTGGGCTGGATCAGTACGGAATGGAATAGTTAAGCAACAAGAACGGTTTGACTAGAACTGTTTAGCAATGTATTACAAACTCATAATAGTCACTGCCCCTGAGTAATGTATTGCACTAACTTGTTACTAACTGCTCAGAGTCAAAGTCACTGCCCCTGAGTAATGTATTGCACTAAATTGTTACTAACTGCTCAGAGTCAAAGTTTTACATTCTCATGAACACTGAATGCTTAAATGTGGATTTAAATGTTATGAGCTGTGGAGAAATTTGGGAGAGAAAAAGAAAGCCATGTTTTCAAAGAATAACCACAAGAATAAGTAACAACTCGGGTTGATTTGGGTCACTCACCATGTTCAGTTACTAAACTAATGTGGGCTGATATACACACAAAAATAAGTGGGGCAGACTTATTTCTGCCCATATGACTGTCAAAGAGGGCACAATGAATTTCGACACTTCATAACAGATTTGCATGACACTGGCCACAGATGATCTGCAGCCGGTTGATAGTATAAAACAATGTGCAGCCATACCAAAATACATAATTCACTGTATCTCTTTTGACTCTTAGAACTTAGAGTCTCACAGCTCGTTTAGTAAACTGAGTAAAATACTGTTATAATTTCTCAAACTGTCAAAACTGTAAAAAAACTGTAACTGTAACCTTAACAACTGCTGCTACAAATGAAACCTGCCATCACCTTCCAAACAGACAAACAAATAAAGCAACAAGTCTCCTCTTAGAGAATTTAACCATGGTTTTGCTACAGTAAAAGTGTAGTAACCATGGTTTGTGGCACATTGATTCCCATTCATATAACCACATGGTAAACCATGGTTGCGGTAGCAAAACCATGGTTAAATTGTGGTTACCATAGTTTCACTATAGTAACCGTGGTTTTTCGGTGTAAACAGTAGTAAAACTATGGTTAGTTTCCGTAAGGGTCTGAACAACCTCTGAACAGCCAACATCACTGACTTGGCACTAGAATAATTAACAAAACAAATTTACACTCTCTTCATCGCCTTTTGTCAATTTTTTCCAAACTTGTCAACATATGCATTTCTCTCAAGTATTCCTTTATATTCCACCCCATCAGGTCTACACACATCCACTGAGTCCACTGCAGCAAATTTTATTTATTAGACTTTTTTCATCATTGCAGAGCTGTGAGAAGACTGTCTACAATAACCACAGTCTCTGTAAGTGTATTAAACTTCCATCTGTCTGCTGTCTGGCAGCCACTGGCCCGACAGGGGGGCTAAGGGGCTATTTCATAAAGAAAATTCAATCCATCATGCTCCCACATGAAATTAATATATGTCACAGCCACTTCTGACAATTTAATATCAAGCTGAGAGCAACGCTCCCCACTGTACCGTGCTGGCACAGTGCCTGAAGAAAGCTGCTTGTAATTGCTTCAAACCAAACATCTTCCCTCTCTTAGAAACGGTGAAATGAGTCAAAAATTTCTTCTAAATACCATTTAATGATAAAAAATAAACCCAAAAATTATTAATCTGTATTTTTATTAAATTAAACAATTATTAAAAAAATAAAAAAATCACCTGATCGCAATTATTTGATCTAACCAGCAATTATTTTAGACACCCACAATTACTGTACACCTTTAGAAAACACAAGGGGCTCTGTAATGTCTGCAGCACCCCCGCATCCACCATCCTTGCTGTCCCATTACTGTGAAATTTTCCTATCATTTGAGTCTGTTACACACTCAATGTGATATGTGCACATATTTAATGATTAAAGCAAACAAAAAATCATAATCATAATAATTGTCAAAGCTGTAAAACAGACAGTCACCATAATCGCAATAATTTAGTAGACAATTAATCGTCAGCCAAATTTCAAAATTGTGACAGACTAACACTGGCACCTAGAGGTAATTGCCGTATGCTTGAAGTCCTCCACTGTAAGTGTGTAAACAGTTTTGATTGTTACAAACAGGTATGATTGTAAATTATTCACTGTGCTAACATACATTATGCCACACAATTGTTTCTTCTTTTAAAGTAGGAATTTTTATTTGAAAAACACTGATTGTTTTCTAAAATACATTATCATAGCAAGTTTACCCAAGTTAATATAATGGTTAATATAAAGTGGACATTTGTGCCTTTGATATTTGTTAGGATGAGCCATTTTTACACATTGTAAAACACTGAAATAAACAAACGTGTTCGCGTACAAACTGCTGAAAGATGACTACAATCAAACTCCCTGTAACAACATCACAATACTTTCTCTTTTTATCTGGACTGTATATTCATGTTTTACTGTAAACTTAATCTAATTTTCATCAGTTCTTTACCAGTAGATCCATGTAAGATGCCAAACACCTACAAATCCTGTTCTCGACTGAAGTATCTAAGACCCTTTAAACAGTTGGAAAGAATTAGATTAGATCAGAACGTATAAACTGCTCATGTCTGTGACCAGGAAGAGCTACAACATGTTTAACTCATCCAACCCCGAGGACTAAAAAAGAACATAGGCAGCATCTAAAAACTACATAAAAAACACAAATAAATCAAGCATGAGATGCAAGCACTCAAAGCAAGAAACATTTGCAAGGTGGGAGGTGATGCAGCAGGAGACTACGCTTGTTTGAAGATTTATGAGATTTAGAAACTGGGTTCAAGAAGAGGCAAGGTGCAGGATCCACCACAGCCTTGCCACAGAGTCTGTGACCTTCAGCGTGAGAATAGAGCTGATTATTTTCAATTAAACCGCAACCTTCCCAAGATGGCCTTGCTCTTGGTGTTTCATTGTGTTTCTCCTTGAGAAGACTGAACATACTCCAAAAGACAAATGACACCCAGGTTCACAGATCAAAGGCAGCGATACACAGAGAACAGAACGCTGACATGTCAGAATGATGGAGCTCACAATGCTGATTGGGGCCTTCGGAGTCCCTTCCCTCAAAGTTGCCATAATGATGTCACTGTTTAAACTCCTCTTCTGCAACAGAACTGCAATTTGGGCTAAGGGGGATTCAGAGTTTGGGCATCTGGTAGTGGGCAGTAGGGAGAGATTAAGGGTCAAGGCTGAAACTAGGGGTTTAAAGTTAGGATTTAGGGTTGAAAGCTAACCACTGCGTTTAGGAATATGAGGTAATGGATTAAGATTATAAGAAGAGTTAAGTAAGGGACTGTGAGTCAGGAGCAGAATTTAGGCTTGAACAGAAAGGGTTTCACCTGGTGTCCTGCTCTGATCTGTTGCAGAACTTTATCATAACAAACTTCCTCCATGTCATGAAGCTGCTGGACCTATGACAACAACATTTATCAATTACAAGCAAATCGCATTTCCTGTTTCTGAAAATAAATTTGAAATATCATAATTTTACTTGTGTAGCCCAAAACTGACTGGTGACAGGATACCTTATTTGTGGTCTTGATGCCCACAAAGCTCTGGCCAAGAGGAACAGGGCGGAAACGACTGTCGAAGTAGAACAATCCAATAAAAGGGTTAACATGCAGGAAAGACGCCACATCCAGGTAATTAGGCAGAGTTGCAGAGAGACCAAGTATGCGTATCATACTCTGGGTCGATTCCACCTAAGAGAACATAGGACAAAAGACAAATCTGAGTGTACTTTATAGACGTACAAATTTCCTAAATTATAGGGTCTACAGTAACACTGCGGACAACAGTGAACATATGGCTTTTGCTTCTAAACATAACTGTCTGCAGCCTATATTGGCAGCTACCTTCCAAGACAGCACTGTAACCAAAAAAATCGACTGAGGTGAAACACTCTACATAGGCAGCAACTCTGTACACCACGGAAACAGAGAGCACAAGACACAGAGAACAATTAAAAGTAAAGTTTGCATGCTGCTAAGCACGTTACAAAGCAAGAGTGTAATAAGCCTTACAAAGAACACACAAACACTTTATTACAAAGGGCATCAAGTAAACAGTAAAAAAAAAAAAAAAAAAAAAAAAAAAAAAAAGAGACACATAGACACAGATACTGTGATGTTTTCACAGGGTGCAACTGTTGGACAACTGGTTCCCAAAATTCTCTGTGTTGCCTCAGGTCGTCTTTGTCCTTAACAACTGTTGTAAATCTGCAAAGGTTTGCCAAATGTGATGAAACATCTCATATCAGTGCATGTACTTTCTGTAAACCCTCAATGGTTAAGACTTAACATCCTTAACAACTTAACAAAATTGCTTTGTAAAGCAAGAGGAAGTGCAGTGCAATAGAATTTGATCACTAAGGAATGCACTCCAGAAATAACTACACAATTACAAAACATTTTTTACTTTTAGTACTGAATGGTTGATTAGTTTAATTCCTGTGACTTCTCATCCAGCTTACATTCTGGGATCAGAATGTGATGCTATCATAAAATTTGGCCATAAAATTAGGTATCTTAAAAGACAACATAAAGCTGCTGCCTTCCTTTTTGGAAATGCCACTTGTATTGGGAGCAAATGCTGTCTAGGCAGTAGCTCATAGAGCTTTGGAAGAGAGCTATTGTTATAAGGAAAATGTGTTTGTATTTGTAACCAACAACGTCGTAATACAATATAGAGAAGATGTCAGGATAGAGATCAAGTTTCACCACTGTCTTAGACTGCCTGATGTGCTATTGTGAAACAAGAGAATTAAAGTCTGGAAAAACATTTCAAAACTAATGACAGATATTGCATCTAAGAGAGGGAGAGAGAGAGGGTGAGAGGGGGAGAGACTGAGTGTTTGAAAGGGAGAGGGGGAAAGAAAGTGAGTGAGAGAGAGAGAGCGTGAGCAAGCACTATCTGTGGTGCTCCAGCAGTGAAGCTGACAGGTAAGATTAGTAAGGCCTTTAATATGATGCAGTAGCTGTCTGTCCAGCTAATCTAGATATCAGACAGAAAAGAATGATGAAAACACTTATAGAAAATCCTTTGTTTTTAGACTCAGGGAGAGCTCAGGTCACCTATAGCAAAGAAATAGTTTTATCCATTCATGAACTGTAGATATGGACACTGGATCTCGTGTCACTTATTCTGCTGTATTATGGATCTTCAACTGTAAGCTTAGAACTGAGGAAAATTCACTGCGAGTATATTGGAAACACAAATTGAGAAAAAAGTAATATCTAAAGATTAAAACTATCACACTGTCACTACTGAGAAATGCAAAGCAATGTAGTTTTCTCTCACAAAAATTACCATATTACTATACTGAACAATTTTCATATCCAAATACTCATGGTATATTGACATGGTATATCCACTCAGAAAATACCATGTATATAAACGTGGTAGTAACAAGGGACATTTTGATTTAACACTTCAGAAACAAACAAAAATAATAATTTGTAAAGTAAAAAAATAAAATGTTATGGTGTTCAAAGTGTTTTTCAGAAAATTGCTGTGGGTCCTAGGTTATTCTGAGAATTGCTTAGTGTATGGCCTCACTAGATGCGTTTAACAACCTCTGGAATCACATTAAAAAAAAAAACAAATGTAACTATGTCACTCTCATTGCGCAATCTTGGTTCAAAGATGTCCTTAAAAATAGTCCACCGCTAGGATAACACTTATTCCAAAGTCACCAAATCAACCATTCAGATGAGACAGAACTTTTACTTATCAACACCTCAACTCAAAATGAAAGCTATACATAAACTGAAGTTTGCCAGAAAAAAGCTCTGGGACATTACTTGGACATGAAGATGAGAAAATGTAGGCGTAACCGTTTCATTAGCCAAAAACACAAACTACACAAACTTATAAGGTATTAAAAAGCAAGATGGTGCAAGCATCATGGCTTAAATTTGTTTATCCACCTTAGGACCCTGAATATCTTATGCTGTGTCAGTCAGTCATATGGCTTTTCATTTTTGAATAATAATCACTTTAATTTAACATTTTGCCAATTAATACTTGGTGCTGAGTATTAATTAAGGCCATCTGTACAAGAGGACCTTTATACAGTCAAATCCAAAGTCTTCAGTCTAAAAAAATTGCATTGAAAGGACCTGAAGTGGTCCGCCCATCCAGCGTCATGCATTGAAACTGGTATTTTGGAACAGTTCCTTTAAGTATTATAAGCTCAATTAAAGCAAGGGTAATGTTTTTGGGAGAATTACAGAATGCTGAGACGTTTAGAAACCAAATACACCAATGTACACCAATATGATGTCTATGAACTATTAATACATTTCATTATTGCATATAGTTTTGTTATTTTTGATTAATGTGCTCGGTTTCCACTACACGAGGGGTGAAAACACTCTTTACCACTGCTTTTGAAATGTGATTGTTCATGTGCTTCACTAAAAAGCCAACTTGATTATGTGTATACTATACACTACAAAATCTGTCATTAACAAGATTCTAATACACCAACATATTCTTCAGATATAACCAATGAAAAAAGTGAATACACAGTCTTTCACATTTAATTTGGTTTAAAAACACCCATGCTTACCTGCTTCATTTAAGTGGGTGGAAAAATAAAAATAAATTATTTAAAAATCCCATAATAAATTCTGGCTCCCATGGGCATGTGAGAACTCTATCATTAGCCTGCACGGAGGCAGACAATCCAGCTAAAATAAGAAACACAACCTTCAAAAACATTTTGATGACAGCATTTGCTAACGTCTATCAGTAAAACATTCACCAATAACAAGAAGAGCTCTGGTCAAAACATCAAAGCAAACATGAAAAATATTAAAAGTTTTGACAAGCCAAAGATAAATCAACCATGTTTTTGTTTTTCTTCCTCAAGAAATAAAGCCATCCTTAGAGTATCACTGTTTCTCCTCCTCCATCTTTTATTAATGATACCCCTCATTTTGCCACTTCCACAGGCCGCAATCTTGTTTATTGCGCAGAGATCAATAATTCAAAGTTTCCTAAAAACAGGAATACCTTCAAGTTGTGTTGACTTTGCACACGGCCTAATTAACTAATAATTGCAAAACATTTCTTCTGTGTTGATTCTGTGCCCTTTCACTGCCTTTTTCTGTAAATTTTTTTTAAGTCACTATTGTCCACTTTGCATGACCACAAATCTGGTTAAAAATATGCAGCTGAACATATTTATAAAGGCAAAAAAGTGATATTTTATGATACTGTTTTCTTATGATTTAATAAGCATTTAATAAGGATGTGAGAGGGATTGGTAAAGAAAGTAAGACATGCATCAACATCAAATGTTACAAATCTAACATCTTTTACAGGCATTACGACATTTTATATGTCGTGTTTGGCAGTTGCTTATATGGTAACAGTGCATTTAATGCATTCACTTGTGATTTTTTTTTATCACTTTGTATGTATTTCTTGGAAATTGAACCCATGACCTCTATAAATTGACCTGAAGATGCAGGTTAAAAGAAATGTTTAATGTTTTGGACCTGTTATTGAACAGAATCCGGTGTAGTGTCTGGCATGGCCTAATATTTGGATCATGTACGGATCATAAAATACCCCTTTTTATTTAAGACTTACAAACCTAGTGTGGGGGTGAAAGACCCTAGGCTCCAGAGAGTCTGGAGGCGAACTTCTCCTCCAGATTGCTATCAGCACCTCTGACACCAACAGGACAGTTTATGACACCCTTCACAAGGTTCAAAAGAATTCCATGGGCACAACATGGAATTCCAGTAACACAACATGGCCCAAGACCACTGTCTTCAACTTACAACTAAATTGTCCTAAACTGTAGATATTTGTATATAGTCCCATTATATGCTGGATACAAAACTATGCATCTTAACTGTAACTCTGTAGATAGTTATGCAAGTTTGGATTGATGTTCTGTTTATATTCATGCATTAGGATTAATTAACACCTGCTTAACACCTACTGGCTGTTTTAGTCTGGCTCAATCCCTCTGAGACAGACTCTGTACATCATTTCAGATAACTTTGTTGATCTCCAGAATTTAATGAACTCCATTGTATTTGAACCACTCAGGACTCTCTCTCCATGCGCATTTGGATTTGCGCTCTGCACTAGAGCTCAGTGCAAGTACCCATTTTCTATACACATACAATAGCTACGCTAAGTTGTGCCCCTTTATTAAGGTGATTCTACTGAGGGTTCATTCAAAATGCTTAGCTGATTTTACTGTACGGGCTGAACATCCTCTCTCTCTCTCTCTCTCTCTCTCTCTCTCTCTTGCTCTCCTTACATGTTTAATGTAAGTATGTTTATGTCTAGTTATATGTAACATGTTCTGCTGTAGTGTAGTTTAATAAACACTCATGTGTATTCACCCTTGATTGTTGCGCGTTTAATGCTCACAGATAAAAGCGTTGTTTTCAAGGCCAGACAAATAATGTTTCTTATATTCAATAAGACTGTGTATGTACTCGCTGGACGAATGCAAAAGCTGATTATGGTAATCATTCCTGCTGATCAGGTACTACAAAATATGTATATTTATTGACAATTAATTATATGCATTTTCCTTTGAGCTGAATGAACTTTTTTCATAAACGAAATTTACATTATATATATATATATATATATAATACATATATACAATATATATATATCTCATTTATTAATACTCCCGGTTCTGAGGACAGCGGGTGGTTGATTTCGGAGCTCCTACAAACTTTTCGTTTTATCGTTTATTCTTGTTATATCTCAAATATAATCTCAAATGTTATATCTTTATTGTCATTCCACTATATGTGGGGACATACAGTGGAACGAAATGTCGTGCCTCACAGGACCACGGTGCTACATAAATACAGACATACAACAATGACGTGAAACAGTATAAATCTAAACACAAATACTAACAGAATTAGATTATAAATATACTATACATAAAGTTGCCTATACATAAACTATTAAATATAAACTATACAAATGTTCCACATAAATATTGCACGAGGAAAAAGAAAGTCAAGCACTGTTCCTGGCTGGAGAACAGTACAAGATGATCTGTAGTGCATGGGCTTGTAAACATACATGAGTCTTTTGTGGGATTATGTACCCCCAGTTGTAAAAAGTGACTAGTGCACATAGAGGAGAGTGTGTTACTGCAGGTGGTCTGTGCGGCCTACTCACCTGTGTGTAGCACACTCAGAATTGCACAAGGGAGAAATAAAAATATATATATATATAAATTTAAGAGGTATGAGGTTTTTTCAGAGGGGGGCCGTGCTTGAGTTCAGGGCTCTCACAGCCTGGGGGAAAAAGCTGTTGAGCAGTCTGGCAGTGCGGGCTCTGATGCTCCGGTACCGTTTTCCTGACGGCAGGAGCTGGAAGAGACTGTGTGAGGGATGGGTGGGGTCCTTTAGGATGCTGGTGGCTTTGTTGGAGCATTGTGAAAGGAAAATGTCCAGGATGGAGGGGAGAGGGGCACCGATGATCTTTGCAGCTGTGTTCACTGTCCGCTGGAGGGTCTTGCGGTCTGCGGCGCTGCAGTTCCCATACCAGACAGTGATGCAGCTGGTCAGCACACTCTCAATGGTTCCCCTGTAGAACATGGTGAGGATTGGTGGAGGGAGACTTGCTCTTTTCAGCCGGCGGAGAAAGTGTAGGCGCTGTTGTGCCTTTTTGGAGAGTGACGTGGTGTTGGTGGTCCAGGTGAGATCCTCTGTGATGTGCACCCCCAGGAATTTAGTGCTGCTGACTCTCTCCACAGTCGAGCTGTCGATGGTCAGTGGGGGTGGTCAGTGGAGTTTCTCCTGAGGTCCATCACAACCTCCTTTGTCTTCTCCACATTGAGGGACAGGTTGTTAGCGCCACACCATGCCGCTAGCTGTGCCACTTCCTCTCTGTAGTGCGTTTCATCGTTGTTGCTGATGAGACCTACCACCGTTGTGTCATCAGCGAACTTGATGATGTGGTTGGAGCTGAACTTGGCAGTGCAGTCGTGGGTCAGCAGTGTGAAGAGCAGCGGGCTGAGCACACAGCCTTGTGGGGCACCTGTGCTCAGTGTGGTAGTGCTCGAGGTGTTGTGGCCGACACGGACTGACTGGGGTCTTTCAGTTAAAAAATCCAGAATCCAGTTACAGAGAGAGTTGTTAAGGCCCAGCAGGTGTAATTTATTAATGAGCTGTTGTGGGATTATTGTGTTGAATGCTGAGCTGAAGTCAATGAACAGCATTCTTACATAAGTGTTCTTTTGGTCTAAGTGGGTAAGAGCCACTTAGGAGAGCCACTAGTGGAGGGTGGAGGAAATTGCATCATTTGTAGAGCGGTTTGGACGGTATGCAAACTGGAGCAGGTCGAGTGTGTTGGGGAGGCTGGTTTTTATGTGATTCATGACTAATCTCTCAAAGCACTTCATCATGATTGGAGTCAGTGCTATGGGACGATAGTCATTCAGACAGGACACAGGTGATTTCTTAGGTACCGGTATGATGGTTGTGGACTTGAGACACGTGGGCACAACTGCCTGGCTCAGCGAGATGTTGAAGATATCTGTTAGGACAGATGTGCAGCACAGTCTCTCAGTACACGGCCAGGTATGTTGTCAGGTCCCGTAGCCTTGCGTGGGTTAATCCTAGACAGGGTCTTCCTCACTACGGCTGGAGACAGACAGAGCGCCTGGTCGGTGGGAGGTGTGGGTAGTTTTTGTGCAGGTGTGTCATTCTGCATTTCAAACCGTGAATAAAACTGGTTAAGTGCATCTGGAAGGGATGTGTCGTCATCACAGGCCTGTGGCAGGGGCTTGTAGTCAGTGATGGTCTGAATGCCTCGCCACAGGCTCCGTGAGTCTCTGCTGTCTGTGAAGTGGTTATTGATTTTTTGTGCATATGACCGTTTTGCATTCTTGATGCCACAGGACAGACTGGCTCTTGCTGTTTTTAGGGCTGCTTTATCTCCTGATCTGAATGCCTCATCTCTGGTCTTTAGCAGCTCACAAACCTTTGCCGTCATCCACGGCTTCTGGTTGGCACGTGTGGTGATGGTTTTTGTCACTGTCACATCATCAATGCACTTCTTGATATATGCACTCACTGTTTCAGTGTACTCATGCAGGTCGGTGCTGTTGTTGTAGGTGGCTGCCTCTTTAAACATGCTCCAGTCTGTATTCTGAAAGCAGTCCTGCAGTGCTGAGGTAGCATCATCCGGCCAGACTGTAATGAGTTTTTGAACCGGTTTGGTGAGTTTCAACAGTGGATTGTATGCTGGAATTAGCATAACAGAGATGTGATCGGAGTACCCGAGGTGGGGGCGGGGTTCAGCCCTGTACAAGTCTTTTTGTGTTGTGTAAAGAAAGTCCAGTGTAAAGAAAGTCCAGTGTGTTATTTCCCCTTGTAGCAAAGTTCACATGTTGGTAGAACTTTGGCAAGACTGTCTTTAAGTTTGCGTGGTTAAAATCTCCGGCTATGATGAAAAAGCCGTCGGGGTTGTTTGTTTGTTGATCGCTGATGGCGCTGTACAGCTCGCGAAGCGCATCCTTAGCGTTTGCACACGGGGGGATGTAAACCGCGACAATAACAATGGCCGTGAACTCCCGCGGCAGATAGAACGGTCTGCACTTCACAAACATCACCTCCACCAGCGACGAACAGTGTTTAGTCACTACCGCAGCATTATTACACCATTCTCTGTTGACGTACACACACAAGCTGCCCCCGCGAGTCTTACCAGACAGTAATGAATCCCTGTCCGCTCGGTAGCAGGTTAGTCCGTGCAGCTGAATGGCGGAGTCCGGGATGTTGTCGTTTAGCCATGTTTCAGTGAAAACAAACACACAACAATCCTTTGACTCATGCTGTGTAGACCGACTGAGTTGAATTGAGTCCAGTCAGACGGCATAGTCGTAACGAAAAGCGGCGCCACTCTCCCTCTCCTGTTATACTGTCTAACCGGTTCTCCCCACTCAGCAACGCACCTGCTGAGACGCCAGTATCAAGTGCCCTGGTTATTGGCGATTCTATTTTACGGAACGTGGAAATAGAGGCACCAACCACCATTGTTGAATGTATACCAGGAGCCAGAGCGTCTGACATTTGTAATGAAAATGTGTTTAAGGGAAATTAATACTGAGACTTGTTCAATGATAGTTATTTCATATATGAACAAGTTCACTTGTCATTAATTATTAACAAGTTATTAATAATTAATCAGGATCAATGATTTGGGGAATTCTTAAACAATGTAATACACTGATTTAACACTCTTGTAGAGCATGTAGCAAAGATCAGCAGAATTAGGGACTCCAGATTATAAGCCTAAACCAGCACCACAATTATGTAGCAAATCGAATGTCAAATCAATGAAACAGTGTTGTTTAAAACACCATTTCATTTGTGGAACAAAACGCAAAGGAAAATACATATAATTAATTGTCATTAAATATACATATTTTGTAGTAACTAGTAACTCAGCAGGGATGATTCCAATAATCAGCTTTTGCATTTGTCCAGCGAGAGCATATGTGGTCTTATTGAATCTAAGAAACATTATTTGTCTGGTCTTGAAAACAACGCTTCTCTGCTTTAACAGGACTTGTTACAGACTTACATGCTTTCTACAGAGCATGTAAAAAGATCAAACACAGTTTAAGTGACCTTATTTGTGAGCATTAAACACAGCAACAATCAAGGGTGGATACACATGGGTGTTTATTAAACTACACTACAGGGGAACATGTAACATATAACTAGACATAATCCTACACACATTAAACACATAACCAAAAGTAAGGAGAGCAAGGAGAGAGAGAGAATGTTAAGCCTGTGCAAGTCAAATCAGCTAAGCATTCTGAATGAACCACCAGTAGAATCACCTTAATAAAGGGGCACAACTTAGCGCAGCTATTCTATGTATATAGAATATGGATACTTTCATTGAGCTCTAGTGCGCGAATCTAAATGCGCATGGAGAGAGTCCTGAGTGGTTCAGAAGTGATGGAGTTCGTCAAGTTCCGGAGATCGACGAAGTTAGCTGAAGAAGACAAATGTAACATGACAACAGACAATGTAACATGCTCTGACCCCTTACAGGGGTAGTGAGATTTACAGCAGATTACTGTCCCTGTATGGCTGGATGTCTAAGTGGTGCCCACAGAAGCTGATCGGAGAAAATCAGAATAATCCGCAATTTCTTTTAATATTGTTGCAAATCTGACCAAACACAAAGTGTCAACAGACAAAGATGCTAAACTACAGCACAGTAGTAATGATTTTATGAAATTCTTTGCAAATAAAATAGAACAAATTAGAGAAAATATTGAATCTATTCAACCAGAATTGCCTCTGTCTAATAGCATTACGTACTACAG
Organism: Chromobotia macracanthus; assembly: GCA_036877525.1. NCBI lineage: Eukaryota > Metazoa > Chordata > Actinopteri > Cypriniformes > Botiidae > Chromobotia > Chromobotia macracanthus. The sequence continues at coordinate 1,612,639 of JAZGTH010000074.1, read as the reverse complement.
TACACCTCAAGTACTACTAGACTCATTTACTGCCATTTCATTAGACGAGCTCATAAAAATATTGAACTCATCAAAATCGTCAACCTGTATATCAGATCCCGTTCCCAAAAAAACTACTGAAAGAAGTTTTTCCTGCAGTGTCGGAACCAGTGCTCAATATTATAAATTCCTAATTAGAATAAGGCTATGTTCCAGCAGCCTTTAAAACAGCAGTTATTAGGCCACTCATTAAAAAGCAAAATCTCGACCAGGGAGAGCTGACTAACTTCAGACCAATTTAAAATCTCCCCTTTTTATCGAAAATACTGGAAAAAGTAGTGTCTGGCCAACTTCAGACATTCTTAGCAAAAAATAGCATATATGACAAATTTCAATCAGGATTTAGGCCCCACCATAGCACAGAAACAGCCTTGCTCAGTTACAAATGACCTCCTTTTAGCATCTGACCGCGGTGAAACCTCCCTTCTTATATGAATGGACCTCAGTGCAGCTTTTGACACAATACATCATAAAATTCTTCTTGACAGACTGGAAAACTGTGTTGGCATTAGTGGTTGAGCATTAGCCTGGTTTAAATCCCATTTAACTGACCGTTACCACTTTGCCTATGTTAACAATGAAAAGTCTTGTTACTCGCAGGTAGAATACGGCATGCCACAGGGTTCAGTTCTTGGTCCTATTGTTCTCTCATTATATATGCTTCCGCTTGGAGATATTAAGAAATACGACATCAGTTTTCATTTCTACGCGGATGATACCCAGCTTTATATTTCCTCAGAACCTGATTTCCTCATTTTTTTAGGCTAACAGACTGTATCAACGATATCAGAAAATGGATGGCTAACAACTTCCTTCTGCTTAACTCAAATAAGACAGAGGTTTTGATTATTGAACCCAATAGCTCTAAACTAGATATGACAGACCACAACATCCTTATTGAAGGTTGCAATAAGGATGAAGCTTATCCACTCATTTATGACCTCAAGAATTGACTATTGTAAATCATTACTGGGGGGGTGTCACGCAAAACAAATAAATAAGCTTCAGCTGGTTCAAAATGCAGCTGCAAGGATGCTCACTAGATCAAAGAAATATGTCCACATAAGCGCAATTCTAGCAACACTGCACTGGCTACCTGTTAAGTATTGCATACATTTTAAAATACTACTAATGACCTGTGAAGCCCTACATGGTCTAGCTCCTTTGTATATTCATGAATTAAACAGACCTGGGCATGTTGGCAGTTGTTTTGAAAGCCCTCCACTTGTAGACGATCTTCCGGACAGCGGAATGGCTGATTACAAAATCTTTTGAGATCTTTTTAAATCCCTTACCAGACTTATAGGATGCTACAATTTTTTTTTCTGAAGGCCTCTGACAGCTCTTTTGCTCTCACCATGGTGCTCACTCTCACTTCAACAGTCAGGAGCACACCAAACTAAATGTCTGAGGTTTATATAGGGCAAGCCTCATTCAAAATGCTGAGTAACGATCTACTAATTATGTGCACCTGGTGTGCACCTGGTGTGAGCCATTTTAAGAGGGAATACATGTGAGGGTGTCCTAACTTTTGCCTCAGTTAGAATTTGTCTTTTGTGGAATTACATTTTACAGAAAATCCCCTCTTCAGTTTTAATTGCTTAGATATATTACTTTAATCTCTCTGTATTGTTAAAAGATTAAGATTAAATATCAATATATCCAAAATGTTGCAAAAATGTTAAAAAAATACACAGGCTTTCATAGGGTGTTATAATTTTTTCACATGACTGTATCTGTATGTATGTATATGTAAATGTAGAATCCCAAAATGAGTCAGAAACCTAGATCATTGAAGGCAGCAGCAAATGTCCTAATTTAAAGAAAAAACACATACCATTACTACCAAATCTAAGACAAACAACAGTTTGCAAATCAGATAATACATCATGGACATTATGGAACGTCAGTTTCTCTTGCATTTAAGGCAAAAGGCAATATAAAGAGAGGTCTACAGCAGTAGGGCTTTTTCCCAAGGTATTTATAAGGAATGCACAGTCTGTTTCACAAACCATAGTCACTGCAGAGCCAAGTGAAACTGAAAATGCTGTAATGATAGATGCAGTGACCTTGAGAAAAAATGGGTCAAGCCCATCAGCCCTAGCAGGTTTCGTAAAATTCAGACATTCTTTGGAAACATAAACTCAGCGACAGGCTGTAAGAAGGGTGGACGATACTTCCTGAACTGCAGACACAGTGTTCAAAAGGGAAGCCAACTGTACCAAAATTACTTTTATTATAAAGTTGTACTCATTTTATCTGCCACTTATTATTAAATCAAGATTACGACAAAACAGGCTAAAAACTGGAAATTAAAAAATGTTTATGCTTTCATAAAGTATTTTAGAATAATATGTTGCGTGACGCAGAAATTGTGGCTGACTACAGTATTGTGACATTTCTGAGTAAAGCGGAATACTGAATGAAAAATAAAGGGCATGGCTTTTTCCCTGTTACTTGATTGGATGTAGAAATGTAGGCATTTCATTCAGAAATGGAGCTGACAGTAGACTGACAGAACGGAAGGGAGTGTTTTATTGTTTTTGGCGTTGTCTAACCTAAATGGCTGGCTGCTATGCAATGGGTTATGCTATGGGCCATGGGTTGTTATTACTCCTCTGATGTCATATATGACAATAGGTATTTGTGTCTGTATCACACATTAAAGTATGTTATAACTAAATTACAGTTTAACTAAATTTGTTAGACATTAGTTGACTGTAGTCTACCTATTTCTGAATATTTTCACCACACTCACTGTACCTGTCTTTGCTCACCACCACAGTACTAGAGTGTAAACTTTCATAGACACTTCTTTGCAGTCTATCATTATGGATCATTTTTAGAATCCTAAATAGATACCATTTAACTCCTCTGTAGAACAGTAACTAACAAATCCATGCTAATAACTGATATTCATGTCTGGTTATTTTAGTTTACACGTACAAAATTACCAGCACAACATAATTAATGCAGAAAAACGTCGTAGTCTTAATCTTACTTTACGGCAGCTGGAGCCTGAGATGTTGCTACGACAGATGCCAAAGAATCAGCTTGTTATCTTTTAGTTTATAAAATTGAAATTGTAAAGATTGCTGAACCACTAAATCAAAATCTGACACTGATCTTGAGTAAAAATAAGCTGCATTTGGCTATAGGAAGAGCCACACAGCTTCCATGACCTGATAGCAGGCCTTGTAAAACTGAAAGTTGTATTTTCTTAGACCTTTCAAGATTCAAGATTTATTTGTCACATACAAGTTATATAGTATACAACAAGTAGTGAAATGTGTGTTGTGTGTGTCACCTTGGCCTGTGAAAGTCTCCTAATGGGTGATACTGTGCTGACATGGTAGTTTGGCGGTGTGGTTTGTCCCTGAGTTTTGCTTGAGCTGATATGTGCAGGGCTGGACAAAATCTGCTAATTTGTTTTGCTATTTCTGTGCTAAATTTTTAAAAAAAGTCTGCAGAGTTGTGTGGAATTGTTTTAAATGTGTTTAAAGAGCTGAGAGTATTCTATTAAATTAGCATTACAATGACATTGTGTTTTACGAACTTCAGTAAAAACATTTAAGAAAATTTTAAAGATAAACTTTAACTGAGCTTATAGTCTCCATTATCATTTCATCCATTTTTATTATACTTTTCCTCTTAAAAAGAACCCATAAAGTCCTTGATTGGCTAATTAATGTTGGTCTCTGTAAAATGCATTTAACTGCAGATTTCATTCAGTTCATTCAATAAATAAGAGGAGCCTACAGAGAAGCTTTGTGATTACTTGATGCTATGTTGCCAGACTCTTGAATACACCAAATTAGTAATAATTTAAATTAAACCAACAGTATATATTTTTGTTTATATCAATATATTAGAGCAAATTGAAAAATCTAGACAATGTATTTTTAAAATTTTGTGATGAATTCAGTGTGTATTATGATAAGGCTTGTATAAAACTTTCATTACATTTATAATGTGTTGTAAAATTTTTCGTCCTTTCGTTTTTTGTGGGAACCATAACGTCAAACAGTACAGCCTACTCATTGCAAAAGCATGTGTGGCTTGACAATGGTGGGTGCTACATTCTGTGGAAATCTGTTGAGATATCTGCAGGTGTGGATTTTGTGTAGGACTGACGATGTGATAATTCCTGCATGTGACTGACACATTACTGCGGCTCATCAGAACGGAGCAGGGATATGAGATGCCCTGTAATGTGGCCTACCATCTCTCCACCAGTCAGGATTTGCATAATTACACTAATATCCCAAATGGCTAGAGTGATTCTACTAAGGGTGGTTGTCAATCAACATCAGTGAGGTCCTGTCAATCACACACGCACACGGAAGGAAATTACCTGCAAACTGGACTGGACCAGAATTGAGTAAACCAGCACGCTACTGGGCTTTTAAAAATATTTATAACCTGATTACATTTATCAGGTTATTTACTGCACTATATTAGACTACTGACTAAATAATAATAATAAAAATATTAGCACTGTGCTAATAATAAATAAAGTCCAAGATAAACTTTCTGCAATATTATTTTCTGTAATATTGAGATAAAGCACTTGCAATTTACATTTACAATACATTCACATGGCATAACAAAGATTACAAATACATACTACACAGAGTATGTAATCAAATCAATACTGACAAGACCAACAACCCACCTCACTGTGTTTGTTTAGACAAATCCAGGTCTACAATACAGATGACAGTAATGTATAAGTGAAATTGCAGTCTGCTTCTCAGTCAAATCCTGAAACCAGTATTAATGCACCAATAGATGGACACTTAAAGTATTCTCCTTGTATTTCTCCATGTTGTTGTTGTTGCTGTGGATGATGGTGGAGAAGTGAAGTGTATGTCAGCTGAACAGAGATCACTAGTTGTAATTAAACACAAGCTGTGAGCTTGAACAGGCAACTAAATGAACAACTTTATCTGTCTGCTGCAAATAAAACAGAATATTCTAAACACAACACAGCAACCCAACAAATGAAAGGAGAATGTTTCTTCATCCCCCCACTCATGGGGCGAGGCTGGACTCCTCCAGCATGTGTGACTTTGGCATCTCTATTTTAAGGCATGTGATTATGATTTTAGTGTGGACTGCTGTACAGAAATGTGTTACCTGACGTAGGGTACGGGCCACCAGGCTCTCTAGAACAGGCCCTCTGTCCTCATGGAGCAGATGAACCTCATCCAGAATGAGAAGCCGAACGATCTGGGACAAAGCCACATCACCCACACTTTTCCTTGTCACCACATCCCACTTCTCTGGAGTCGTCACTAGCATCTAGAGAAAATAATACAGTCATTAGACAATGAAGGGCTTTGAGAACAAGTGTTTCTCAGTGGCCTGTCCTGATATTTGTCAGTGATGTGATTTTATGCTGTCAGCTGCTTTAGTGAGAAACTACATTTAAAACCAGCTATAATCGAAACAAGCACTAGTTTCAACGACTAGTTGATAATTTCTGCCACTAGCTGATGTGTTTGGTCTGTACTGCCTGATTGTTGATCACATGACTTCAGCAGTGGTTGTTCTATACATGCTGATAGTAAAAGGAAAATCTCATTATTAAGCTGTATGTATACCATAGGATCAATATTATATGAGGTGTCTTTAAAGGTGACATACCTGCACTACTGGTCGCTCCTAGAGTAATCACTAAATTGAGGCATACCCAACCTAACCCCCTAAAAAATGTCATTTGTTTTTAACATATACATTCTTACAATTCTTACAATTGTAAAAGTACACTCAATACATTGATGTTTTATTTCACTTGCTAATGAGAACATTAATGAGAATTTGCATTAAGATTTGTGAAATACACTATTAAATGCAAGTGATAAATTTATGACCCATGATATAAAACATGTCGACCTATTTTCATTGTAATTCCAATTATCAATTTTATTCTGTGATATTGCTTAGAGCATTAGTAGTATAGAACTATAGTGATCTATAATTTGATATAATGATAAGAGGCAGCTGTTAATGCCTCTGCTTTATAATCAGGTTATTGATTCATTCTTAATTTTATGAAGTGTGTTCTGTGCAGTTTCACTCTCTCTCACCGACATGCTGGACAACTGCTTTTATTTCTGGGAGTGAAAATGAAAAGAAACATTTTAAGTCATTGAAATGAAAGTACACACTGACTCAGATCTAATACTGGTACAAGTGTGTTGTAAATACTACAGGCCATAAAGCTCCTACTTCTCTCTCTGTGTATGTAAATAGTCAGCTGACAATGACCGAACTCTAACACTAATCTTTTACTTTTCATTAAATTCTTTACTGTTATGCTCAGTGAGTAGCCTCTGTGCTAATATCAGCCTGTTTTGTGTTCATGTCTCGTGGACATCTGAGACTGACAGACCCAGCTCCAGTTCAGCCTGATGCTCAGTCCTGTCCACCCAATGAGGACTACAGCTATAGCCTCCGTTTACCAGAAGCAACGGTAATCTGCCATAGTCTATACGTCATAATCTATATGTCACTTGCAGACTCTACTCTGCCCACATCATGCCACACACCATAAACAACGCATGTATTTTGTGCCACACACTTATCACTGTGAGACAGACTTCTATAATATTTTTTGAATACTCAACAGCCTTTTCCTGTCTAGTTGCAGCAGTGTTTTGTTAATGTGCCTGGCTGAAGCTAGCTTCTCCCAAGCTTTTTATTCCTTCACTTAACATCACTGGATTTTTGGTTCCTTGCCATTGTTGCCTTTGGCTTGTTCAAAGACTGCTGAAACTGTACTTATCTTTGCAGTTATTAATGCTAGTGTACTTTTTATGGGAATTTTGCAAAATCCTATTTCCTGTCCTTTCACAAAATATAATTTATTTCCCTTATTTCTATACTTCTTTCATGTATCAGCTAGTTTTTTTCTAAAACTAGTCTCTGTAAAGCTGCTTTGCAACAATGAAGAGCTGTGAAAAGTGCTATATAAATAAACCTAAAACAAAATAACTGTATGCTGTGTATTTTTACAACTACATCTTTACATGACTGGCTCATTCACACTGGATCTGTAAACAACCTAACTCTTAGAAAAAATGTATTTGTCTCTTGGGAGAATTGAATGTGTTTTTTTAAAAATAAAAATGAGGATGAGAAGCCAGGAAATGAGGATAGACGAATCTTTGCATTGCTTCGCTACCAGATCGCATCCAAAACATACACCCACTATGTTTACAATGTAACTGCTATTGAATGATGATGGTCAGCCCAAGCACTTCAGTCAGCAGGGCAGTTCAAGCTATTTATAAAGTTTACTTAAATCATACTGTAAAGTTTCACAGTAGGGGTTTAGTAACTACTAGATACTTTGTGACTAATTTTGTATTTAATTTAGTTTAAGTTATTTAAAAGGCAAGTGGGAACCATTGCTTTTCCTGGGGTTAAAGCAGGGCTAATTAAGAAAATAACCCAGGGTTAAGAGCAGTGTGAACAATCCTGAAATCAGCTCACAGCTGTGATACAGTCATGCTGCTGAACTTTCTATTGATATAGTGTTCATCTGGTTTGTGATCTGGAATTCTTTTTGACTTTCACCTCACACATTAAGTGAACTTTGCTGCTGCTGTGTTGTTAAGAAACATCTACATCAGCACAAATAAAGTTAGCTAAGCTGAAGTAATGTAATCAAATAGAATCTTTTTTTTTCTTTTTAAATCAAGGTAATACCTTTATTATACTCATGACAAACAGGCTTAGCCCAAGTCATATACTTACTAATTTATTGATTTTAGTGTGCAGATAGTTCACCTTCAAAACAATAATACAGCTGAATCTGCCTCTATGAGGCTGAACTTGGCTTCAAAAATATGAATTTCTATCAGGTTTGCTATTTAGAAACCCCCGTAATCCAAAGCCAATTCACAAAAAAACAATTGAAAAACACTTTGCTGTTTTTCAGGGAGCAAAAATTGCTTTTACCTTATGCTTCCACCTGGTAAATAGAGATGAGTGGTTTTAGTTTTTCTTTAGGTTTCTGGAAGTGAAGTGTACTTTGGGGAGGTTATGCATCAGCAAATGAAGTAACAAACAGTTCTATCCAGGTCACTATATAAAAAAATCTGGTTGCATTTTACAGGGACACATGAAAACTTATGACTGCAGTCCTACTTAACCCCACCTGAATGAAATAATGCCTATAAACTCATTCCATGCACAGAGAATGCATACTGGGAGAGCATATATGCTGCCAGGCCATGACCCATTTGGAGTTAGTTGCATATTGTAATTTATTGCAGAAAATAACAGAGTATGTATTGGCCATTCATGATGTCTTCTGCTTGAGAGACACACAACAGTCAAAGACACAGAACAGTTTAAAAGTTATTATATATGTGCCACCTACATGATAAGCCAGTCTTGCTTTTTTAATTTACTATATAGGAAAAATTCCCACCAGCGTCAGCAGTCTTAAGTCACTCAAGTAACCAAATATGATTGTTTTGATAACATGAACCAAAATTTTAGTGTAGAAATGTACAATAATGCATAATTAATGAGTGTTGTTTACCAACCTGTCTGAGTGTTGAAATTCTTATTAAACACTTTCAGTAAAAGCAGTTCATTAAATCCTCTCTCGTTTGCATTTAAATCAATCTGCCCATCCATTAGAGACTGGCTTTGGAAGAGAAATGCAGGGCTGCAGTTGATTAGAGCGCCGCTAATCTAAATGGAAGCGTTGGCAAACAGGTAGCAGAGCTAAAGTGCTCATTTTAATCACAATACTAAGCCGAGACAGTAAAAGAACAAAAAAACTCACTGATATCGACTTTGTTTTCAAGCACACACCAAACCCCTGGTGGATGACAACAATCTCTGATGATGGTATCTCAATATTGTCAACTTTCTTGTGGCACAATGAAGGGTTATTATAATAGACTAAAACTGCAACTAAGATTGAAAAAAACCTGCTTTAAACATTTTGTCAACTAAAATTGTGAACTAAAATAGTGCAGAATAGTTAATACACAGTGTGGTTTCTTTGCCTGTAAAATGGTTTTATATTTAAAAGGTGTAGCTTATTGTAGAATGTTTTATAGGTATCTCTCAACTGATTTTACATAACAAAACTATATATTTTACACAAATACACTTTAAATGAGTTCATGTAATAAAAACTAAATGAAACCATTGCTGAACAAAATTAGAACAGAGTATTCAAGGACATTTAAAAAAGAAATGTTTTTGAAAATGCATGGCACGTCATAATCTTGCTAATTTGAGATCATCCTGGCGAAGGCGAGTGGTTTTATTGGGGATAGTGGGAAGATTGTTTACCGTGAATATGAGCAGGCGGTGTGAGCAGGCGGTGTGAGCAGGCGGTGCGGGCAGGCAGTTAGTTCTTTATTAGCAGGTCTAGTCTGACAGCAGGTCTTGTGTCTTAATTACCATGCCGCCTATGAAAACGCCCCTGTTGCGAGCGGGCTGTCGTTTTGTCATTGTGCTAAGCAGCAAATATTCACCTGCCTCAGACCAGAGCACACAAATACACCATTTGTGCCTCTGCTAAAACACTTGCCCTCCTCCCTCAGTTTCCATGGCAACTATTATCACTTAGAGTGGGTGGTAGAGGGGCAAGTGGAGGGTTGTTTTGCTGGTTGTGGTGGCTTCTAGGCATGCAACAACATATGACTGAGTCACGGCAGAACATCAATCATTGTTCCACCATTAGACATCAGTTCACTTAAAAATGATCCTCAAGTTGATCTCAACCTATATGCTGTGGTTATTTTCTATGTAGCCCAAAAAAAGGAGATTATCTATCCTATCTACTGCAGCTCACAAATTTTATTCTCCATTCAATATATTCAAATTTACATGTCTCATGTAAGGGATATTATGTGAAAGAGAGCGCCGAGCAGATATAATCTGACTGTAGGGATGAAGCTGCACTTCAACATGCCATTTTCTCTCATCTAAGGAAAAACACGAATAATGTTCTGGAGTTTCAGTAAAAGGGAAGAGTTGAGGATTATATATAACACATTCAAAAATGTGCTACTTACAATTGGTTTTCTGCTTCTTTTCTTCATTAGTTACATATTTGTCCATTGTTGGCATATATTAGTTAAAAACTAATCAAAATGTTCAACTGATCTGTGATCAGTGTTAATATACTCACACACACCTCAGTATAATTGTGCTTATTTATTGGCCTTTCTTAATGGTTTTTTTAAAAACAGTAGGCAGAAAACAGGAGTTTTACTGCCTTTAGAATCAGGAGAATGGCAATACTTGATCTTCACAGCTCTTTCCTAATTTCACCTTATGAATGTAAATCGTGAGGAGAACCACATGAATGCATTTCTTAATAAGGAACGCTCTGTGGTCAGCTGCAGCAGTCTAGAACTCTGATTCATGGGCTGTGTGGAATTGAGCTGCCAGACTCTTAGAATCTGCCTTATTTCAACAAACCGTCTGACCACACACAATATGCCAGATGTGTATGATTTACACATCTGGTGTAAAGGCACAATTGTTTAGCTTCTGACAAGATTTAAAATAATATATAATCACATTCCTTACTAATAAACTCATGACACCTTTCATAATAAGCATATTCTTTATCTAACGTCTTTGATTGATAATCAAATTAGCAGGTCAGGCTTTTTTAAACATAATCTCTGATGTCAGCATTGCCTCTGACAGCACAAATGTAGTGTTCAAAATAGACTTTGGGAAAAACATGTATTGGGGTGGGTATGCATGCATTGGTCTTATTTTAGGGTGGGTATGCATGCATTGGGGTGTTAATGCATGTATTAGGATGATGTTGTGGTGGATATGCTTGTATTGGGGTGATGTTATAGTAGGTATGAGTGTATTAGGGTGATGCTGGGGTGGATATGCTTGTATCGGGGTGATGTTAAAGTAGACATGGGTGTATTGATGTGAATACTTGTGTATTTGGGTGATGCTGGGGTGGGTGTGTATGTATTGGGGTAATGCTGGGGTTTGTGTATTGGGGTGATGGTGGGGTAGGTATGTGTGTACTGGGCACAGATATATATACGTAAGAGAGAGTATGTGAGAGAAAATGATTGAAGAATATGTTAAACAGAGCGAGTAAAGAAATAAATGATGAGACTGTGAGCAAGACAAAGAAAAAGAAGAAAAGCGTGTGCTGTGATAAAAAAGACAGAATAAATAATAGAATCGTTGGGTTGAGGCCTGCTATTCACTTTGGGCAGCACTGAGAGATGCTGCTCTAATGATATCCACCAATCAATATCTAATGACTGCCTCCAGTGTCTCGATAAGACACTGCACACTACCGTATGCTTCCCATGCCATTCTAGGCAATTAACTAAAATAACCAGAAAACACACTGCATGCAGAAGCAAACTCACTACACACAAAATAATGTCGCCTCTCCACAAGCCAAACCATAAATGACCACTTACTGCTAATGACCACTTCTTTTTCTTGTCTCAGCATCTACCAGACACCTCACAGACATCTTCAATGCTGTAAAAATAGGCCCCATACTTGATATTCTCACAGCTAACTAGTGCACAGGTCATTTTTTAAAGACGTACTGCATAAAAGATGCCGTTACTGGAAAGACATGAGGCTGAGGGCACAGTGAATGTCACAGTAAATGAGTGTGGTGATGCCTTATCATTGCACATTAAAAATTGCACGAAGCAACTTAATTAATTCAAATGTGAAAGAAACCAGACCAAAAAATGTGTGTTATGAAAGGAAGGACCATCTCTTTTTTGGAGGGTGTGTACATAACCAAACCCTCCATACATCTGTGAAAGTTATTAAACAGCATAAGTTTAAACAAGACTGACTTCGTCAGTTGTAGGCCAAATATCCACTGTACATATATATAGGCACACAATCACACCTTGAAGTCACAACCTCGCATTTACACTAGAAGTTTCCTTCTTGGAAGTGTAAGTTCAGAATGGATAAAAATGTGATGACAGGGCAGAACATTCAAGGGAACCTTCCTGAACTTAAGTCTGTGAACTGGAAGTGTCACAATATACCTGTATTGACAATAAGCGTGACATTAATAATCATGATTACAGAGTACACACAGCAGGTGGTGCTGCAGATGACAGCAAGTGGACCCTTCTAACATTTTGCATAAGAGCCACAGTGGTTAAAAACTCTCCCTTACAGCACTGGTATTTTTTTGAGAAAGTTGACATGTTTTTTTGAACAAAACTTCAGGACCTAACTTGTCCCGCACCGTTGGTGATAGACCATGATAGAAGGGTCAAATCGACGGGCTTATTGAGGAGAAGTGTGTTATGACTTTAGTAGAGATCAAGTGTACAGTGTTTTTTAGGCGTATGAGAAAGTGAGCGAAAAATTCCATAGACTTAACATTGGGCTAAATTTTCTGGCATTATTTTCTGGCTCCTCACCAAACTTGGGGTGATTGCTCGGTTAGCAATCAGCAACAAATGGTGATATTACAACTTCATAGCCACGCCCTGGCAATCAAATACAGTACCCTAGCAACCAGCCCATTGACTACCATTGATAAAGATGAGAGGCATAAGAACATCTTGTGCTTTTAGACTGGCAAGTAGTCTTTATTATTTACCATGGAAACTGTCAAGCCGTGCTAGAATGCAAATCATACTAGAATCATGGTAAAGATGGTAGCATTGTACTAAATAATGTTAAAATCATGATAACTGATGCTAAAAAAACATGCTAGCATCAGGCTAAGATCTGTTAGCATCATGTTAAAACATGCCAGCATCATACTAAAAACGTATTAGCATCATTTTGAAATCTGCTAGTATCACACTAATTAATGCCAAAACGTATCAGCATCATGTTAAACATGTTTAGTGATATTTATCTGATACTCATATGATACTCATCTTATACTCTAATGAGAGTTAGTTGATATGCAGCTGCAATATTGCTTATAGTAAGCAGAATGTCTAAGGTTCGACTTTCAAAATAAAGTGTAACCCAGGAGTATACTAACTTTGGTGTCATTGAAATATGTCAATGTTTTCTTTGCGTTCTTTGTGGTGGTATATTCTGATTCAGAATTATCCTCTGCCTTAAACATGAGATTATATTCTTGTTTCCAAAAGTTCCAGTCACTTATACTCATTACCTATGCAAAAGTGCTAGCCAATCAATGGGCACTGACATTGAATTCTTAAAGGACAAAGCAGCAGTTAAACCCAAAGTTTATTTTAAGGATCAGAGGGCAGGTGAAATATACATTTCTGAAATATAAAGTTATGAATGTGCAAATTTTTTACCAACATTACAAGTGAAGTTTAAAGAAAAGAATCAAATATTTTAAAAGCACATTTACAGCAGGTACAGAGTAACCAAAAAAAACATTTTGCTAAATAACAATTCATGTTCATAAATTGAGTCTTGAAAGTACCTTACTATTTCCAATCCAGACCCTAAACCCCATACGTACACCACCCCCAATACATTTATACCAGCTTTCTCAGGCAATTTCCAGGGCAGCTATGAATCTCACAACATCACTGACATGCTAACAGCTTCACTGTGGCTCTGCCTACAGATGTAAACTGCTGAAGCCACCTGGAAGAGCAGCTGAACGTCTTGGCATGTTACATGATCACCTCTGTATGTTTGTGTGGGTTTATGGATGCTCTGTACCTGAGTTCGTAGGATTTCTCCTTTTGTCAGCTGCATGTCTCCTGTCAGCTCTTTGACAGCAATGCCCAGCGGTTCCATTCGCTTACTGAAGTAATTAGTCATCTCAGCGGCCAGGGCCTTCATCGGAGCTACATACACTATCTACAGAGACAGGACATGCTTGTAATAAATGAAAATACACCACTGAACCATTTGTTTCCTGGCAACCAATACACAACAATTTTCAAAGAAATATAAAGCTGGCTGCCTAGTTTAATGGTAATGTACGAAGACGGCCACTGTTGCCGTGTTGGAGTGCTCACTGGGAGACTGCGGATAATAGATATTTGATACTTCAAAGTAAATATCTGACTTGATACTTAATTATTGATCATTGATTGATCATTGACATATAATTCCTTGTTTTTTTTCCCTTTTTCCTCATTGTAAAGCGGCTTTGAGACAATGCCACATTGTAAAAGCGCTATACAAATAAAGTTGAATTGAACTGAATTGAACTGTCTATCATCTTTCAGTGGGGTGCATGCATGTGAAACTAAGCTTCATGAGATAATGCAGCCATTTACATCTACAGTGAAACTTTTTGACATACAAGTCTTTCCTTGTGAGTCTTTATATCACATATGTGATATAAATTCAGCCAATCAGGTATCATAGCTAAAAAATTGAGGACTGGAGCGCAGATGACTGATTGGCTTGACAAAACCTGAACAGTTTAAGACCAGCAGAGTAAAACACAGAGAGAAAAGCGCTGATATACCTTAAAATGGTCCTTGCGAATGACACCTCCAGGCTGCAGGTGCTGGCGGATCTCATGCAAGATGGTGAGCATGGCGATATTGGTCTTGCCAGCGCCAGTGGGAGCGCAGATAAGCAGGTTCTCGTTAGTGTTGTAAGCCGTCTCAAACACTATAGACTGTATTCTGTTCAGCCTCTTCATACCCTTGAATACCAACTGTCCAATCTACAAACACACCAGAAGCAACATCGATGTGATGACATGATGCAAAAGAAAAAAAACGTTTTTTAAGAATACCAAGTCTCAAGCATTATATGGGGTGTACCAATATTCAAAACTGAACCAAACATGATACACCACCCATGATACATACCGTGGTACTCTCGTGGCATACTGAACACCGCCCACCCCCTGCTTCCTTGACCCAGCCCTGGCCCATTGCTAAGGTTAACCTCACTCTACCTTGTCGCAAAAGTTTTCTTGCTTGACATTTGATTAAATAAAAAAATTAAAAAAGCCTAATAAGAACTGTTTTTTTTAAATATTTTACACCAGGGCCTAAAATTCAGTGCAGGATTGTGGGTATTGCACGCATTTTCTTTCTCAAGTATCACACTAATAATCAAAGAAATTCACACAAACATATATGAACTTGTAAAATAAACCTCGCAGATCAACAAAGGAAACAAATACTTTTATCTTTCAGTCTGTAATTTCATAATCAGTGTGAGTGATTCAGAGCTCTCTCTCTTTCAGTCTATCAGTGGGCATGCAGAGATTTGCATGTAAAGAAGGGTGTTCTTGCTTATTCCTGAACGTAGGTTGCTACATAAAGCTGCTGATAGTCTTAAAGTTTTCTGCACTTTAAGCAAATTGAGACAAAACGATTGTGGTGAGCATTGACAAGACATTGGCAATGCTCCATGCCACACAAAAAGATCAATCAAGGTCTAAATGGAGGATCACCAAATCAAGACCAGATCTGTCATGGCCAGCCTAATCTCCAGACCTGAACCTCATTGAAAACTTCTGGAATGTGATGAAGAGGTAGATGAATGGTCACAAGCCATCAAACAAAGACGAGCTGTTTAAATTTTTCGGCCAGGAGTGGCATAAGGTCACTCAACAGCAATGTGAAAGACTGGTGAGGAGCATGCCAAGACACATGAAAGCTGTAATAAAAACAGCTGTAAAAAAACAGCAAATATTAATTTTTTAACACTTCCTAAGTTAAAACATCAGGTTTTTTTATATAGTGCTTTTCACAATGGCACAGTGTTACAAAGCAGCTGTACAAATGGAAGCTATCCAAAGATATTTAACAGTGAAATAAAATAAACATAAAAATTTTATGAAAAAAGGGCAGAAAATTAAAATTAATAAAATTATTAAACAATGATAATTAACACAATGCGTTCCTAAACAAATCCTAAACAAATGTTCTAAGCTAATGTCAGCAGTCTCCCAATAAGCAAGCCAACAACGGCCACAGTGGCAAGGAACCAAAACTCCAGTGATGTATAAATGCAAGAAAAAACGTAGCTTAGCAGGAAAGGCCAGTTCTGATGCTAGTTTGAGTCATATTACCATTGTGTGTGTGTGTGTGTGTGTGTGTGTGTGTGTGTTCTATGTGTGATGGACACATAGACACATATGTGTGACAGGTCAGAGGAACAGGACACCAAGAGCCAAAACTTAATGAAGCCTTTTTAATGTGCATCTAATGAGAGACTCAGGTTTCCTCAAGGCATCCCCATGACTTAATCTAAACTAATCAATCTCTGTACACACAGTCAGAAGAGTACAGTTCCCAAGGCTGCACTGGCCTGAAATAACATTTCTGCACCCATAAACCTTCATCTTATTAAACTCCCTTTAAGAAAAGTCCCTCTACTTGGCGGCCATATTTGCAACAACAAGTCTAAGCGCCTATTTCAAATATACAAGACCAAGACCCATCTACTTGAAAGAGGGAAGTCAGATATATAAAGTGGCTAAGATTACAATAAAACAACATATTTCTGACCAACTGTTAAACATGACATCAACTATGCCATAAATTATCTAGAAAGTGGGACTTTATTCGCTTAAGCAGCTAAATTAAGCATTTTCTCTTCATTCTTAATAATAGAATGGAGGAACTGCAACATCTTGTAAATATCTATAATCTTTAATCTAATTTATTACCCACATGCATTACAGTTTAACCATATTTAATAACAATGCTCTGTATTTAGATTTCGTCAGTTCCGCTCATAATTAATAGAACTGTCAGATCAATGTCTGCATTTACATGTGCACCAATAATGTGATTATTTCCAATAATCAGAGTAAGGACTTAATCACAGAAACATTACATGATGAGCAAACCTCTTCATTTGCCTTTACATGCATCTTTATTATTCTGATTATTCCCAAATAATTGTTATTATTTTACTGTCATTGTTCACATACCACAATAAACGGTGAGCTAGATACACTAGGTGTGCAACTGGCCACAGTTTTAACATATTTACGTTAATGCAAAGCACCTTTTTATGGATGCATTCCATGGTTATTCTGCGCCATGATCAACATAGAAATATGATGGATTCCCTAGACTGCCATCACATTCTTTGCACCATCTCTAACGAAAATGTACCAGAACAAAATAGTGGGGAATTCTCGAGTGGAGTTATGAACTGTCAATCAATTCACCCATGATGGCAAACACGATGGCAGTGACATCACACTGGGGTTGACAGTCATCCATCTCAGCAGAGTTCAGACAGTAGATGAAAAGCCACGGGAACTTTAGTGCTACTGCTCAGCAGATATTTTCGCTACTGTCCTCATTAAAGTTGAACAAGGAATTATGAATGTTCTGTCCAACATCTCCAACTTTCTACATACTTTATTCATGCCATGGCTTTTGGATCAGTGCGTCAGGATTTGTTAACCATTACTCTCTTCTTTTACTGTTCAGCTCTAGCAAAGCTATAAATTAAAAGACAAAGCAATTAGACTGAGAGAGTTATTAGACAGCTCTGATCTTATTTAAGGTCAGGACTGAAATGCCAAATGGAGAAACCTATGAATAACTGAAAAGCAGACACTTCAAAGCACAGCAGTGAAGAGTGACTGCAGAAGCCTTATCTGACAGAAGGACAGAGGTGTAGTGGTACTTCATTACAGAAGGCAGCTTAGAGAAACAGTGAATCTTACCCTCAAAAGAATGAAGTATTGACTGTTCCAAACAGCACACTTGATGTTAACCTTATAGGCCTCATATCCATACAAAGTTTAAAAGACCATTTGTCATTTAAAGATTCAAAATGTTGAAATGCCTAAAAGGCAAAATTGTGCTCATAAACACCTACTGTGTGTCCTTTTGTGGGTGGGACTTCACACAATTTAAGAGATGACAGTGTGACTGTAAAATGTGTAAGCTGATTTTTGCTTTCAATAACTTTTCATAAAACAACATTTGTATCTGGCATGTGACATTAAGTTCACTTATAATGACAACTTTTTGTCTTTCAATAGTAATGCATATTTTTCAAAAAATATCGTTATTTTCTATTTTTGTTGCAACTCAGCACATTATGGAATTATTCCTAAATGAGTAGCCATGAATAATGCCTTAATACCTATTTGGGTATTGGTGGCAGAGCAGGCGATGTCAGCCTGCCTGATTTGAACCTGAGCTGTGTTTTGTTGTTGGACTTCTATGCCCATCACAGATTGGCTATTAAAAGTACACCATGTTTGAACATAAGGTGGTTCAAAAGTGTTCTTGGTTCACCTTGAGCCACATGATCAATTTTGGTGTTGCATCGTCTGACCTAAAGCTGTATATTTTATGCACTTCAGCATCCCAAGAGGATCATTAGGGTGAACTGGAAATGTCTGGTGGAGGTAGTAGTGCGGTCTTTCAGGATTGGTTAGCCTGGCAGACCCCTGATTTGGCTGACAGGTTGCAGGACAGGCTAGAAGGACTGCAGCTGCAGTGGTCAGGATAGCAGAAACTCGAAAAATTTCGAAGGAGTT
Organism: Chromobotia macracanthus; assembly: GCA_036877525.1. NCBI lineage: Eukaryota > Metazoa > Chordata > Actinopteri > Cypriniformes > Botiidae > Chromobotia > Chromobotia macracanthus. The sequence goes on along the minus strand of JAZGTH010000074.1, from coordinate 1,594,161 downwards.
TGGGGAAGGCATGGAGAGGGCTTTAGGTTGTCCTCAAAGAGTTTCTGGCAAATCATTAGACGGCTTCCTAGCACCTCACTCAAGTAAAGAAGCTGACTCAATGGGACCCCTTTGTAGGTGGAGACGCAAACAAGGCAAGGGAGGGGGACTTTGTCAACTTTAAAGCTCGATCTAGCAGACCACTGCTTCCCAGCCCCTGAAAGCTAATGTGCGGTCACTAGAAAACACACTCGGCAAACTGAGGAGCAGGATTATACACAATGACAAATTTGAGAATGCTGTTTGTTAATTTTCACTGAGAATTAGCTGTGAGCCAAAGTTTTGAATTCCACTGTGCAGTGACAAACGCAGTCTGTTCACCAAGGAAATTGTAAGACTAAATCGGTAAGACTAAATGGGAGGCATGTGTGTGTCAACAGCTTATGATGTGGAGACGTACAGGTTGGTTTTAAGCATTGTTCGTCAGATGTAGAGATACTGCTACTGAAATGCTGGCCCTACTATCTACCAAGGAAATTCAGTGCTGTGTTTTTGGCTTCTGTTTACATTCCTGCAGTGCAGCCACAAGGGAGGACTCTTCCATCAACATACAAGAGTATGCTAAATATGTGACTTGGTACATTAGCTCATGCATTGATAGCATTGTGCACACTATACATATCAGGAAGTTTCCAAACCAAAAGCTGTGGATGAATGGTCAGGTGTGTCTTATGCTACATGTTCAATCTCTTGCAATTAAAACAGGCAACAAAGATGAGCAACAAAATACAAACTAAGGAAGACCATCAAGGAGGCAAAAAGGCAGTACAGAGAGAAAATTGGGAACTTCTACTGCTGATGCCAGATGGATGTGGCAAGGCCTGCAACACATCACAGACTGCAAAATCATCTCACATGTAACCAGCTCCCCTACCACCTTGCCTGAACAGCCACTCAAGTCATGTCTGTTGCAGTTTTGCACTGAATTGAAAATAACAGTACATATTTTTATGAGTACCTATCCATCTATGTTTTGTGTCTAATTTTCACGGATGCGTTGGATTTATTCAGATAAAGATGATTTGAATTGACTGAATTACATCCCAAATGAAGCTGTCATTCTGCACATTCTTAAATAGCACATAGTAAGTTGTTGAAAGCACCAAGGATCCAGCTGGCAGGTTGGATGACAACGATGTGTGTAATCCCCTTGCCCCCAGAAGCCATCACACCCCCTAGCCTAGCAAAAAAACTTGGATTTTCTGATGTCATCCCACCAACATCAGAAAACACAAAAACTTGTATTTATACAGAAAAAATACATGTCTGAGCCAGGTACAGAGGGGTCACTCACACACTCAGACTGCACAACCTCCTCTCTCTCTCCTCTAAATGTCTCACCAACTAAAGTACATAGAGGTGTAGTGTCTGGCATGGCCTAATATTTGGATCATGTGAGGATCATAAAATACCCCTTTACTTAAGACTTCCAAGCCCAGCGTGGGGGTGAAGGACCCCAGGCTCCAGAGAGTCTGGAGGCAAACTTCTCCAGCACCTCTGGAGCACCTCTGACACCAACAGGACAGTTTATGACACCCTGTCCAAGCTTCAAAGAAATTCCATGGGCAGGAGTGAAAAAAGAGAGAGAGACTAAAAAACATCCCAATACACCAAAGGAAGAACTATCTTTAACTTACAACTAAACTGTTGAAAGATTGTATTCAGATTCATATGGCTTGCATCTATACCTTGATGTAAATATGTGCCTGCATTTAGATTCATTTGCATTGCATCTGTGCTCTGATGTAATTAACATATGCATCTGTAAAGGTGTGGACCAAATGGCCCATATAATCAAAACGACAATACACAGGATGACCCACCTATTGTCTGTTGTAGGGTCTCTGGCAGGAGGTCTTTTCTAAGAATTTACATTTGGTACAGGGTACACAGACAGAACCTTGGGATAAGATCTAGAAGAAGGATATGCTACACAAGTATATTCAATAAAGGCTTTTCCCCTGAACGGTCTGGCTGACTTTTCGTTATGTATTAGAATCATATTCTAGTACATTGGCGAGCCACCCAAAGACTGCTCAGCCAAATTCAAGGAAAATCTAACACTGTTCTAAACTGTAGATATTTGTATATATCCCCATTGTATGTTGGCTACCATACTATGTATCTTAACTGTAACTGTAGATAGTTATGCTAAATCTGTCATATTTAGTATCTAGCAGATCGTCTTCTAATTTCCCATCAGACTATGTGTGTTGTGTAACCATAACAGGCATGATAGTCTTTCTAAAACAACCTGGATTAATATTTGCAAAGTGCCATCCGTCCATAAAACATGCAAATAAGGTGTTAAATGAGACAAAGAAACGTTTGCCTGCTCAACACCTATTGGTTGTTTTGGTTTCAATGGGTGTGCCCGGTGTGACGTTAATAATGACCGTCAACATTTGTGGCTTCCCTTCTCTTAGTCTTAGCTCTTCATCTCTTTATCTCTTCTGCTCTTCAACCAAGGATCTTTGTATTTGCATTTTTCATTGACTACAGTTCCACTTTTAATACACTTATCCCATAAGCTAATGGATAAACTGTTACAACTTGGACTGAATTCTACACTCTGCATACTGGTACGCCCCATGCACTACACACTAGTCACATTTGACTGCATTGCCAATTATAAGGATAACATCATCTGTTTTTGTCTCGGACGTGGAAGAGTGAAACAGCTTTTCACCTAGGCAAGGACATTAAGGGGGCACTGGAGTTTGTTTATCCAATAAACAGACCACAGGGCAGACCTAGAACACCTTAGAATCCTCCAGGAGGACATGAGAGAAGTGGCCAGGGAAATGGGCTTCCCTACTCTGCCTGTCGCCCCCGCAACTTGGTACCTGATAAAGTATAAGGATAATGGAGGGATGGCATGGATGGATGACATCACTGTTAATAAGATCAATTAATAAGAGGAGTATTTTAAGGTAAATAGGGTCAATTTAACTTCAGGTTTACCTAAAATTAAATAGTCCTGTTTATGTAAGAGCACACTTATGAGTTTTCATTTCAGTCAGGATGCTGCCTTAGAAGACAGCTGCGGATCTGGAACACAGCTCATATCTTCATGAGCTTTTATGGCCCATGTGTGCCAATTACAAAAAGCTTTCAATAAGCTCTAAGCGCATAATTGGTTGTGAGTTTCCATTTAACGTCACCTTTTGCTGAGTGCCACACGTTTTCTTAAACAGAAGTGTATTCATCTTCACCAGCCCCACTCGGCCTGACACATTATATTCCCAGGGTGGGTCTTCAGAGGAACAACTTATAAATATTCATGGGTAATTAGGAGCTCTCTTCCTGTCTGACTGAATGCTTGAGTCACCACAGTAACCAAACCTGCATTTGTTTTGAGAACCCCCTTCATTTTAATTTATTAGCTTTGTCTGTGAAGGACTGCCAGTGTTCCCACACAACTTAAACATGCAAATGAATGCAAATGTATGCATGCCCAACATTCACCTTTAAGTAATGCGTTCATGTAGCAAATATGGACTTGTCATTATTTAATGATCTCGGAAAACATTCAGAATTTGAGTTATTTTCTTTCTTAAGCGCACTCAACACTGTGATGTGTTTGTCAAGCTAAACAAAACCCTCAATGTGGGTCAAGGCGGTCTCACGCGTGCTACCATATGCTCTGCATGGTAATGAAGCCTGGCAAAGCCCCAGCATTTGTACGTTAAGAGAGGACTTTTAATCTCTTTTACTGGCTGCAGAAATAAAAAAGCATCAGAGTTTCTCAGAGTTTGTGAGCAAGGTACATTTTAGCATGTTCAATTTGAGCTCTGGGATAAATTCACCATCATCAAATTCGGATTCAAAACCTCAACTGGCTGAAGTGAGTTTCAGCTTTACACCCATCAAAGAGGTCATATAATACACTACTAACTTTTTTTTTTTTTACAAATACATAATGTTAGTGCACATTTTCTTAACAAAACAACAGTAAAATTTAATTTCCATTGGGAATTACAGCATCATCTTATGATGTCACCAAGGCGTTGATGGCACAAGTTTCTAAAAACCAATGAGTTGTGTAAATGTGGGCAGAAAAGTGACGATGTATTTAACTTTCTGACAATTCTGGATTCCAGTTTTAGTTTTGGACTGCCAAGGAAGCTCTGTCCTTCAAAAGTGAAAGTAAATTTCCACAGTACATCAAAGAATTAAGAAAAATGCATTTATTTTATGATTTGACCCCTGACCCCATTAACAAAATCCAGAACATATTTATGGTCTTATTAATGTTAAATTACAAAACATGACACTTCAGTACACAAATATCAAAGTACTTTATATATGCTCTGTCCCCAGTATATTATTTCTTTATTAGTTCTTCATCATGTTTCCAGGACAAACATTCACTTTCCTCCTACACAAACTAGTTGTGGAGATGCTCTCAGTTGTTGCCCAAATAACATTTAACACTTTCTGTCTATCAGTTTAGCAGTGTTCCTCCACACCAACGGCAAGAGAAACTGATATCAGCAGTCAGCCACAAATCACCAGACCACATTTCATTCCCTCCAACACACAGAACAAAAGCACATTTCTGCACATGTACAACATATATCTGCAGATATTCTTATGATGTAATGTGAAAAGTGGAAGTGGCCGACAGTTCTAACCAATAGTTAAAGAGGGGAGGACTGTTGGTTGAGTCTGCGGTAAGTCCAATGGACCCTGACAGTCTAATTAACCATGTGGATAAAGGGCCCTCGGCCATATGTGCTGACTGGCTGTGTTGGGAACACAGCAGGAACTCACCCGTGACTTTAAACACACTAATTGGAGCAATATAGCCACTAGCAATCATTTCGCTGCAACATCTAAATACACGCAACGCCTCGCATTGATTCCTGCACTGTCCTGGGTTTAAAAAGTTCAGCTGAAGAAATGTACACAGTGCAGAAGGCACCTGCGTATAATATAAAGTGTTTATATGTTTATATGCATGCATGTGTGTGTGTATTTATGTTAAAGCTGCTCCAATAATTGAATTCATAGCACTAGTAATAGAAAGCTAAAATGATATAATTGTCATTTGCACGCTATCCCTTTAATTACTTTTTGGTTCCGTTTCATTCCATTTGAACTGACAGCATGATCAAGTTTTAATTGTTAGTTTTAGCAAACAGCTTATCTGCTGCCTCAAGCCCACATGCCACGAAATTACCCACTTGAGAGATCCAAACAAACACACACACGCACAATGAACGCAAGTGCAATTATTCAAACACCACCACACACACCTACCAGCAGAAGTATCTGATAAATAACAGATGCAGATCTAGCAAACAGGAAGGCCACTTATTTGAAAGATGTGACAGAGAGAGAGAGACAGACAGAAACAGAGAGAAAGACAAAGAGACAGACAGACAGACAGACAGACAGACAGATAGAGCGTGAGAGAGAGACTGAGAGCAAGAAAGAGAGAGATCATAAGACAGATAAGGGAAAGGAGGTTAACTGAAAAGCAGACATAAGAAGATCCAGTTGAGATTCTGTTGCTATACAGCACTGCAGCGTTGTTACATAGTGATCAGTAATTGTGATTTTTTTTGTGATCTTTATTTATGCTGCTTCTAGAATTCCTTCTCATAGGGTATATATACTGCTTTTAACATATTTCAGCTTGAATCATGGTCCCCATAGATTTGGTGTGCCATGTAATGTAGCAGATTTTGCACATAACAATAACAATAATAACTAGGACTTACGGTTCAAAAGTTATGAGCATAAACATGAATGAAACATGCATGAAAACTGTTGGTGGCGCTACAGAGTTTGAGGTAGAGACTCAGAATCTGGTATGGATACATTTCAGACTGTCCTCTATCTGTGTGCCAAATGCTATAACTTTCCTATGTACAGTTCTATGGGCAGCCATAGACTCAAGAACGGATGAAGAATTTAAAAATAACTAGATAGGTTGTTGCTTGCTGTGGTAACCAATACCTAAACTCAACAACTACCTTATAAATGGTAATTAGGAGTTGTTTTGAGAAAAAAAGTCATAGTTAATAAGTTAAAGAAATATTGCACCCTAAAATATAAAAGGACAATAAATAATTTACCCTCAATAAATTCTAGGGGCATATGACTTTCTATTTTCATCCAAAAATAATTGAGTTATATTAAAGAATACCCTGGCTCTTCCCAGCTATATAATGGCATTGAACAATGCCCAGGATTTTGAAGCTCCAAAAAGCATATCCATCCATCGTTAACTTCATACGACTCCAGGGGGTTAATGAATGACTTCTTATGCCAAATGATTCATTTGAAAAAAAAGATTACTATGTTGTGTGCTCTTCAGGAGCAGGGCTGGAACTTAACTCTGATAAACAACAGATCTTCAGGAGCATTGTTGGAACTTAACTACAAAGAATGGCAGATCTTTAGGAGTCTAACACAATAGTCTAACATTATAAAGAACAAAAATGTTTAGGATTAGTTGAAGTCCAAAATTAAACCGCACTGAAATGAAGTGAGAACCAGATACGAGTTCCTGCTCAGATGTCTACAAACCACACCCTCAAAAGTTCTCCATCATAAACTTCTCTAGTGCATCGGCACCCTTAAACTGTTTTAAGAATGATGGGAAGACCACCAGAGGTCTGCTCTTGGTTACACTTTATTTTGATATTCCAATTTACATTTACATTTATGCATTTGGCAGACGCTTTAATCCAAAGTGACTTACAGTGCACTAAAGTTATACATTTTCTTAGAACATGTGCTCCCTGGGAATCAAACCCACAACCTCTTGTTCTAACGTAATGTTCTACCACTGAGCTACAGGAGAACTTTAGACATTCTAATAACTATTAGTAACTTGTTAAATTGTCAACAAACTCATTAATTTACAACTACATGCACTCTCATTACAGTATTAGTAGACTGTTAGGTTAGGTTTAGTGTTAGCTGGGTTTGTAGAATGGGTAAGTAGAATGTCTGCTGGGGGAAAAATAAAGTGTTAACAGATATTAAGCAGACAGTCTACTAATACTCTAAGGACTGGTTGGGGATTGCTGATGTATGTAGAAGTGCATTGGAAAGCTTTGCAGAGGCAATGCTCCATACTTCACACAAATTAGAAAGGCTTTTACCATGCGAGTTGGGCTTAACAGCAGTGCTTAAGATTGATTAGTTAAAAAGCTTTCTTTTAATGTTTCAAACAGCTATTAAAGGCACGTTGAGACAACATGTCCCTGTTACCCATTACGCCTTTTAATAAATGACAATCACACAGCCCTTACACACACACACACTTACAAACACACACAGGCTACCAGGCCTGCCACTCAAATAAGCCTAACAGCACATAAAGACATATTAGCCGTTTCATGCGGCTGTTTAATAAGAGACACTATATTAGTAAGTTGTGGTTAAGTTAATGAATAAGGACACTTTTCCACTCTTACTGATTCACACTGCTTGGATCAATCTCACTCAAGATGGACAGAGTGATCTGTTCAAACCCTGGACAAAACAATCCACTAAGACAAGACCTCTATGATGAAACTTACCACAAATCATACCTGCTCTGTGCCCATGTGTTATTCAATGTTTGCTTCACTTGTGATGTATTGTTCTGTAGTCTTTAAAGGCAAAAAGCAGCATCTGTGTAGTCACATTTAGGACGAAAGGTGCATAATTGATTACGCCGTGAAGCTCTGCAGTTTAATTAATGGTTTCCTAAAAGGGACAAAAACAGCGCTGGGAAAGAGCCTCACAGGGGACAGAAAATAAATCTGTGCTGTCTATTCTTATACTTCCCCTCTTTCTAAGGAAAGATAGATAATCTACCGACTTTAACTAAAACACACATACCAAAAACATCCCACAAGAACAGTTCAATCTAGATCGCTACCAGGTGTTAGGAACACACCACATGATCAATGATCAGAGATGTTTCAGTCTGACCCCTCCTGCTTTTAAATGCTCACTAGAAGCAGTTATTATGTTTGACACCACTGGCATCGACTAAAAGCTGCAACATCAGAGGGAGTATGTGACCTCACAAACACACTTATCAAACTAAATGGGCATTCTACAGACTTCAACTGTTTTCATGAAGATTTTTCAGGTTTTGCTGACTTTTAGGTACAGGTTTTCCCAATATATGGTTAAATAAACCCACAAACACACTCTCTCTCTCTCTCTCTCTCTCTCTCACACACACACACACACACACACACACACACACACACACACACACACAGACACAGACACACACACACAAAGTGAACTCGTGTTAAGTGAACATGTTAAGTAGAAAGACTGACAATAATGCATAAACAGGAGAATGCATTAACAGTTGTTCTTGACTCAAGACATATTAGATGAACGTATCTGCTTTGTTCATCTAATATATACTCCTGTAAACTCTTGTATTATACTCCTGTAAACAGTGCAGCTTGAATGCATCACTGGCGTTAGAATGTTTTGATTGGCCCAAAGCAGATTACATCAGCGGCTTCTGTGATCATACTGGTGTTCTGCATGTTATAACTTCTCTTACTGGTAAACTGCCAGGACCTATTTACGGTAATTTTTAAAAGGTCCATTCACACATGATCTTTTAACAGTAATTTACCAGTAAAGTTTGTAGGTGTGAAAGGAAATAATCTGAAGTAAAGAAATGTTTGTGAGGAGTTGTGAAGTGTAAATAATATGAGTCGCACTGACCTCATCCAGTTCTGAGATGTAGACAGGTCTTTCCTCAAAGCCAATGGGCATAGGCTCAGTGGGGGGGATCTCCACCTCTTCATACATCTTGTTGTTTTCTCTTCTGATGCCCTCTGGCAGGAGCATCTGCCAGACACAGCAGACAGAACACAATTACACAGCCAGACAACAATGAAACCTTTATCCTGCTTCATCCTGCTTCTACCTGATCAACCCTGTTTTCAAGCTGTTCTAGACATTGTGAACAGTCTCAGCTTCAGGAGTGACAGACACAGACATTGGGTTTTATAGGGACATTCCAAAAATATAAGGGTTTCAAAAGGGTCTATCCCCCTACACTAACTCTACTCCTAAACTTAACCCTCACAGAAAACTTTCTGATATTTTATATTTTCAACACACACACCCTTTTTACATCT